>RSEE01000015.1:0-600000 GCA_003971905.1 Moniliella sp. 'wahieum'
CCCTCTTCTCTTCCTCTTCCCTCTTCCCTTCCTCTTCCCTCTTCCCTCCCTTCCCCCCTTTCCTTCCTCCCCTACCCTCGCGCACTGCCTCCATGCTAACCGCCTTTTCCCACCCAGACACCGCCTCGGAGCCTCAGCTGTCTGCTACCTCTGCGCCGGCCGAGGGTGCCGCGCCTGCAGCGCCTACGTCCACCTCCTCGAGCCATCCACCAGCGCGCCGCCCCGGCTTCGGTATCGGCGCCTCCTGCCCCGCGTGGGCCGCTGCCCGAGTACGATCCGAGTATTGTAATTGGCGGGGAGGCTGGGCGTCCGCTGAAGCTGACGGTGGCCCAAGTCAAGTACTTGCAGAACGTGCTCAAAGCTCTCAAGAGCCGGACCGAGGCGCGTGCCTTTCTTGCGCCCGTCGATCCCATCGCGCTCGGTATCCCGCACTACCGTACGATCATCACTCGACCCATGGACCTGGGTACGATCGACATTAAGCTTGCCTTGACCGCGGCCGCGGTCAAGGGCGGGAACAAGCCGACGGAGAAGGTCAAGTTGGCGCCGCGCTGGGGCCTGGATCTGCGACGGGACGTGTATGCAACGGCAGAGGAGGTGGAGGAGGAAGTGCGGTTGACGTTTAACAATACCCGAATCTTCAATGGCCCAACCCACCTGATCTCCCTTGCGGCCGATGTGCTGGAAACAGTGTTTGACAAACAAATCAAGGGCTTACCCAGCCCCGATGCGCCCGAGCCGCGCAAGAGCTTGGAACTGACCGACAGTGCGCGGCCCAAGCGCGAAGTGCACCCGCCCGCGCCGCCGATGCCGTATGTGGAGCAGGAGGCACCCACCAAGCCCAGTACCAAGTACCGACGCGACTCGATGTCGCTGGCGGAAGAAGCGCATTGGGACAAGGTGGCGCGGGACGAAGTGCGGTTTTGTGGCAAGGTGATCAATGAGCTGTTGAAGCCGGTGCACAGTGCGGTGGCATGGGTGTTTTACGAGTTGCCTGACCCGACGCTGGACTATGCGCCGGCGTACTATGCCATGATCTCCCATCCCATTGCGCTGGACACCATTTTGTCCACCTTGCGCCAAGGCGGCTATGCCGATGCGAGCGAGTTTGACGCCGACATGCAACTGCTCTTTCGCAACTGCTTCACCTTCAACCCAGCTGGATCGGACGTGCATTTGATGGGCGAACAGCTCAAGGCAGTGTACGACCGTGCGTTTGCCAAGCTCCCGCCGCCGCGGCCGTACTTGCCTGCGCCGACACCGGAACAAGCCGAGGCACTGCAGGTGGCCACCTTGCTACGCGACCAAGCCAACGCCTGGCTCGCTCAGGCCGCCGAATTGGAACACACCCCGACGCCCAAACTGATCCAGCAGGCCCGGCAGGCCCTCAGCTCGCTCAGTGCGGGCGGCAGCACGGGCGCTGGCGCAGGGGCCGGCCTGGCTCGGGCCGGCTCGCCGCCCAGCACGGCCAAGCGCCGCAAATCGGTGGGCAGCGACGCGCCCAAGAAACCCCCGGCGAAAAAGGTGAAAAAGACAGTGGAGGAACCGGAAAAGAAGCCCAAGCCCAAACGCAAGCCCAAGCCGAGTGGCGATTCGGACGAGGAGGATGTACGGGTGGTGACGTACGAGCAAAAGGAAGAGCTGGCCAACAAGATTCAAACCTTGTCGGAGGAACGGATGGATGGGGCATTGAAGATCATTGCGGAAGACCGGCCAGAGAGCACCATGGGCGACGAGGAGATTGAGTTGGACATTGACGATCTGTCGCCGCGCACCTTGTATCGGCTTTACCGCTTTGTCGTGCGACCCAAGGACAAAAAGACGACGCACAGCAAACCCGTCAAGAACGCCAACGATGGTCGCAAACGCGGTACCGGCGGTCT
Source organism: Moniliella sp. 'wahieum' (assembly GCA_003971905.1). Classification (NCBI taxonomy): domain Eukaryota; kingdom Fungi; phylum Basidiomycota; class Moniliellomycetes; order Moniliellales; family Moniliellaceae; genus Moniliella; species Moniliella sp. 'wahieum'. Next base: position 1,884 of record RSEE01000015.1, read on the forward strand.
CAAGGGCAAAACGCTCAACGAATCCGAAGAAACCGAACGCATTCGCCGTCTGCAGGCGCAGCTGCAACAGTTTGAAGGTACCGCTCTCCCACTTGCTCCGACCGCCCACGATGATCTGGTCAACTCCGAGTCGTCGGGCGACGAGGAGAGCGACTCGGGCGAAGACTACTAAGGTATCTATGAGCCAACCTGCCAAGGTGAGACGGGACAAGCCGGTGAGAGAAGGAGGGAGGGGATGTCATAGCCAGTTGGGGGTCACCAGTTGGGCACTGGGGTCCTGCTGGTCTTGTTTGACAGGCATATGGAGAGCGCTGTTGAACCGAGAGGGATCGGGGAAAGGTGTGTCTCGGTTGACAGACACAGGCACAGGTGTGCGGGAAAGGGGCAGAAGGGGGAAGGGGGAGGGGATGGAGTAGAGGAGTAGTGTTGAACGTACCCCAAGCCAACATTGTTGGAAATGGATTGGCTGTATGTGGAACGACGAACAGGCCCACGGGGGGGCTGCGCCGGGCCCGTGGGGGAGCACGGGAGGAAATGGAGGTGTGGAAGCACCGAGGAGGAAATGCGCGAAAGCACAGATGGGGAAAAGACACGAAAAACAGGTGCCCGTGGAGACGCAAAACAGGGAGAGTAAGCGCTGAGAGCGAGCTTCCGATCACCTGGGTCAGGGGGAAGGCGGGAAGGGGAGAGTGGAGGCGAGAGGCAAGAGAGGAGAATGTGGAAGAGGGAGGGGGGAAGGGGGCTTCCAAAGTTCAAAAACGATGAAGGCGATTGTGTGGAGCGAGGGAGAAGAGACGAGTGGGGGCATGCACCGACACGACGGATGAGATAAGGTGGACCTGCCAGCAGGCAGGAAAAGAGTGGAGAAATGATTCTCTCGATCACGAGATGTGCACAGTGCTGGTGGGGATGCGAAGCACCGGAGCGTGGGCCAGGGCATAGAGAGTTGTTACATATAGTACACAGTCTTGCGGAGTCCAGGACCCAGGACGGTCCTGGATGTAGTGCGGGGACCTACGAGCAAAACGATCACCTCTTCGGCGCTTCTTGGCACGCAAGGTCCATCGAGGCAGCCGAGACGTAGTAAGCAGGCGAACGAAACAAGGCAGAACAGAGAGAGCCTGGGGGAGAAGTTAAGGGGGGGGGGGGACAGAAGACAAGAGATGCTACTCTTTATTGGCGAGCAGCCAACGACGCCCCCCCCGCCCGCTGGCACCACCACCCCGGCCACGGCCGCGGTACCCGCCGCGCCCATTCGGGCGCCGGTGGTTGCGTGGGGTGGGTGTCGGTAAAGTTTTGCGATTGCGGGATGGTGGCGGCATGCATAGCCGCCTGAGTAGGAGGAATAACGGGCAAGCCGGCTTGTGGGTTAGCCGGAATGGGCGGAAGCCCGGCCGGGGCACGTCGCTGGATCTCTGCTTGGGCCGCAGCCTCCCGCTCCCGATCGTCAATAAGAGCGGGTGAGACATAGAGTTGCTTGTCGATTGTGCCGGGTATGGGCTGGATTTCGGTACCGAGCTCTTGTTCGATACGGTAGAGGTTAAAGCGGTCTTCGTACGTGATAAGGTTGATGGCCAGGCCCAAGTGACCAAACCGGCCCGAGCGCCCAATGCGGTGCAAGTATGTCTCAGCATTCTTGGGGAAGTCAAAGTTGATCACCACATTGACAGCTTGGATGTCAATGCCACGGGTGAGCAGGTCGGAGCAGACCAAATTCCGGCACGCACCGTTGCGGAAGTCATGGAACACGCGGTTGCGGTGGCTCTGCAGCATCTTGGCGTGTGAGTAAAAGCACGAGTAGCCCAGCTCGGTAATCTTTTTGGCGAGCAGTTCCACACGGTTAGTCGAGTTGCAAAAGATGATCGACTGGTTGATTGCAGACGGCTGAAAAGGGTGTTGAGGCAGTGCACCTTTTGCCGCTCTTCGACGTAGGCATAGTACTGAGTCACACCGCGCAGCGTAAGTTCGTCCATCAGGTTGATTTCAAACGCGTTCGTCATGTGCTTGTCCTTGAAGGACTTGACGATGAGTGGGAAGGTGGCTGAGAAGAGCATGACCTGCCGGTCACTGGGGAGTAGCGCCAGGAGCTGCTCCATCACCGGGGTAAACTCGGGAGAAAGTAGTTTGTCGGCCTCGTCCCTAATCGTAGGAGGTCAGCACCCGATGAGAGAGAAGACGCAAAAAACAAAAAAGAAAGCACGTACATGGTGAAGATGTGGCATTGGGACAGGTCGGCAATGCCCTTGCCGGCCAAGTCGAGGATGCGCCCGGGTGTGCCGACGAGAACGTGGACAGTTTGGGAAAGGCGGAGAATGTCGTCCTTGAGGCTGGTGCCGCCGGTGGAGACCATGACCTCAACCCCCATGTGTTTACCGAGGGTCTTGGTGACTTGAGATGTCTGAAGTGCGAGCTCACGAGTAGGGACGAGGATGACGGCTTGAATCTTGTTCTTCTTGGTGTTGAGTTTCTCGAGGGTGGGGATGACGTAGGCACCTGTCTTTCCCGTGCCGTTCTTGGCACGAGCCAAAATGTCGCGGCCGGTGAGGGCAATGGGGATGGCTTCTTCCTGGATGGGGGAGGGGCGCTCGAAGCCAGCCTCGAAGATGCCCATGAGAAGCTCGCGCTTGAGGTAGTAGTCTTCAAAGTCGTTGCCCTTGATGTCGGTCACATCGGATGTTTGTGGACGGTCGTCCTTGGGCGGGGCAGTGGCCTGGGCCTTCCAGTCGGACGGAGCAGAGGCCATGGCGGGGTGGGTGGGGGTGGGGGCAGCGGCAGCAGAGCGGAGTGCGGGGCTGCGGAGAGTGGTGATGGCAGTGGTGGTGGTGGGAGCGGTGCAGGCGGGCTGGCCGCGACACGGCCTGGGAACAAGAACAAAGCCCCCCGGCTCAATGCTGGCAGGCTGGGCCGCTTGCGTAAGCGGCGTGTGCTCTGTGCCTGGCCCCGTGCCGTGCTGCTGAGCGCTGAGCTCAGCGCTCCTGCCCCTCTGCCGCCCTGCCGCCCTGCCGCCCCCCGCCGGCTGGATCCACCCGCACGGGCGCAGTGTCTGACGTAACGCACCGCGTGAGCGTGGCGGGGGCGCCGGCCTCACTGATCAGTGGGTTTGCAATGTTCAACGCCCGGGCGGAATGCGCGGAGCTTCCACGTGCTGCTCTTTTTTTCCAACCGAGTACTGATACCAGCTGCCCCGACTTCTGACTCACGCGCGTGTCCCCTACCTGCCCCTTTGTCTCGTCCCCCCCCGACCACCACCGCCACCCACCACCACACCATGTCCAAGCCCGCCGCGCTCACGCCCGACGAGACGGACGCGCTCAGCGCTCTTTTTGCCGAGCGTCTCCCTCTCTGGCGCCAAGGCCAAGGACGTGCTCAAGAAGCCCGACGCGGCCCGCCTGCTCCAGCACCTGCTCCAGACTGCTGCCTCCGGCCCCGTCGAGCCCAAGGTTGCCACCCTCCTGGTTACCGCCGCCACCAGCCCACTCAAACTCGACGCCGACCAGCGCACCTACATTGCCCGCCGCGCCCTCGATGGCTCGCTCAAGTCCAACGACCAGGTCAACGCCGCCGCCGCCTTCCTCCAGGGCAAGCCTGCCGGCGAGGTGGACAGCAAGGCCTTTGACCAGGCAGCCGGGGTCGGTATGTTCCTATCCCCCCCCCCCCCTTGACCTTTTTGTTACGGACTTTTGCCTGCTTACCCTTTCGGGCCTGTTGCTGACGGCTTTGTGACCAGGCGTGGTGGTGACCCCTGAGCAGGTCAAGACGGAGGTCAGCAGCTATGTCGACACGCACAAGACAGAGTTGGATGCTGCGTTCGGGTGGGGCAAGCAAGGTGCGATGATGGCCTACCTCAGGGGGCTTCCCTCGCTCCGCTGGGCTGCCCCCTCGACATTAAGAAACAAGTGGAAGGCGTGTTGACGGCGCAGTATGGCGACCGTACCGAGGCGATGAACAAGGTGCGCGCGGCGGAGAAAGCGGCACGAGAGGCCGCCAAGAACGACGACCGCAAGTCCAAGGCGTCCGCTGCCAACGCCCATGCCCACAACAGTACCGCCGCCGCGGCCGGGGGCGAACAAGTGGAGGCTGGTGCGCTGGCTCGGCCCGAGGCCATGTTTGAGACGGGGTTCCTTTCTCGGCTGCACCAGCCGGGGGGCAACCCGCAGACGCACAAGGAGCTCAAAGAACAGCACCTCCGTGCTACTGGTGGCCACGTGGTGACCCGTTTCCCCCCTGAGCCCAATGGGTTTCTCCACATTGGGCATGTCAAGGCGATTTCGATTGACTTTGGCTATGCTCGGGTGCACAAGGGTCTCACCTACCTTCGCTACGACGATACCAACCCGAAGCCGAGGAGGAAGTGTACTTCCGTTCGATTTTGGAAAACGTGCGCTGGCTTGGGTTTGAGCCATTTACGGTGACCTACTCGTCCGACTACTTCCAGCGGCTCTACGACTTGGCCGTCGACCTGATCAAGCGCGGCGGCGCCTACGTTGACCATTCCACGGGGGAGGAAATCAAAGCCGAACGCGGTGGCGAGGCCAAGGGCCCCCGGCACGAGTCCAAGTGGCGCAACCGCCCAATCGAGGAGAACCTGGCCGAGTTTGCCAAGATGAAGAGGGCGGGTACAAGCCTGGCGAGGCCACGTTGCGCATGAAGCAGGACATTCTCGGCAACGGCAACCCGCAGATGTGGGATCTGGTCGTACCGTGTCTTGGCCGCGCCGCACCACCGTACCGGGTCCAAGTGGTGCATCTACCCTACCTATGACTTTACCCACTGTCTCGTCGATTCCTTTGAGAACATCTCCCACTCGCTTTGCACCACCGAGTTCCAACTCGCGCGCGAGAGCTACGAGTGGCTGTGCGATGCAGTGGACGTGTACAAGCCACGTCAGTATGAGTTTGGCCGTCTCTCGCTCGAGGGCACGCTGACGTCGAAGCGCAAGCTCAACAAGCTCATCCAGTCCGGGCTGGTGACCGACTGGGACGATCCTCGGCTCTACACGGTCATTGCGCTGCGTCGCCGTGGTGTGCCGCCCGAGGCGTTGCTCGAGTTTGTGTCGGGCCTCGGTGTCAGTACCTCGCCTGCGCTCGTGACGATTGACCGGTTCGAGTGGGCGGTGCGGGCGCACTTGGAGGCGGTGGTACCGCGGTTGATGCTGGTGCTAGAGCCGCTCAAGGTGGTGGTTGTCGACGATGAGTTGCCCGACGACTGGACCTGCGAGGTGACCAAGCCCCTGCACCCCAAGGTCCCGGCCATGGGCCAGGCAAGGCAGTGGTGGGCAAGACACTGTACATTGATGCGTCGGATTTCCGCACCGAAGATTCGCCCGGTTACTTCCGTCTTGCTCCGGGCAAGACGGTGGGCATCCTCAATGCGCCCTACCCCATCACGGCAGAGCGGTACGAAACCGACGCGAGTGGCAAGCCGTCGGTGGTGTATGCCAAGTTTGACAAGAGCGGCAAGAAGCCCAAGGCATTTGTGCAGTGGGTCAGTGGTGTGCCAGGCGAGGCGGTGCGCATCGCCGAGACGCGCATCTTCTCTCGCCTCTTCACCTCCTCCAACCCGGGTGGCGAGCGGACCTGCTCGCCAGCGTCAACCAAGACTCCAAGAAGGTATACAAGGATGCGCTGATCGAGCGTGCCTTTTGGACCGTCGCTGCCCGCGCCATGGCCGCCGCACGCACCCACGCGGCGGAACGGACAAAGGAGGCCACCGCGCTGGCCGAGGAGGCGCGCAAACAAACCGGGCTGTTGGAACTGTTGCCGCCCGGGGCTGGACGCGGGGCGCCGGCGCCTAGCCCGGACCAGTTGGTGGGTAAGGAGGTGGTGCGCTTCCAGGCGATGCGGATCGGCTACTTTACTATTGACCGCGAAGCGGTCCTGCCCGCCGACCTGGCTGCGGTGGCGCAGAAGGGCTTGTCGGCCGAGGAGGCCAAGACGACCAAGATTGTACTGAACCGGATCGTGGGGCTGAAGGAGGACAGCGTCAAGGCGCAGGTCAAGTAAAGTACCCAGCAGGCGGCTGGGGGCACGATCCCCTTGGGCTCCACTGGTGTGTTGGTGCTGTTCTGCTGGCTGGATGGCTGCGTATATGTGGAATGCATTCGGTAGGATAGAGTCGCCGAGCTTTGACACAGTCTGTGATAGTAGGAAGGCAGGACGGGACAGGGGGCGCAGTGGAGCAAAAGAGGATAGCAAAAAGGGACAAGAGTTGCGGCCTGGCAAGACGATCCCGCTTCCAGCCACAAGCCTATATAAAACGACATGTTGCTACGTAAACAAACAAGGGTGTTGCTACGTAAACAAACAAGGGTGGCTTGGTTGAAGAGTGTATTGGTACATGCCCAGCCGAACATGAACGCCATGAATGACTTCGCAGAGACACTAGGTGTTGAGAGGGGGGTAAAGGGGGAGGGAAAGCTCAGAAATCCATGCCAATTTGCGCGCCAAGGAGGGGCACTCTGCCCTACTCGATGTTAACCCAGAAGCGCCTAACCGTGGAGCCACTGCACGGTCAAGTTGCCGAGAAGAGAATCAAGCAAACAGGCGCTTGGTGTAGCTCTCCAAGCCCGACACGCCGCCCTCGAGCTGGGCCGAGGCGGTGCGGAGCTCAAAGCGGACCTTGCCCGACCCACACCGGCCCGCAAAGCCTCGACCGAGGTGATGCCCATGTCCTGGAACGAGTGCTGCAGACCGGTGTACAAGTAAGGAACAAACTTTTTGATGCTGCCCTTGTCCTGCACGGCGCCACTCACGCCCTGCGCCACCTTGACGGCATCCGCCTCGGAAAAGTAGCGCTGGGTCGCCGCGTTCTCCTGGGCTGCGGTGGCCTTGGCCGCCTTGGCCGCTCCGGCGCCAGTCGCACCGCTGTGCGAGGCCTTGTTGCCCTGGTGCTCCATCGCTTCGAGCGATCCCATACCACGGTACCCCTTCAGCGCTTGCCCTCACGGTAAAAGTACTCGCCCGGGGACTCGGTCGTACCGGCCAAGAGGCCGCCCATCATGACACCTCCGGCACCCAGTGCCAGCGCCTTGGCAATGTGCCCCACGTTTGAGATCCCGCCATCGGCAATGACTGGCACGCCAAACTGGTTGGCAAACTCGGCCACAGCATGGACTGCCGTACCCTGCGGCCGGCCGACGGCCATGACCTCTTGGGTAATGCAGATCGAGCCACTGCCCATGCCAACACGCAGTCCGTCGGCCCAGCGGCAATCAGTTGCGCTGCCTGCTCCCGCGTCACCACATTGCCCGCCACCACCTCGAGCTGGGGCCACTTGCTCTTGATCCACTGGATCATCTCCACCTGGTACGTCGAGTTGCCCTGACTCGAGTCAAGGATGACCACGTCCAAGCCTGCATCGACAAGAAGACGCAGACGCTCGCGGTCGTTGGGCCGGGTGCCAATGGCAGCAGCACAGAGTAGAGCTGCTTGGTAACCGGGTGCTTGCTGGCCAACGGGAAGTTTTGGTTCTTGAGCAAGTCGGAGCGCGCCAGCAAACTCACCAACCGACCCGCCTTGTCGACAATCGGCAGCTTGCCCTTCTTCGAGTCACGCAGGATGGTGTTGGCTTGCTCCAGCGTCACGCCCCTCGGGGCAGTGACCAGCTCCTTGGTCATCACATCTGTCACAGGCAGACTCGGGTCGCGGAACTGCACATCGCGCGCCGTCACAATGCCCAGCAATTTGCCGTGCAGCGCACCCGTGTCTGGAGAGGGAAACAAGAAAAGAACAAGCCGTGTCAGTTTCGGGTTGGTGCCACGGGTTGGGCGAACGGGATCAGAGGACATAGGTAATCGGTCTCCGCAAGTCACCATGCAAGTGGTTGCATTAGGAGGAACGAAGGTAACAAGATGTGGTTTTCATCACTGTTCCTGCCGAGGGGGGGGGGAAACGTACCAGTGATGGGATGCCACAAAAGCCAAGGCGCTCCTTGATGTCCAGCACATCGCCCACGTCTCAGAGGGGGTGAGGCACAAGGGCTCGGTAATGAAGCCATTCTCAAACTTTTTGACAGAGCGCACCATCGCAGCCTGCTCGACCGGGGTCATGTTGTTGTGGATGACACCAATGCCGCCCATGAGGGCCATGGCGATGGCCATCTTGGTCTCGGTGACGGTGTCCATGGGCGAGGAGAGGAAGGGGGTGTTGAGGACCACATTGCGCGTGATGCGCGACTTGAGGCTGACGTTGCTGGCAGGGAAGTCAATGTAGCCGGGGAGGCAGAGGAAGTCGTTGTAGGTCAGGCCGCCGTGAGCTTGGCGTCCATGAGGTCCTGCATGGAGAGGCCGTCGCCATGCGGGTAGGTGGCGAGATGGGCGAGCGCCTGGGACGCGTCGAGGACGGTGGGCGCGGAGGATGCAGCAGGGGACATGGCGTGGATGCGGGTGGTGGTGGTGGTGGTACTGGGGATGGTCGAGGGTAGAGTACAACAGGACCAGCTGAGGGCGAGGGCAGCTGGGGGCAGGAGGGGTGCCAGGAAGACGGCGCTGGCCGAGGCGAGGGGGGCTGGCTTATATACAAGTGTTGTGGCTGCGTGACTTGGGGTTATTTTTTGCCGGGTTTTTTTCGGCGTCTGTGGGTCGTCGTGCTCTGCCTGTTCCGCGCGGCTCTGCGCTGCCGCGCCGCCGCATGGGGCACTGTGCCGGCGCGCCCCCACGGGCGTTTTTTTGCCGCGGCGGAACGGCTGGCCACACAGACAGACCAGATGACCACACCACCACTCGGTGCAAACGGCGCCAACCCTACTGCTGCGCCGTGCCTACCAACACTCCACTCGGCTGCTTCAAACATGCACTTTGGCCCCCACGCCTACGACCCACACCGCCTCGCCTCCACCCCGATCAGATACTTGCCGAGGCGCTGAATGAACGCTGGACAGTGCGAACCCCCATGCCGCCCTCAGTCGCCAAACTGGATCGACCCGCCCGACCGCCCCCAGCGCTTGGGCCCGGCGGTGCTGGCTGCGGCTGAGCGGACGCAGGTTGCTGGTGGTGGTGGTGGTGGGGCTGTGGCTGTGGCTGTGGCGGTGGCGGTAGCGGTGGCGGTGGCTGTTGCTGCAGGTGGCGCTGGTGCATGTGTTCCTCCAATGCCGCCTGGGCCTGCGCCTCGGCCTGGGCCTGCGCATACGCCTGGGCTTCGGCCCGGCCCTGGGCATCGGACCGGGAAGCGGGGCTGGGGGCTGGGGATCGGCGGCGTGCGTTTGGGCCGCCTCATCACTCTGGACCGCTTGGAGGTAGGCGTTGACGCGCCAGATGGGCAGCGTTGAGCTGCTGGGCTTGGTTGTGGAGCGCAGCAAGCGACTGTCCCATCTCGGAGTAGAAGTGTAGCCCCTCGGCCAGGTTGGCGCTCAGCTCGCGGTACTTGGCCGCGGCGGTATGGAGCTGGCGCAGCGCCACTTCGCGCTCACTGAGCACCTCCTCCTCCTCGGGCATCGTCTCGGCAAACGCAGCATGCACATCCTAACCAACAAGTGTCAGCATCACCCTCGCATCTCGAGAAAAGAAGAAGACAAAAAAGACAGAACACTACTCGATCGCACGCACTTGGCCTCCAGCGCCTGGCCCGCCTGCTCCAGCGCCGCCTGATACGAGCCCAGCTTGAGCTCCACCTGTGCCTGGATCAACGGCTCCAGCTGTGCCGGGTCCACCCGGTCACCGTCCACCTCCGGCTCCGTGTGCGGCTGGGAACCGTGCGGCCTGGATCTTGGCTGCCTCAGCAGGGCAAGCGCCCGGAACGATCCATGGCCCGTCCGAGGCGCCGTCGAGGTGCGCGTATGCGCGTCCCGCACCACTTTCGCCCGTGCCTCCGCCATCTCATCCACATCCTCCAGCAGACCTCGCAACTGACGCGCCAGTTCTCTGGTGACCCTCCCACCCCCGAGGGCACCGGCGGCGCAGGAAGATAGTCGGCCATCGTCGGCTCCCCGCCGAGCAGGACAGAGAGTAGCGGCTGCCATTCCTCCAATTTGGTTCGGACGAGCGCATCGCTTGTGGCCGCTTGGGACAGCGCGGATTCAAACGCGTAGCACTGCTCCAACAGCTCGTGTGCCAGCTGAGCATCGGCCTCGGCCTCGGCATCCAGCCCCATCCCCGGCACACGCTCCAGCGCAGCTTTGAGCAAGTTGGCACTCTCCTCCAGTACGCGGCTGTCGGTCTCTGTCATCCGATCCACATCCTGCGCCGCTTGCAACAGCGCCTCCCTCCCCCTGGGCATGCGCGTCGGCCGCGGCCCGAACCAAGGTGGCTGGCACGGACGAAATCGGTTCGGCCGCCGACTCGTCCAACGCATCGAGCGAAGCGGGGAGGTTGAGTTCGGTAAGCGCTTGCGTCGCGTGCGCATCCAGTCCGGCGCCTTGCGGTCCAGGCCATTGAGGACCCCCGCACACGGTCGTAGTATACCTCTACCGCCTGCTCCACCCCAGCGGGCGCGAGGTGCACAAAAAGCGGGGTGCTTCCCAAGGCGTGCAGAGGCGCCCGCACCGCCCGGGCACGACGGCGCGCACCATGATGGCCGCCTCGATGGGGGGAAGGGCAGATTCGCCCGTGGCATGCTGCACGTAGATCAGCTCATTGTCCCGCTCGGACCGCGCTAGATCCGCTTTCAATGCCTTGGCCATCGAGCTAAGGTCCGACGCAATCACCGTGCCGACCGGTCCTCGTGTTCGGCTCACCTCGCGCTGCGCTTGCTACGTACTTCCACGCGAGCTGCAGACGGCCAAGTTCGTCGCCGTACCGGCTTGCCTCGAGGTCGTCCTTGGATTTCGGTACTGCGACGCAGCGCGAAAGTGGAGCGACTTGACTCGCAAATGGGCGAGCAAGGGGGGGAAGTACCCCGGCATCGCCGCGGCTGCCGGGGATCGCGGGCTATGCTCCAGGCCGAATCGTACAGCTGAGCCACCGCGGCGGCCAACTTGGCAATCGTCACGTTGCGCAAGCCGTCCATGACAGCTTGTTGCCAAAAGCATTCTTGCGCCTGCGCCAGCATCAACACTTCTTCCCCTTCCAACAGCGCGGCGCAAAGTCCTGCCCGGGACTCTGCGCCGTGGCCAGGTCGGTGGCCTGGCTCGGTGCCAGCGGGGGCGCGCCACCACACGAACATGGTGCAGTACCCCGGCCGCAGTTTGAAAGTGGGCGACACACGCTCAGCGACGCCTTGTCCCGCCGCGCTTCGTGGCCGCCCAACGAGGCATGCACACTGCTCAGCGCAAGAAGCGCGTTCCCCCGCTCATATGCGATGCTCGCTCGGGACTCATACGTGCCAGTAGGAGATGGGCGCACACCGCCTGGGAGAGAGAAGGTGGTGGTGTGCGAGGGGAAGGACACACTCCAGACAAACGCATGACCAACCTAGCATCCATCCGGATCTGTTAGCGACCGCGATCGCAGCTGGGGCGCAGCAATCGGCAGGGGGGGAGGGGAACACACGTTATCAGGAAACCGAGTGGCAAGAAAAGCAAGCTGGGCCTGGTAAGCCAGTGCATCCTCCACTGCCTCGGGCCCAGCGTCAGAGCGAGCGACCTGGTTCCGGAGCTGGGCCAAGCGAGCCAGGTCCGCCGCGTAGTCGTCCGGATGACTTCCGCTGTGCTCGGAGATCCAGGTGCGCAGCGCGCTCGCCACCGTCTCCCCGCTTTCCGGGGAGGTTTTGAGCGGCAGGGAAAGCAGGTTGCCACTTTCCATCGCAAGGGGTGGTGGTGGTGGTGGGCCAGCAAGGCAGACAGGCCCGATCGACGCGGCTGTCTCCAGATCTCCTCGTCTGCTGGCCCAAATCCGTGCGGTGACGGTGACGGGTGAACGCATGGCACGTGACGTGCCTGCCTGCGGATAAACGGAACGTAGGTTTCAGCGACGCACGCAGGCAGCGCGCTCTGGCGTCTTGCCACCACGACCGGCACCGACGCCCGTTTGCCTGCGCTGGCCATCGCCATCTCCCTGCGGTAGGCTGCGTCTGCGCTGATCATGGCCAAGGCGCCGCCGCGCCACCGCTCGCGTCTTGCGGAAGCGCAGCCTCCCGCGCGCAAACAACGTGCAGTCCGCGTCGAGACAGGCAGCCGGCCCACCCACGGTCCTACCGCGGCCGCCATCGAGGCCCGCGACGCCTTCCTGCACCGCTGGGACGTCGCGCGCCAGCGTCGTGTCTGGCGCCGAAGAGAGGAGCTGGAGCGTACCGATGTCAGGGAGGCCCGGCCTGTCATTCCCCACCCGCCTCGCCCTGACGAAGCCCTGGAGCAGGACAAGGACCGGGACCGGGACCGAGACCGCGATCGCGATCGCGAGAGGGACCCGGGCGCGCTGCCGTCGGCGCTGGGCGTGCCGCCGGCAACGAGTGCGGCAGCGCGCAGACAAAGCCACCGTGTGCGGCAACTGGCTCTATCGCAAATCCGTCTTGTCGGTACTGGAGGAGAACCGGACCACGTTCCAAGGCCGCGCGTACTGGGCTGCCTCCTTGCCCCGACCCCGGCGCCCACCAGCTTGCCTGCCCGTCCGATCCGCAGGGCCGCCGCACCCCTTTGCGCCATGTGCGCCTACTGGGGCGACGCAACGTGCACATTATGTGGGGACCCCGTGTGTGGCCTCGAGTGTTTGAGGAGGTGCGTTGGCGTCGCTTGCTGGTTTGGCCGTCCAGGCTACTGACTGACCCATGGGTGGCATTGTTTTAACACAGACACCAAGCCACTGCGAAGGGATTCGATGATGTTGGCGGTGGAGCAACTGAGTGAGTTCGGATCGGTCTATGACGTGACAACCCGTCCGCTCCTCGCTATGCTCTGTAGCCTCATCCCGGCCCCTCATCCAGTCGATACAAGTCGATTCGAGCACAAACTACAAGGAAGGAAAAGGGGGAGGGAGCGGAGGAATCCAACAGGACCAATCAAAAGAGGAAGAAGCGAGCGTAACAAGGGGGTGGGGGAGGGAAGGGGCTCCTGACAGAACCCGCGGAGAACAAACAGCGACAGGGCCTCGAGGCACCGTGTGTGAGAGAGAGGGGATATCAACCGGGCCCACCCCGGCAGGGGGGCGGGAAGAAACAAGCGAATTGACCATCGCCTTTGAGCTAAGAAAAAGGGACTGCACTAGGTGATCACCACCGGCTCATGGTGTTCATCCCGCACCACCACCACCTCCACGTCCGCCCGCGCCCGTGTCCATAAACGTGATTGACGTCTGGTCCAGGGTCGGTCCGGACCCCGCGCTTCTCCATAAACGAGCGGCCGAGGATGACAGGGAAATACGAGTCTTACACAACATCACGGTGCACGGCACGCCGCGAGCCCACCTGCACCGGCCACTTGCCCAGGTTGGTAATGCCATTGTAGCCATACGTGCCTGGGGTGGTGTCCTTGGGGATAAAGCCGTGGGCCAGAGCAAAGCTGGGCTGACATAGACGTGGCGGTAGCCCTCCTTGAGCATCATCGGTACATCGTGCACGGGGCCCAGGCTGCCGCGCAAGAGACGGACGCCAAGTTGGCTGTGGAACTGCTGAAAGGCCAGCTTGTGCGCAGGCGGGGGGAACGTGCCGTCTTCCGTCGGGGTTTTCTTGCTGCGCATCGACATGCGTTCGGCGGCCGCGTTGCGCAGGTGAGGTTCGGGCGTCGGGCCGGGCGCCCAGCCGGGTGGCGGGGGTGGCGTCGGGGCGGCAGGGTACAAAATGCTGTCGCGCCCAGTGGTCAAGTGGGACGCAGCCAGCGTCTGGGTATCAGTGGCCTTGGCGTGCGCGACTCGAGGCGCTGGACCGAGACCTTGTCGGCGCCTCCGCGTGTCGAAGCGGCCGGCGAGGCGTGACGGCCTCGCGGGCACCCGGACCATCGCGCACGGTTTGCGGCGTGCCAGCCGGCGGGGCGCCGAGTCGGTTGAGGGGCTCCCTGGCCTGGGGCAGCGCAGGGCTGTTGAGGAAGACGGACTCCTCGGTGAGCTGCTTGACGCGGCCAACAAAGATGTCCCAGTCATCGTCGTCGTCGAGGGTGAACTGCTCGCCGTGCCAGGCGTAGCGGATGGACGCGCCGTCGACTGGCACATGGGCCTTCTTGGCGGCGCGGGCGTGGAGGCCGGCCAGGGTGTCGTCGCTGCGCAGACGCAGGGCAAAGGGCGCCAGGGGCCCAGGGTGGACATTGAGGATGGTCATGGCCAGTGGGGGGGGGGGAGAGGGAGAAGGAGGTGGTGGAGGAGCAGAGCTAGGATCAGCGGCAGCACTGGCCAAGCAGGCCCAGCAGGACGGCAGGCACCACACCGCTCTGGCGCATGCTGGATGCGCGGGATGCGCTTGCAGCTGCCTGCCCCGTGCGCAGCCTGGCTGCTCCGGCGCCCCCGCGCCCTCCGCGGCATGACGTCACCTGCGCCCGCGCGGCGGCAAGGCACCCCACTGTGCTGTGCTGTGCTGTGCTGTGCGTGCTAGCTGCTCGGCTGCGCCCCAGCACTGCGCCAGCCACCAGCCTCTCCGCTGACAACGCCGTGCAGGCGCAGGCGCGGTGTGCTGCCCGCCGACGTCATTGGTGTCAGGCGTGCGACGGCACAGCGTCCCAATGCGGACAGATGGATTGGATTCCCTCGGCGCCTCAGCGCCCAGTCAGCTGCCTCCTCGCCCTACAACAAAGATGAGCCCCCCACCCCCACATCCCAGGCGCACTGATAATGCCCACTCCGAACCCCTTCCAGCCCAATCGGCTGACCGCGTGCTGTCTCGTCTTCTGCGCCTGGCCATGCACTCGGCGGGACCACATCGTGGGGTGCGTGCAGTCGCGTCCGCGGGCAACCGCATGCGCCTCGTGCCGTCTGCTGAGCTCAGCCATCGTCTTCGTCCCGGATGCCCATCGCCTCAAAATACGACGGCGGCGGCCAGTCCAGGTCCTCCTCCATCGCCTCCATCTGTTCCAGTGGCGCGGTAGAAGGCAGCGAGGCGTACAGCACCGCTTCGTCCGCCACGGGATCCCTGCTCGGTTCAGCACAGCGGGCGGAACCGTGCTGGCAAAGGGAGAGAGCCCGGAGCGGTGCCCGTCCAGGACGATGAAGCTCTTTCGCTTGCTACCGTGGCTAAGGGTGCAGTGCTTCGTCGTTTCTCAGAAGGAAGAAAGGCGCAGCTTCGGTTGCTTCGTCAACGGGAGCGGCAACCGACGCGGCAGGGATGTGAGAAGCAGATGCAGGCGCAGACGTAGGCGCAGGTACAGCTGCAGGTTCCAAAGCGGGGGGTGATGAAAGTGCTGTCTGACAAGGGAATGTCCCGACGGGAGGACGGCTCCCGGTCGGCTGTGGTTTTTCCGGTGCCGCTGGCGCCGGCGCCGGCGGTGCCGGTGCTGGCCTTTAACTGGCTTCTTGGGCATGGGGAGAGTGACGCGGCGAGGGGGGGGGTGGTGAGCCGAGCGAGGTGCTGCCACCGTGCGGATATCCGGCACAGTCCGGGGGGGGACAGAAGAGCTGAGGGGGATGGTATGCGCCAACGAGGTTGGGTCCAGGCAAGCACGCGAGGTTGGGGGGCCGGCTTGTTTGGCTTGAGAGCGCGAGGCGGGGCGTCCAGCTGGACGACGCCCAGGTAATAGCCCAACCGGAGCACCTTGGTTTGGAGCGTCGGCCCCGCTGTAGCGGGCAGGTCCACCACCCCGTCCCAACGGTACCTGGTTCCGTGCGGTCCGGAGACCACAGTGGGCGAAGCAGCGATCCGAGCAGGCGCCAGCAGACTCTCCTCCGTTGCTTGGCTGTCCTTTTTGCGCAGCAAGGTCAACGTTCGGTAGAGCCCAACTGCCAATGGCGCCTGCCCTGTCCCGCCCGGCTTGAGTTCCGATACAATGGTGAAAGGGATGGAGCCATGGATCGGGAACGAGGCCGGGAGGGGCGGCATCTCCAGGGTGATGGCCGAAGGGATCATTTTGGGTTTGCTGAACCAGGCAAAGAAGCCGCGCCGTTTTTGGGGTCGGGCGGTCGGGACCGATGGAGACAGAGTGCCAGGTCCAGATCGGTTCCGAAAGCTGGGCAAACGCGATGTTCCGACGCAACTCGGTTCCGAGCTTGGCGCGTTTGGCCATCAACGTTTCCATTTCTTGAGGCGGAGGCGGGAGGAACTGGAACGGGATCAGGATCCGATTGTTCTTCTGGAAGATCCCAGGATGAGCAATGGTCACTTTCGCGTACCACTTGACGCTAGCCCAGTGGTGCCGATCGGGGACAGGATCGCTTGTCAAGCCTGGGCGGTCGTTTCTTTTAGCGGAAAAGGTACCTTCTCGATTCTTCCGGTCGGCCACGGGGGGATGAGCAAGATCCCCCGTTGCCGCAAAGACAAAGGAGGCAGGGAGAGGCACACCCTCCTTATCGTTTCTAGGTAGTTCCACCTTAAATCCAAATGCGGCCGATCCATCGTCGAGCACCTCGGCGTGAGGGAGATGACTGACGGCCGCAACCGGATGGAAGGGTTTGCCTTCCTGATCTTTCTTGGGGGTATAGACGAGGTGCTCGAGCTGAAGCAGAGAGAGTTCCTTCTCTGCCACCTTTTCGAACGCGGGACTGCGTCCTGACAGGGCACTGGTGCCGGATGCTTGGGCGTTGTTGGTCGGCACCCGGATCAAGACCACACACTTGACTTTGACCGTGATGTGCGATACTTTCTCCCCGTTCTTGGGCGCATACACCACTCGGCCTGCAGTGCGCCCCGGCCCCGTTCCTCTGTCCCGCCCATATACGTCGGCACCGACTGCGGCGGGGTGAACAGTCTGGGATCGAGCCAGTCAGTGGACGAGTGCCAGCAGGAGCCGTGAAAACGTACTCAACGCGCGCATGGCCATTCGCACCAGGGTACGTGTGCACTGTCTTGGGCGACGACCGAAGCTGGCGGGGCGGCCAGGTCTGCCTGCGCTTGCCCGTCATAGGTGTGGTGCGACGGACGCCACGTCGCTGGAAGAATGGTTGGGCTTAGTCACCCAAATTGCTGTGAGACGGTGGTGGCAAAGGAGAGAGTGGGAATGGCGTCGAGTCCTTTGGGAGGCTGTAGGAAACCGATGTGCCAAGAAAGGCGAAGCCAATTAAGAGCCAATTTAAAGCAATCAAAACCCCAGTCGCTGGCCTGCCGCCCTAAAACATCTGTGCGCAGTACGAGCACAGTCACCGTACTGACAGTGTCCTCCGGGCGGTCACAATTACAACCCTCTCATGCATCAGCGCATCAGCCCTCTCTGATACAACGCGAGAGTAGGGAGATCTGAACTATGTGTGCGGCGTTGACTAGTGACTGCGAGCCGTCAGCGCGTCAGTACCGAGACAGTCCTGAGGCTCAGGACTGACACAGACCCACCAGGGAGTATAACCCTACGATGGATAAAGACATTCACTAAAGGAGAAGACGGCAACAATCAACAACTGTGGCACTGTGGCCTTTTATGTTGGCTTCCGCCGTATGGGGAGGGATGCGGGGAGAGTTGATTGAGACCGTGCGACTGACCAACGGCGTTCGTAAGGAAAAGGGAGGCAAGGTTCACACTATAGTTCTCATGGAGGGCGGCCCAAGGGTGAAAGAGCATGGAAGAGAATGTATGAGATTGGGGTGGGTAAGGAGGGATTCATCTCCTCGAAAAACGCATTGAGACCGCGCACAGAGGAAGGCACAGCAGATGAACAAAACAGAAGAGTGCAAAGGGAAAAAAATGTCACGAGGAGAGAGAAACCACCAAACGCGGTAGGCTAATAAACACCAAGGTACCCTCCAGCCAATGCGACCATAGCAACCGCCAAAAAGGGTGACGCTGCCGTGCCTGGTGCTGAGCCGATATGGTAACCATCTCCTGGGCCGGCATTGGACGCGCCGGGAGCGGGGGCACCTTGGGTCCCGGCAAACTGCCCTGTTGAGTAGTCCGAGGCGGTTGCCAGGGTACTTGGGGTATAAGACGATGAAGAGGAGGAGGAATCTGAAGATGGTCGGTGTTAGCGCCACCCAAACCAGTCAAATCAAGAAGAGAGATAGAGACCCTAGAGGAGGCAGAGACGGAGCCAGAGGGGAGCCCGAGACGGATCCTGAGACGGAGCCTGAGTTGGAACCCGAGACGGAACCAGATGAAGAGGGGGCTGGGGTTGCCGAGGCAGACGCAGACGCAGACGCAGCCCCGTTCGAGGGAGTGGGCGAGGCCGATGGGGAAGCGGAGCCGCTGGGTTGGGGATTGTTCGATTGGCTACTGGGAGCGTTGTTGGACGATGCCTGGTTCGAGCCCCCATCAATAGGATTGGCGGCAAGGGCCGAGGCGGTGAGGGCGGCGAAGACGACGAGGAATCTGACGCGCATTGTGGTGGTGGTGGTGGTGGTGGTCGGGGTCGGGGTGGGGCGTGTGGCGTACTCAAGTCGTACTCAGCAAACTCGATGCGCTGTGGCCACCGTGGCGCTTGAAGCTTGAAGCTTGAAAGGTACACTATACTGCACACAAGCGCTAAAGCACTATTAACCCACCCGTCGACGGGGTTCCGCAGTGGCTAGTGAAGTGATGTGCACAGGCGATGGCCCAGACTGGCCCCATGCCGTGTACTGCACCGCTGATCTCGATAATGGATGGAGATGCATGATTAATTCATGATTTAAGCGCCACTCAGATCGCAGCCACGAGCACAGTCTGAGGACATCAGTTTGCTCAGGTTGACTTCAAGTAGGGAAGCTCCAAGCGACTATCCGAAGCTTTTGCAGGACAACGTGGCGATTAGAAACTCTGTTACGCTGGCACTGGGCTACAGCGCCTTACATCCATCCTCGCTCCTCTGCTCGTCTCTCGCTCCGGTCTTCAGCCTGCTATCTCTCCCTCAAAAAACTTCACGCCTGCCTCTCCGCTCTCGATATGTCATCCCCCATTCTCCTGTTACATGCTCGTGGGCCCTCAACCTTCTACCTCTTTCTGTCAGCGTTGGCGCCCTCTTACCAGTCTTATATTGTACCCAGTTGGGGATCCCAGTGATGGAGAGGTAATTCTCAACCACGGCCATGTCGATGAGAGCCTGACTCTAGGTCAGCCACCAGCGCAATTGAGAGGGGAAGAAGCAGAGGGCGAAGTCGTGGTGGGGAAACAGGACGCTGATTGTGCCAAGGAGAAAGGAGAGAAAAGTGGGCGCGCACAACGCGGTGGGGTATGGCACACGAACTATATACTACTGCAGCTCTGTCGTCCAATAGTCCCCCCTATCGTCCCGAGATTGCACCCCAGTCCCAACACTTTCTGATATTCTACCAGAGGGCCAAGCCAATTCTAAACAGAACGGAAGGTCGAGTCCCTCTTGCCCCTCTTGCCACTCTACGCTGGCCAACAAAATGGCTCCGTCACTAACTTCCTTAGGTTCACCAATCATGGACTGGCACTGGAGAAAGGACGATGGTGTAGTCAGGAATACAGATGATGGGAGTCAATATAGAACGGTGTGGAAAGGACACAGGCTGTGATGGACAGCGATGCCAAATGGATGGGGTAGCGCCACAAGACGAGAGCGCTCCAAGTTGGGGTCTCGGAGCTGCCACTCACTCGCTCAAGCAGGCGGAGACAGTTCACTTGTTGCCCTTTTGAGCCTCGAACTCGGCGTTGGCCTTGTGCAGCTGGTCGGCAATCGACTCGGCCTTGCGCGTGATGGCCTCCCTCTCCTCGTCCTTCTTGGTCTGGACTGGTGTGGGCGTTGGCGTTGGCGTTGACGTTTTGCCCTGGTTGGCCAGTTGCGCAGCCAAGATCTTGGCATTGCAATTGCGCAGATTCTGGCTTGCGCGTTCCACGCCACCATCGAGGGCGCGCTTGTAGGCAACCGCAGCCTCTGAGAGTTGCTCACACGCCTCAAGCAGCGCACCCATGTTGTACTGGATCTCGGGGTCTTCCGGAGACAGACGAGCGGCCTGCTTGATGTGGTAAATGGCCTTGTCCGGGCGCGCCGGTGTCGAAAGGGCATACGCATTGGACAGGTTCATATGCGCATCCGAAGAGGGCGCCACATCGATCGCATCTTCCCAGAGCGTGATGGCGGCAGGCATGTTGCGTTGCGAGTAGTGGCAAATACCAAGGTTGTACAGCGCATCTGCATTCTTCTCGTCAATGGCCAGAATGGACGAGTAGGCGTCTTTGGCAGCAGAAATGTCGTTCGAGTCCATCGCTTCAAACCCCAGGCGAAGCAAACGCACAATCCTGGCCTCCGCCGGATCACGACCCTTGTCCTCCTCCGAACTGGAAAGAGTGGTGGCGTAACGCTGCTGCAACCTAGCAGGCGTCGGCAGCGGACGTGGAAGCACGACGGCACGCGAGCTGGACATGAGCATTGGCGGACGCGCCACGGCGATGGCCGTGCGCGATAGTAAAGTCAAAGTACGCTGCATGGACAGAGGCGATGGCGGTGGGGTCGGAAGGCCAGATGGATGGGCCGCCTTGCCAAGTACGTCATGCGGGGCGTCTGGAGCTGAGGGCAGGCTAAGAAGGGGTGGAATTGCCCGAAGAAACCCATTCCGCCTTTCAACTCCGCATCCAACTCATATGGCCGAAGGCTCCTAGACTACACCCTATATAGGCTGACAAAAAGGAGATGCTGAGTGTAGACATGTGGTCTGTTAGTATCTTTTGCTCCTCACGCACATAGCCCCGAGTCATCAAGGACCTGGAACCCCAACTCCATCACCTCCATGTGGGCCTTCAGTCATTACCAGCGCGTGTTACAAGCCCTACTATATACCATCTCGATCGAAAGAAAGAATCGTTCGTGTAAAAAGTAGGGAGGAGCAAACAAGCATCTCAACTCCGACTTCCGGGCGGAGGGAGATCGCGGAGCTTGACCCTACCCAAGAGACGGCCCATCCGACTATGATCCTTCCCGTGACCTGAGGGGTGCGAAGTTCCTTCCGACCTGCCCTCTGACGCACCTGGAACGGCAGCTGAATTAGCCGCACTCGTTGGCCGTGGTGCCTCTGGCACCCCAAATCCCTCCATTTCTGCCATTCCCACAGGCGCAGGATGACCCGAGGAAACGAACCCAGGCGAGACCTTCTCCCCATTCCACGCGGCCCCCGGGGGAGGCGTATTCCAGGGTAAGGGAGGGGTCAGGGGTCTCTTGGATGCCGCCTTCTCCGAATGACGAGGAGGCACCGCACTCGAGGTAGGACGGGGCTTGGATGCCGATGCAGGGGCCCAGGTAGGACGAGGCAGAGAGCTAGCGGTGGCATCCAGCTCCGGTATCCGTTCCTTCGAAAGGTAGATAACGATCACATCGGGCGAATGGTACTCCTTTTCGGGCTCTTTGGACTTGCCCTTGTATAGGCGGCTGAGCGGATTCCTGCCTTCTTCCCTCTCTTCGGCGGGGGGATCGTTCAGTTTGATCGTCGGCCGGACTCCTGGAGCATCCTCGTCCACCACCCGCACAGGTGCCGGCTCCGCTGGCTCGACAGTATCCTTAATGTACTGGAACAACTCTTCCTCCTGGGTCCCTTTCTTGCGCTGCGGCAGCTTGTAGAATCCACGCTTGATCTCCGCGGCAATTTGAATCGCTTTGGGCACATGGCGCTCTCCCTCGGCCCGAAGCACAATAAAGGTAAGGTTTTGGCCCTTCTGCAGTCCATCCGGTCCCACTGCTGCCCCTGGACCATCATCTCGCAACAGCCAGAGACAGTGTTGACATAATCGCTCTCCAGGCCCCACTCCTCGATGGCCACTTCGTTCAGCGAGGACTGCGGTTGAAGGTAAGCCAGTGATCAGGGCACAAGAGAGAAACGTACCGGTTTGGTCACCGAACCCTGTCTCTTGCTCTTGGGTACGTGTTGCTGGGCCGCCACTCCAGCCGGGGTAAAGGAGAGGTAAATATTGTCAACGGGCGTTTTGTAGGTATCGTCATAGTCGGAATCGAGGATGGTAGACAGGGTCATGATCAGCAGGTATTCAAGCCCTCGGACGTCGGAGAGGTCCAAGCGTTGGATATTGTAGTCGTTCAGTTGCAAGTGGCCCTCGCTCCGTCCCTCTCCCTGAAGACTCTTGTTACCCACGAGTAAATCATACGCGACCGTTTTCCGGTCCCGCCCGGTGAGTGACTTGTACAAGGCCAGGGGAATGCTGGGATCTGGACTGCGCAGAGCATAGCATGTATACGAGTTACGTCCCGCGCCCGATCCGCCAATTAGCTTCTCCCGCTTCCAGTTGAGAGTGATGCCGTCAGTGAGGGGGTAGACAAATCTCCATTCGGACGCGAGGGTCATTCCTTGCTTTTTGATTTCCACCTCCTCCATCGGATCGTAAAGCTGCACCGTCTTGCTCTTGGAGCCTGCCGAACGGCCCGCAACGCTCGCCAGCGGCACCGACGGCCCAAAGAGAGTGCGGTAGAGAACGGTGCTGTATTCGACACTGCGCGCGGCGCGTGCGCGCGTGTACAGCGCCTTGGGACGCACGCGCGACGTGACTTCCACCTGCGGGACAGGCGAAGAGGAGGGGGGTTGGGGGGTTAGCGCCGAGCGTAGCGCTGCGCGCTGGGCTCGCTCCGGCTCGCCACGTGAGCGGATCAGGAAGGGGAGAGACACACCCAGTCGCACACGGTATGGTCCTCGGCACGGCGGACGAGATCAAGAGTGTAGAGGTTGGGGTCGAGCGCCATGGCTGGGCACGGATGGTGGTGGTGGGGGGCGGCCATCAACGGGGGTCACACGCATCTCTGCCGCCGGGCCGCTAGCGCCCTGGGGTGCCGGTGGCTGCGGAGCGCAGACGCCACTGGCCCCGTGCCCGCTGTGGCCTCCCTTGGGATGTGGCGCACAGCCTGCTCATTTCAATGTTGCTGTCTCCTGGTCTCCTGTGTGTTCTGGCTGTGGTTGGCCGTGTCACAGTTGGAACCACACTCGGATCCTATTGGATGGTAGGCCACAATTCGCCATCATGCATCAACCCCCCTGCCTCTTTCTGTCGTAGGAATCACTAATTGGCTATGCGCTCTAAGTATACTGCACTCTCGTCTCCACATCGGGACCGGGGATGGAATCAAGCGACGCACGGGAAAAGTACACGGCAAAAAGAACAGCAAGGTTACTCGAGCCCGGCATGCGGGTCCTCCATCGGCTCGTCGGGTTGCACGGTAATCGCATCGTCGATCCGCAAAAGCCCCGTCGCCGCCTCGAGGGCCGACTTGAGCGAGCGCACCTTGGAAACCGTGGGCTCCAGTACGCCCGCCTTGAGGTTGTCGCGGATTGTACCGTTAAGCAGGTCCAGACCGTAGAACCTTAGGTTCTTCTTGGGGTCCCCTGCACTTGCCACCTGAGCCGCATTGTGGTAGGCCCGCAACTTGGCGACCAGCTCGGTGCTGTCCTTGGCAGCGTTCACCGCAAGTTGCTTGGGAATGACCAAGAGCGCATTGGCAAATTCGGCAATGGCCAGCTGCTCCCGGCTGCCCAGCGTGGTGGCAAAATTCTCGAGGTAAATGTTCAGTGCCGTCTCAACCGCACCACCACCGGGAACGACCGAACCACTCTCCAGCGTACGTTTGATAACTGACAAGCTGTCATGCAGCGACCGCTCCATCTCGTCCAATGCATAGTCGTTCGCGCCACGAAGAACGATGGAGGAGCTGGACACGGTCTTGGTGCCCTTGACGAGGATAAGCTCGTCATCCGAAATGCGTTCTTGTACCACCTCCTCAGCAGTACCCAGGTACGAGGCCTCGTACGTCTCCTCCCCATCCAAGTTGGCCAAGGAGCTGATCAGCTGCCCTCCGTTGCCTTGGCGATCCGACGCAAGTCTTCCTTCCGGCACCGACGAACACCCATCGCGCCCGCCTCGACAAACTCCTTGAGAACCAAGTCGTCAATGCCCTTGGTCGTCAACACGACATTCGCTCCCGCTGCCAGGATCTTGCGCACACGCTCTAGCGCAATCTCGCTCTCCCTCGCCCGGATCTTCTCCAACTGGTCCGGGTCATCAATGGTGATGTGGACGCCCATGTGCATGCGCTGCTTGGTAAGATTCATGTCCAAGCACGCAATCTTGGCCCCCTTGATGCGTTTCTTCATCGCTGCGAGGCCACCGTGCAGTTCAGCGCGTAGCCCGAAACAAAGAGCGACTCGCGCGCCGATTTTCCGTGGCCTTGAGCACATTCACAGCCTTGACCGGGTACTTGATCTCCCCGCGCGGGTTGATCGTCTTGACGGCCAGCATGGCGTCAACCGCCAGCTTGGCGAAAAAGTCATCGTCCGAGCCAATGATCTTGGATGACATGCTTGTCTTGGCCACATTGATCAACGACTCCTTCCCCAGTGCATCCACCTTGGTGCTAAGCTGGTCCTGGAGGAACTTGATGGCTTCTTTGCAGGCCAGGCGATATCCAGTGATAATCGTCGTTGGGTGAACCTTGGCCTTGACCAGCTCGTTGGCCCGACGCAGCAACTCAGCAGCTACAATCACCACCGACGTCGTGCCGTCCCCGACCTTGTCCTGTTGCTGGGCCAGCTCCACCAGGATGCGGCCGGCAGGCTGGTTGACTTCGAGCAGCTGCAGGATCGTCGCGCCATCGTTTGAAATGGTGACATCACCAATATCGTCCACCAGCATCCTGTCCACGCGGGTCAGTATCGGTGGCAGCGCGCCCCACCAAGCGGAAGGAAACGTACTTGTCCAGGCCTACTGGGCCAAGGCTGGTCTTGACGATGTTGGCGATCGTCTGCGCGGCGAGAACATTCTGGTCCCGGATCTCAGCGCCAGAAAGGCGAGAGCCGCCGATGAAGAGGCCAGCGGTGGGGGGTCCTTGGCGAAGGCTGGGATGGCGGAGGTGGGGGGTGCGGGGGGAAGAAGCGAGAAAGCTACGCGTTGCGGCCGCCGCCGAAGCCAGTGCATGCGCGCCGAAGCCAGCGGAATGACGCTTACGTACATGCGCCACACACCACGCCGGCCCTTTTGAACATTGCTGTGGGGGCGGTCGCCGCTGTCTTTGAAATTTGACTTTGACTGGGACTGTGGCCCTTCGCCTTGTAAGGAGCAGATCAGGTCATCCTATATCGACCATCGCTAAGCGCAATCGCTATTCCTACCTCTGTGGCGCAGTGTCGGCGGCCGCTGTGCCCGTCGGAGTGGGAGTGGACGGCGAGCCAGTGAGGATGGCTTTGCGGTACCACTCTAGCACTGTATACAGTCAGTACTGACCCCCCAACCCACACACCACCAACACAAAACAGAACCAAAACGTACGGCGGATCGAGTAGCGAATGTCCGTGATAGCGCGGTGCCCAGTGCCTGTAGGGCCGTACTCTGCCTTGTCCTTCTGACTGAACTGCCACTGCTGCTTGGGGAACCAGCGACGAGTGACCTCGAAAATGGAGGAGACATCCACGATGCGGTAAGGAAGATACTCCACCACCTGCCGCAGTGTCGTGTCATCAGGTCTGTTAGCCGCCCCACCCGCAGAAACCACCAGGAAGCACGTACCGCAGGAAACGATCGGCGCAGGAACGCCAAGTCGAAATGGACCGAACTGCCAGCCAAAGAGGCTATCTTGGGCTCATTCACGCGGTCTGTAATGTACTTCAACACCCCTTCCGTGCCTGTTCCAACGTAAGCGACTGTTGTGGGTCCTGGCACGCTGCCGTCAAGCCCGTCTCGTTATGGGTCTTGGTACACCACTCGTCCATCTGGGACAATACCGCAGGCTCGGTGAGGATGGTATAGGTCAGCCCGGGATCGGTCGGAACCAAGAAGCCATCCGTCACAATCACTGCAATCTCCAGGATTTGGTCCTTATCTGGGTCAAGGCCCGTCATCCTAAGTGCCGCACGTTAGTTTCCCGCGCCTGTGGGCAAGTCTGCTCAGGAGAAACATACTCGCAATCAGATCCAGCAAGCGGTTTTTGCCGCTTGCTTAGACATGGCTTCACTGGAGGGGGTGGGGGAAGGCGGAAGAGGCAGGCGGATAAGGATTGGCGAGGGCAGGTCCAGGCTCGGTCGCATTGGGTGTGGCGGGTTGCTGCGCAAGGGCGGGCACCGGGGAGGCTGGGCTGGGGGGCTCTGCAGGCGGCTGAGATGTGGACGAGAGCAGGCGGGGTGCTGGAAGGGAGCGAGGGCAGGCCGGAGCCAATCTACAGGGATCCGGCAGGCGAAGTGCTCTGGTTGGGCGGAGCAGGAAGCGGAGGCCATGGCGAGAGCGGTGCAGCAGAAGAGCAGGGTGGGCCAGCGAGCTGCACGAGTGGGGGGATGGAAGCGCCACTCGAAATAAAATGCAGGCAGCGGAATCACTCACTACACGGGCGTTGGACGCTGGGTGGCTTTGTTTCCGCCCCGAATTTGAGAGGGCTGTAGTTTACTTTGGAGAGCTTCCGAAACGAGCACCTTGGCCTTTTTTTTGCCTGTCTTGCGTCCCCCTTGCTTCTGCTTGCTCCCCTTGCCTCCCCCTTGCTCCCCTTGCCTCCCCCTTGCCTCCCCCCTGCCTCCTCCTTGCCTCCCCCCCCCAGCCCAGCGGGCCATGCTGTCCCCTCCGCCTTGCTGTGCGCAGGCGCGTGCTGGCTGCCCCGCCGTGCCTGCGCCCGCTCTCGACCAGCGTCCCCGGCTGCGCTGCCCGCCCGCCCGCGCCCATCTCTCTCCCCGAAGGATCTGCTTTTGCGCCGCCCGCTCCGCCCATCCCCGCCGCGCCGCCGCGCAAGCTCGACCCACACCGCGAGCCCGACAACTCGCATCTGCGCATCTTCAGCTCCCGAAAGATCCACCTGCCCCAACGTCTCCCGCCCGTGGCCCAGGGCGCGCCCAGCGTCCGCGTCCGCCGCGCCCGCGCCCTGCCCGACCACACCCCCCAACGCCCGGCGAGCCGTCGGAGGAGGTGCGGACAAAGTACCCATGGACCCGCTCGTGGGACCCACGACAGGCTGGCGAAGACGACGTTGCTGTCTTGCTCGACGCCCTGGCGCAGGAGGCCCGCGTGGGCCGCCCACCGATGCATTGTTCTCTACGAGCTGTTGCAGGAGGTCATTTGGGTGCGCAGCGTGGACCGGTCCAACGAGCTGGGTGTGCCGCTGAGGAAGTGCCAGTTGCCGAGCTAGGGGTGCCGTGGTCCCGCGACGTGTTTGGCGCTCTTTTGGACCTGGCGTCCGAGCAAGGCTCGTCGGGCAACGCCCGCATCATCCTGGCTGACATGCAGCGGGCTGAGATGCCGCCGACCGTCGTGGAGCTCAACAAGGCTCTTGAGGCTGCCGCCAAGAAGAACCCCCTGTTTGCGGTCGAAGTGATGGATATGATTGCGCAACTGCCGCCGGACTGAAGAACTGCAAGCTAGGATGGCCCCGCCTTCGCCACCTGGCGCCCGCTGCGCTTCGAAGGAAAAGATGTGGACCTCCCGCCCTTTGGGGGCCTGTTCCACCCCAGCTACGTGGCCAATTGGACCCCCGAGACGATCCAAGCGTTGGCCAAATTGGCTTCGTCCACCCACAATGCCGAGTTTGCGCTTGCCCTGCTGGGCTTGGTCACCATTCGCGCTCGTCAGCAGGGCAACTATCCTGCCTCGATCCAGGACTGGCTTTGCCCGAGTGCAGAGAAACTTTCCTCAACACGCTCCTTTTCTTCCGCGAGCCCGGATTGGCGTATGACTTTTGCCGGATCTGCATCGCTAGTATGGGCGATGAGTCTCTCCCGTCCCCCTCTTGGCTCGCTCTGTTACGCACCTGTGCTGACTTCACTTTGTACGTCTCCCTCCTGCCCGCAGCCTAGGGTGGAGCACTGACCATCACTCACCTCTAGATGCCGGGAATTGTGCTGGGGTGGAAAGTGCTGAGCAACCGCCAAGTCGAAATCCACGAGGGCCTGGCCACCTTGGTGCTCGAGGCCGCAGGACGGAACGGGTCGTGCACCATGGCGGAACGAGCGTTTGCCAAGGTGTTGCAGCTCAAGCAGAATCATTCAGGACTGGCACGTAATGCCTCTCTTTGAGGCCTACATTCACGCCCATCGATGGGAAGATGCCTTCCGTACGCTTGCCATGGCGCGTCGCGCTGGTGTGGGACTGGACGAGAAGGTGAGGACATGATCTCGGACGCACTCAACTCCAAGTACGGTAACGAACTGGACTCGGCCTTGTTTACCGGGCAGCGGATCAACCCCGCCAAAGACGAGCGGATCAAGGCGCGGAGCAACGGATTGACGATGCGATCCGAGCCATGTATACAGTGGGCAAGGTGCCGCCACCTCAAGGCGGCTTGGACATTATCGTGCTCAATGCGATTCTCAAAGCCATCACCTCGTCCTCCGAGCCGGCGCGGGTACTCCAAGTGCTCGCCATGCCCAGCGTCTGTACGGTGTGATGCGCAGGCCCCCCGCCGACAGTCCCCCTGTCCGAGTCACGCCTACGATCCATACGTACAATGCCGCACTCTTGGCGCTTGTCGAGCTCGGTGACCGACCTGCGGCCGAAGCGCTGCTGGCCAACACATTTGCCGAGCCACCTTCGCTCGAGACCGAGTTCCCCGTCCGGGGCCGACGAGCGGACCAAAGCAGTGGACCAGCACGACGTATGAACGCCTGATCCACCTTGCGCTCCGGTTGCAGACACGTCGCGTGCGCTCCAGCTTCACCGCGGCGCACGGCAGAGTGGTCTGTACCTCACGTTTTCCACCTACCTGTCCCTGATCCTCTATCTCTTTCATCGCTCCACCCCCGGTTGGCGCGACCTGTTGCTCGAGATGAAACGCTCGGGCGCACCCATGCCCAAGACCGAGTACCTCCAAACCCTTGGTTTGACCGCACGCGATTGGATAATCTGGGCCGGGCGCAGCAGCGGCCGCCCCAGCTGATCAGTGGCGAGCCGTTGGCATTGTAAAAGAGGACGATCATCTGCATCACGTATGCGTTGCTCATTTACCTTGCGTCTATGGTTTTGCAGAACGAGTGGGGTTGAAGGAAGGCTGCCTGTAACAAGTTGGATCGGCATAGAACTAGGCACCATCTGTCGTCGGTAGGTTCTCCCTTTGGCAACAAGATCGGGACAAGCAAAGCAGACGTGCCCTCACTCTTTTTTCCGCCCTTCCTCTCGGTAATCCCTCCACACTTTTGCTTCTCATCTCTCCATCGTTCGATTCGGCGCCCTGTGCCCTGCATCCCGTACAATGTTGTCCCACCCGCCCACGGTACAAAAGCATAGTGCTAGCTACTATGCCCTGGCCCTTGGTAAAAAAAAAAAAAAGGAATCACCGCTTTTTGGTATCCTCAACACTCTCGGCTTTCCCTCCATGAGGGATGATGAGATCACCAGGATAGGTGCGGGCTGGACCGGCCAGCGACCAACTACTCTTGTCACTAGGGTACGCGATGATCATTGGCAGGAAAGAGTGCCGCAAAGCGCACAATAGGACTGGAAGTGTAACCGTGAGTGATTTGGAGACTAGATCGATCCTTTTCGGAAAGGGCCCTTTCCCTCTAGCGAGATCGGAAGACGGAGATCTAGGCTAATACGAGGCAGATTACCGCTCGTGTCTTTTTCCTTGTGCTGTGCGATTTCACCACGGAGAGCGGCGACGAGGGATAGGGGAGTTCACGGCGGTTTTGCTGCGTCCTAAATAGCCCCCCAGCCCATATGGGAGGATCGCATGGAGCGATCCGATCCTCCGCCGAGATCCGAGCTGTCGTCCAGTACCCTCACTCCTTTTTCTCTCCGTCGCAAACGCTAGTAGCATGTCTTTGTCTCGACCCGTTATTTCTCTTGCCATCGTTGGCACTATGTTAGGGGCAACGGGTGTTGTTGCCGTTGGGCGGCCTGTCTCTGCTTTCTCGCCCAGCGTCGGGAGATGGGCGCTCAAACGGGTACCCTCATAATGCAATACTTAGGGACAGGGGGAAACAAGGCAACGAAGGAGCAAATGAGCAGAGCGAAGGTGTGGTACTTAGTACCGCTACAGATGCTAGTACTGCCTAAAGAAGACCAAAAAGAAACCGTACCCGGCAAGGGTCGCCGATGGCCATAGAGATGATACAAGCCGCGGATCAACCGGGCCGACAGGGCAAGGGAGGGCAAAGTGCCACCAGAGCATTGTGGATACGATTCTCGAAGGATAAACCACCCGGATCTATTACCACCCTGCGGCCTGCTTGGCAGTTTGCAACATGGCTGGGGTGAGATGGGGATACTGCCAAAACGCCATGCCTGCGTCCAGCCCTGGGTGCGTGCCGAAGAAAGACACTTGCCCAGCGTTTGGGGGGTCATGTACCCGCTCGACGCATCCGCCGTCGTGGCGGGCTTGCCAACGACCAACTTGTTGAGCGGAATGTGCTCGTTGTTGCTAATCTCAAAGATCGAGGAGCCAGGGCAGGTCCCAGCAGACGTGTGGAGGAGATTGTTGCACGTCTCGTACATCCCCGCGCCTTGGTTGTACGTCTGCACCAAAAAGGCATCAATCGGCGCCGTGTCCTTGACTTGGCTGTAAATCTTGCTGTACCCGCGCCCCACTGGCATTGCGAGCTAAAGTAGGGCGCTTGCGGCGCATGGGTAATGACATACTTGCCTTCCGGCAGTTGCTTCCGCAGCGTCTTTTGCAGTGTCACCAACCACGGCACTGCCCTGCCGTCCATGAACGAGGCCGAATCCTCATAGTCCACATCCACCCCATCCAAGTCGTATTGCTTGACAAACTGCGCCAGCTTATTGGCCGTCTGCGTAGCATCCTGGCCCGAAAGAAGGGGGTAGTCGGTCGAGCCAAAGGCCGAAACGAGAATCTTGACACCCGCCTTGGCATAGGTCTGCTTGATCTGCTTGCGTTGGGCCGGGCTGGTTTGGGCCCAAGCCAGCGCGTTATCCAACGGACCCGAAGTCGAAGTCCAAAAGGCCAGGATGTAGTGCGTCAACCCCTTGGGCGGCGTAGGGGGGACACCGTTCGTTTGCCACAAGTCGCCATACACGGCAAAAATCGAGTTGCCATTCGATCCCGAACCCCCGGAGCCACTACCCGAGCCCGGCCCCGAACTTGAACCAGAGCTAGAGCCAGAGCCAGAGCTGGAGCTGGAGCTGGAGCTGGAGCCAGAACCCGAGCCAGAGCCGGACCCTGAGCCCCACGAGGCCGGTGGGTGCGAAGACGCCGACGACGACAACGACGATGACTTGCTCCCCCACGGACGGGAGCGGGAGCGGGAGCGGGAGCGGGACTTCGAAGCCGATTCACTGGCCCAGTGCTGCCCGCCGGAGGAGGAAGCGCGGGAGAGGGTAGGCGCAGAAGTGGAGCTCGACGAGCGCGAATGCGAGTGGGGACGACGCGAGGAGGTCCAGGAGAGCGAAGAGGAGCGGGACCAGCCCGAGGAAGAAGAGGTGGGGGAGGAGGACGGGACGCCGGAGGAGGAAGCGCGGTGCGGACGGCAGCGGCGTCCACGGCGGCGCGGATGACGGTCGACCAAGGGGGACTGTGCCGGGTG
Source organism: Moniliella sp. 'wahieum' (assembly GCA_003971905.1). Taxonomy (NCBI): domain Eukaryota; kingdom Fungi; phylum Basidiomycota; class Moniliellomycetes; order Moniliellales; family Moniliellaceae; genus Moniliella; species Moniliella sp. 'wahieum'. The sequence continues at coordinate 33,191 of RSEE01000015.1, forward strand.
CGCACCGTGGGAGGCGGCGACACAGAAGGCGGCACAGAGGGCGGCAAGGATGAGGGTAAGGAGACGCATTGTGAAAAGAGGAGGGCACCGGGCCAGAGGGGACAAGGGGGAGGACAAGGGGGAGAGCAAGAGCAGAGGTTGTGAGGCACCAGGCCGAAGGAGCACCAGGCTGCGGGGGGGGACACGTCCGGCGTGCAGAGGAGTGGGGTCGGGGCGGAGGTGAGGCGAGGCGAGGCGAGGCGGTGGGGGGCGGGGGGGAGGAGAATGGGACGGCGGGCGCGTTTAAGAAGCGGCTGGATGGCGCCCTGTCGGAGGCGTGGGCCGCCAAAGGCGGCAACTCTGGGGACAGCAGAGGGGGCGAGAGTGGCGCCGTGCTGGGCGACGGCAGGCCGGGGTGGGTAGAGATGGATATTTGGGACACTGGGCAGGTGCGGCAGGCGTGGCAGGAGAGCATATAAAAAACGGTGCGTGGCCGGTCTCAGCACGCGCATGACCGGGGCACAGCGCCAGTGTGGCGGTGCCTGATCTGGGCATGCGGCGGCCCATCCGCCGCGCGCCCATCGGGTGCCTGGTGATCCGGTGCTTAGTGAGTGCCTGCCTGTTCGGGCAACCAGGGGGGGTGGGGTTATGGCACGGGGGCCCTGTGGCATAGCCTGCGTGGCTGGGCATGTTCTGGTTGGAGCATGGCCACATCGAAAGGGTCCAGCCTGTAGATACTCGCCCGTCCACCGCCTAACCTCATTAATCATTGCCATTCCCGTGGCACCCTGTTTCATCCATTGCCCAAGTATCCATCCTCCGCCGTGTGGGTATAGGTGGGGCGCACGTTGATCAGCCCCCCCCCCACCTCGGCCTAGCCATCCCCAAGCGTCACCACCACCGTCCCCACCACCACCAGCGCCCCCACCACCAGCGCCAGCGGAAACGTCAGCAGCGAGTAGCTCGCAAACTGCCCCCGCCCACCTGCACGTGTTCATGCGCCAGCGCCTGCGTCCAGAGCAAGCCGGCCAGCGACGCTGCCGGCGTGCCGGCCAACGCACCAATGTTGCCGGCCAATGCCAGCGAGTACTGCCCCGCCCGCTCCACGCGCTCTAGGCCCGGGATCGAGCTGCTGCTGGGCCCGCCGGGCTGGACGTGGGCGCGGTAGGACGCGCTCTGCAGCGCCTGCGCCAGCAGCAACGTCGCCCCAATGTTGGTCCCGGCCAAGCAGCACAGCACCGTGCCCACGCTGCCCATCAGCAGGCTGGCCATCACGACCGACCGGAGCGGGTAGGAGCGCTGCCCAGCTTTGTCCACCATTGTCCGTCCAATCGCCTTGCCCAGCCCTTCGCCCAACAAGTCCACTACCCGCGCTTGCCGCAACGCCGAGATGAGCACAAACACGCCATACGCAAACGGCAACAACGCCCACGGTTGCCGCGCCACCACGTAGCTCGTTCGCGGAAACCGGCGTACCACCCGATCTTTCACCCCTCCCTCCCCTGCCCAGGCGCGGTAGGCGTGCGCCACCCCGCGGCCCCAGCGCGAACACACAATCGGGCCCACGACCACCCAGCACACACCGATTGCAGCTGTGCCCCCACTGCGCCGCACGGCGCTGCACAAGGTCCACCACCCTGCTTGCCACCCCGCCTGCCGCGGCAGCTGGCGCCGGCTCGGGTGCCGCCACGGTAGCTTGCGAAGAAGAGGCCGACGCGGGGATCGCAGCGCTGGGAGAGTCACGTATTGCGCGGCGCGGTGCGCTGGGCCCGGATTCACGCAAATTGAGCGGAGCGAGCTCGACAATGTCCATGCTCTTGAGACGGGAGAGGGAGGGAGTTCGTTGCATAGTCTGGGGCTGCGGGGGACGGGCAGGGAGAGTCGTGTCTGGTCTGCTTGGCCCGGCTCGGGCGCCGCAGGGCGCGTCGTAGTGGCAGTGGCCGGATCGGTCGGGTCGGGCGGAGGAGAGGCAGGCGGGGTACAGAGGCGGGCTTGACGCTGGCGTGCGTTGGTCCAGTCGGCCACCACGTCACGCACCAAACAAATCCCCGCCCCAGGCGCGGCAATGAACGTGACGTGCACGCCGGCGCCGCTGACCGAGGTGCCAATCAACGCGCCCAGCGTCGCGATCAACACTGAACTCGATACCACTGCCGCTTGCACATCTACCTGCGGCACGGCTCCACCAGAAGGCGTAGGGCGCTCGACATCGGAGCACGACGGGGGGGAGCGAGGAGGGTCCGATGGATCCCGTTCGCCTCCAAGCGTGCTGTGGAAGCAGTGGCAGAAACGGGGGGCATCTCCTCTTTCTTCTGGGGCGAAGGAAGAAAGGTGGATGCGCCCGAGGGCGTCAGGGCGGGGAGAGAGCCAATGAGCATGATGGGTGCCAGGGCCGCCGCCGCCGCCAGCGACGGCAGTAGCATATGCGCCGAGTACGTGGCAAACGAAAAGTGGAAACTCTGCGCGACGACCAAGTTGGTCGGATTGCCCGACACGAGCACGGCAGACGCCACGTTGGCTGCGGTGAACTGGGCCCAGGCCGATGCGTTGGCCCATGCCGCGTCCATCTGCGCCGAGCGGGCGAGATGGACAACAAAGCTCGACCCCGAGATCACCGCATCGTTCCCGGCCACCGCGCCAAGCAGCCACCAAAACGCGTAGAGGCCCAGAAACAGTCGGTGCAGCCCTTTCCCGCCGCCTTGCCCGGCGGAGGGGCCAGCCAGCCTAACGACCCACACTGCTGCAGCGCGGAACAGACCTGAGGCCTCCACACTCACCGCCATGTAGGCCAGGGCAAAGAAGAGCGCCAGCACGTCCCAGGGGAAATGCCACTGTCCCAGCCCACGACGGCATCCCGCCATGCAGGCGCCTTAAGGACCTGTGCGATGGACAGCAGGACAGCACCGGTCAGTGGGGCAGTGACGACGTTGAGGCGCAGATGGATCCAGGGCGTGGGGGAACCAGGCGCATGGGGCAGCGGAGCGGAAGAGTGAGGGGGTAGTTGACGATTAGCGCGGCAAAGATGAGAACGACGACGAGGGTGAATGCCTGCCCAGTGAGGTGGACGGGAGGGTGGTCCATGCACAGAAAGAAGGTCGAGGTCGAGGCAGAGGTGGGGGGCAGGGGCGACGCGCTTGCGGTATCCTTGGCGCACTTGCACTTGGCGGCGCGGTGCAATGAATCAATTGCCCAGGAAACGGGTGCGGGTCTACGATCTAGATCTAATTGGGCCGCTCGCGGCGGTGCATCATCATAGGTGTTCGATCCTGCGTCACGCGTCACCCTCGCGTACCTTCCGCGCCCCGAGCGTCTTCAGCGCTTCAGCAGGCCGGATCCTCAGCCCGTTTTCAGGCATGATCAGTCCAGAGCCGGAGGCAAACTCGCTACCCACTATGATGTTGTCTTCCAACAGACGTTCGTCCGAGTTCATCGCATGTCCCACACAAGGCGAGGGACTGGGACAAGAGGACAGAAGGGCATTGGCTCCGAGAAAGAAGAAGAAAAAGAAACATACCATGTGGGGTTTTATATATGCCAGACACAGTGTGGCATATTATAGTGTGAGCAACCCCTGTGAGATCTGTGAGAGTCGAAGATTGAATGAGAGGAGAGAGGCAGGACTTTCACTTGGCTGCCTGCTCTCCACCGCGTCCGTGGCGCTTGGGCTCTTCGTCGTCGTCTCGTCCGTCGATGCGTAGCTCTATTACTCCCACCGTACCCGCAGTCAGAATCCTCGAAAACCCACACAAACGAGAAGTGAGGAACGAGAAGGAAGAAAAAGAGACACACTCCAGCAAACGAAGCACATACTCCCCGCTTTTTCTACGCTTCGTTCTGGTACCTTGGACAGTACCCTCCCTTGCCTTTTGGTCAAACAAGTCGGATGCATGGCCCATCGCGTACGCCACCCTGTCGTTGCACACATAATACAGTTAGCTCTTTCTCCCCTCGCCCCCTCCGCTCACAGCACCCCACATCCAGAGACACCGTACAAGTTGGTCTGGATCCCAGCCTCAGCATCGCCCAACTTCTTCTCCAACACCGACTCGAGCGCCTGCACTGCGGCAGCTCACCCAATGTCTGCGGCACTAACACCTTCACCTTCACCTGTTGGGTCGACGAGTCCAAAGTACGACTGTGCGCTTGCTGCAACGTCTCCACGGCCACCGGCGGTCTTGCCGCCCACTCCGTCTCGCGCGACAAGAGGGACTCGGCGGCGCTGGAGAAGACATGGGTAGGCTCCTCGCTGCACGTCTCGTCCTCATTCGCGATTGTGGCCTCTTGGGTCGCTCCTGCGCCTGATTGCACGGCGCCGTTCTCTGTGCACGGATCGGCTGCTGGCGCTGTGGCCTCGGCAGCACGGGGCCCCGCCGGCGCTGCCACGTTTGAGGAAGACGCAATGGAAACCAGCGTGGGAAGGTCCACTTTGCTGTTCCCTCCACCAGTTGTGGATGGGGCAGGTGCCGCCCCATCCCACTTTCACCTCCCCTACCGCACCGCACCCGCTTTGGCCATGGCCAGGTGCACAGCCAAGTTGACCAACTTACTCACCGTGCTTCCACTCGTGCTGGATCCTGCACCTGCACCTACACCTGTTGCTCCTGCGCCTCCGCCAGGCCCCGCTCCCCCTCCTTCGGCCCCGGCACCCAGAAACGCTTGCCCCGCCTGGCTCGCATGTGTCATCGCCGCAGCTAGAAGCGCACTGAGGTCCGCCCCGCCAGCCCCTCCGGGCGCTGGAGCACCTGCTGATGCGGCGGCTGGTGCTTCTTCCGTCGCGGCGGAAAAAGGGCACCAGGGGCCGTACCTGTGCCTGTGCTTGTGCTTGTGCTTGTACTTGTACTTGCGCTTGTGGCCGCCGGCCCACGCGAACTGGCTGCTGCCACAACCGAGGCAAGAAGGTGCAAGACAGTTTGCATGTTGGACGCGGACGCCGGTGGGGCCGCAGCCGCACCCGCATCGGTTGCCGTTGGAGCGGGCACAGTGGCCGCACCAGCACTAGCACTACTAGCACCCGCACTGGCGCTAGCAGTCCTACCCTCACCGGCCGTGTGGCTGGCGACGAGCGAGTCTAGCGTGCTCACCACCTTGCTCATGTCGAGGCTGGAAGTGCTGGCGGCCGGGGCGGGGCGGCCGGACTGACCCAGGGTCAGAAGTAGCGGCGCTACCTGTTGAGCTGCTGCTCGTCGCGGCCGGGGCCCCCGCTTGGTGCTGGGCCAGCAGATTGGAAGCTAAACCCAGGAGCGCATGCAGATCCACACCCCGCTCGCCATCGGCGGCACGAGGTGCAGCTTGCTGTTCGTCCTGGCTCATCGTCGTCGTGGATGAAAGATAGGGAAAGGGGCAGGGGTGGGGGGGAGGGGTGTAGTGCAATCCACTGTCCTCGGACGCCTACCGCCACGGACTAGTAGTACCTATCCTTTCCTACTCAGGGGCTATTATGGGAGGAGCGCGGGGACGGGGGCCCACGTGACCGGGGACCATCCCGATGGCCAGCACGCGTGGGGAGATGGCAGCAACATGCATTTACAATGCCAAAAACGTGCCGTCTTGCGGGCACCGCGCCTGGGTCGGCCGCAGCAGCGGCCCTTGGCCCAGCAAGCCAAACGCGGCGGACGAGGCGGCGGTCTGGACCTGGGCGGTGCTCACCGTGCGCGGCTGGGCGGTCGCCGCCGCCAACAGACGGTTCGCCTCGGCGCGTTGGGCGTCGAGCCGCTGTTGCTCCTGGTGCAGCTGCTGCCACTCGGACGCCAGCGCCGCTTCCTCGGCCACCAGCAGACTGTCCATCTTCTCCAGCTGGTTCAGCTTGGCCTGCCACCCCTGTCAGCAATCCGTACGAGGCGAAACATAAGGGCCAAAGAGAAGCACGTACATTCATCTTGAACATCTGGTTCTCCAGCACCCGTCCCACGATCATCTGACACTCCACCTCTTCGAGCGAGGCCAGCACCTGTGCCTTGGCCGCGGCGGCGGCCAAGGCGAGCGTCGCCGTGTGCTCCAGCGGGGTTCGGGCCGGTGCGGAGGGGTCCAAGGCTACCGCTGCCGCGATGGCGGGCGGGACGGCATTGAGCAAAAACCCAACCACCTCAGTGATCGGGTTCTTGGCGTCCGACAAGGGCCGTTCCAACCCGTCGTCGCGCATGAACCGCAACGGTCCCAACGCCGCCAGCGGCACCTGGTCCGTGATCCTCGCTTCCCCGCCCAGTGCCACCACCTGCACCACACATTCGTCCCGTGTCTTGCCCACATGCGCAGCAACCGCGTCCCAACTGGCAGGGTAAAGCGCCAACGCTTCCCGTAGCCGCGCTGTCTCTGCCTCGTCCCAGCCGCCTTGGAGGGGGGGTTGGACCAGGCGGAACTGGCCGGCCAACAGCCGGGTTGGGAACTTGCCTTCTTCATAGCACTTGGGGCAGAGTAGGAAGGAATCCACCTGGATCGCAGCGAAATGCTTGTCCTTGCACTCGACGCCGCAGGTGGCACAGTGCACGCCATCTCCCCTTGGCAGTTCCTCCTCTCGCCTCGTTTCCACCGCGGGGGGCGGATTGACCGTTCGGCTTGGCAGGCCCGGGTGAAGGTGAGCGGTCTGCGGCGTGCGGAGGGGGGTGTAAGGCGGGCCTAGCGTCGGCGCGCGGTCGTCCACCATATAATTGATCAACCCCCACTGCTCCAGGAACGCATGGACGCGCATGATGGCACACATCGCCAGGTAAGTTGCGCCGACACGCGGTAAAAGTGAGATATTCCTTTGGGTTGAGCCGGAAGGTGGACACCATAAAGTCGCGGTAGGCCTTGTACACGCTCGGCGTCTTGGTTGCGTTCTTGCTATTGAAAAACTCGGGTAGCGCACGCTCCTCAATCGGGTGGATGCGCCCCGGGTCAAACCACACGGCAAAGGAGGGTACAACGACGGGCTGCGTCTGAGCCGTAAGCGCTTTTTGCGTGATCGGTTCCCTCACCTCGCGGCTTGCTGTAATGATCACCTTGGCCTCCGTCTCCGCAGGAAGGGCTTCGGCCATGATCGTATCCGTACCTTCAGTTGGCGCCGGCCCAAGCCCGGCGGGCAGATCAAAATGCACTTCATTTGAGATCATAGCTTCGTCAACAGCTCCACCCTCCAGGGTGGGAACTTCCACAGCGGGAGTGGGTTCGATCGGACCTGGCAAAACATGGGGTTCTACAGCTGGTATGGCCGGAGTGGATGCTTGTAGAGAGGGTGCCTCCAACATGGGCGTCTCCGGGGCTGAGACGTCCGGCGCGGGAGCTTCCAGAGCTGGAGCTTCCAGAGTAGGAGCTTCCAGAGCTGGAGCTTCCAGAGTAGGAGCTTCCAGAGCTGGAGCTTCCAGAGTAGGAGCTTCCAGATCGGATGCCTCCAGTGGGGCGTGTACATCAACCGATGGTGCTTCCACGACTGGTTCAGCCGGAGCAGAGGGGTGGGGAGCTGATGGATGCACAGCTGAACCTTCCACATCAGGCGGGATCTCCAGGGGGGCGGGTTCAGGAGCTGGTGCCGCCAGGTCGACAGACTCCACCGGTGGCGCCTCCAGTGTGGATGGTTCCGGCACTGGGGCCGCGGGCGCTGGGGTCTCTACCGGAACTTCGACTGGAGCTTCTGGCAACGGAGTTTCGGTCGCTGGAACCTCCGCCACTGGAGCATCCGGCATTGGAGCTTGTGGTACTGGGGGGTGGGACACCAGAGCTTCCCCTGGAGCTTGCGGTACTGGCGCTTGGGGCACTGGAATTTCCATCGGAGTTTCCACGGGCTCTGCTACCGGTGCTTCCACTGGAGCTTCCACCGACGCTTCCACAGGTACTTCCGCTGGTTCTGCTACCGACGCTTCCACCGGTTCTGCCACCGGCGCTTCCACCGGAACCTCCGGGTTGGGAGCTTCCACTGAATCTTCGGAATCTGGGGCGATCAGCGATGACCCACTGGCCTGCAGCGACGGCGGGGGTGCAACAAGGATGGAGTAGGTGCGCTCGCCTTGTTGAGTGTGGCTGGGCAGGGGCAAGGAAGAGAGGGTGGGGAGGTAGTCCTGCTCCTCGGTCCATTCGTTGAAGCGAGCACTATCTTGGAGCCAAAGCAGGGAAACCTGGCAGGGCGTCTCGAGCGGCGGCGGAGCAAGGGGTGGAAACGTGCTAGGCAGCCACGTATCAAACGAGCTGGGGTGGCGAACAAGGTGGATGAGTGTCGAGTCTTGCTTGGTGTTGAGAGGACGGAAGGTGTACCCCTGCGCCTGCGCCTGCCCTTGCTCTCGATCCTGGTCGCCCGCGGTCCCCTGTCCCTCTCCTTCGTTGTTGGAGGGAAGGAGGATGTGCGTGGCATCGGTTGGCTCCGATACCCAGTCCGCTGTACCCTCGGTCAGTCAGATTCCACAAGCCAGGCGGGTCACACGTACCACCCAATTGGCCTGCGAGGCGTTGCAGGTGCTCGACCGTGTCGGGTGCCAGCTGCGGCGCAGCAATGCGGATGGGAGGAAGAAGTCCTTCGTCTGTCAAGCGCGCACGGACAGAGCGGAGGAGGTCGAGGTAAAAGGGCACGGCTTCCTCCTGGAGGATATCGTGCCAGTCGGGCTTGGCGTGCTGCTGGAGAAAGAAAAGGGCAAACTGGAGTGTCCAGCGGGCGGGGGATGTTTCCCCTGCTTGACAAGGCAGGAGGAAGGAGGCAGGCAGGCGGACAGGCCGGTCGGGGGACGGATGGGCCAAGTGGAGCGCCTGGAAGGTCTGCAGGGCGCGGGCGAAGGCGACGAGCTCGGCGGGCGTGAGGGTGGTGGATGGGGTGGGGTAGGGCGGCGCCAGGGCGTGGCTGATGGCAGCGGGGAGCGCGTCGAAGGCGACAGGCTCGCTGCCAGGAAAGCTGTTGATGCGTACCTCGAGCGCCATGCGGCCACAAGTCCAGCCACGGGCCAACGCGTCGCGGGGGTGGTGGTGTGCGGAGTTGAACGCAGGCGCGCCGGCTGGCTCAGCGCCGATGCACCCTCTTACGTCAGCCATCTGTCACGTGCCGGACGGGTGATCTGGGACGCATGACCAGCTCTCTCGTTGGCTCTTGCATTTGTTTTTTGTTTTGAATTGTTTTGTTTTGGGGCCTGGATGCACCGTGTGAAGATCGAATGCCGGCGCCCCCCAGCTCCTCGAGCATCACATATCACATGCACGCGTGCGAGCGGGGAAAGGATGGAGGAATGAATCGCACTCAGTGTCGTCTGGCCGGGGTGGCTGCTGTTCACCCCGGATGCACAAGCGCCCTTTGGATGGCCCGCGCTGATGGTGCTTGGCTCGGCCGGTGGTGGTGGGGGGGGGGCGGCGGTGATGCGGTGATGCGGGCGGAGGCGGCGGCGCAGGGACGGGAGGATCACACATGCGTCATGCATTCACACGGATCTGCTGCACGGATGACGCACGGCACATTATGTGCACCAAGCCTGTCACGTGGCCCCGCGCCCTGCGCTGCCGTGCCTCGCTGGGTTAGCACTTGGCGCTTAGCGCCCTGTATCTCTGCCACCATCTGCCGCCATGTCCACCAGGCCAACCTTGCGGCGCACCCTCACCGAGCCCGCCGGCGCCTCCCCCGCGCCCGCCCACCCCCGCATCTTCTCCTCGCTCCGCCGCCACCCCGGGCCACAGCATCGCCGCCGCCCTCGCGCCCGTCCGCGCCGTGGCCGAGAGCACGGCGAGCCCCTTTATGGTTGGCGCCCTGGGCGAAGATGGGCGACGCAGGAACTTTCACCGCCACCCGCAGGACCGCGATCCGGAGCTGTTTGATCAGCCGACACTGCCTCCCCCTCCCGCGGCCGGTCCGGAAGCGTGGGATCGTCCCTGCCGCATCGGCGGAGCCTGTTTGGCCTGCGCCGCAACCGCTCCTACTCGCCCGTCCCGCATCACGGCGAGGCTGCCTCTGAGCGCTCCAGCATGGATCTTGGGCGGGTAGAGGAGCGCGGTGCTCCTCGTGCCTCCGCCGACTCGGCCCGCCCAAGTTCCGTCGCATCCTCCAGCTCCGATGCCAGCTCCCGCTCCCCCGACGATGGTTTGTCGTCGGCAACCGCGGGCGGTCCATCGGCTACTGCCCCGAACGCCGATGCAAGCTCGTTTGTTGCTCCGCAACCGGCCGGGGACCTCCACCGGGATGATGCCAGTTCCGAAGTGGAGCAAAGCAAGATCCGGCAGGAAGTGGTAGACTCGGCCATCCGGACAGCACAGGACGAGTCCGAAGATGATAACAGCGATGTGTCGGACGACGAGGCAGATTGGGACATTGACCCCATCCTGCTTGACAACACGATTTACAATGCCAACTACCTGGAGCTGCCTCCAGATGATCCGCGGATTCACCAGGATCCTGTCGATGCGGGCGATGATGATCATGCAGGTGCACCCAACGTGGTGCTGAGGGACTTTTGCTCCCAGGTGGACCACCTTAAGCACGCTACCATCGACACGCCAGAGCAGCTGGGGTGCAACCATCTTCAAGTGTCCAACCCGATCTTTGAGCGCAACCGCTGTACAATTACCATTACCTCGGGAGATTGGGCTGGGGCGCAGGGCAAGCGCACACGGCAGAAGCGGTATGTGGTTGCGTCGGATGGGAGCGAGGAGGCGGCATATGCGGCGGAATGGACGATTGGGACCGTGTTGCGCGACGGCGACGAAGTGCTGGTGGTCAATGTGATGGAGACAGACATCAAGTTTGACGAACTGGACCGTAAGAACGACACGACTGCGGCGCGTGCAGAGCATCAAAGCATTCGTGCCGCCGAAGCGCGAGTGCTGGTCGCACAGTGTACCCGTCTCTTGGAGCGGACGCGACTGTCAGTCAAGGTTGTGACCCAAGCGTTGCACGCCAAGAATGCCAGGCACATGCTGCTTGACCTTATTGACTTTTACGAGCCGACGATGGTTATCGTCGGGAGTCGTGGCCTGAGTAGCCTCAAGGGCATCCTGCTGGGTTCGACAAGCCATTACTTGGTTCAAAAATCCAGCGTGCCTGTTATGGTGGTGCGCAAGCGCTTGACACTTCCGCCCCTGCCCAAGGCCAAGGCGGATGTAGTGGCGGATGTGAAGGCGCGGCACCGTGAGCTGCGTGATGCAGCCATCGAGAAGGAGTCGAATGTTACGGACCAGAATCCTGAGCTGGCCGAGGTGGAAGAGCAAGAAATCAAGGATGCAGCGCTCAAGGAAAAGAAGCCTTCCGAAAACTCGAGCGGCCCACGCATTCCGCATGTGCCTGGTGTCGGGGGGAAGAAGGCAGCGGTTGCCGCGGAGGAGCGGGCGCATGCTGAGGTGGATAAGGTGCGGGAGAAGGAGGCGCAGCGAGAGCTGGAGCGGGAGAAGCAGCGCTTTGTCGCCCGTTCGGCCGAAGAAGAACGTGATCGGGTTCGGATGGAGCAAGCCGAGCGTGCGCTCAAGCGGGCCAAGGCGGCAGGCCGTGTCGAGACGTCATCGATTTCTGAGAAGGAAATCCAGGAGGTGGAAGGCATTGGGTCCGCGGATGGGAGCCACGAGGCGAACGGGCTGCACCATGTGCGCTCAGCGTCATCCCCATCGCGCCCCCCCACCGCGTTGTTGGGGGGCGGCGGTGGGAGACGAGGCTGGCGGCGCGGCTGATTCTGAAGCGCGGCGGCCGCACGCGCAGACGTCGCTGGGTTCTCCTTCGCGCACGGATGGCGAGGAGGCTGCCTGAGATGATATGTAACTGGCTGTTGTGAATGATGGATGCTGTGGACGAAGGGATGTGGTGGGAAGCGGGTATAGATGCAGGAGAAGAATGGTGATGGGGTGACAGGCTGCTGTGGCGTGTTCTGAGCTCAGTCCGACTCCACCAGCAGCAAAGCACGCGGTGGATAGCACACTTGCAACATTCAAACCCCAGGCGCAGTCGATGCGTCGACAATGGCCAAACGTTAATGGCCGGTGGCCGGTGATCGGTGGCCGGTGATCGGTGGCCGGTGATCGAGTGATCTCGCGTGCGATTGAAACGGTCAGCCCCAGCCTCCACCGATGATCACAGCTTGATCCCTCGCCCGCCCGCCCCCACCTCACCTCCACCCCCTCCCCCCTCCACCCGCCTCTTGGCCATTTCGCCTCTGCAGCGGACTGGCGTCGCCAACGATGGGAGACTCTGCTGTCTCTGCGCCACCACCGGTGCCTCTCGACCTCAGCTTCGCCGCGCCCGACATGTCCATCCACTTTGACGTGTCAACCCGCCCGCCCGACCCCGCCGCCGTCGCTGCCGTCGCCATGCCCACCGACTTGGCCCTCGGTCTGGATCCCTCGCCGTCGCTCTCAGCGCTGCCCCCGCCATCGCCCCGCCCGCAGCTGGCCCCATCCCTCACCTCCCGCCCCCCCGCCGCATCGCCCCGCTGCCCTTTGCCACTCGCGTTGAGCGAGCTGCTTCCGCCCCCAGCGCCGACACGTTGCCCCCCGTTCTCGACGCCTCTGCTGCAGAGAATGTGAGCCCGTCGGTGTTCTTCTCATTCTTCTTCCCTCTGAATTGCAGAACCGGATCGAGGCCAAAAAGACGCCTCCCATTGTTTCGCTCGTCGATCAGGTTGTCCGCCCATTGGTCGACAAGATCACCCAGCGTCTCACTCAGGCCTCGACCATGCGGGCGGTCCGAATGAGCCAGACCCCGTCCAAGCCCGGCCATGCGTCCCCATCAATGGGCATCGACTCTCCCTCGCCCGTGCTTCAGATTGGGTCGGTGTTCTATGGAACACGCAGGTCTACCCAGCCAGACGTGTCCCACGCAGGCCTCCCTCCCACACCCCTGGTTTGGGTCTGGGTCCTGCTGAGCTCTCTCTGCACACTCCGACAGAGTACAACACCCCAGCGGTGCAGACCATTCCTCTCCAGCCTGCCAGCGATGCATTGCTTGCTCTCAGGGCGGGCCTTCCCCGACGCCCCCTCGACCTCGACGGACTGGGACAGGCAAGACGCCTTGGATGCCCTCTGCAGCCACACAGCGCCTGCACATGCACCAGAGCCCTCCCTGTGGCCGCTTTTGTATACAGGCATGGCCACCCCCGAGCCCAACCCCAGTTCGAGTGCAATGTGGCACGAGCATTGGCGATCGGGACCGGGCGACGACGTGGACTCGGACAAAGACAAGGACGGTGTCTTGCTGGCTGAAGCCCTAGTGGCTGCGCTGGAACTCCTTCCATGGAACCAGCCTAGCGGTTAAAAAACGCCCTCGATCCCACTTGGCTCCAGCCCAGCGGGACCCCCCGTGCCCAGCTCGGAAGAGAGCGGAGGCGCAAACGGGGAATCCCACAAGCGTAAGCGGGACTCGCCGGATTCCAACCTACCCTCACGCCAAGCTGCTTTTACATCCTCTCCTTTCTCCCAGCTTCGACGAGTATCCCCTCCGGACCCGGCTTCTCCTGTTGCCTGCGCTGGCGAACCAGTGGAGTGCGAATGACAATTTGTCTTGGGCCCAGGCAGCCCAGCTGCTGGCGCAACAGGGCGCCTATCCCTGCACCGCCATTCTCAGTCCGGACTCGCCCCAGAAACTCCCGTCTACGCCCCCGAAAGATTGCCCAGCATCACAGCTGCACTTGGCGTTGGCGGGATATACCTCTGATCAGCTCCCAGAGACCCTTCCTTCGGATCCCAACGAGTTGCTCTTCCCACGCAGTGGGGCGGCCCATCTTGCCTCGGCTGCATTCATGCATGTCGGGTAGCACCCAGCTGCTTGCAAACAGTGGGGCACCGCGCTCCCCTCGCTGCCTGGCCCGGCGCTTTGGAACAAGCCCAAACGCATCAAAGACGATCCGGCAGGCAAGGCCGACCCTCAACGCTCCCGGCCACACACATCGTCAATGGCTCGTCTCGTGTGCCCAGCGGGAACAGGAGCATGGATCGATGCTGGTGCGGGCAGGCGTGCAGCTGCGCGAAACGTACATGCAAGCTGTGTGCTTCCTGGAGCGCGAGCTCAAGGCAGCGGCCAGTGCCGCCATGGCTGAGCGCCCCAACCCAGAACCGACCCTTGCCAGCGCAGGTGGCCAGCAGGCTTCGGCCAGCGCAGCTGCTGGCCATCGGCGGCCGCCGGTCCATCGGAGGGCCAGACATCGGCAGCACGGCCAACTCCCAACCTGCCGGATCCCAAGGCGGTCATTGCTGCCTTACAACAAGCGGCCACTAACAAGGTGGAGGGCGTGACGCAACAGGTGGTTAACAGCTTCAACTTCTTGTTGACGTACTTGGTTCCTATGATCCAGTCGGCTGCGGCTCTTCTCCAAGTTCGCCAGATGGCAATGCAGCGCAATATCCCCAAGAGCAATTGCCCGAACCGATGCGCAAGATGAACTTTGATGTGGCGCCCGCCGCCCTGGCCCGTCTGCAGCAACTCCACCAAAAGGTCATTGCCACCTCGAGCGCCTTGGCGTTGGGCAAACTCGCGGCTTTGGCTCAAGCGGACAAGACCAATCGCACGGTGGCCGAGCGTGCCCAGACCGCCCTCTATGCCTTTATGCAAGAGCTGGTCAACATCGATACCACTGCCCGGGGCGCCAACATTGTCCTCCACCCCAAATTTCCCAACCCGCAATTCGCCAACAAGTCGGATGCGGCCAAAGCTCCGCAACAGGGGTCTTCTCAGCCTGCCCAACCCCCAGTCCGCCCAGCCTGCCCCCCTCTGCTGCATCTAGCTCGGCTTCAGCAGCGCCTTCTCTTTCCCAGCCCGCGCAGGCTTCCGGCTCTGCGCCATCCGCGTCAGCTACACTCAACGACTCCTGCGCCGGCGGGTGCCTCTCCCTCGGGCGCTGCCGCAGCTAGTTCCCTCTTCTCCGCAAGCGCGAGCTCTTCTGGACTGGCAGCATCAGGGCGCCACGCAAGATCCCACATCCAAGGAGAAGGGGGCAAGAAAGGATGTGGCAGCTCATGTAACGGCCAGCACCCCTACAGATGTACTGCGTGCCGACTTGTGTCCTTTATCCCTTGTTGTGTTGCAAGAAGAGAGGCTGATGATTCTTTTGTGGTTTCCAGGATGGCGCCTTGGCCAAGACGATGGCCATCAGCTCGATCATACCTCAACACTCTCGCGGTTCAGAAGTATGCTGTGGACAACAAGGTTCCCTACCTTGTTCTGATTCCTAGCTACCCAGGCGGCAAGAGCCGCCGGACCGCAGTCGGATCAACGTGCAGGTCTATCAGCAACTCGCCCGTGCTCTCTCTACCAAAAGCAGCGCCGCCTTGTCGCCACCGGACCCAACTCTGGCGCGGGTGTCCTGATCATCTCGCTACAGCATGCGGCGGACCCCAAACAGAACAAAGTCCTCGGTCGCCTGATAGCCTTTGTATTTCAAAGAGCGGATGCCTTCCTTTACTGCGGCGCCAGCGAGCACCTCGGCCAATAAGCCGGCTGCCGTTCCCCCCGCCGCTCCGGCCCGACGGCAGCAGGGAGGGCAGACGCGAAGGAGCCATCTACGCCTACTGCGCCTACCTCCCCCAACCCTCCCCCCCCCATGGAACAGCTCCACCCCCGCTCAGCCAGACACTTCGATTGGGTCTGCCAAACGCCCGGCGCCCCGTCCGCGAGCTGCGAAACCCGGGGTGATCCAGCTTCCTCCTCGAACCAATCCGATGACTCAGGCGGCCTCGCAGCCGGCTCCGCTTGCGGCACAAGTTGGGTCTGGACAGCAGTGGCCTGCCCAGTCTGGTTCGGTTCCTACTGCTGCCGCTGCTGCTGCGGCGCCAGCCGCGGCGGTCGGGGCGCCGGCTGCTGTGCCACCAGTGGGGAACCCCACTGCCAATGTCGCTGCGGCACGGGCGGCAGGGACGAACCTTCCGACGCAGCAGGCGTTCCTGCACCAGCTCCTACGTCAAGCCAACGTCAACCTGCCCCAGGCCTCGTCCAGTGCCGAACTGTCCAGCAACTGGCCAGTTGGACTCGGCCACCAAGCAACGCATCACGGCTGCCATGATGCAGTACCATGCCGCTCAATCGCGCCAAGCCAAAGCGGCCGTGCCAGGGCAGGCTCAGAGCCCCGTCCAAGCTCAAGCTCAAGCTCAAACCCAAGCCCAGGCTCAGACCCAGGCCCAGGCCCAGGCTCAGGCTCAGGCAGGCTCAGGCTCAGGCTCAGGCTCAGGCTCAGGCTCAGCTCAGGCTCAGGCTCAGGCTCAGGCTCAGGCTCAGGCTCAGGCTCAGGCTCAGGCTCAGGCTCAGGCTCAGGCTCAGGCTCAGGCTCAGGCTCAGGCTCAGGCTCAAGCGCAAGCGCAAGCTCAAGCCCAGGCCCAGGCGCAAGCTCAAGCTCAAGCCCAAGCTCAGGCCCGCCCAGGCCCAAGCTGCTCAAGCTCAAGCCCATGCTCAAGCCCAAGCCCAGGCCCAAGCTCAAGCTCAAGCCGTGCAAGCTGCCCTCGCGCAGGCTCAAGCTGCCCAAGCTGGACAAGGCCAGCACGGGGCAAGTTCAGGGCAGCCCCGCTACTGGCACGGTTGGTGCCCAGGCTCCCTCGGCCCTGGGCACCTCCAGTCCCGCCCCGGGCTCTGTGCCGGCCATGAGTGCGGGCGGGTTGAACATGAACGTGCTGCAACAGTATGCGGCGCTGATGCGTTCGGGCCAAGCAGGCCAGGCCAACAATCCCTTTGGGATGCAGCTCACTCCCGCCCAGCTCGCTCAGCTCCAAGCGCACGCTCAAGCCCAAGCGCAGGCTCAGGCTCAGCGCAGGCGCAGGCGCAAGCTCAAGCCCAGGCACAAGCGCAAGCCCAAGCCCAAGCTCAAGCCAAGCCCAGGCCCAGGCGCAAGCTCAGGCCCAGGCGCAAGCTCAACAATCCTCAACTGGGCAGACTGGTCTGCCTGGCTTGACGCCTGCGCAGGCACAGATGTTGCACCAGTTCCAGCTGATGCAGCCGCAACAGGGACAAATGCAGCTCTCTCCCCAGCAGCTGCAAGCGATCCAGGCCAAGTTCCAGTCGCTGTCCCAAGCGCAACCGCAGGCGCAGGCGCAGACGCAAGCGCAGCAGCCGCTCGCCCCGCAGCCGCCCCAGCAGGCACCCGTGGCCCAGTTGGCCCAGGCCCTGGGGCAACAAAATGGTACGCAAATGGGCATGCCTGGCCAGGTGAACTTGGCTATGCTCCAACAAGCGCATGCCCAAGGGCTCGATCCCAATATGCTCGCCCAGCTCCGCGCCCAGCTGCAGCGTGCTCAGCAACAGCAGCAGCAGCAGCAACAGCAGCAACAGCAACAACAGCAGCCGCAACAGCAACAGCCCGGCTTTTTCCCTGGCCAGCAGCGACCGCAGTGAGAGCGGTGTGCGCGCCCCATCCGTCTTGAGTCCATCCTCTTCGGTCCATCCTCCTACGATCCACAAACAAGCATCGCCCTTAGCTTACCCTGACGATGTCGGTGATGGAAGTGTGGTTCCAGTGTAGGACGTAGTCCCAGCGATGGGGGAGGGTCACGGTCAACACGTTGACCGCATGCGCCACGGTAGCTTTTACTCCACCCATTAACCATTTGTCTAGGCTGCGACGTCACATTCACTGGTCAGTTTCAGCCCAGGCTTCCGCATGAGATCTGAGATCGGGGAGCTTCAGCCAGCAGGCCGGCCGGGGGGGCCAGTGACAGGAGAGGGGGCAGTGGCCAGTAGGGTTAGCCGCAGCTGTGCAAAAATCCCACCGAGACTGTGGTCCAGTGCGGGACGTAGGATTGCAGGCACCCGGGTGGTGTTTTGCAACCCTACCCGCGCCCATCCGCCGCCATCAGCTACCTGCAGCATCGCCCGCGGCGGCATTGCTTCGGTCCCATCCCACCAAGAACTGCTTCAAGATGGCGCCCAAGGCTGACCCCTCGATTCCTGTCACCGTTATCCTCCGCGCCACCGGTGGCGAGGTCGGTGCGTCCTCGGCTCTTGCCCCCAAGATCGGTCCTCTTGGTCTGGTGAGTGCCCCCATCCCGCCCGCCCCTCCCGTTGCACGTACGCGGGAAAACGGGCAGCATGGCTAACCATGGTTTTCTTTGTGCCCCACAGTCGCCCAAGAAGATTGGTGAGGACATTGCCAAGGCCACTGGGGAGTGGAAGGGCCTGCGTGTGACGGTGAAGCTGGTTGTGCAGAACCGTCAGGCGGCTGTGTCGGTGGTGCCCTCGGCTTCGTCGCTGGTCATCCGCGCGCTGAAGGAGCCCCCCCGTGACCGCAAAAAGGAGAAGAACATCAAGCACGGCGGCAACATTCCGTTTGACGAGATTGTGGAGATTGCGCGCACCATGCGCCCGCGTTCCTTTGCCAAGGACCTTTCCGGCGTGGTCAAGGAGATCCTCGGTACCGCCCAGTCGGTCGGCTGCCGCGTCGACCGTCGCCCCCCTCACGACATTATTGACGCCATCAACGAGGGGGAGATTGAGGTTCCCCAGGAGTAACTTGTTTGCCCTCGTTGCCTCATGTCCCACCACCTTGGGTGTTGTGCGCGCTAATGCTTGTGCGTCCGTCGCACCTTTGCGCTCATGAACCTCTTAGTTGGCGCTTTTCTCGCCACATGGGGTGTTCATGGCACCTGTACCAAATGGTTAACCCTCCTTTGGTCCCTCGATGTCATGCCCCCCCCCCCCCTCCTTGCCTGTGCCGGGCTACCCAACTGCACACATCGAAAAGCTATGGCCCTTGACCATAATCTGCCTACGTTTTATCGGGGCGTTGCTCTCCACCATAGTTACAAGAGTGTGTTGGTTTTTGTGGAAGAGAGAGATTGAGCAAAGCAGCTGGGAAGGGGTGCTTAAGGCAAGGTTCGTTCCATCAACAGCATTCTCAGCAAACATCTCTAGTTTGCCGCCATATTGCATGCGTTTGGTAGCACCTCCGACCATGGACCGACCCTGCCACGTAGCGACAGATTTGTTCAAGCACTGTCGAGTCCCCTCTGAGGCCCTGAGGCCTGGATGTGGGAAAGGATCATAATGCACACTGGCACGAGACCTCTGCTGGGAAGACAAAAGGCGCACGGAATTTCCCTCCACACTGCACAACAAACGATGGAACGAGGCGAACCATGGAACTATGGAGCTATGGAACTATGGAACGGTGGGCGGTGGAGCGGGAACCTATTCATGGAATGGGAGACTATTGGTAGGCATATGGAGTGGTGCAGTGCAGGGGGTGATGATTGGCTGTGTCTCTCGTGTTGCTCGCGCGCTCACTAGCTCGCTCGCCGCTCGCGGCCTGAACACCTGCTTGTTGCTGGGTTCTTTGATTCGGGCAAGAGAAGCGAGCCTCCTGTGACGGGGGGGGAGGTGCCAACAGGTGTGTCGCGTTGGGTTGGGTTGAGTGGGGTGGGGAATGCGGGCACAGAGCGGCTGGGCTGAACTGTACGGCGAGGTTGCGCCCGGCTGGCCGGCACGCCGTTCTGCCAGGGGCGCCGAGCGCTTCGAGAAGGCGGCGGCCGCGCCTCGATCAATCAATCTAGTTATCAATCAGCTTCTCGGTCAGCGAGAGGAATCGGTGTGTGATGGGTGATGCTGGCGGGGTGAGCGAGCCGAACAGACGCCCACACAGAACAGCTGCCGGCAGAGCTATCCTGGGTGGGCTGGAGCCACAAGCCACCGGCGCCCATCTGCGCGGCCTCCCTGCTGCTGTCGACGATCGCGCCGCGATGATGGCCCGTTCTGGATCCGCCCCGATCACCCTGAGCTTGATCACTTGGTATTGATATGGATCCCGCATCTCTCAGCCGCATCGCTTCCGCAATGCAGCGCCCTCGTCCGTCGGCCTGCCCTCGCCGCTCGCTCTCCTGGCAGCTGAACGGCGGAGGCCAGAGGCTGTCGTCGGGCAGCCGCCTCCATCGCTCCTGCAACCACACCATCCCGATACCCCTCTCTCCACACTCCCCAATCCACCATCGCCACCGCTGTGGGCCAAGACCGGCCGTGCCGACCCCCGTTCCTGCCAGAGCCACACACGCCGTCCTGAGCGCGCCCCTCATGTCGTCCTCGTCTCGAGAAGCGCTGCCGCTGCCAATGCCGCACCCGGTCCAGCCTGGCTCCCCGAGCCGCACCCTTGTCTCGGCCGGCACACACTCCTTTTCACGCTCACCGCGATCCTTCCCTTCCTCCTCCAACCTCTCGTCCCTCTCGTCCTCGCCTACTCCGTCGTTGCTCCCACCCTCGCCCATCACGCCCAACCTGCCCATCACACCTTCGCTTTCTTTGCCAGAGTGCCACGCCTCCTCTCCGTCTGGCAGAGACTCCGTCTTGGAATCGACAAGTGCCCGCAGTTCTTTCTCCCAACGAAGTGCGCGACCATTGGCCGACAAGACGACGGCCTGGTGGTCACCTGGATGGATCGATGGTTCCGCTTGGTCGGGTGAAGATGCGCATACAACCTCCCCTTTATCGTCCCAAGACCGCCTGCAAACCCTCATGCCCCCAAACCGCGTCCCTACACCCGAACGTTCCGCCACCATCACCCCGGCCTGGTACCCGCCCACGTCCAGGCACACTCCTCATTCGTCTGCCTACGTGGCTGCGGATACAATAACCGGCACCGCCATGGTAGCTCAGAGTCCCGAACCGGTGCACATGGATCTGGGTCCCTCTCCCTCCAAAGCAGGCACTGCCCCACCAGGTGATGAGATAGCTTGGTTGATCAATGCGTATTCCACCGATGTACGTTCGTCGGCCGCGTCTGGACATGCTTCACGCCCAGCCCCCACGGACAACAAACTGCACTCGGTCTTATCTCCCGTCCCTTCCACCGCGGCAGTATCGCAGCGTCGTCTTACCAAGTGGAGAATACTACTTGGGACCATAAAACCAGTGCTTTCCCCCCCTTGGCGCCTACGGTCCAAGTCCGATCGGACGACGGACTGGCTTTCCGTCAAATCCCGTACCACCACAACATCTCCGAGACCAACTTGGTCCTCGATGCACATGAAGACGTGGAGGAAGCCGAGCGTGTGTACGGTGGTGGTACCAGTATCGACGGGATAAACACCAGCTCCACGGCCCAAGCCCGCCCTTATTCCCATCGTGCATCAAGGAGCACGTCTGTCAACCCTGGGTTGAGCCGAATGGCCCATCAATGCTCAACGGTGCCTTGCCGCCCTGTCGTAGTGGACAAGATGGAGGGCGTGGGGATGGTGAATATCATGACACGACACTGCGAGGGAGCGCAAGTCGCAGGATGATGATCATGGCAATCAACACTCTCCTACCACGGAGTGCTTTGACCATGTCCATGGCAGCTATGATGGGCCGTACATTGCCCCTCTTCTTCCGGAAACGCCTCTGTCGTGGTCCCACATTGTCAGAAAGCCAGTCATTCGCCAATGGCTGTATGATGGAAAGTGAGTCCCACAATCGTATCAGCTACATTGACATGTGATGGCAACATATACTGATACTCGATACCTCTCTATCAGGTACTATGGTGAAACGCACGAACGGGGGTATCGCGGACCGAACTCGTGTTTGATATGGCAGCTGCTGGTGTTTGTCACATTCTTGCTTCTGAAGCCGCCGAAGCATCCAATGGGGTGGGCATCGCCAAGTTTGCCATTGTGTTCTACCTTAGTTACTCCATTTGGGGGGACATGCGATCGTGGATCAACCAGTCCGGTACGGACGATGTGTTGCAACGCCTTGCCGTCCTGGTCTACATGGTTGTAATGGCGGGCTTTGCCGCGAATGCGACGGCGGTCAACATTGTCTTTGCCGACACAGATGGGTGCCGGGACGAGACGCCTGTCAACAAGGATGAGGGGCTGAGCCGTCGTTGGCTTCCACCCGCCTTGGGCCGTCGTGCCGAGGTGAACTCAGGGTTGGGATCGTGTGCAGATACCAGGGCGCACATTGTCGGAGGATACTTCTTTGCTACGGGCTATCGTTCCAGTCTCCATGCAGCAACCGCGTTTTACGTGTGGGCCAAGGGGATCCGTCTGATTATGCTGGTCTGTTATGGGTATTGGCTCCCGGCGTTCCGTCGGGCGCTATGGATCCAAGCTGGCTGCCTCACTGTCCTGGCTGGTATTTTTCTCTCCATCTTGGCTGCTGACAGTTCCATCACGGTAATTGCCCTGACCATGACGGGGCTCGTGACAGATTTAGGACTACGCTACGCGGTATCGACGGCCACGCAATGGATCCATGGACGCTTCAAGCGGACCTTCAAACCAGGTCATATTCCCAGCCTAGGCCTCGGTCACGTACCCGCCATCAACGTGGAGCACATGTCGGAGCGCATGACACTTTTTTGCCTCGTGTCGATTGGTGAAGTGGTCATCTCGAGCATGTTTACAGCGTCATCCAACCCGGAGCGGTCCGAGGGGGTTTTCCCGCCTTTGGGGCGCTTCGGCCTTGGCCATCACCTGCGCCTTTCTCATCTCATGGCTCACATTTGATGTTCATGGGAGCCGGACCTATGTGCATGCGCTCCGTCGAGGACCGCTGATCTCTCTCTCCTACACTTCCATCTACTTCCCTCTCTGTGGTGCCGTGGTGCTCCTTGGGTCGGCCGTGGAACGGATTCTGGACCAAGCCAGCGTCAGTTCCGATTCGATCACTTCCTCATCGATGAGCGAATTGGATGAAAAGCTACGCAGTCGACGTACTGCTTCCCTGGGTTGGCTCTTTAGCGGAAGCGTATCGGTCGTGCTTATGTGGCAGTGATTGGGTGCCTGCACAAATCGCTCGACGTTCCTCACACTGCTCTCATCTCTACTCGGGTTCGCATTGGAGTGCGAGGCGTGGCCGCGGTGCTGTCCGCTCTGGTACCGCTGGTTACCAACCGCGTTGTGAGTCTGCCAGACAGTTCCTCCTCGACCACTGGGCATCAAGATTCCGGGCAGGAGACCAAGGAGACGTTGCAAGCCGAAACGCATCCCTTGCCCCTGCTTGGCATTCAGGCCGCTTTACTTCTCGTGCTTGTCAGCTTTGAAGTCATCTCCAAAATCGGCTCGGTGGGCAAGTCGTACGACCCGCATCGTGCCGCAATCCGCCACCACGAGCAGATGCAAGCTCGAGCACGTGCACGACGGACACCAGGGATCAGCGTTGCGTTCCCCGGCTTGGGATCCTCCATGCGAACCAGCGATGAGGACGGCTTTGGTCGGCCCAGTCGAACCGCCGCCGGGTTTCTCTCCAAGACCGGGACCGGGTGGGACTGCGCCACGCCACGTGCGAGTTTGGGAGATTCCCTATTGGCTTCCGGTCCGAGGCGTCGTTGAGCCGGGTGGTGACTGTGGACGAAGGGGAAGAGCCGCCGTCACCTGGGTTGCTACGCCGCTTCGTATCGCCCCTCTCTCCTACTACGTCCGCGCCATCGCATCTGCCAGCTCCGGGCCTGGCCACCGATTGGCACGAGTACAGCGACCTCAGCCCGGCGGAGCGCGGCGTGGCTGACAATGGGGCTGAGAGCATAGGCCATGTTCACCCCCGGGTGTTGCGTACGTCGATGCGGTGGGCTCTGTTGGCCCACTAAAGACGGGCTTTGTTTGTTTTCCCATTGTATACACCCCCACACCAACAGACGTTCCCTCCATACACTGACTTTCCCTATTGTATTACCCTGATACCGTTTTTGCTGCACCACATCAGTTCCACCTTTTGTCACTCGGACGCTCCCTCCCTTTTCGTGAGATCCCCCAGCTATATCCCGACGGGATGGCAGCAACCCAATTTACACCACCTCTGCTGGCGTCCCTCTATACCTGTGGCTGCATTGTCATAGACTCTCCCACGTGCACGCTGTATTCCCTCCAATGTGCATTTTCTTAAACAACCACACGCGTTGGCACCACCGCTGCGATCGGATGCGTCTTATCACACCACTGTCAACCGTACGCCCACGGCCCAAGGCGCGTGCGTGGGGCAGGCCTGGCAGCCAGCAAAAGTGGCCGAGACGGAGTGGTCTGCTGCGCACGCCAGTGCTGCGCACCGCTGCGCAGCAGCGTACCCCAGCACCGCTGCGCTCGGGCCACACCTCCATCCGAAGGGGGCACGCTCCCCGCGCTCACCTAAGGCCAAGGATAGATTGAACATTGCAGCCCATCTGGTGCGATTGTGGCGCTGTGCGGGGGGCGGTATATAATGGCTGTCGCCAATCGCTCGATTTATCAGGCCGCCACTGGCCACACGCCCTGCTTTTGCCACCCCACCGCCACCACTCTTGGGCGCCCCCACCCTCCCTCTCACCGTCTCCATGCCGCCTGTTGCCTCTCGCCCTCCCAGCTACGACGAGACACGCCCTTTCCTCGCCGACGTGCCCGACGAGGAAAAGCCAGCTGTGCCTCTCCCCGCCCCGGCCATCAGCATTGAGGTCGATGCCGGCACGGATGCCGAACAGGCCTCCAGCCCCGTGTGCACTTGTGCCCAGCATGGATCGCACCGCCGCCGCACCGGACTCTTGGCCTTGGCCTTGGCACTCCTCTTGTATGCCGGCGGCATTTGGCTCTTATTGACGTCGCTCGGCTCGGTATGCATCTCCTCTGTCGACGGGATGGCGCAATCATTAATCATTGCTGACCCTTTCGTTTGACTTGCTCATCCGCCAGGCCCATAAACAGTACCAACGCCACGCCCAGATGATGCAGGCTACCCACGGGTACCCGGCCGATCCAGAGCTATGGGCGACGACCGTGGCTCAAACCACTTCGATCGAACGTGTGCAGCCTGGGTACTCGGAAATGGACGTGAACCCAGCGCATTTGAGGTGTGTGCGACGCTGGAACCGGGCAAAGAAGTGGAGATTCCAGTGGTAGTGCACCATGGCGGCCACTTCCTTATTGGTTGGTCCTTCTCGGGTGTCAAAGAACTGGCTTTCACACGGGCCGGCCCAGTGGGCATCCCGCCGCCTCACAAGAAGCCTCCGCACAAGAAGCCGCCGCACGGGCCGCCCAAGCTCCCGATCCCAAGCAAACACCCGATCCCAACTGGGTGGCCCAAGCCCCCCACGGCGGATCTTGACACGCCTCTGGACCAAGAGGGGTTGAAGCCCAAGCCGCCCAAGGACCACCCCAAACCGTACAATGTTACGGTGAGTGTTTCCCGCGCTGCGACGGCCGGGCCGGATGTGTTTGTGTGTGCATACAAGCTTCCTTTGGCCTCGGTTGGGGTGGGTGCGTTTGGATTGGTCAACGAAACTATCCGGCCTCTCTTCCCCGGCCGCAACGCATCCACCATTGAGACTTGTCCGTCAAGGTCACGCTGCCTGTGGGCTTCCCCGCCACGGCCGTCGCTCTCCGCGCGCCCATCTTCCCCCTCCGTCCTGTCCCCGCCCCGCCCGCGGACACCATTCTGCGCATCACCCGCGTCACGTCGATTGTCACCCAGCGCTTGTCGTCGCTCAAGAACCGTATCAAGCAGGCCATTCCGTGCGGTGGCCGTGCCGGTGGTCGTGGTGGCATGATGCGCCACATGCCTCCTGCTAGCAACTAGGCTCGCGTCCTCGTCATTTGGTTTTCGTTGTTTCGTCTTTCTCTCCAGTCGCCTTGTCTTTCCTGACCCTCCATTTTCTTCTTCTCCCAATCAGCCATCGAGTGGAGGGACGATGTAAATGCCCACAACAAGAACGATGAGGATTCGGTCTTTTTTACTAGTTGACCGGCATGTAGAACAGGGCTGAGACCAGATGGGGGTTTATAGAGGTGACCATACAGCTAAGTAGTCATCGGCGGTGGATCATTATAGTAGTGTGTGGTCAACTTCGATGTAGCCGCGGCAGAGGGTGCCAACCGTTCGGGAGCCGCACCTACGCCGCAGCAACACGGTTGCATGCGAGACCCCGAAAAAAGGTTTGGATCCCTGGGTCTTATATGCTGTGGTCGGACAAGCGAGGCACAGTTCTGCGCCCGTTTTACGCTTGGCCTCCTGCGGCTGTGGAACGACAGTGCATTGCGTTCCGACCGCAGTGCTTGCCACCACCATGTCAGCTCCGCCGCCCTTCCCACGCCAGTCCTCCCACCTCCATCCCAGCGGCCGTCACGTCGGCGGCGAGGAGGAGCGCTGGGTCGCATCCGGACCAGAGACAGGTACCTCGTTCCTTGCCCCCGTGGGCGAAATGCAGTCTTCTGAATCGCTCCTGGGCCCGCCCGGACCGGCGACACCCATCCACCGACGCCAGCACCTTTCCTTGACGATGAAGGGGCATTCCCCGTTGCACAGCAGTCTCCCCCCTATCCCAAAGCCTTGACCGCGCCTCCTACGCCCGTGGGCAGAGACGAGAGGGAGAGCGGTGGGTGGCGGGACGGGATGAAGGACACGGTTCCACCCCTCCGTTCTTCCTCCCGCGCCCACTCGCGCCTCTCCCAGCGTCTGTCCCAGTTGAGTCCCGCTCCGTCGGGGATGGAGCACCGCCTGTCGGTCCCACGGGTGTCCAGGGCCGTGTCGAGCGCAGCCAGTGCGTCGGCCAGCACGGAGGAGCCGTCGTCGCGCCCGGTCAGTCGGGTCGGATCCGTTCTCACTTCGCTCCAAAGACGCTTTTCCGTTTCGCTGCTCACTTCGCTGGCCTGGTTGCGCCTGAGCAACCGCCTCCCCTGGCCGGGCACGACGCAGGATCAGGTGCTGTCCGCCACCGTGTTTGGTCCGCCGATCGACATTGCCGCCTTGTCGGGGCAAAAGGCACAGGCACAGGCACAGTCTTCGTCTTGTCTTCGCCCGTCTTCCCTCCCAGGTGCATCCGCACTGGCTGGCATTGGGTTGCACCAGCTCGTTACTTGGCTTCAGTGGCAGGCTCAATTCGGATTGACTCGAACTTCCCATGCGCCGCTGGAACCGGTGCAGACCGCGGCCTCGGCGACGGAGGCCGAGGGACCGACGGGTGTGGGATCGGAACCCATGGCGCCCGGCCCTGGTCCAGGGTTGGCAGGGGACAGGACCGATGCACCCACTTCTGTGGCTGCGGATGCGACCCAACGCTACCCCCCACCATGGCAACATGCTCTACTCTTTTGGTGCGGGTGCAGCGTGCGAGCGTGCACGTGGTGCCCCGCAACTCTCCCGACGGGGCTGAGACTCACGAGGTGCAAGTCGTGTACGACTGTGCGGCGCCCCAAGTCGAGGCACGGGTGTATGTGCGACACTGGGGTGTGGCGGCGGAGAACGAGGAGGGGAGCGGGCGCTTTGGTCCGATATTTGGATCTGACACCGACGCGGTTCCCGTCCTGCTGGGTAGCCAAGTGTGGCCCGGAGGTAGGTTTGGTGCACAGGCTACGTTTCCGCTTGGTTTGGACCGCGTTCTTTCTGCCTCAGCGGCGAATGCTCAGCTGTGGAGGACGCGTGCCTCAGCGTCATCGGCCACCAACAACATCGGCGGGCTTGGGTACGGCCCGCTATTCGATCGGGGCGAGCGGCACGGAGTTGGGACGCTAGGTACGTGTACTCACCCCAGTTTGGGGAGTTTGGTGGGTCAAGCTAGGAATGGTAGTTACTAACCCAGAACGTACTCTTCCCATCGGTCGCTCTCCACAATCCTCTCCCCTTCACACGAAGGTACGAGTCAAGTGGGTGGCAAGGGAGGATGAGGGAGACATTTCTACCGACCCCCTTATGGGAGACCAAGAGGCCGAAGCGGCGGTGTGTGCGCTGGATTCGGAGGGTGCAGAGGAAGACACGACGCTCCAGTTGGCACT
Source organism: Moniliella sp. 'wahieum' (assembly GCA_003971905.1). Lineage (NCBI taxonomy): Eukaryota > Fungi > Basidiomycota > Moniliellomycetes > Moniliellales > Moniliellaceae > Moniliella > Moniliella sp. 'wahieum'. The sequence goes on from RSEE01000015.1 coordinate 60,713, forward strand.
AGTTGTGATCGCTTTGGACCATGCCGGGGCGCCGGTACGTCCGGACAATTGTCAGATGACGTACCTCTCTTCGTCGGGACGTCGCGTGCGAGGTGATGGGTCGCCTCGCAGCTCACGACACGTCCCCTTTGGCGCCCCAAGATACCGGGGAGGCCACCACGTCAAACGCTGCAGGTGCGGGAATCGAGGAGAACGAGCAGGTCCCAGCTCGTCTGCCGTTGGGCACTTGGACCACTACGGTCTTGCGGCAAGAAGCGATCGTGCATGGCGGGCTTCGGTTTTGCCTTCACGCCATCTACGGCTTGGAGGGAGATCAGAACGGCGACCGGGCGACTGGACAAGACGCGCTTGCTTGTCCCATCTGTTATACCGACCCCCCTTATACACTCTGTCCGGCACCCACAGTGTCTGCGTCGACTGTGCCGTGCAACTGCGCAATGCAACCTACCAAGCTAATTACGGGTCGACCAATCCCGCCTTCCTCAGCACAAGAAGAAGTGGGTCAAGTATGCCTGCCCTGTCTGCCGGAAAGGTGAGTTCCACCGTTCCACCTGGTCCACCTCGCGTACCCCTCCCGGTCTCGAGACCTGCCTGACCTTTCGTTCCAGCGTACACTTGCATGGTGAATCTCGAGCGCATCTAGCCGTCCCAATGTTGAGAGGTGAACCTGGAGGCGAGCAAGGAACTATGGTTTGGTGGTGTCTGATTGAGCGAGATACAGGAGCACGTGAGCAGCACGTCTTGCGCCTAGACACGACAGGATCGATTGAGAAAGGCCGCATGGGTTGGTCCAGCTAAACGCTGGGCTTGGTTGGAAGCCTGCAGCAGGGAAACCAAGCGCAGGCCAGAGGATTTTGTCATCACAGAAAATACACGCACAGAGGCGGGCTGGGCCTAGAGGGAAGGGAAAGGGAAAGGAAAGGGAAAGAAAGGGAAAGAAAGGCAAGGAAATGAGAAAAAAGGTGAACGGGACAGTTGATAGGGTGAGGGTGTTGGCGCCCACACCCCCACAAGCGAGCGAGGAACGTTATTTGGGCGTGCCCGGCTTGATCGCCTTTTTCTTTGGCATCAAGATGGGATGAATGTGAGGCAAGACGCCTCCGCCGGCAATTGTAGCTTTGACCAACGCGTCCAACTCGCCATCGCCGCGAATGGCCATTTGAAGGTGCCGGGGCGCGATGCGCTTCAGGTTGGATTGCTTGGCGACTGAACCGGCGAGCTCCAGCACCTCGGCCGTGAGGTACTCGAGGATGGCGGCCGTGTACACGGCCGCTTTGGCACCGACGCGCACTTGGCCCTGGGAGCGCTGCTTGAGCCGCCGGTGGATGCGGCCGACAGGGAACTGGGCACGCAGCGCAGTGTCAGTAGCCTACGCCAAGGCGGGGGGCGGGGGGGGGGCAGAGCGCGCAAGGACACCCGAGGGAGAGAATACGCACCTGCAGGCCAGCACGGGCACTTTGCGTGTGGGCGTCGCCTTGGTCTTGGCATCGCCAGGGGGCATGGCCTTGCCCGCCGCCGCCAGGCTTGGGAGGCATAGTGGTGGGAGGAGGAGGAGGCGGAGGGCTAGGCGGGGGGTGCGGGGGATGCGGCAGGCCCGGCGGAGGAGACGAGGAGCAGAGGCGCGGCAGGAGGCGCGAGCAGAGGTGGGGGTGGGCAGGAGCAGGCCAGGCGGCACGCGACCGCTAGTACGACGTACACCGGCTGCTCCCAGGCAGCTGGGCGCGGGAGGAAGCGACGCAGTACGGCGCTCTTGGCAGCCAGCCTGAGCACGCGCAGCGCCCGGCGCAGCGCCAGTGTGCACCGGGGCGGCGTAGAGTTTGAAAGTGGCAAAAGCCGAGCTGGGCGAGTATATCGCCTGCTCCTGGGGCCGTGCCCCGTGCCAGCACCGCACCACACCGCGCTCGTGCGCACGCCCGGTGCCCACACCCTCCCCTGCCGTGTGCACCGACGTCGATGGGGCTGCTCGGCGCCCACCCTGGCCCAAGGGCGCCCCCCCTGCACAGCCAGATCACATCGCATCGCGCCCCGTCCTGTCCTCCCGGGCTGGCCTGGAGACCTCCCGGGCTTCCGTCGCTTCAGCTGTCGTCCCAGGTCAAGCTTCCACGGCTTCCAGCTTCAAGGCCGTCCGGAGGATCCGATGGAACGGCGGCGTCCCTGCAGGCCATGGTGGACCAAGGTACGCATGCGTCGGGGTGTGGGCCAGGGCGGGGGATGGATGGGCAGCGATGCGGGTAGCTTGGCGGCCAGCAGGCGGGATGGGCGACGGCAACGGCAACGGCAACGGCAACGGCGACAGCGACAGCGACGACGACGACGACGACGAAAGGCAGCAGAATGACTGTGAGCATGTGAGGCATGCAGCCGCGCAGGCGTGGCTCCCGTTTGCCCGATTCCGCCCTGGCGTCCCACATGGGTGACCAGGTTCACCGGTGGGGCCTAGCCGCCTCTGAGATCTGACGGTACATTTCAAAACGCAACCCCGGCCAGGCGGCGGGAGTTGAGTGCCAAGTACGCGCCCGCGCATCGGACATTGGCTTCTCTCGGGCTTTAGCGCGCAGCAGGCGTCACGCGTCCTGAGGCGTCACGCGTGCTGCGGCCTCAGGCTGGCTGGGACAAAGGGACCAGAGCAAGTGGGCGCGAACGGGTGCTGCGCTGGGCGCCCCCCCGCCGGCACGCGTGGCGGCAGTGTTGTGCTGCGCCGGCCGAACATCGGCAGGCCGCGCAGGGGGGCAGTGCTGGGCGTGCGCCGGCCCCACACAGCGCCTGTGCTGGCCGTGCCAGCTGCGACCAGCCCAAGGCACGGCGCCCAGGGCGCGGTGCAGGCTGGAGGCGGGGCGCGTGCCTGCCTGCATGCATGCCTGCCTGCCTGCGCGTGCCCGCACCGGCGCATGCGTCCCTCCGCGGTGGCACGCTGCGCCCCCCCTCCCCCACCACCCACCTCGCGCCTCGCACTCGCGCCTCGCACCACCACCTCTCCCCTCCACCAGCAATGTCGGCTCAGGACGTACGTCGCCTCTGCTCCTGCGCCCCTCGCGCCCACCCCGCGTCGTGGCTTGCTGACTGCGTGCTCCAGTACTACGGCGGCGGCGCCCCCCAGCAGGGCTACGGCGCTCCCCAGCAAGGCTACGGCGCTCCCCAGCAGGGCGGCTACTACCCCCCTCCTCCTCAGCAGGCCTACGGCGCCCGCCGCAGCAGGGCGGCTACTACCCGCAGCAGCAGCAGCCGCAGACGGTGTATGTGCAGCAACCTGCCCAAAAGAGCGGTGGCGGCGGCGATGGGTGCTGTGCCTGCTGTCTGGCGTGCTTGGCGTGCTGTGCGCTGGACGAGCTGCTGTGCTAATTCCAGCGTTGGGCGCGCTTAACCTCAAAGCCGAATGCCCGGACGCCACTTGGGCCTCCTCTTCTTCTGCTTCGGCTGCCCTGCCTGCATTTCTTGCCGGGCTTGTCCTCCACCCCATTTTTTCGCTTAGTCCGCTGGCGTGGCGGGGCTCTGCCTGCCACCCGGTATCATCTATGTGCACTTGATTCGTACCAGACCTCCTCACCCATTCCCACGCGATGGGCTTTGTTTCCGTTGGCTGGTCTGGGCTGGTGGCGTGGATCCTTGGAATTCCCCCCCCCCCTCTTTTTCTTCCCCTAGTCTTCTCCCGTATGCCCCCCCCCCCAGGCACGGCGAGCTGGCAATGGCCACTGCCCCTGATCCTGTTTTATGTTGGCCTCTTGCTCTTCTCTGATTCCTCCTCCTTTTCCCTTCCTCTTTCTTCTCCTCTTGCTCTTCCTCTCTGTACCCGGTTGACGGCACCCCAGTAGCCAGCCATCCCAGGTTTTTTTTTTTTTCTCTCTAGATCGGTAGGTAGGTGCCTAGCGTCTACGTTGGCAGTGTCCCAGGGAACGAGCTCGGCGAGCGGTGCGCGCTGAGCCTCACCTCTGATGCGCCCATGTCGGTGTTGGGCCAAAATGAATATGAGACAAGTACGGCGGCGCCGGTGCTAGACTCGGTTTCAGCTCCGACGCACGGTGTTCAGTGTTCAGTTGAGCGCAACTAGCTACCACCTGTGGCTACCACTGCCACTTCTTGGGTTGGTCCGGTCCAAGGACCGAGTACGGATGGGCTAGTTGCACGCCGGTCATTAACCAGTACTCTCAGAACTCAGTAGTCACTAGTCATTCTGCGTTCCCCTTCGCCGGAGCGGGGTCCAGGCCCCGGGCGAGGAGACGTTTCATCTCTGAGAATCTCAGCGAGGCGAGCGGGAACACGGGGCTGGCGCCCTGCAAAAAAGCAGGACCCAACAGGCCAATCGCCCGGTTGAATTTTTGGGCCCCCCAACTGTTCGTCCATCCTCCCATATACCCTCCCCTCCCAATCGCCGCACTGCCTCGAAGTGTTACGCGCTGCGCCTCCCCACGCGCCGCGTCCCTCTTTCGACATATCTCTCTCTGGTTCTGAGCGGGGGCCCAGGAGGCCGTACCAGGGTATAGTAGCGAGTCAGTGGAGCGAGGCAGTGGAGCACGCCTTCTTTGCCAACAGGGGGCGTGGGAGAGAGACCGCCTGCGCTCGATCCGCGTCCCGAGCTCACCATCTATGCTCTCGTGCTCGTGGGTGCTGGGGCAAGTGGCAAGTGGAGGCACCCTGACCGGGTCACGCACAAGAACGAACGGTGGATATGACTAGTGCTAGTACTAGTGACTAGTGAATGATGACTTCCCAGGCCTGGCACAAGGGCCATGTGGGTCCCATCTGTGCAGAGGCAGCGCTGGGACATCGAGATCCGGGCCGGTGGAGAGAATGGATCGAATGCGGGGCTCCAGGCGATTCAAGCCGATTGCATACGGTGGTTACTGGTCGATAGAGGCAAGAGATGCATGGGAGTGCATGGGAGGTGAGTTTTGTTTCGTACCTGTACCCCAGCTCTTGGGGCGGGTAGTTTATACCGGCTGGGTTGATCAAGAAGCGGTAGTACTTCAGCAGTGTGTGTCCCTGCTGTCGGTTGACGGTGGGTGCCTAGCCGCAATGATGGTAAGGATGACACAAGAGAAGGCCTGGCTGCCGAAATACCTCTCCTTTTGGTGGTACCTTTTTCGTTGCGTTCGGTACAGCACATGGCTCCGGAGCTTGCAGAACCCCAATTCCAGAGGATAAAAACAAAGCATGTGATTGACGAGGGAAAGAAGTCGTATATGAGGGAATGCCATGTCTAAAAGGTGCAGGCACATGTACAGCTACTTTCGGACGCACGGATCTACTCGTGGTACCACGACACTACCTCCTGCTATGGGCACGTCTAGATGCAGATTGGCTCACGAGAGGACAAAATGGGTAGGCATCAAACAGGGGAGAAATAGGTTGAAATCGGCAATGGTTTCAAACGATCCACATTGGCGGATCAAGGAGTCATCGGTCCTTGCAGGTAGAGCTTCTCCACCTCGCCCTCAAAGCGCTTGCGGATCATGTCGCGGCGGTACTTGAAGGTGGGGGTGAGGGTGCCCTCTTCGACGGAAAGAGGGGTGGTGGTGATGTAGAGGCCTTTGATCATTTCCACCCCGTTCAGCTTCGCCTTCTTGCCCAGGCCCAACAGCACGCCCAGCACAGCGCGGACGACCTTGGGGTCAGACGCGGCAGCTTCGAGCTGGTCGGGCGCAATGGTCGTACCGAGCACCTGGCCTACCAGCGCAGGGAACGCATCCGGGTCGATCACGCCCACCGCGACAATGTAGTTTTGGAGCGAGTCCGCCAAGACGACAAGCTGCTGGAAGCCCGGCCAGGCAGCGTACACCGCTTCCACTTTTTCCAGCGCAATGTACTCGCCCTGACTCAGCTTGACCAAGTGCTTGACCCGATCCACAATGCTCAGCCGACCCCGCTCGTCAATCGAGCCAATGTCGCCCGTGGCAAGCCAGCCACCGTCGATAAAGCTGTCGGCCGTTCTCCTCATCCTTGTAGTAGCCGGGAAGACACTCGGACCACGGACCAAGATCTCACCACGAGGGTTGGGCTTGTCAGTGGCACGGTACCCGAGCTCGGCCTGGTCACGCAGCCGGAGCTCGACACCGGGCAAGGGCCCGCCGACCGCACCCAAGTTCTTGTCCCACGGAAGGTTGAGCGACACAGTCGCCATGTTTTCCGTCGCGCCATATCCCTCGCGCAAATCAGCCACGAGACAAACACGCAGAAGCTTGAGCACGTCGGGCCGGATCGGGGCCGAGCCCGAGATGATCACCTCCACGTTCCCGCCCAGCAACGCGCGAATCTTGCGGAAGACGAGCTTGTCCCAAAACGCGTGTTGTACTTGCCCATCCACATCGTGGTAGGCCAGTTTGCTCTCGACAGCCCGGCGCAGGAGCTTAGACCGGAACGAGTCCCCGTTCATTTGCATCTCAATCTGTGCCGCGATCCGGTTGAGCACACGCGGAACAGAGGGGAACACGCTAGGCTTGAGAATCTGCAGGTCCTCCAACAGCTTGGTCGTGTCCCCGCACGAGTAGCCAATCATGGCCTTGGACTTAACGCAGATAATCTCCAGCAGAACCTCGTAAATGTGCGCAACGGGAAGGTAACTGATCATGCTGCTCCCAGGCAGGGCGGCAGGGTAAACCGCGACTTGGGCCGCGGCACTGTAACCCAATTGCCCGTGAGTCACCATGGCACCCTTGGGTTGGCCCGTGGTGCCCGAGGTGTAGCAGTACATGGCGACCTGCTCCGGCGTGGGCAAAGGCGGAGGGAGGAACCAGTTTGCTGGCGCCCAAGGCGAGCACATCAGCAAACAGCACCAGCTGAACCCCATTGTCCTTGGCCCAGGCAGCAGCAATGTCATCGCGAGCGAGTTGGGTCGGTGGAAGCTTGGGGGTGGCAACGTTGGCAGGCGGCTGCTCATCAATCAGCACCACCACCTTGAGCTTGGGAAGCTGGTCCTTGTTGGCGAGGACGTTGGGAAGGTGCGCCGAGGTGGTGAAGAGGATGCACGCATCGAGTGGGCCAACACGTAAAAGGCATTGTCGATCGCAAACGAGTCATAAATGCACACTAAGCGACGGCCGAAAGCAGTCGATTGCTGGAAGATGAGCTGAAATTCGGGCGTGTTGGGTGCCCACAGGGCCATGGTAAAGTCGTTCGGCGCATCGGGGCCAAGTTGACCATCGGCCAGCCAGTAGCCCAAGGCCGAGCCCAGCTGCTGGATCTGCACATTGGCCTCGGCATAGGTCAGCCAGGCATAGTGGTTCGACGGAGCGCCCTTGGCAAAGTCCCAGGGCCGGCGGCCAATGAAGTTGCTGTTGGGCGACTCGTGGACGGCCTCCTGAAAGGAGGCGGAGGGGACGCCAATGTGGGAGAAGTCGGGTGCCTGGGCGTTGCGGTAGATAGCCGAGTAGCCGGGCTCCTCCGTGCCGGGCACAGGCTTGGCCGCGATGCGTTCTGCGTTTTTCGTAGGGGATGATGGGAGCCATGGTGGGTGGTGGGGAGGGGCAGAGGAGGCTGAGCGCCGGGGGGGATGGAGTGAAAGATCCGGCTTCTATAAGCGCGTGGCGGGCGAGGGGTCGGGGGGCGTCTGCTGGCGTCTGCGCTGGGATCTGAAACGCCAACCGCCATCTGCTCGGCTGCGGCCCCGTGCGCCGAGAAGCCAGCGGGCGGGGTTAACCGCGACGCATGACGCATCACCGGCCTCACACTGCCCGCGTCCGCTGTCCGGAGGCGCTTGCCGGAGACGGCACCGCGCCAGTCTGTGCCGCGCGTCCACCCGGCTCGCTTCCTCCCGGTGCTGCGCCGGCTACCGAGCAAGCCGAGGTACCGGATCACCGGTGGCGGTGCCATCACCCCGCGCACTGGCCACTGCAGCAGCCACCGCTCGCCTATCGATCACCGACCAGCGGTGGTCCACGTGCTGCTGCGGGTGCAGCAGTGCCTGCGCAACAACGCAGCCGCCCCGCTCTGGCCGCCCCGCTCATCGATCGCTCATCGCTCATGCACTCATGCAACGCTGCTCGGCAGAACCAGTGTCTGTCGGCTGCTCCTATCGGCCACTCGGAAGAGGAGTAGACGCTAGGGTTAAGCAGCATCGGTTTGGCGTTTAACGCTTAGCGCTTAGCCGCTTAATGCCCAATCTCAATCGAATATCGAATCCCCTTCGCTGTTTCCCGGTTGCCGGTTATATACAACTAACTAAGGGGTGTGCCGTGCGAGCCACATCCATTAGGCACTATGCATGTGGCTAGTGACTTCAAGCTTCAAGAGTCAACGAGTAGCTAGTAGGAAGATATATATTCGTGAAGGCTATTCAATGGTACTCCCTGGACAAATGAACCCGACACAGCTAGTGCCTAAGCGCGGGATCCCGGCGCCTCTACACCCCAGGCGCACCCTCATCCCGTGCGTGTGGGCATGATTGACTTCCGAATGTGCCATTTCCATGATGCTCCAAAGGCGTAAGTATATGGCGTCCTGTGCTATTAAAGTTACGCATATTGCCCACATATCCCACTCCACGCACGGGAGCAGTCATTAATTGCTGACTCCACCTGGACTCTGAGGCGCATATTATCTAAGCCACCCGCGCAGTATAGGGTCAGCTTGACCGCTCCGCCTGCCAAAGCGAGTCGCAGCAGGCGGTGCGCGAGACAGGACGAAACAGGGGCCCCGCGCCTCGCTCTGGTCGATTCGTGCCAAGGCCTGTGTGGCGCTTCGGCTTGCCTCCCCTCCCATCAGCTCGGCTCTCTCCATCGCGTTCGAACAGCATGCGTGGCATCTCCAAGGCCTTCATCCGTGCGCCCCACCGCATCACCACCAAGGTTGGCAGGGCGCACACCAGTTCGGATGCCCAGTTTGACGAGCTTGCTCGCCACTTTGTCACGTTGAAAAGGCAGCTGAAAGCTCAAGAAGGACGCATCCGAGTATCACAAAGCCGTGCAAAACATGCTCGTGTCGGGTGCTGCGCTCGGGACCACGTTCCAAGCTCTCTTTTCCCCCATGAGCAACGAGGGCGACATGGCCACCGCCTTCCCCGATGCACTCCGGACGATTGAGCGGCTGCCCGAGTACGATCAACTAATGAGCGAACTACGGGACACGCTTACGCCCGAGCTTGAGCTAATCGAGAATCGGGTGCTGGGTCCTTTGAAGGGCTTTCACGGGGTGTGCGCTGCTGTGCGCAAAACATTACCAAGCGGGAGCACAAATTGATCGACTACGATCGTCACAAGAATGCGTTCGAGAAACTGCAAAACAAGAAGGAAAAATCGCTCAAGGACGAGCAAAACTTGTTCAAACTAGAGGAGGAGTACCAAGCGGCGACGGCCGACTATGAGTACTTTAACGACACACTCAAGCGAGAGCTGCCCGAGTTTTCAACCTGGCCGCCTCGTTTGTCAACCCGCTTTCCATTCCTTCTACTACATGCAGCTCAACGTTATCTACCTCACTCTTGACCGCTTCCAGTCTTTGTCAGATGGACAAAACGAAAAGGCCGCCAGTCTGCCACAGATTGAGGAGGATTACCAAGCAGCCATGGGGGATGTCGTGGAAACGATGGAAGCCCTGTCGATCCGCAAGCCGGCCACCGCCTCGGTGCGGGTGTTGACGCGCACGGACGGACGCTTGGTTCAGCGCAATTGGACCTGGATCCGGGCATGGGATGGCCGCTAACGCACCTAGTAAGGGCGGTGGCATGGCAAGCGGAAGTATAAGTAAGAAGGCGCCTCCTCCCCTATTCCGCGCAAGAAGCCGGGTCTGAGCAGCGGCCCAAACTACGTTGTGCCCTGTACGACTACAAGGCGCAGGCGAAGGCGATCTCACATTCGCTGCAGGGGATCGGATTGAAGTGGTTCAGCGCACCGGGTCACAGGAGATTGGTGGACCGGAGTGGCCAATGGCGTCCAGGGCTTTCCTGGTAACTACGTGCGCGACCCCTGATACCGTAAGAAACACAAGGCCTTACTCTCGTGTGCGCGCCTCTCTCTATATCCGGGCCGCTTTTCCTCTTCTCATATGCTTTGAACCTTTCCTCCTGTCCCTCTGTTTCGATGATACCTTCTCGTTGCGTTGATGCCACCTCCTCACGTAGGCTGCATGTCAGGCGAAAACGTATTGGTGGTGGCGAAGGCTGTGTGAGCCCGCTGGGCGGTCTGTTGAGCCTGTACATTGCAGCCAAGCCCTGCCAAGCCTGGGTGCCACCGCGCGCCAGCAGTGCGCAAGCGCCGATCTATTGCACCGAACAGACCAACGTACCATGTAACAAATATATATCGCAGACCCCCTTTTTCTTTACGTCATGCTTACCTATTTGTTTCGCGGGCGGAATGCGCACCCCACCCCCGCGTGCTCAGCCATGCACATGGGTGATAAAATTCCTCCAGCGTGGAACAGTGGAAAGGTGGCTAAGGTGGCGACGGGGGAACGGTGGTTACGGTGGCGACGTGCACCAAGCCCAAGCTGGGGCGAAGCCCCAGCTGACCGGGCCGTAGGCCCGGTGGTCTTCTAGTGTAACAAAAACAGCATGACCATGGCTGCATTCACGTGACCCCCTATTCCAGTGTTGAACGTTGAACGTTGAACGCTGGCAGTTGCCAGTAATAGCACAAGTCCACACAAGTGACAAAAAGTCATCAGACGCGTCCGTGTCCTCTCTCGACAGCCGCAATCACCTTGACATATCCACGAACCATGCCCCCACATCCACGAGCCAAGCCACGCATCTGCGGCGTTCCCGGCACCAGCACCTGATGCAGGAAGATCGCGCATACGACCCTATCTCCATCTGCGGCCAGGGCGCGTTTGGCACGGTCATCCAGGCCCGATGGTATGGATCTCTGCGTTTGAAGACCCATAATCAGCGTAGCACACAAGATGAGGGGGGGGCTCTGGTGGCTATCAAGAAGCTTAAGGATCACATCCCACCCTATGTGAATGCGGAAGAACTGTTGGACCTGCCAGAGCTACGAGTATGGCATATAGTTCCTTCCCCCCCCTCCCCTCTGTTATTTTCTCCCTAGTACTAGAGTAGCATTTACTGATGATTGATTCATGATAGGCATTGCTTTTATCCCGTCGCACTCCCACGTCGTTGCACTGTGGGACGTCTTTCTTCTCCGCCCTCCTGCACCGAAAGAGCTCCACATCGTATTTGAATACCTTCCTTTCAACTTGATTCAAGTCCTTGAGTATGCCAAGGCCTCGGGACGACGATTGGCCTACTCCCTCGTTATTTCGATTGCGTACCAGATGTTCCTTGGCTTGGACCACATTCACCAGCATGGTTGGCTTCATCGTGACCTCAAGCCTGAGAACGTGCTGATCTCCTTTCCCGGTGGCTTGGAGACAATGATGAACGCTCGCCACTTCCCTGTCCAAAAGTTGGTGGTCAAGATCGCCGATCTAGGCTTAGCAACGGAGGTAGGTCTTTCCCCTTTCCCCCGCCTCCACAGTTTCGAGGTCACGTCTAAAGCCGCATCATGGATGCAGATCACCGGCGCCAACGAACCGTTGTCAACGTACATATCCACCCGCTGGTACCGTGCACCTGAACTGTTACTCGGGATAAAGAGGTACGGGGTGGGGGTTGACATGTGGGCTGCTGGAGTCATGATTGGGGAATGCGTGCTGCTTGAGCCCCTTTTCCCTGGGACCAACCAAGTTGATCAGCTACTGCGCATTGCTCGGGTGCTCGGTCGTCCGCACTCCGAGAGAGGAAGGCAAGTATGGCCGCAAGGGCTTGTTCTGGCACGGACACTACGCTTCACTTGGCCTAATAGATGTACTGGAGGGTTGGAAAGTCTGTTCCATTCCAACACGCTGCCCCAGATCCTTCAGCTTCTGCGTGCGTTGTTACTCTACAATCCAGAATCGCGTTTGGTCGCCAGGGAAGCCCTTGATCATCCACTCTTTTCTTCTTCCTTTGGTCTTCCCAACACTGAGACGTCGTGGTCGTTCGGGGAGACCCGACGGGTGTTGCGGCATGATACCCTCGTTTCTTATCAGCCACATCGAAATGGGGGAAACATGATGCACGTGTACGACCAGGAGCTCAAGGACCAACTCAAGAGACTTTATCGGACCCCTGTCGCACCGACGTTTACGCCTTACGACCGGTTGCCGTCATACCTCACGCGACGAATTTGATGATGAGAGAGGTCACAGGTTACACATGCCATCCTCGAAGAGATAGCCAAAAGCATGCCGAGTTACAGCATGACGTTTTACAAGAGCGCGCAGATCAACCGCGACGGTGGGTGCTGATGGGGCAGGGGCAGAAAGAATGAAGGTACTAGCTATACTGTCACGTCGAGGCCCTGGAGGCGGATCAGATAGTGAGCTAGTCAGCCATGATTATGTGGTGCATCATATATACCCAGTTGCACCGGTCGCTCCGTGGCTCAGCCTCAGCGCACAACCCGAGCGCTCACCTCGCCGCACGTGACCGTCCCACGGCAAGCGGGACACAAGCCGAGATGACATGGACTTCGTAGCTTGCTCGTCCATACTGCGCGCCATCATGAGTGATCCCGGCGCGCCTCCTCTTGAGCCGCGCAGGCGGTTTTGGCGCAAAGACGAGACGGAGCATGCGTCGATGGTGCAGTCTCTCGCTGGGCTCAAGGGGCTGCTGTATGGCACAATCCTAGGCGGTCTCGGCTGCTACTTCGCTGGCATTGCCTACCCCCCCTTTGGTCGCCACAAGTTGCAGGTCAAAGTCTATCTCACCGCATCTGGTATGTTCTTCGTGCGATTTGGTACGATAGGAGAGCATTCGCATGTGGGAAGGAGGTTGATGAGAAGGGCTAACTTTGCAATTCAGTGGCCATGGCTTGGTTCACCTTCTCGGCAGACAAAGCCTTGTTGCGGCACGAGCTGGAGGAGAGGGACTTTGAAGGACGCATGCGTGCCGTTGCTCGCGTGGAGCTGGGACGTCAGGGGATCATCCCCACTGAGGATGAGATCCATAAGTGGAAAGAAGGCCTGCGGAAAGAGTACTATGCTCGTACCCAGACCGCACCTTAACAGAAAGGCTAATCTCTTTAATCTCTTTGCGATGGAGCATCTCGCTGGCGACTGCAGTTCTTACACGCTGCCTGGCATTGATGGGGATGAAACGTCTCGTGGAGCCAGGAAATGGGCGGATATCTTTGCTTACCTCGCTGGGTTATGAAAGAGGAAGACATTGTTGTGGCTGTGGGCTATCCCTAATCTGCTGCTGGGAAAAGGGGAAATGAATCTGAGTTCAGCATGGTACTATCGTGACGGGAACATGGCTGCATCATCCTCGTCATTCTGATACGGCCTGTAGCAGGTTTCCGCCAGAGCGGACCTACACTTGCTTTGCTATCGTTTATACACTGTTCCAGGCCGCCATCGGAGGTCTTGGCCATGCCGGAGACCGTATTGGCCCACGCGACCCCTGTCGCGTAAGGTATCAATGCGCTTCTCTCGGCTGGGTAGCCATATGGGATAGCATAGTACCCCCTCTTCTCCCTTTCAGCAGCAGGCTGTTCGGCTGCAGGGTCGAATGCTGACGATGAACGTAGACGGACTGGTCGTGTGACATGTGAGCGCTCAGCTGAGCGCTGGGTGGGCACAGTCCGCAGCCTCTCCTTAGTGGATTAAGATAAGCGCTTAGGCTAAGCGCTAAGCACAGTCGAGGGGATCCTGCTTACGTCAGCGTCCCCTCGCGCCGCGTGACGCGTGCTTGCTGTTTTTGTGTGCCTCTTGGCGAGGGCCATTTGGGGGCGGCTCTTGGCCAGCAACGGGCTGGACGTGCTTGGCGATGCTGCCCGAGGTGCTTCTGATCCTAGGCGGACATCCGTCGTCGCTCGTTGCCGCCTACGCACCCGACGGCACCCCCAGCCTTGAGGGAACGGCTTGGCCTCCCTGACTAGTGAGCCCGAGCTGCTTACTGCCCTCGATGCGTCGGTGCGTGTCCTCCCCGAAGTCCCGCTGCGACCCGGGGAGCGAGCGCAGCTCCAAAGTCTCGCGGAACTCGGATGGAGTGTCCGTCTTGTCCATCGGTTCGCACAGGTCCATCTCGAGCGCTCTCGCATCCAACTTCTGCGCCGCGCTGCCTCCCGTGCCGCGCGTCCCGATGACCGCGTCTCTGCCCACCTCGCACCGCTTTGGCAGCGCTCCTGAAAGCCCTCGATGCGTATCAGAAGCGCGTCTTGGTCATCGAGCAGGCTCTCTTGGACCACGACCCAGGCTTTGTCGCGTCTCATTCTTTTGTATCCCTCCTCTCGGTGCGCGCCGAGTTGGCTGACTGGTACCCGCGTCTGCTGGCGCTACGGCGACTGGTACGAGCCTTGCTCCTAGGCCCACGGGAGAGCCACACCCTCCTCGGCTTGTCCGATATGGCGGACGTGGAGTCTCTGCCTAAGGGTCTGGAGGGATGGACGGGGGGTTGCTGATTGATCTGCTGGACCATGCGGTGGATACGGGGATCGCCCGAGTGGCAGATCTCATGGCGTCGGTGCGTGAAGCAGTGGAGGATAGCTGGACGGTGATTCTGATCGATTGGGTGTGCCAGGCACAGTGTGGCAGTCCTGTGTCCATGGGATCACACCTTACATCATCTGGCCGGGACGCTCTTGTGGAGCAAACAGAGACCGATTGGGTCCTACGACCTTACGCGCTCCCTCGCTCCATCCCTTCCTCCCTTGCCCACCCATCCTCTATATCGGCCGCGCATTGCACCGGGTTAAGTATTTTGCCACGGGTCGCGGCGGAGCCGAGGTTGGCCCAATACCTCAATCCCTCGCCACAGTTTACGCGGCACGTCTGCGCCGGTCCGATGCTCGTCCTAGCCATCCGCATGTTTTCCCAAACATTGCTCGACCTGCAACAAGAGGTGGGCGAGTGGCTCTGGCGCACCGTCTTGACCAATGAGGTGGTCGTATCAGCCTTGGAGGATTTGGGCCAGTTTTTTCTCCTTCGGAATGGCAGTTTGTCTGTTCTCTCCTGTCAGAACTGAAACGCGCCAAGAAGGCAAAAGAGAATGCTCAGACTGCATCCTCTGCCGCTCTGCACGAAGCCGACATGGAACAAGCCCTACACCGAACCATAGGGGATATGGAACACCCATCGATGGAACGCTTGCATTGGCGTCCTGTTCTCCCTGGAGAGGAGGCAGAATCTTTCGCTCACCACGCGGGAGTGCCTGGATGGCAATTGAGCTACACGGCCGAGTTCCCCTGGACTTGTTCCTGTCCCCTACCGAAGTGGCTCGATATGCGACATTTTCCTCTTACTTGTTCTCGTTATGCAACACCCACCGCCGCGTCGTGGAGTGTGGACCACCCTCTCCAACAACCAACGAGTGCGGCGCAAGTTTACTGGCGTTGGAGAGGGCGGCGTGAATTCCAAAGAGGTTAAGCATCGTTCTGACGTGCTCCGTCTCGCATGGTGCCTTGCGCGAGACTTGATTTGGTTCTTGGATACTCTGCTCGGGCATTTCCAGGTACGTTCCCTCTGCGGGTCCGGTTCAATGCTAACTGTAGCGCAGACGGATGTGATTGAGGTTCAGTACCACACTCTACTCAACCAATTATACCAAGCCCATGAGCAAAGACAAGATAAACGGGAAAAGCGACTTAGCAATGCCTCCAGCCCGCAGCTTCTCCATCTCGTGCGGCCAGTAGCCTACCGGGACGTCCGGTGCGGCACCTTTCTTCCCCTACCAAACTTGGCAAGCACCCTCAACGATGCTTCCCTTCCCCTCAAGGCTGGGGGGACGCGCCTCACACATATTGGAGGAGGGGGCAAGGACACGGGCCCAGAGCACCCCCGGGCCTGAATGGCGCCCGCCCAGCACGTTTGGGCTCAGCGTATCCCACGCAAGGTAGTAGGCTGTCATTAGGCCCACGCAGTGTGGCTCCTCGCAAGGCTGGGGTGGTGGGAGGGAACCCTCCCGGCTAGATTTTGCAGATGTGCGCACCCTGCATACCACGTTCCTGGCGTACGTGCAGGACGGGTGCTGCTCTCCTCCCTCCGTTGTGCAAGCTGGTGATGGCGTGGTGGGCAACTGCGAGCGTCTTTATGGGCTGATCGCCCGGTGGGGGGGGGATGTGCTTGGCTTATTGAGCGAAGGCTCGGTTGGGGATGACCGGGCCAGTGCTGCCGAGTCGGCGGAGCTGAAGGTGCGGTACGAGGCCATGCTTGCGCTGGTGGTCGATGTGCGCGAACAGCTGCGGGACTTTTTTGAGTTTTGGTGGAAGGGCCCGGGGCGCGGGAGCCGTCCCGACCAGTGGCGGGCTCGGGCGGGCTGAACAAAGCTCAAGGTTGAAGCGGAAATGGGCGCGACCGCACGGCAACACTTCACCCACTTGCTGCCCGGCTGGACTTTAATGGCTTCTTCACCGGCACCAATCTGCGCCATTACGAGGAGGCCAGCGGGCCATGGAGACACCGTGGCGGCCAAGCCAGGACAACGACCAAGGCCAGGGCAACGACCAAGGCAGATGCGCAATGATGGACTGGTCAACCTTTGGGCCGTGCAGACTGGCGTCTCACCCACTTGGGTCAGAGGAGCATATGTGAGTACTATGGTAACAAGACGAAGTGGTGCAGATGCGCATATTGTCGCTTGCCCAGCAATTTGCCATTAGCTGTAACATCTTGTAAGTCGGGTTAGCTCAGATGGAGAGCGTGAGATTGAAGGGCATCTTCGATAAAAATCCCCCCGGATTCCTCAAGGTCCCCGGTTCGATCCGGGACACGACATTTTTTTATGGAAGCAGTTTGGCCTGCATTGGTGAGAGCACGACCCGAGAGAATACTCATCTCGCTCCTCTGCAGTTTTGAGGCCCTTTTGCGGCCCAGCAAAGCGAGTACAACGCTGGATACTCGTGGCGTGGTTTTATCTTCAATCTCAAGCGGTTACGCCCTTGACAAGATGCGATAGAGCAGCAGTGCTACCATCCCAGCTTGACACTACTCGCTTGGAACGAATCCAACGTCACTCGGATGTCTACCAAGCTCACCCGTTTCCCCCAAGGTTCTGGTAACTCGTGTTACATGTTACATCCAATTGGGAGGCCGATGGGTGGGGGGTTAGCACTTGGCCTTCGAGAAACATTACTATCTTTGCTTGAAGGATCAGGTCACCATCATACGATCATCATCGTCCTCCCGCTGCCAGCGCCAGCTTATCCACGGGACTCATCTCCGTGTGGCTTGCGTGTCGGGCGAAGACTTTGGCCGGGGGGAAGGTTGTGGAGCGCGCTAATAAGCTCGGCGCGGCGGATCGGCTTGGATACGTAGCCATTCATCCCGGCTTGGAGACATCGCTCTTTGTCTCCCAACATGGCATGCGCAGTCAGAGCAATAATCGGCACCGCCGTCTCCTCAATCCCCTCGTTCTTCTCCCACGCCCGGATCGCCATCGTTGCTTCAATCCCGCCCATGATGGGCATCGATACGTCCATCAAGATCACGTCGTACGCTTTGAGCTTGACTGCATCCACAGCCTCTGCCCATTCGGCACCACATCGATCCGATGTCCTTGGTTGCTGAGCAATTTGACGGCCAACTTCTGGTTCACTTGGTTGTCCTCGGCCAGGAGAATATCGTAGGTACGTCCGTCGTTCCCTCTGACGGAACAGCCGCCGCACTTTCAAGCGAGGGAAGGAGGGTGTGCATAATGTCCACCACCGAGGCTGGGGTGGTGATGTAGCTGCCGATCCCATTGTCAAGGCAGAAGGTGAGACTGAGTGTGATCTCGTAGGGGTAATCAAGTTGATGGGGATGTAATGCAGCGTCTCAACCAAGCGTAGGTCCCCCACTGCTTCAATTGAGTCAACAATGATCGAGTCGATGCGCGGGAGACGGTGCTGGCGGCTGAGCACCAGCGCTTCCTCGACCGAGTGGCAATGAATTGGGTTCAGCTTCAGCTGCCGCAACATATCCACGATTCCGGTTTGGTCGTGTAGCGTGTCGAGGAAGAAGATATTGCGGTCCATGTAGGGGCGGATCTTGTCCAGCATCTGGTCTTGGGACAACTTGTCGATTTTTACCACCATCGTAAAGAAAAACTCGGACCCCTTTCCATAGTCGCTTTGAACCCACAGATCCCCTCCCATGAGCTTGACCAACCGACGAGAAATGCTGAGCCCTAAGCCTGTGCCACCATATTTACGCGTTGTTGACCCGTCCGCTTGACTAAACGTGTCAAAGATGAGATCCAGCTTCTCTGGCTTGATCCCAATTCCCGAGTCGGATGCGCAAAACTCCACATCACCTCATTTTCCGAATCTGCCGAGCAACCTTGCACGTGAGCGAGACACGCCCCCCTGATTCGGGTGAACTTGACCGCATTGCCAATCAAGTTGGTGATGATCTGCTTGAGCCGAAGCGCGTCGCCCACCAGTGGGTGGGGCAGTCACGAGACACTTCATAGAGCAAACGCAACTTCTTTTGCGTCGCTCGGACCGAGAGTGTCTTTAACACGCCCAAAACGATACTCCGTAGACTGAACGGAACCTCCTCACCGTCATCCGCCCGCTTCAATCTTGGAGATGTCAAGAATATCGTCAATGATAGCCAGCAGACCGCCCGCAAGGGTCGAAAGTGACCAAGTTCTCCCTTGGCCACGGCTCAGCTCCGACTCAAGCGTGAGGGTGGTGAGGCCAATAATACCGTTCATCGGGGTACGAATCTCATGGGACATGTTGGCCAAGAACTCCGACTTGGATCGGTTCGCCAATTCGGCCGCCTCCCTTGCAGCCGTTTTTCTGGATAGAGTCGCGCAAACTGAAGACATTTGGTTAATTTTGGTCTTCAGAGAGTCCATCTCGCCATTGGCTTCGACGGTGACGAAACGGGTAAAGTCCCATCGGTAGCCGCAGCGGTGATGGGCAAAGGCGCGCACTGGAGGTGGGTTGTGGCCATAATGTTGACGTTGTCTGTAATCTCCGCCCACTTTCCCTTGACGTCTTGGCTTCAGCTGTACACCCAACTTCCCTCCGTTCCCACTTCGCGTGCGACGCGGGTGACTTCCGAGGCGAAGAAAGAGAGCTGGTCAATCATGTTGTTGATTGTGTTGACCAAATCCAGCATTTCGCCCGCCACGGCGATAGTGACCTTTTGGCTGAGATCGCCATTGGCCACCGCGGTCGTAGCATGGGCAATGGTGCGCACTTGCAATGTGAGGTTGCCGGCCATCGTGTTAACCGATTCAGTAAGATCCTTCCACGTCCCTTCTATGCCAAGCACGACAGCTTTGCCCCCAAGTTTGCCCTCGGTACCCACTTCTCGGGCGACCCGAGTCACCTCTCGGTAGAAAAGGTGCGGAGGAACTTGACCATCTCGTTCACGGTCAACTTGAGGTCGAGCAGCTCACCACGCACCTCGACGTTGATGGTCTGTCCCAAGTCACCGCGAGCAACGGCGGTGGTAACCGCGGCAATAGAGCGCACTTGGGTTGTTAGGTTGGCGGCCATCATGTTGACTCGGTCGGTGAGGACCTGCCACTGCCCTTTGACCCCTCGAACATTGGCCTGCCCCCGAGCCGACCTTCCGTTCCCACTTCGACAGAGACACGGATGATCTCATCCGATAAAGTTTTGAGTTGTTTGACCATATTGTTGACAGTGATCTTGAGATCCAGGATCTCGCCCTTGGCATCAACGTTGATAAACTCTGTCAAAACGCCCTCTTCGACATTCTTGGTCACCCGAGCAATTTCGCGTACTTGGGAGGTCAAATTGTCGGCCATGCGATTTACATTGTCGGTCAAGTCCTTCCAGGTGCCTTCGACGTTAGGTACATGCGCTTGCCCGCCGAGCTTGCCATAGGTGCCCACCTCCATCGACATGCGCACCACCTCCGACGCAAACACGCGCAGCCGGGCAACCATCGAATTGACCGTATCCTTCAACTGGGCCATCTCGCCTCGGCCTCAATGTCGATGGTCTTGGTCAGGTTGCCCTTGGCAACGGCGGTAGTGACCATGGAGATAGACCGCACCTGTTCCGTCAGATTAGAGCACATGCGATTCACGTTGATGGTCAATTCCTTCCACACGCCTCGACGCCGGGAACGCTGGCTTGTCCTCCCAGTTGGCCCATAGAGCCCACCTCCCTCGAGACACGAGTCACTTCGTTGGCAAAGTCCCGAAGTTGGTCAACCATCGTATTCATCGTATCGATCAAGTCGCGCATCTCGCCCTCGGCTTGGACCTCGATTTTGCGGCTCAGGTCACCTCGAGCGACAGCCTTGGTACACATGCTTACCCCGCGTACTTGGTTGGTCAAATTCATAGCCAAGTTGTTGACTACATTCTTGAGCTCTTTCCAGCGGCCCTCGACGCCCTCGGCCTTAACTTGCCCACCCAACTTGCCCTGCGTGCCCACTTCGAGACTGACTCGGGTCACATCGGCGGTAAACTCAGAGAGGTTTTTGACCATCTGGTTGATAATCTCCTTGAGTTCTTGCATCACCGGCCCGCGTTGGCACCGTCACGTACTGCGACAAATCACCAAACGCCACAGCCTGGGAACAGCAGAAATGGTTTGGTTCAGTCATTCTACCTAACATGGATAAGAAGGGAATTTACCTTGCACACCCGAGCAATGTCCTGTACTTGAGCCTTCAACAACCGTAGCTCCTCCTCGTCCGACAATTTGGGTAAAGGGGAATGCTCCTCGTCTTCGCCGTCGGTGGGGACATACGCCAACTCCAAGTCGCGCATCACGGTCGTAGGTGACTCACCACCGAGCATTTGAGAAGATATGGGCATGAGAGGAGGGTGAGGCGCAGGTATTGGAATCACCTTAGAGGGGTGTGCGCTGTCCGAAAACTGGGTGTCCCCGAGCGGAGGTGAACCAGCACGTGTCGCTTCCCCCGCGTGCATGTAATCCTCCAATGACTGGGGCAGGGAGGACGAGCTTTGTCGAGACATGTTGGTGTGCATGGAAGTAGGGCGGACGATTCTGCGCTTTCCCATGACAGGGAATGAGGAGGGATCGTCCGAGACGGAGGGAGTTAGGGAAAACGGACTAATCGGTGTCCCACGGCCACTCCATTGAGTTGGAATGGAGGGAGAGTGTCAGGCAAGCCTGCGTAGATGCTGGAGGTCAGGCGGGCCGTGTGCTGAGCGGAGGCCCAACGCTGGGCCCACAGACGCCATCAAGGCATCGGCTTGGTCCAGGAGATCGCCGTCAGCAAGAAGGTCCAGCTCGTCGGGCAGAGCATACGAGGGCACTGTGCCGTTCTGCTGGGCCTGCGGTTGGGGGGTGGAAAGCTGGGTTTGTAGCGCGGCGGAAAGTGCCGATGGAGAGGCGGAGGCGGAGGTGGAGGTGGATGTGGAGGCGGAAGTAGAGGCGGCGGCGGGGCAGGAAGGAAGGCAGCTGGGGGTGCAAAGGCAGCCGCCTGGGTGGGCGTGGCATTGCTGCTGCGGCTCTAAATGTGGCAGCAGCGGCGGCAGAAGCGGGGACAGGGCGGGAGGAGTGGCGGGCACGCGTCCGGCGGCGGGACAGAGGGAGAGGATGGCCTGGGCCGGCGGGTCGGAGTGGGCGAGGGCGGCGGCACGCTGCTCCTCCCACTGGACCATGACGGTGAGCATGTGCACCAGGCGGGCCAGGCGGCGGTCGGAGGCGGCCGGGGCGATGGGGGGGCGTGGATCGGCGCCTGGGCTGGGCGCAGCGGCTGCCCATGGCGGTGGTGGGGGCGGCGGCGGCGGCGGCAGGTGCGTGTGGGAGGCTGCTGTGCTGGCCATTGGGGGTGGTGGCGGTGGGGCAGACGAAGGAGGCGCGGATGGGGGATGGCGGCGCACCGCGCCATCGAGGGAGCAGTCGGAGATCTGAACGTTCAAGTTGGACGTCGGCCATGGGGCTTCTGCTGTCTGGTGCTGAAGGATGCCGGTGATCCGGTGACATGTGACATGTGATGGGATGCAGATGGCTCGCCACGCTCCAAGCCACTTGCGCGGGCTCATATTCATACGAAGAAAAGGCTTTCTTTTTTCTCTCCCATGTCCTTTCGCTTTGCTTGCAGCCAGCCCCCTTCCCATTGTCTTCTCTTTCGCACATGCGCTCATACCAGCTTGTGCAAAGCAGTACCCGTCAGCCGAATCAATTCGTACAGACCAGGGAGCTCAGGCTCAGGCCTGAGCCTCAGGCAGGAGGACCTCATGCCTTCGGGTCCCAAACGTTCTCAACCGGCCCCACGCCAGAAGGCCTGGAGACTGACTGGCGACTGAGTACCTGTTGAGTGCTGGCTGAGTGTACTAACTTCCGACAACTGACATCTGACATCTGACATCTGACAGCCTGACGTTGGAAACATGAATTTTGCTTACCCTCCGGGCACATGCCTCAGGTTCCATAGTAGTTGGTTAGCAAGTAGGATTCTGATCGCAACGGTCTACTCCTGAAACCTGGGTTCGAATCCCAGTGGGACCTTCTCTTTTAGATGATCTGCAGCGTGACAGTGGAAGCTTCTGTTTATATGCAACGTAGCTGTCACGGTCCTCTTAGCTAGTAGCCGGTGAGAGCTGCGTTGAGGGCTGCGTTTTGCGTACTTGCATCTTGATCGACTCTGCGGCGGAGGCGGAGCTGCGGCAGAACGTCTAGTGTGCGGGGAGGCAAGGAGCGAGGACGCCCCTGAGTAGTACTGAGGAGTACCGTTGAGCATGAGTTCTGAGCGCGATCATAATAGTGAGGGGGGAGGGGCACTGTGGCAGAGATGTGCAATGAGAAGAGTGAGATCTATGTATTACACACACACACAAGTGAAAAGCGTCATGTCCATCTCACGCGCCCCAGGACGCTTCCGCTGGACAGCCACTAATTAATACACGAAAGGGATAGGCTGTAGGGTTGAGCTGCGCCACACGCAACCTCGCAGGCAGTAAAGAGACAACCATATTTTCCTGTTCTTTGTCGTCTCCTCTTCCTGACCGACGCTCTTGCTTGCAAGCCGCCGCCACCAGACCAGACTGTGGGGGCTCCGCTACCGCATCTCTCTCGCCCATGCTTCGAAACGCCATCTACCGAGCGGCCAGCAGTGTGGCTGCCGCCATGGCTCCCCCTGATGCATCCCATCTTCATCATCAGAGCCAAGAGGCAGTTCGTCGTCATCAACACCGGCCGTCGTCCCTTGCGCAAATGCCACCCACATTGATTTTCCCCGACCAAGACGCCCATGATGATTCTCCATCCGATACCGAGGATATTTCCCTTTACGTCCGGACGCCCTCTCGTGGCCGGAGGAATGAGCGTCCAGCGGCCCGTCAAAGGGGACGTGAGCCAAGTCGCTCTCCTCGCTCCCAACGACAGAGACCCAGCCGGACCTGCTTACTTTTCTCCCCCAAACCCATTCAACTTTCTGGCGATTCCGACGACGACATGCTTACGGAGACGGCGGTGAGTCTCTGTCAAGCACAGCACGCACATGGCGTGCTACTGCACATTATGCCACTTGTGGCTTTGTCTCTTTGTATCCACCCGTTGCCTCCTATCCGACGATGAGGACGACGATTATCGCCATGAGCAGGGAGGGGAAGAGGAGCAAGCGCATTCGCCCCATCTCCCGAGAGATTCCGTCTACCACTTTAACGGCGACAGGAATCCCGGTAGACACGAAGATGGTCTGCAACGTCCGGTATGGAGGATGCACATGTTGTGGACGAGCAGGACTTGGCCGGGCTTCCCGCCCTTTATCCCCAACGTTACCGCAAAAGAAGCCCACTCTTAACTCATCGCAAATGAACATGCAAGGCGATTCACCTCCTCCCAATACACCAAGTCCTAGTTTCTCCGATGAGACTACTGCCATGCTTAATGGCAAGGCGATCTTCCCCCACCCCCGAGTGCATCAGGAGGACACTGAGCCCCACCCACGGGAGCTGTGGAGGCTGATATCCCCACCTCCCCTGCCAAGGACAAGAAAGATTCTCTACTGTCCCGACGGCCGTTACACAACCGAATGATGAAACTGTTCCGCTCAACGACCACTGTGGGCAAGAAGAGGGGAGCCAGTCTACCCCTTCTGTTCCCTCCGAATCTTCCAAAACCCGCTCACGAACCAGGTCGCGCAAAGGAAAGAAAAAGCGTTCCACCACCACATCAACGCCCATCATCACGGTAGAGCCGGCCAAAGTGGGAGAGGCCCATGCCGAAGCTGCTGCAGGTGGGTTTGGTCCGATCCCCAAAGGAGAGGAGAGAGATGAGTTTGGGTTTACGGCGTCGGATGCGAGGCGAGCCCATGCCAACTTTGCTGCGCGTCAGAGCGAGTGGTACCGTCCGACGTTCCCCCTTCCAAGGGAGTACGTTTCCTATGGCCTCCCTCCTCGAGCAAGACTCGATGAGAGGCAAGGCAGGATGTGGTGGTACCGTATTATGCGCCTACCCGAGGACCTGAACTGCCTCACTTTGGCTTTGCACGCGATCCTTGGCCCACGCCGGACCCACTCGATGCCTATACGGGAGGGTACGATTACGATCACATCATGGCTAGTGGCGGTGCCGGAAACATTCCGCCGGGCTGGGGGGACGGAGAGGAACTACCAGTACCGCTGAGGGTCAGTCGGGGTCTGCATTTGCTGCAACCGTACCCTTACCCAGCTCAACATGCGGACCGCGGCCCGATCTTAGCCTCTCCCCCCACTGTCAATGGCACTGGAGCGCACTCTCCACCCTTGAGCCCCTCACTCACTGCCAAGTCGACGGGCTCGGCCGGGCATAAAAACGCTCCGGGAACCGTCCTCGGTCGACATCCTCTGCCTTGGTGAGAAATGAGAGGAACTTCGGTTCTGAAGAAGGACTTGCCCCCCCAAGCGGAATCGGTCGCGATCGACTTCATCACACGGGCTGGAATTTACCCCTCTTGCTGCTCGTACCAAGAAAGAGGCGAAGAAAGATGCTGTGGCCGAGTGAGGCTCTTTCCAAGAATACATGGGTTTTGCGATCGGATATACCCTTCCGTTGGCCATCCAGCGCACTGTTGCCACTCCTGCTTTTTGTAGATGCATCCCACGCCAGTTTTGTGTTGCGCATGGTTATCGACCTCCAATCCATATGTGAGTGCTACGATAACAACCCATATAGCGAGAGTGTCCGTGACGATCACGATTGGAAACTATGGGAGAGGGAGCAGACCAAAGAAGCGAACAGCGGAGGGGGACGGGAGGCAGGGCACAGGGTGACGGATGCTTCGAAGTGCGTCCACCTCAAGGGGCCTGAGAGTGAAGGACCATACCGAAAGGAAGCGAACGAAGAGATACGGTGTGGCGAAGCAGATGCAAGAGACCGAAAAGTAGGGCACTAAGGAGGTTTCCCTCACACACACCACACGTCAAGATATGAAGGAAGGTGTTGGGTCGTCTTGTGCTTGAGGCGTGAGTGGGGCGTCAATGGGCTTTGCAGGCGAAGGAGGGTTGTGCGGGCGATGCCGCAGCTCACCCCCCAAGCCCCGGCGGAGGGCACCGCCGATGCATCGCCCTCGTTGGCACCGAGACCGGTCAGCTGAGTTGAACCTGCTTGGGTCGCGGCCTCACGGATCGCCATGTTCGACCCAGGAGGTTGTACTGGAACCGAGTTTAGACCCACAGCAGTAGGGCGCGAGCGTCCAGTTTCTCCGAGACTGGAGTGGACATCCCTCCTGGGCGGCGTTGAGACGCGCCTCTCCCGATGCCCGATGCGCCTTGGGCCGGGCAACTTGCCCCGCATGCACCGCGTCCGACTGGGTGGCTTGTTGTTGTTGTTGCTGGTGCCGGCGTCGGCGCTCCCTTTCCTCGGCCCGGCGTTCGCGTTCGCGCTCCCGCGCTCGCGGTGCTGCTTCTGGACCGAGGCTTCCCACCCCTTACCGTCATTGAGTAGGTTCCAATCGTACTGATCGTCCTCCTGCTCACCTCGGGACTTGAGCACATTGTCCATCAAATCGCGGATAAAGTCATAGTCGGGCTCCTCATCAAAGCCAAGTTTGCGCACATAGTTGAGGTAAATAGCGAATTCCTCTGGAAGGCCTTCGCACAACTTGGCCACCGGGGTGGACTGCTTGGTATCGCCAATCTTTTCGTACTTTTGTCTGTTGGTGGCGGCCTTGAGTCCCTGCCAAGGCAGGGAGCCGCGGAGAAAGTACATAAACACATGTCCGAGCGACTCGAGGTCATCCCGGCGTGACTGCTCGCGACCGAGGTGGGTGTTGATGGACATATACCGAGCCGTACCAGAAAGAGACTTGCGCTCACGGTAAGGGATGTGCTGCTTGGTCTTGGGGTCGCGGTAGAGCTTGGCCATGCCAAAGTCGACGAGGTGGACCACGTTGGCCCCCTTGGTACCGGCCGGCCAATGAGGAAGTTGTCGGGCTTGATGTCGCGGTAGATGAGGTTCTTTTCGTGGACGCTCTGGATGCGTGTGATCATCTGCTTGGCAGTCATGCATACCGTCTTGACTCCAAACTTGCGCCCACACATGTCAAACAGGTCCTCGAGGGAGGGCCCGAGGAGGTCGATGACGAGGACGTTGTGCAGGCCCTCTTGGCCAAAGTAGTAGACCTGGGGGATGCCAAAGGATCCGCTCAGGATCTTGTACGAGCGGTACTCGTCGCGCAGCTGCGGGGCATCGCTCTTGCGCGGCTCAAATTTGATGGCAACGGTTTGGCTGTTGAGCAGGTTGACGCCTTCAAAGATGACGCCAAAGGAGCCCTCGCCAATCTTGCGGCCGACCTTGTAGTGGATGCCAACGACGTTGGCGGAGGAGCTGGACATGGGGCGGGGGCGGGCAGGGCGCGCGGGGCTGGACGCGGAATGTTGCGTGGATGGCGTGGACGGGTGGATGGCGTGGATGGCGTGGACGGCGTCGAACGGGTGCCGAACTTGGGAGCGTCTGTCTGGTTGCGTCGGGCGCTCGTACTGGCTAGGCTGCCGCCGCCGAACGGGGCCAGCCAGGCAGCTCCCCAGCCCAGCCCAGCCAGGCACCCCGCACACGTGACCGGCACATCCCCATTCCGCCTCGGCTGCTTCCGCCCATTTTCTTTTTTTTTCTGGCCCGGTGCGCCTGCCTGCCGCATCCAGGCCGCCCAGCCGCCTCCGCCCTTCCCACGACCGCCCCCGCCCCCAATGAGCGACGGCACGCTCGCTCTCTTCTGGACGCTTGCGTCCGACGAGCCCGACAAGCGCATCGGGGCTGCCGAGGCGCTGGCCACCGCCCTCGCGCCCCTCCTTGCCACGGCCGAGGCCGCCGACGCCGACATCGAGCCCGCCGTGCTGGCCCAAGCCGACGAGCCCCTCCAGCAGGGCGACTGGCTCCAACCGCCCAGCCCCGAGAGCGTCAAGGCCGCCCAGGCCGCCCTCGACCGCCTTCCCCGCGAGGTGTCCTATGCCATGACCCGTCTTGTGCGTGGCCTCGCCTCTCTCGTGCGTCGGCCCGGCTTGGGTTTGCAACCGCGCTGGCCCCGCTCTTGGCGCGCTGCACGACCCTGGCGAAGAACCGTCTGTCGCCCACGGCGTTTCTCAAGCTTGTTCTCCACAACACCTCTGTTTCTTCGCGTGCATCGGGCCAGGAGGAGCGCGACGCCCTCTTTGCCAAGCTCTTTGCCATCCATGCCCTCGCCCTCGGCCCCGCGTTGAGCCACACCTACGACCCTGCCCCGCACGCGCCCTCCAGCTAGCCACCCGCATCACTCTCGCCACTGCTGCATCCAAATCCTGGCTGTCAGATGCCGCTGCGGCCGTTCTGGTTCAGCTTTACCGGGTTAGCGCGGGAGCAACCCTCCCGAGGCCGAGGAGTGGATGCGCAACAAACTTTCCCCCTCGCGTCGGCGGGACGGGCAGTGCTCAGTTCGGACCGGATTGCTATTCTCCTTGCCATTCAAAACACCCTTCCCGCTCCTTCCTATACGATTGCGGACGACTGGGCGGAGCGCGTCTGCCCGCCTTTGGTGGTACCTACCGTACTGGCAAGGGAAAACGTATCTGTTCTTGCTGCGCTCCTGCTGGACCAAAAAGTGGAGGAGAAGGACACTGCACAAGCGGCCAACAAGGGGCCAGTACCTGGTCGGCCGAGTTACCCATGAGTTGCGCCTGCTTGTCGAGCTTTACTCGTCTCCTGAGCCTCTCCAAGGGGTCTGCTCCCTCGCCGCAATCTGGACTTCGGTGGTGGACGAAACCTGCTGGCCGATTCGGCCTCGGCCGAGCGCAAGCTGTGGGGCTTCAGATGTTCCAGACGACGCTCTTGGCTTTGAGCCAACGGGACTGGCGCAGCGCAGCTGATCGCTCCGCTCTTGACGTCCAATTGGTGCGGCAACTCGCTTACCACTCGAGGAAATCCGACCGGCTTCTTTACGCCGCTGCGGTACAGACGCTCGACACGCTTGGCTACGTCGCCCGACCCCACCTTGGCACGCACCATTCTTGGAACGGGTGCCTTGGCGAGCACCCTGACCAAGGCACAGTCGGCAGCATTCTCCCTGCTACTGTACTTTCTGGCCTGGTACAGGACCCTAGCGAGACCCAAAAGTACCTTGCGACGGTGCAGGAGACGCTCACTACATTCCTCCAGCCCCCCCTCTGAGGAGCAAGAGGAAAAGACCATTCCTCCCCGAGCTGCTTGGGCCTTGGATGAGCTCATCCACATTCTCCGCGTCGGTGGGAAGAAGGAGGAAGCGACGGCGCATCAGGTGCTGGGATGTTGTCCCTGTACGCTTCGGTCGCACCCAAGCAAGGTTTGTCCCCCGGAGGGTATGACTGTGCCGATCCCCGTTTCGGAGCAGCATTGGCCTTGGCCCCTTTGCTTTGGGCCCCTCCTTTCGGCTCTTGTATCTGAGTGAGGCAGAGACCCACTGGCTCCCGTGGGTGTGGGAACGAATTGGGACGTTGGCCTCGGCTGCGTTCCCGACGAGTCGGCCAAGCCAAAGGGGAAGAAGCGTCGTTCGTCCGCCGGCCCGGCGGTCCCAACCGCCTCCTGGCTCTTGCCCAGGGATGGGCGAGGCGCTGGCCGGGGCGCCTCTGACTGAACGGGAGCACGAGCACGAGGTGGACCCAGCTGTGGCACTCCAGCAGGCTCGCACGGTGGTAGCCAGGTTGCAGTCCCGACAGGGTTCGACCGACTTGGCTCTGCGCGACTTGGTTGTCGCCTGTGGTTTGTACACGCTCAAGGAACCGCAGGGCGGTGCCGAGGCCTTGTCCCAAGCCCTGCTTGTGGTGGATCAGGAGGAAGAGGACGATGGCCTACTCATTCAAGCCGTCTTGGTCTGCACCGAGCAACCGTCGGCGTTCCTTCGCTCTGTGGCCGAACGCACGTTTGCGGCGTACGCGGCCCAATTGACCCCTTCGGCGATTGAGGCGGTGGTGAGGCAGCTTCTCCCTCCACTGGAAGACGAGGAGGAGGAGGAAGAGGAGGAGATGGAAGAAGAGGAGATGCCATGTCGGGTGTAGAGGAAGAGGAGGAGGATTCGGACCTCAGCTCCTCCGACTCGGAAGCGGAGTCAGACGGAGAGGAGGATGGCGAGCTGGATCCCGAATTGGTCAAGAAGCTTGAGGAGGCTTTGGGAGACGATGGGGATGAGGATGCCGAGGATGCCGAGTCGGTTGTGGCAGGCGACGAGGAGATGTTGGCGCTGGACAGCAAGTTGGCTCAGATCTTCCGCCTGCGTCAGCGTGCAGCCGAGGGATCCTCCACCAAGTCCAAGCGGGCACAGGCGGCGGCAGCCGCGGCAGTGCAGAACCGCCTGCTGGACCTTCTGGATGTGTTTGTGCGCAAAAGCATCAAGGTGGCCCACTCCGCTGGGCAAGACGCGCCCAACGCCGGCAGCCAATCTTCCACTGTCATCTTCCTTCTGGAGCCGTTGCTGGCCATTGTCACGGACGCTCAGGCGGACAACAGGGCGGCGTCGAAGAGCAAAGCGGACAAGAGCAAGACCAAGTCCAAGGCCCGCCAAGCTCGTGCCGAGGCAAGTGGCATCAAAGCAGCCAAGGCAACCGCATTGATCGCTCGGATTGTGGGGGCCAAGGACCCATCTCTTTGCCCGAAGGATCGGTGGCCCGGACGCAAGCGACCGAGTTGGTAACCAAACTTTTGGCCACCTTGTCGAGCCCAACCACTCCGCCTGCTGCACAGGAAGCCGAGAAGGTGACTCTCTTCCTCACCCGATCGCTGCTGCACTCCTCCTCTCAGGAGGGGCGGAGCGCTCTAGTGGCGGCTTACACTGAAGCAATTCAGGCCTCGCTTGGGTTGGGCGAGAACCGCAAGTCGTCCATTCGGGCCAAGTTCTTGTCTGATGCCTTGAACCGCTTCCCACAACTGGGCTGGGCCGTGCGCGAAGTCCCCTTGCCTGCTCTGACGCTTCAAGAAGAGAAGAAGACACAGCCGCTCCAAGCATTGGCGTTGGTCCAGGTTGTGGCCAACCAGGCAGTACTGGGAGCAACGAAGGGTGCGACGGGCAAGCCCAAGGAGGTGCAAGCGTACCTCTCCCAGGTGTTCAACGCTGCCCTTAGTCTGGCGGAGGAGGAGGCCGGCCTTTCCACCCCCACTCCCACTCGGGCCAAGGAGGAGATCAAGTTCCTGATGGCGGTTCAGAGGATGCGGCGGCGTGTGGACGGCAAGGCCGAAGGCTCCAAAGAGGAGAAGAGTCGGTTGAACACACTGTACATGGCGCTGACTGGTGGGGTGTATGGGGCCACAAAGAGTGTGCATGGGCTTGCCAAGCAGCTGCTGGGCATGGTGGGGGCCCCATTGGACAAGGAAGCTTCCTCGGTGGCGCACAAAGACTCCAAGGACAAGAGCAAGAAGCGCTCGGCGGCTGAGGAGCCGCAGGAGGACACGTCGCTGTACCCCGACGCGGACACGACGGCTGCCTCCTTTGTGTCTGCCCTGGATGAGGTCCCGGACCAGTCGATGGTCAGTGCGACGGGAAGTATGGCGTCGAAGAAGAGCAAGAAGAAGAGCAAGAAGCAGAAGACGGCGTGATTGCTGCTGATTGTTTCCAGCCGTCTGTCCTGTTCCTGCTGCCCTCCCCCATCTGCAAAAGCGTGTGCACCGTGTAGCGAATCGCATCTATTCTCATGTTGCCATACCAACGCTTTGTATATCTGCACTCACTCTTAGTAGGACTACGCTTGTGCTAGGGATACCGAGTGCTTCCAACCATGCACACCGCCATAGGGAGCAAAAGAAGCCAGTAAGGTTGTCGGGAGGTTCCCATATTCAATGGGGGAGACATTGGGAGAGAACAGGGGGGTAAGCGGGAAGAACTCAGCAAAAAGTAATTGCTTCGTGCCAGGCTCGAACTGGCGACCTCAGGATGGCGTGGATGGACCACTCATACAGGGAGTATGAGACCTGCGCGCTAGCCAACTGCGCCAACGAAGCGGGTTTGCTCATGGCCCGCACCCATAGAATGAATACTAGTGCGACTGCTGGCACATCCGCTGGGGAGCAATTAATTAATTCGGCAAGCCAGTCATTTCACAGGCACAACAGCAGCTCGTGTGGCTTTGTGTCGCCCCCACCAGTCGCCACCTCCATCCCCATCCTCGGCCGCCTCGCCATGCGCAGACTCGCGCAGCCCATGGGCATGCTCGTCCTCTTCATCACCACCGTCATCGCCACAGCCATAGCAGCCGCATCTGCTCCCTCCCCAGCATCCACCGCCGCCGCCCCACAGCACCCGAAGCGCATGCACCGCCGTGGCCCATCACACCCCATCAGGACCATGGTGGCGTCCAGAGCAACGTGTTGGACCTGCTCGCTGCTTCAGCAGACCATAGGGTGCTGGTACGGCTCCTCCAGCGCGCACGGATCATCCCGTCCATCAATGATCTGCAGCACCAGGGTACCAAACTCACCTTCATTGCGCCCGTCGACTCCGCCTGGCCGCCTGCTGTACAGCAGGCGTTCGCCAACGACTCGGTGGCCGAGAAGACCCAGCGTTTGGCTCTCGCGTCTCTCTTCAACGCCACCGCCTCCCAACCAGACGCTGTTGATGCCGAGCTGGCTTCGTTGCTGCAGTACCACATCGTCCGCCGCTCCCTTCTCCCACAGCTCATCCACCCTCCCACGTCGCATGGCCGGCATCTCGAGTCGACACTGCTTGTCCCGCACCGCAGAAATGCTGGCCAGGCTGCATCCTTGGCCCCAGTCCTGACTGGCCACCAACAAATTTTCGTTGACTACTCGGGCAACGTCACCTTTGGCTGGTCCTATGGCCCTGTTGCTTCGCCCAACACCACCTCTGCCTCCAACTCCTCGGCGACAATTCGCACCGCAGAGGGTCTGTATGGCATCAATTGCACCAAAGGTCTGGTCGTGGCTGTAGATGGGGTGCTAGAACGTCCTCCCCCGCTTACTACTTTGATGCGGACTCACCCTCAACTGAGCTACCTCTCCCGCCTCATGGATCTAGGAACGGGACGCCTCCCCTTACCGGTCCCCTTGGACTCGGCGGATCTGACTGCCTTTCTGCCCACCGACCCGGCCTTTCTTTCTTCCGCCTCCGGGCTCACTTTGGATGAGTCAACCTGGCTCGAGGACGCCAACGACTCCCTCGCTGCCCATGACCGCGCCAAGTTGGTCGCATGGCATATTGCCGCCAAAGAGAAAGTACTCTATCTCCCCTTCCAGGAACGGAAACAGAACATCACCATGGCGCTTGGTGGATCGTATACTCTCGATCCCCACGGAAGTAACGACAATGGCCCGCAACTTGGCCCGGCCGAGGTGGTGGAAGAGTCTATACTGGTGGAAAATGGGGTGGTCCATCTACTGGGTTCGGTCTTGTCGCCCTACCGTGTTGCCCCGGCACGGTCGATCCTCCCTATGAACATGCATCGCGTTCTCGCGGCCCGGGGGCGGGCCAGTTTGCCGACCTGCTGCAACAGAATGGGTTGGGTTGGGCTATCAATCAACCGGCATGGCCGACGCTAGAGGACCCTTCTCACCCCAGCGGGGGAGAAATCCCTTCCCATGAGGACAAGGTCCCTGACCGACTTACTGTGCTGGCACTCACAGACGATTTTTTGACTGGACTTGCTCTCCCCTTTGGTCGATTTGCTCCTGGGTATAATACAACGGGAAGGGACGTTGATGCACCAAAGAGCCACCAAACTGGCACAGCCAACGAAGTGGCGCGGGAGAAGCTCAAGGATCAACTCAGCTACCACATTCTCCCTGCCGGATGGGGTCTGTTCAACCTAACCGATCCAGGGATGCAAATTTCCAGTAGCAGAAAATGGATCCAATATCGGTACCTTTTACCTACCCAGCTCTACCCTTCTGGATTGGGTGGCCGGCGTCAACGGCTCGATGTGCAAGTGCAGATCCCCGCTGGCGACGATCACGATGATGAAGATGACCATGACCATAAGGACGAGACGACGCTCCCCAGCACCAGTGCCTCCAGTTCAGTCCAAGTCATCTTTGGTGGACGCGCGGCCCTGGACCTGGAACCCATCACAGTGGGCTCAAGGGGGGACGTACTTTGGTTCCTTCGTGGAGCACTCAAGCCCCCAAAGACGTGTTCAACGTTCTTCTTAGTGTTGGTGCGGGGGACTTGAGCCAATCTCCCTCTTCTGAGGGGGGAGTGGCCCTCTTTGCCTCCTGGCTGTCGGCAACAGAGAAAACGCGCTCGCTCCTTGAACGGGGGCAGAACATTACGGGACTTGTACCGCGGGATGAAGCTCTGTCTGCGCAGCGTCTGGGTAAATTGTTTCTCAATGCGATCACTCGCTCCTCTTCCAACCTTGCTCGCGTGACGGAGTTTGTTTTTGTTCACGATGTGGTTTATACGGAAGACTTCCCCTCCTCCCCGTCCATGATCACACTACATGATCAGATCCCTCTCCTCTTCTCCGACCCTGACCCCTTCTCCTCCCGTCTTCGAAACTCTCGAGGGCGAGGACGTTTCTCTTGGGTCGTACAGCTCGCCGCACCATGGCGCCTCCTTGTTCGCCGCTACGCCTGAGCGGGGACAGGATGTGGTGGCGGACCTCCAAGGCAAGCACGACCTCTTGACCAACACGGGTGTTATCCATCTTGTGGACTCGCTCCTTCTCCCTGCCGATCTGGAAGTGTCGATTGTACGTGCGGTTCTGTTTCTGTGTTCACTGGCTAACGTTCTCTAGGCGGACCTGTTGCTTTCGTCGGATGTGACGGAGATGTACGAGTTGGTATCCAAGACGCGCTTTGCTCATATTCTGGGGTCGGATTCTACGTCTGCCACTGCGGCCTCGAACAATGGGACCGAAGGGGACCCCCACGCGCCAATGCCGTACGTTCTTCTCGCACCCAAATCCGGAGCGTTCTCACCACGCCTCCTGGCCCTGCTGCACAACAACTCGGAAGCGCGCGAGGCGTTCGTTGCTCGCCATCTGATCAAGTTGCCCGGTGCGACGGACGATTGCTCGCTCCTTGGCACGAGCAGGTGGCGTACCGAGGGGGCGGAAGACGAGCGAGCCCGGATCCGCCCCACTTTTTTCGGGTGGCGCGGTTGGACCAAGTTGGGATGGCTCCCCAAGCGTCCATCTCCCGATCTGCCTTGGCCCCCTGCCCCCCCGGCCCCGCACCGCGGACCAACCCTCTACATGGGTTCACCCCTTTGGACCTCACGGATGGCGTGGTGTGGGGGACGTGCGCCAACAACCGTTTGAACCAACTGGTTCTGCGTGTCGCACCGGCCTCGAGCGAGAAAGAAAGGAGCCCGCCATTGGGGAGCGGGCAAGGGCCCACCTACCTGGTAGGAATCAACAACGCCTACGGTTCAGCGTCGGGAAAGGGCCATTCGGCCCATGTGGTGGACCACGGGGTGCAAGTGCCGCTTCGAAGCAAGCGCCCAGGTCTCAACCAAGTACTGTCAACAGTGGCGGGGTGGGGGTACTGGATTGACTCGGTTTGTGGTGTACAACCCGCTGTGGGATACGCCCCAACAGCATTGGACGGCCTGGCTGCTGTTCCTGGCGGCTGTGGGCGCAGGGTGCTTCCTGGTCTACCGCTTGTTCCAAGTATGTGAGGAGCACCGTCGCGCACGTCGTCTTGCCGAGCCGCTCGAGGGGGAAGAGGAGTAACAAGGATAATCACGATTCCCCTCCTCGTTGCCACGCCCGCCCTTGTTTTTTTTTCGTTCTCGTCCGCTCCCCAGTTCCTTCCCCATGACCCGCATTTCTTGTACGATTTCCATTTCGCATCCACTTAGGCTCAACGTGTATGATATGCTTGTAAGCGTGTCCCG
The DNA here is from genome assembly GCA_003971905.1 of Moniliella sp. 'wahieum'. Lineage (NCBI taxonomy): Eukaryota > Fungi > Basidiomycota > Moniliellomycetes > Moniliellales > Moniliellaceae > Moniliella > Moniliella sp. 'wahieum'. Next base: position 95,837 of record RSEE01000015.1, read on the forward strand.
CTCGGCTTGGGCGGGATGGGCTGTGATTGGTAGCCGCCTCTCTCCTTCGCCATCGTACCGTCTGCCGCCACCTGTTTTGACATATGCATTCCCAAGGTCTAAAGCCTATGGTCCACTGGCCATTCTCACGCTCCTCAAGGGGTGAGTCCATCCTGGTTCTTCCTCTGGTTCCCTCTATACAGGGCTTCCTTTCACATCCCCATGTCACCGAATAAGATTCGCTCCCAGTTGTACAGCGGCAGGCACCACAGCTATAAATTGAATTGCCATCCGCGTCCCCCGGTTCGTGCTAGGGAACCGAGCCAGATCAGAACCCACCGCCATCCCGCGGGAAAAGGTGGCCGTTTGCCGCCGCTGGGTGCCCTCCAACTTGGGGCAGTCGCGGATCGAGTGGCCCAAGCCACCGCAGTAGGAGCAGCCCTGGCTTGCGCCTCCGGTGCCCACCAGCGCCGCATGGGGATCCTCGATTTCCGTCAGGAAGGCAGGCACTGGTTGCCCCGCTTCCAGCAGCAGGTACTTCAAGTCCAACAAGGTCTGGTCCGGGGTGGAGCGATTGACAAACGTGGTCGCCGTCCCCCGCTTGCCCGAGCGGCCTGTGCGGCCAATCTGATGCACATAATCTTCAATCTCTTTGGGCATGGTGTAGTTGATGACATGTTGGATCTCGTTAAAGTCCAATCCTTTGCTCGCCACCCCCGAGGCAACCATCACGTCTTTTTGGCCCGTCTTGAACGCCTTGATGGCAAACTCGCGTTCCTCTTGCGACTTGGAGCCGTGAATGGCGACGGCCGAGATGCCATGCATCAGCAGGTACTCTTGGATATCGTCCACTTCGTTCTTATTGTCACTAAACACAATCGTCGGCGGTGCGGTCTTGTAGATGGTCTGCACCAGCATGGGCATCTTGGCTTCGGGCGCCACCTCTTCAATCACCTGGTCGATCGCCATGCTCGCCGCCCCCGCCCGACCCACATTGACCACCACGGGCTTGATCAGACTTTGTTCGGCAAAATCTTGGATTTTGCGCGGCATGGTGGCGCTAAAGAGGAGGGTTTGTCGTTGGTGCTGGAAAAAGGACATGATGTTGCGCACGTCGTCTTCAAAGCCCATGTCAATCATCCGATCCGCCTCGTCCATGCAGAGGTACTTGCAGCTGGTCAGGTTCAGCCGTTTTCGCTGCAACATGTCCTGCAGTCGCCCGGGCGTCGCAATCACAATATGGAACCCGCGCGAAAGCACATCCTGTTGTTCTGCCATATTGATCCCTCCAATCGCCAGCAGCACCTGGACCAAAGGGTAGCCTGCCTGGGCCAACACTTCGCACATGGCCTTGGTGTTTTCGTAGGTTTGACGCGCCAGCTCGCGCGACGGACACACAATCAGCCCGGTAGGCCCTTCCCCACGATCATACGGCAGCCGCATCTCGTCCTCCGCTGCAAACAGCACAATGGGCAAAGTAAAGGCGAGCGTTTTTCCCGAACCAGTAAACGCAATCCCAATCATGTCCCGTCCGGCAAAGGCGGTGGGCAGCCCCTGCATCTGGATGGGCGTAGGCTTCTTGATCTTCTTTTCTTGGCGGAGATAGCGGAGCAGAGGCTCGGGGATGCACATGTCGCGAAAGTTGGTGATGCAAGGCGGTACGTCCTCGCCATCGGTGAGGATATGATGGGTCTTGCGCACCGCCTCCATCTCTGCTGCCGACATGTCGGCAATAAACTTGGGGGGCGCCACGAGGTGGTGATGGGTTCCACGTACGATATTCCTTGGGCCAGTTCGTTGGCACCTGCCAAGCGCTTGTTCTTGGCCAGATGCGCGGCGAGAATTTGACGCTCCTCCTCGGCCAGACGTTGGGCCTCTCTTACTTTCGTATTTTTCCTTTTCGCGCAGCTCCCGCGCCTCATCCAGCAGCCTCCGGTGCGAGCGCTGGGGGCACCGTTCCTTCCCTCCGGCGCATCGGGGTCTTCCCCGACTCGTCCTCGCCACCCCGCGCGTCCGATCCGGGCGCCGAGGAGGTACTGGCGGCCGGGGCCAGCGCAGCCTTGCCCACACGCGCGCTCGCTCGCTCCAGCTGCCGGCGGCGACGCACGTTGAGCGGAACATACTCGTCGTCCGACACATCATAGGGGTCGCGGGCGGCGTCTCAGTGCGGCGCCGCTTGAGCGACTGGAGCGAGGACAGACTGTCGGCTGTGGCGGCCATGGGGGAGGGGGGGGGGGTGGCGGTGGCGGTGGCGATGGTAGCGGCAGGCTACGGCGTACCATCCATGCCCATCTCTGGTTACCGGTTACAGCACCTGTGTTGCAGGCTGGGTGCGTGCCTTTTTTTATCACACACGCGCGGAACCCGCGGCGGAATCCGAGTGGTCGCCTGACGTGTGAGTCATTCCAGCCCGCACAGGGACAATGCGCGGATGCGGCGGGCGCCAGTTCTTTGTTCTTGGCCCCATCTACCCCTCCCACGCCCACCCTCTCCACCTCCACCTGTCGTGTGCCGCTGCCGCTGCTCCGCCATGCCGACGCTTGCCGACATCCAGGCCCAGCTCGCCACTCTCTCCATCGCTGGCCACGACGCGCCTGTCGCGCACGCGCCCGCCAGCAGCCCGGCCGAGTACAAGACCGCCGTCGCTGCGGTCCACTCGGGCCCGGCCGCTTACCTCAAGACGCTCGTGTTCAAGCCCAAGGGCAAGGCCACGCCGCTCATTGTCGTTGCTGCCCGACACGACCGAGACGAGCTCCGGACCGCTGGGTAAGAAATTAGGCTCAAGGACCTGCGCCTCGCTTCGGCCGACGTGCTGGCGGCCGCGCTCAACGCTACCAAGGACGATGTGCGCCGCTGTCCATCACGAAGGCCAACGCGGAGCAGGTGACGGTCGCCCTGGATAGCGTCCTGGCTGCATCGACTGCCAACGCCGTGCACGCTGGCTCGAGCGACAAGACGCTCCTCTTGTCGGGCCAGGACATTGCCACCTACCTGCCAGCACGGGGGTCAAGACCGAGGTGATTGACTTTGCTGCGCTGCAGACCGAGGCGGCGGCCGCAGCGCCCGCGGCAGCCAAGAAGGCGCCTGCCCCCAAAAAGAATGCCAAGATTGAGGATGCGTCGTTGATTGGGATTACGGTGCGCAAGGAGGGCGACTTTTCGGATTGGTACCAGCAGGTGCTCCGCAAGGGCGACATGATTGACTTTTACAATGTGTCGGGCTGCTATGTGATCAAGCCGTGGTCTTACTTTGTATGGGAGTGCATCCAAGGCTTTTTCGATGCGGAGATCAAGAAGCTGGGGGTGGAGGACTGCTACTTCCCCATGTTTGTTTCGCAGGATGTGCTGGAACGGGAGAAGGACCACATTGAAGGCTTTGCGCCCGAGGTGGCCTGGGTCACCCGTGCCGGCCAATCCGAACTGGAACGGCCGGTTGCCATTCGCCCGACGAGTGAGACGGTTATGTACCCCTACTATGCCAAGTGGATCACGTCGCACCGCGACCTGCCGCTGAAGCTGAACAGTGGAACTCGGTGGTGCGGTGGGAGTTCAAGCACCCGCAGCCGTTCCTCGCACTCGGGAGTTCCTGTGGCAAGAGGCCACACTGCGTTCCTCACCCGCAAGGAGGCCGAGGAGGAAGTGTACACCATCCTCGACTTGTACCGCAAGTGTATACTGACCTGCTGGCCCTGCCGGTCGTGCCGGGTGTCAAGTCGGAAAAGGAAAAGTTTGCCGGCGGCCTGTTCACCACGACAGTCGAGGGCTTTATCCCTGCTGTCGGCCGTGGCATCCAGGGGCACGTCGCACTGCCTCGGCCAAAACTTTAGCAAGATGTTTGACATTACCGTCGAGGACCCGGCGCGGACGCTTCGGTGCGCGGGACCCAAGAGGGCAAGATCCACGTGTGGCAAAACTCGTGGGGCCTGTCGACGCGCACGCTGGGTGTGATGGTGATGGTGCATGGGGACGACAAGGGCTGGTCATGCCCCCGCGCGTGGCCAAGCTGCAGGTGGTGATCATCCCAGTTGGCATCACGGTCAAGACGACGGATGCGGAGCGGAAGGAAATCCACGATGCGTGTGACGCGCTCTGGAGCAGCTCGTCGCCGCGGGCATCCGGGCCAAGTTTGATGACCGGGACAACTACAGCCCCGCGTGGAAGTTCAACGACTGGGAGCTGCGGGGTGTGCCGGTGCGGTGGAGCTGGGCCCGCTGGACCTGAAGAAGAAGTCGGTGTTCGGCGCGGCGGGATACGTTCAAGAAGGCAGCGCTGCCGCTGGCGGGGATCGAGAAGAGTGTGGCGGAGCTGCTGGAGACGATCCAGTCGGACATGTACACCAAGGCGGAGGCGGAGTATGCGGCGCACCGCAAGGTGTGCACCGAGTGGGACGAGTTTACGACGCTGCTGAACGCCAAGAACCATGTGATCATCCCGTGGTGCAAGGAGGAGGCGTGTGAGGATGCGATCAAGGACCGCTCGGCGCGGACGGTGGAGAATGAGGAGGAGGTGGACGAGCGTGCGCCGTCGATGGGCGCCAAGTCGCTGTGCATCCCCAACGACCAGGCGGCGTATCCGCCGATCGAGGGCAAGGTGGCCCGCAGTGCGGCAAGAAGGCGCTGGCGTGGACGATGTTTGGGCGGTCGTACTAGGAGGGTGGGGTGGCCTGGGCGAATGAATGTCCGGTGCATGCGGTGGTGACGTAGATAGGAGAGGGATGGGAGCTGCAAGGGGGTGGGAGTGCTGTGCTGTGCTGCGGACACAGGGCGCGGCGCCTGCCCGCGCAGGCAAGGCCAGCGCACGCAGTACACAGCCGAGCTGGTGTGCGTGCATGATGTCACACCGCCTGTCCGCACGCGCGCCGTGCCGGTGCGCGCTGGGGTCACCCCGCGCCATTATCTCATCGCATCAGCCATCCTCAGCGCCACGAACCAGCCATCATCCATCCGCAGTTCAATCCCCCCGTAGCCACCGCGACTTGCCGGACGCAGACGCACGCTGCGATCACCACCTATATATCACGGGGAAGATGCCCGTGCACAGCGCACAGCCAAACCCACGTGCTGAGTCCTGCCTTGCGGCGCGCCTCAGCGCCTCAGCCGTGTGCGCGGCGAGAAGAAGGCTTGGCCCACGCAGGGTGCTCTCTCCCTGCCCGTCCCACGCGCCAAGCCTCGCACCTCGCAACTGCGTCTACCCGGGGTCCAACGTACTGGACGCACTGAGAAGCCCTCTCGAGTGACTAGCAATGATAGGCCGCTGGTAGAGCCCACAGAGCGCAGTCCGTGTATTTATACGCCCTCCGCCCGCTCCCGCCGCTGCGCTCCTCGCCTCCTCCTCCCCCCCCCCCCTTCCAACGGCCAGCCTCATCCACTCCGTCGCGCTGCCCTGCCTGCGCCTGCTGCCCCGCCGCCCACTGCACCCGCCCCTACCATCAGCAGCATGGTCTCCCTTCGTGCCGCCACCAGCGTCCTGGCCTTGGGCCTCTGGGGCCTTGCCGCCGGCGTGCCGGCGCCCGTCGGTGCGCTGCCTGCCGAACTGGACCTGCCCGGCACCCACCTGCTCCTGCGTCGTTCTTCACGACGGCACCCATGTCAGCCGCAAAGTCAACACCACCTTGGTCAACACGGCGCTGTCTGCCATCTCGGCCGGGCAGCGGCCCAGCTGGGTCCAAGGCACGTATGCCGCCACGCTCCTTGAGCTCGAGGCGCCGAGCGAGTGGAACTACTTTACAGGCAACAAGGATGGCTTGGCGTACGGCACTGGTTCCCCGTCCCCCAAAGCCCGCCTTCCCACAGTGCAGATCAGCTGGCCAACTCGGCGGTGGGCACCCAGGACGGTTCGGGCCGGTTGTGTTCGTATGTGACGGGGGAGGAGCAGGTCATGGCGGCGCCAGTCTCGATTCGCTCTCCTGTGCGGTCCCGGTCCTTTTGGCGGCTGTCAGCACGGGCGAGATCTCGGGCCACAAAAACGCCAGTGACAGCGGCACCTTTACCGATGCCGCCGCGCCAACTGGCGTTTGTGTTGGAGCAGACACCGCGCACGCCCTCGGGCGCGATCAGCCAGCGGACCGCGACACAAGAGTTGTGGTCGGATGGAATGTACATGGCTTCCGCCTTGGGCGTCTATGGCACGGTCTATGACAACCAGACGTTACTCCAGCTCGCGTACGACCAAATGCGGCTCTATCGCCAAGGCCTGGTCCAACCGTCGGGCCTTCTGTCCCACATTGTCAATGTGACTGGCAACAGCTCCGACCCGTCTCTGTGGGTACGTCTTCGATGCCTAACCCCCCTCCCCCCTAACCCTTGCACCTTCTCTGACTTTGTGTGTGTGTGTGTGCGATTTCCCTACCAGGCCACCGGAAACGGCTGGGCAGCCGCCGGCTTTCTGCGTACGGTGGCCAGCATTGTCCAGAGCAGTCACGCTTCTGGGATGCTGGCGCAAATCAACGACCTATTTAGCTGGACGGACCAGATCCTGGACGCTGCCTTTTCTCAGGCGGATGGCTCGACGGGCTTGATTCACAACCACCTCAACGATACCTCGTCCTTTCTCGATGCGGCCGGGAGTGCACTGTTGTCCTACTCTGCCTTTCGCGTGGCCAGCATGGCGGCCAACCAGACCCAGCACGTGGCGGCCGCAGAAAAAATTACCAGACGATCCAGGGCGCGCTGGGGCCCGCCGGGCTGCTGCTGGGCGACCTGAATACCGTCAATGTCTTGAACTTTAATGCTCCGGGCCCCACCTCGCCCGAAGCCTTGTCCTTCATCCTGCTCATGGCCGCAGCGCGACGCGACTATGCCAACGGCAACGTTACCGGTCTCTATGGGCCCGGCACCCCAACCAGTACCAGCCCCGGCCGAGCCGAACGGAACGGTGGTGCCTGGCGCACGCACCTCGTCCGTCGCTCGCCTCACCTCGCTCCCCGCATCCATTCCTGCTGGCTGGGTCGCTCCTGGCCATGTCGTGCTTGTTTTGGTGATGCAGGTCCCGCGCCTCGTCTCTTCGCGTTTGGTATACCTGTTGGGCCCCCCATTCTCCTCCCCATTCCTCCCCATTCCCATTCATGCCTGTTGTTGTTCCCCCCTGCTCTTCCTCCACCTTAGTATCCCCACACCTCCTCTCTGTTGCATTGTTGACACGGGCACCAAGAACGGGATCCGAGCACCTCTCGTGCTGTACCGATCGGCACGGGCCGTCGAGGCAACCTCACGACTCTCTTCTCTCTCTTTTCTTTCTTTCTTTTCTTTTCTTTTCTTTTCTTTTCTTTTTTTTCTTTTCTTTTCTTTTCTTTCTTTTCTTTTCTTTCTTTTCTTCTTCACTTTTCTTTCCCACCCCGCATTTCCCCACAGCGTCCGTATACTTGTCTTTGTGTTCTTGTGCATACTTATTCGAACCACATGGTTACTTCATGGATGAACACATCGTGTGTTTGGATGCGTCTTTTGGCACCCCATTTCGCTCCCTTTAGTCGGATTTGTGGATCCGGATTACGTATGGCGGGCTCGCTGGCTGGCTATACAGGCACACATCTCTCGATTCGTCCTCTCTTTCTGCCCTGCACACAAATTAACAGTCACTATACTATGAAGTGACGCTGGTCACCAGTTGGGCTTTTTGTACAGACCGAGTGCAAATAGGAACCCCTGACCCCTCCGGCTCTTTGCCCTCGGGCCCCTCGGCCCTTCTACCTTCTTACATGCAGGATCCAACGTCCACCGCCAACAGACCGAGGGAGCACACGCGGGGGTGAGACGGCTGGGGGATTGGGGGGTTGTAGACGAGTGGAGAGTGGAGGTGCTTTGGGGTCGAGAACGGGCAGGGGGGGGGCTGGTACCGGTTCCCTCCTTGAACCGGTTATCGCGGCAGGTAGAAAAGAGGCAGAAAGAGACATGGACTGAGGGTATGGTATGTTGGCATGCCGTGCATTCTGCATGACAAGCGAGCCTCTCAGTGTGCACTGGCACACAGAATGGCGCAGTTGATCATGGAGATATTGAGACGATGGCGATACCATCAGAGAATCGCGTGGGGGGAAGAGACCGTGGTCGAGCTCCCAGACGAGCGAATCCGCATGGGGCGGGCCTCATTCCCCCAGTTCTTACTGACCGTAATGACCTCTTCCCCCTTGCTTGTCGGAACGCACAACCACCCCTCTCTGCCCTCACAGTCAGCTGAGGCCGCAGCCTGATTCAATCACGGCCTTCATCACCACAGGGTCACACCGATCCCACTACATCCATCTATTGCCATTCGCGCCCGACCCTCACAAATCAGGAGCTTTTGCATTTGGTGGGCCTGCTAGTCCTTGAGGCTGAGGTTCCATGGGCACAGGGGACGCACGCCCTAGTATTAAGCCTGCTTGGCCATCTCCTCCGCCTTGGCGGCAACGTCCTCAATCGAGCCGACCATGTAGAAGGCACCCTCGGGCTTGTCGTCGTGCAGGCCGGCGAGGATCTCCTTGCACGCCTTGATCGTGTCTTGGAGGGGCACCAGCTTGCCCTCGATACCCGTGAACACCTGGGCCACAGCAAAGGGCTGCGACATGAAACGCTGCATCTTACGCGCACGCTCGACCGTCAGCTTGTCCGCCTCCGACAGTTCGTCCATACCCAGAATGGCAATGATGTCCTGGAGCGACTTGTAGTCCTGCAGCAGCTTCTGCACGCCGTGGCCGTGTCGTAGTGCTCCTTGCCGACAATCTGGGGGTCGAGCATACGCGACTTGGAAGCCAGAGGGTCGACAGCAGGGTAGATACCCAGCTCGGCAATGTTACGCGCCAGCACAGTCGTAGCGTCCAAGTGGGCAAACGTCGTGGCCGGGCAGGGTCAGTCAAGTCGTCAGCCGGCACGTACACGGCCTGCACCGAGGTAATCGAACCCTTCTTGGTCGTGGTAATCCGCTCCTGCATGGCACCCATGTCCGTCGCCAGCGTGGGCTGGTAACGACAGCCGAGGGAATACGGCCGAGCAAAGCCGAGGTCTCCGAACCAGCCTGGGTGAAACGGAAAATGTTGTCGATAAACAGAAGCACGTCCTGGCCCTCAATGTCACGGAAGTACTCGGCAATCGTCAGGCCGGTAAGGGCGACACGGGCACGGGCGCCAGGCGGCTCGTTCATCTGACCGAACACGAGGGCCACCTTGGACTCCGTCGAGCTGGATAACACCGTCTCAATCATTTCGTGGTACAGGTCATTGCCTCACGCGTGCGTTCACCCACACCAGTGAAGACCGAGTAACCACCGTGGGCTTGGCAACGTTGTTGATCAGCTCCTGAATCAGCACCGTCTTGCCGACACCAGCACCGCCGAACAGACCAATCTTACCACCACGGGCATAGGGGGCGAGCAGGTCGACGACCTTGATACCCGTGGCAAGAATCTCGTCGGTCGACTGGTCGACAAACTCAGGAGGCTCACGGTGGATCGAGAGGTGGTGGGCAGCCTTGATGGGGCCACGCTCGTCAATGGGCTCGCCAATGACGTTGATGATGCGGCCGAGCGTCTCGGGACCGACAGGAATGGTGATGGGGGCACCGGTGTCCTTGACCTTCTGGCCACGGACAAGACCTCGGTACCGTCCATGGCAATGGCACGGACCGTGTTCTCACCCAGGTGCATCGCCACCTCGAGAATCAGCTTGTTCTCCGTGCCCTCGACCTCGAGCGCATTGAGAATGGGCGGGGAGCGCGTCCGTGTCAAAGTGCACGTCGACAACGGGGCCAATGACGGTGCGGATGGCGCCGACCTGGAGGGCGTCGCCGGCGGGCGTGGCCAGACCGCGGGCTGGAGGGGCGAGGGTGAGTACAGGAGGCCACGGGCAGGGCAGAAAGAGCGGGGGACGTACTCTGGACCGCAACGGGCGCCGGCTGGGCAGCGCTGGCGCGCACGGCGGCGGGCACAGCAGCCTTGGCGGCAGTGGAGAGGAAGGGGCGGCGGCAGGGGCAGCGCCGCGGAGGGCAGGGCGGGCGACAGACCGCAGGGCGTGGCGGCGGCGCGTACATGCTAGGCGAGACGGGGGGGCCGAAGCAGAGGGGGCGGCGGCTCGGCGGTGTGGGCGTCGTGTGCTGGCGGCCTGCTGCCTGCCGCCTGCCTGCGCTCGGCCCGCAGCGGGAAGAACAGCGGCCGCCGCCGGCACAGGCGCAGGTGCCGCACCCGCACACTGGCCCCGTGCGGGCGTGCTGCCAGCGTGCGGTTGGGCCCTCGCACGGCGCCAGTGGCGCGCGTGGGTTACTAAGCTCACCTAAGCCTCCACTGCTCTTCGCGCGCCCATTCCGCCGTTCCGCCCTCCGACCCCACACCGCCATTGGTAACCCAAAGCCCAATTTGGATGCCGCATCCATTCGTAGTCCCAGCGTATCCTCGCACTCTCTCCGCCCACACTATGCACTCTAGCAGCCTGCTGAGCAGACTCGCGATAGATGCATATTCCTCTTTTTTTGACCCCGAGGTGAGACCCCCCTGTAGTTAGGGGTATAAACCCTTGGACAGACCAATCGGTGTCTCGTACGTTGGGTCCTGCTTCAGATCCTGGTTGAAGCTACGGATGTATAAAGGCGAGGGAGAAACCCTCTAGTTTGGTTGGCTGCCGAAGGCCGCAGCTCAGCCCCTCCGAGGGTAGGAGCCGCGTACGTAGGTCGTTAGACCAGTTGCAGGGGTTCAGAAGCCCCGAAGTTACCCGTTCCTCGCAACGTTACCACATTCGGTACGCTTGTAGTAGGGAGAAACAGACAGAGTCCTAAAGAAGAGCAAGCGCTACTGATGAGAGTAACCGCGGCTTGAAGAGTGGTCGACGTAAGTTGTAAATTCGTACGCGTAAGGGTGGTAGAAGGTGGAAGGGCAAGAGAGTAATTGGTAGTCGGAGAGACCAACGGTAATAGACAGGATGGTCGACAAGGACCACAGCTAGCAAGCCTTAGACATGGTTGTTGCTGATATACAAAAGCAACCAGGCCTTAAGTGCCTCATGACAGGTATAAACAGAATGCGGGGCACTTTCCAGAGAGGTAAAGACTAATGCACAGCCCGTACTCTCAAAGGCGCTGACACTGCGTAGTCGGGCGCAGCAGGAAGGGTTCTGCCAAGACTGGCTGCAATGAACACAAAGCATCGTACCGATAAGCCCATGCGACCATGGCGAGCGCGGATGATCTCTGCAACATGGATAAGGTGTCGACTGGCTCTTTCTCGCTAGTCTAACAGGACTGGCGCTTGGGCTGAGATGTCTACGACATGCGGGGCTCAGCGTCCCGAGATAAACGGAGCGCCCCGTAACACTTACCCCTTTCGCTACAGCTGTATGGACGAGTCTTTTCCCCTTTCTTCATGGTATTTATCATCCTCGGAGCGCGCCACGGAGACTGGCTAGTGCATGGCAGGATTTGGGCGTAGTATATGGGGAACTTGTGTGATTTGCTGCCGTCGTCGATGGAGTATCGAATGTGCATTCCGGCGGCAGGAAGAACAAAACGAGCAAGAATGCTCTAAATGTAGCCCGCTGGAGTAATAAGCACGTAAAGCGATTACTTGTATCTGTTAGTAAATCGCTTTTTGCGCGCGAGAAGATCAAGGTGCACCTCCGGAATGATTAATGACCGACGGACCGTCTTTGCCTGTGGGTAATCAATCGTCTCAGGGGCGCAGCAGCGTGACCGGATCGAGCACAGGTGGTACCAAAAACCCGAAAGCAATCCATTCGGCTTTGGGACGGATACACGCATATTCACCCGAGCTGGTATCTTGCACCTGCCAGAGCCGACATGCGGCCGGACTATTCACCAAAAGTCGCGGCTGGATGGAGTCAACGGTGCCGTTGTCAAAGCAACAACAGGGAACACCTGACGTCTGCAGTGGGCTAGATACAGCAGAGTCAGACGAGGCAGGTTCTTATCGGGGCTGGGGAGGCAGGCTGACTTCAGCGGCCAACTTAACATGTGGACCGGCCCAGACAGGTAACGTTTTCATTGAGGTTGTTCCACTGCAAAAAAACACAAAACGGCGCTGAAGAAAACGCGGAAAACGGCATGGATGCAATCGACGGCGTCACTGGACTCGTGAACGACCATTGTTGCCGGAAACCAGATGCCTTGCTTCCTGGCCCTGGTCGACCAGCTCGGGGCAGAGTAGAGAGGGTGGCCACCTTGATCAGTACTCGGTTGAGTTGGCCTCGCACCATGGCACATTTCCATTTCCATTTCAGCGGCGAATATCAACGAAGGAACGGGGCCAGGGCGCGGGGGCAGAGGGGCAGTGTCACGTGGCGTCGCCCGAGGGGCGGTCGGGCGCGCAGGAGCCATTCAATATTCATCCAAGCGTCGCCACCGCCAGGCCAGACCACGCGTGCGGCGCGGGGCCAGTGTGCCGTCGCGGTGGCCTGTGCGTCAACCATGGCCGCTGGCCCAGAGCCCAGCCGTCGGCGCAGCGAGTGCGCCACGCCGCGCATCCAGCAGCACCCATCCTCCTTCGCCCCCTTCTGGCGCCGGCGGTCTTCCTTCCTCCTTCCTTCCACCACCCATCCCTTCGACTTGCCCGCGCTCGCCCCATCGCAGTCCCACCGCGCCCCGCCCCGCCCGCCCGCCCCCCCGCCCCCCGTCAAGTCTACTCGACCCGCCATGTCTGCTGCTGTCGACATGCTGCCCCACCACGGTTGCCCCGCCTCCTGCGACCTCAGCCCCGCCCACCGACTGGCTCCGCCTGTCGAGCGCACGCCTGCTGACCTCGAAGAACTTGCCAAGGTATGTCCGCTTTGCTTGCATGGCGCGCGCAACCCCTGCTGACATACACTGTCCACTGCTCCTCAGAAAGTCTTCGTCCGCCAGCTCAGCTCCTCCTCAAAGAAGCTGAACTTAAGGCCGTCTTTGCTCCCACTCTAACTGTGTACGTGATGCATCGTTTGTGCCACTCGCAATTCGGCATGCTGACTTTTTACCCCTCTCCACTGCAGGTCAAGCGTGCAGATCATTCGTCGCGGCCCTCGTCACCAAGGCTACGGCTTTGTTACCTTTGCCACGGCCGACGATGCGGCGACGGCGATCGAAAAGTTCAACAATACGAGGTCGCTGGTCGGGCGTTGGTCATTGAGGCCTGAAGCACACCACCGCCTGAATCGTTCCAGAACCGCAAGGCGCGGAAGGAGCGCACGATCAAGGCCGACGGTTCCTCTTCTACTCCCGCCAGCGGGGCTGAGGAACCCGCCGAGGAGGCTCGTTCGAAGCCCAAGCCCCCCGGCCGCAAGGCGTCACAAAAGAAGACGGCCAAGAAGCCAGCTGCAGCTGCAGCTTCTGACAAGGACGCGAGGCAAAAAGGATGGCCCGACCGGTCCTCCTTCCCAGACGTTGGTCTTTGTCGCCAACTTGGCTTACAGTGTTGAGCAGCCCGAGCTGCGCGCCTTTTTCGAGAAGGACACGGACCTGACTGTCAAGGGCGTGTACATTGCCCGTTCTATTGTACGCAGGGTGCGCAAGTTGACCGATGCGGAAAAAGAGGCGGCGCGGCGGCGGCAGAGGCCGCACCCGATTCGCCTGCAGTGCCCAAGAAGACGGTGGGCGAACGTCGGAGCCGTGGGTATGCGTTTGTTGATTTTGCTACCCATGAACAGCAGGAGGCCATCAAGTTGTTCAACGACAAGGAGTTCCATGGGCGCAAATTGGTCCTCAAGGTGGCCCTCGAGAATGAGGACCGCAAGAAAAACCTGGAGGAGACTCAGAGCAAAAGAAGGACAAGGAGGTTAAGGCCCCTGCCAAGGATGAAACCGAGGAGTAACTCGTTCTCCCTATAGCCATGTCCTGCCTGACTTGTCCTGCCCTGCCATGCCATGCTCTCTGCCTTGTCCTCTTGATTTGAGGTCGGGGACGACTTCAAGATTCCCCCTTCTCCAGTTTTGCCCACATTCCATGACGTCAAACTCCAGCATCATCCCCCTTTCTATGAGCTGCATCGCATCCGTCCAACTTCTCATTACCGCGGTTCGCCCGTGACATGTAACATGGCCTCTGTTGCGACCTGTTGCAACTGTTCCATAGATCCTTTCTGGCCACGCGTCGAGTTCGCGTTCCTGCCACCGTTGCCACAGACCATGGCATGCCTCTCGTGGGCTTGTTTCTTCGTTGTACATTGTGTCATGTGGATCAGTTGGGAGAGATGAGCGCGACTTGTGTGCATAAATCTATGGGGACTCGTTTGGCACGGACACATGGAGAGGGAGAGGGTCGTAATTAGTCTTCCTCCTCATCGGGGGGAAGGTAGCTACTCTCGACCTTGCGAGTGGGCAAGTAGTATGTTGCCCAAGAGTACTCGGCCCCCGAAAAGGGTCCCGGGTTGAAGACGCGGCACTTTTCGTACGTCAGCGCAAACCTTGCAAACCGATCAGCCAGCACCAGGGCATCGGGCAAGGGAAACAACCGAAGCGCATGGGTGTGCTCCCATAGCACAGGCTGGACGTGCGCCGGGAAGGGGGAGAGGTAGCCCTGGTCCAAGAGGGTCGAGACAAGCTGATGCACATACGATTAGTTTCCATAGAGCCCAAGGGGAGAGGGGGAGGGCACATACCCATTTCTGCATCTTGCGCTCATCGTCCGGAGCGTCCAACCGGCTCCGACTGGGCCGCATCCCCGCCCAGATCCTTAAAAAGAGCACAGTGTTGCACCATCTTGCTGGCCATGTTGTACCGGAACACAAAAGGTCATGATCCAGCACGCGAATCCGGGCGGGTTGGAGGTGGAGTGCAAATGGCCTTTGGGAAGGAGCTCTTGCAAGCTGCGTCACGGATGGCGGCATGGGTGGACGGGGGAGAGGCTGGTCCGATGAACATCCTCGAGCGCGGGCACGAGCACAAGGTGGGAGATGGATAACAGCTGGGGCGTGGCGCGCAGGAGCGAAGCCAAACGGGCAAAGACGCTTTGGGAGAGGGTCAGAAAAGCAAGACAACTGCAAAGCAGAGACAACTTACCTTGTACTTCCCGCCATGTCGGTTCCGTTTGTGTTGGAACAAAAGGGACCACAGAGAACAATGATGCGGGATAAAGGAAGACTGTTCAAACCCGGTAAAGACAGGGCCAACTTGGCCAAGTCCCGCTCGAGTCCAGGTGCACGTCCGACAGGTGATCATAAAAAGGCTGCTGCATCGGGATCCTCCCCTCTGGCTACTGCCGACTGGATCGCAGCTTGTTCATGGGCATGCAAACGGGCGCGTTCGAGCCCAGAACGCCAGTTCCGAGGAAATCGATATGACCGTATAAGCGCCATTGATTGCGCTCGCGTTCAGCAGGCGGATGACTCATAGCAGTCGCGACAAAGATGACGCTCGAATTTCCAATGCCTCCTGTCCCGGCCGAAGGGAAGGCACGCGCGTACCCCTCCAAAAGAACGATCGCGCCATGGGTGAACAAACCTCTCCCACTGTGGCACCAGAGAGGTCGAGGGACACGACTCCATCCATCTTCTACCGCTGCCCGGCCATCGGGGAGAGTGGTGAGCAAACCGAGCAGGAGGAATCGACGAGCCCCCTGCCCATCAACCGAGGAAGCGGGTGCAGCTCGTCCAGCCAAATCCGTGGTGGTACTAAGCTGGAGAAAGGAACCTGCTTGACCTTGGGCGGCTTGCGCCCAGAGCGAGGGGGGCCTGGAAGTGCTCGTTGCGCTGGACGATGGCGCGGATGACTTCCAGTCGCTCCCGGCCAGAGTCTGGGCGTGAGATGGCACGGGCCAAGATGCTGGGCGGGCCGCGGACGAGCGAACAAAGGTGCGGCGGCGCACGTCAAACGCATACTGGGGAAGAGCAAAGCCAAACCGAAACGACATGAATGTGAGCGTCGACGTCCAAGTCGTCTCGTCGCCCCAGTGAGATTCCTAGAGCGGGAGCGCGCTCCGAAGAGGCCTGGAGGTATTGGTATGCCTCGCTCAGCGTCTCCGCCATGACAAGTTGTTGGCCCGCTTGTGGGGACAAGGCAAAGGACTGGGAGGAGGTCTGTTGCTTACTCGCCCGGTCCTGCGCGATGTGGCTGGCGAGCAGGCCCAGTTGGATGCGCATCTCGCCCACATCGTCCAGAAGCCCCATGGCGTCAAACGCAGAGGCGAGCCACTTGAAGCCGGACACGTGCACTTCGAGTCCGCGCTTGTGGCCAAACTCATGGAGGACGAGGGGCGGAGGGCGGCGCGGGCGGGGCGAGCGCGGCTGGAGCCGCTGGAGCGGAGGCGCGCGTCGGACGCGGCAGAGAAGGCGGCGCTGCTCTCAGCATAGTCGGCGTCCATGGCCATTCCCATGCCGAGTCGATGTCCATGTCCGTGTCCATGCTGGAGCGCGCGGCGGCCAAGACGGGCCAGGATGGTTGCGAGTGGTGTCCGTCCGTTCCGTGCCCCGGCCGGCTGCCTCGACACGACGCGTGCGAGTGGCGCTGCGGGCGCGTCGTGTCGCGCCGGGAGGGCGGCTGCAGTGCGCCTGCAATGTTTCAGCAGCGCGGCCCATTGCAACTTTCAGCCCGCCTCGTTCCGCTCCTTACAAATCTGCGCGGCAGCGGCCAGCCAGTCACTCCGGCTGAGCGCGCTGACACTGCCGCCGTGCCGCCGCTCTTCCCGGTTCCTTCCCCCCTTGCCCGACCACTGGCGGGGCCAGCTGGGCGGCCCCTCTCCGTCCCATCGCACCGCTCGGCCACCAGCACCTTCTCTGTCCGGCGACTCTCCCCGACCATGGCGTCCATCTCGCCCTCTTCAACCCCACCCCACTGGTCAACGTGGCCCGCTACTCCGCCCTGGTTGGCGGCGTGGCGTACGGCATACCACCGCCATGCGCTCCAGAAGGACGCCGACAAGGCCCACCTCGCCGCCATCAAGGCTCACCGCCAAGACTTGGTTGAGCAGGCCAAGGCCAAGTGGGCCGAGCTCCACCCCGCCCCTAAGGCACCGGCGGTATGTCGATCCTTGCTCGCTGCTGCAGAGACGAATTCAGACTGACCCCCCTACCTTACGTCGTGCAGTCGTGAGCGACCCAGACAGCCCAGACTTTGACCTGGAGAAGTTCCTCGAGAGCCTGGACAAATAAGCAAAGACGCGCCCGATCCAATCGTATTCCGTGTAGAGCATGCTCTCCCAGCCCCTCCATCGACTGCGACTTTCTGCTAGTCGCGTCGGTTCTGCCCTGTTTTTATCTACTGGAAGGACGCGAGAGTGAGAGTTGATGGGACGTTCTGGTCACACCGGAGGATCCTCGTTATTGGTTGGAAGAACGTTAGAACCCCAGCCAACTCGTTCCCCTTTTGCATCATGCCTGGCCTCAGCAACTAATAGTCGATGCCTTTACAGCAAGGCAAGTTGGGATGGGCGCCAGGAGGACGTAACTCCGAGATCCCACTGGTCCCAGCTCAAGTTAGTCATGGCAGAGATGGTAACAAGCGAGAAGACGGTGAGAGAGAGGACTTGATGCCCGGAGATGAAAAAGACGAGAATCTCTATGGTGGGGTAGGGGTGGGGACTTGCTTTTACCCTCCTAGCGACGTTTCAAAGCTAGCATAATGCGTCCCAGCTATCAGACACCATGATACTAGCAGAACTGGAATATACGCGAGCCAACAGGAGGCCCAAGGGCCAGTGGTTGATGCTGATGGTGCTGATGCACTGGTGCCAGGCCAGACGACTAGCTCTTCCGAGGCCACGCTCCATGTTGGTCGAGGAACAGGCTGACCAAGAAGATCCGGCCATGTGACCGGCCGGTGATCATAAGCTTCCGTCGAACCCTAACATTCAGGTTCTTCCTCGTTCGAAGGGAGACTGCTCTTTTGCCTGCGTCTGCGGCGCACAATTGTTCGTCCGAGCGTACTTGCCGCCTCGTGGCCGCTCCGACGCCCGAACAGCTTGGTTCTGTACCACTCCCATCCCACTTGCACCATGGTTGTCGACCAAGAGAAGCTCGCAAGCTCCAGGCTGCCAGCCGGCAGGGCGGCAAGGGTGCTCCTCGTCGCAAGGTCGTCAAGAAGGTTGCGCCCAAGTCGGCCGTCGAGGGCGGCAACGACAAAAAGCTCGTGCGGCGCTGAAGAAGCTGGGCGGGTGTGCCCATGACTGGGTACGAGGAGGTCAACATGTTCAAGGACGATGGCAAGGTGCTCCACTTCACCCGCCCCAACGTTGCCCTTGTCAAGGACGCCAACACCCACATTGTCACTGGCCATGGCGAGGACAAGGACATGACCGAGCTCGTGCCGGGGATCCTCAACCAGCTTGGCCCGAGGCCATGGCTTCGCTCCGCCAGCTGGCCAGTCGTACCAGATTGATGCAGGCCCAGGGCGCTTCTGGTGACGATGTTCCGATGTCGTACGTTTCTGATTCTTTCTGTCTTGCTCGTGTTTGACACTGACTACTTTTCCAGCCGAGACGTTCGACGGGAGAAGAAGGAGACCGATGTGAGCAGCTCGACTAAGTCGTATCCTGAGACGTGAGGGTTTGACCCCTCACTTTTTCCGCCCCTCTTTCCCTCTGGGACCGCGCGCCCATTCACAAAAAATCATGCTTGGACCCAACAGCTATGTGGTTCCTCTCGTGTCTGCATCGGGTACTAGCGTCACCACTTCCTCTTCTGTAGCCGACCCCGCCGTCGACGATAGAGACATAGGTAAGAGCGATACAGCGATTGATCATCCGTCTGTTGCAGGGCTACGGATAACCTGAGACTTGAATATTGCGTCAACGACGTGTCAGCGAGGCAGGCGGAGATGAGGAGGCCGCATACTATGCCCGCCCTCCCCCCCCCCTCTGGGCTGGTTAGCAAAACACGGTGTGTTATATGCATGAAATGTGGTACAAGCTGATCCGCTTCCTCCGACAGTATGGCGAACACCAGAACAAGCACTTGGGAGCTATCAGAGTGTACATGAAGTAGTTCCATGAGTTGTCCTTCAATTCACGCCTCACTGCGGTTCCAGCAGCCAACGTAAGAACGTGATTTACACCTAGGATGGCTTGTACCCCCACAGACTGCTACGTGCAAGCGCACCAAACGTCGCGCCGCGCACCAAAGTCATCTGAGGAGGTCTAACAGGTCTTCCAACTCCTTGGACGAATGAGTGCGCGGATGGGCACGCGGCCCGGGCTGCTTCCACCCTTGACCGCCTGACCCCGGTCCCGGTCCAGTGAGTTCAGTCTCTTCTCTCCGTGATCTTTGTTACCAGTCTGTCTTCGTTGCATCCGCACAAGTGTTCCGTTTGGTGCTGGGTGGCGCTTGAAGCTCGCTTGACCTGCTTGAGCTGAAGGCGTGGTAGTCACAGTCTAGAGGCCCTCGGGCCTCAGGAGGCCTCAGCCCCTCTTCAACGTTCATATCGTTCCGATCAGACCTCCATATCCCAAGGAACGTGGCCAGAGGGGAGGGACCTAACGAGATTACGTAAGTTGTTGGCACGTTCCAGCTGCTCGAAATTGAGGGTTCCACGCAAGGGCGTGCTACCTGCGGCCTCTTTACATGTTACACAGGCAAGTCACAGGTAGATAACACCTGCACCAGTCGGCGTGCCAACCAGCTAGTCTTTTCCTGCTCGGGGGGATTGTTCAATGTCGCCGGTCACCTGGCCGGCAAACGTATCAATATAAATCGGTGGAACCGCACAGTAAACAAAGAGAAAAACAAGGGAGAGTGGGAGGTGCACACATATGGCATCACAGCCATACGAGGATGAAATGGATACAAGTGAAAGGCCGAGGAAAGGCGCCCCGAGCCACCAAGGAAGAAGCCAGTCTCCCAAAGGATGCACGGGGATGTAAAAAGAAAGAAATCGAATCGGGTTTAGTTGAAGCTCCAGGTAACTGAGCCGCTACCGGAGCCAACAATGTCGTTGTATGGGCTGCCGACAGCAAGGAGGTCTGGCTCGAGTTGGGAACCCATTCGACGACAATCGCTTAGTTTTCTTGCCGTTAGCGTCAATCGTCACCCATTGCCACAGGTCTTGGACAAGTCATCGTGTAGAGTATTGGATCGTTGGGCCCACAGCCGCCTGAACAGCGCCAGACGGGATGGTGATTCCAGGGCACATTGCGAATCGATGTCGTCCCACCAGGGCGGGGTGGAGAAGGTCGAAGAAGAACAGATGACGAAGACGAGGGGGAAGGAGAACTTGACGAGCTTGACGAGCCGGTAGGCTGTGCCACAGCGGACTTGTGGGTAGGTTGTAGACGCCTTGGAAGAGACGACGAAGACGAAGACGACGATCCTTGACCGCAAGGAGACGAGTGCCATCGGCAAAAGACCAGTGAACGTTGAAGATACCTGCATCGTAGGTCCAGCAACCCGAAGAGGTCGTACGTCAGGTCAATGTCGCACATGTTGCCACACGTGTTTCGTCGACGAATCGGGAGGGCACGTGTCAAGGATCTTGGCCGTTTGAGAACCGAAAGGACCCTGGATGGAATCCTTCGTTGTTGCAGAGAGACTGTTGGTCGATGCTTGGCTCGCAAAGTAATCCAGCCAGCCTGCGCCAAGGCAACAAATTGGAGCTATCGGAAATGTACGGGCCGCACGAGCTTTGGGAGCCACCCTCGAGGCAGGACGGTAAAAGGTAGCTTGGCCTTGGTGTCACGGCGCTCAGCCGAGCGGGCGGCCAATGTGCTGTTGGAGCGAATGTAATCGTGACGCTCAGGCTTGGTGTCCGCACGGCGGGCAGCGTGCGCGGCAGGAGTTTTGGCGCGAACCCAGAGCACGCGCTGCTGTGGGTGGTGTCCAGCAAAGACTTGGCTTGCCCCCAGGGCAAGAGAACAGTGGCAAGGACGGAGCGGACCATTGTGTGGATCAAGGTGCTGGGGGGGGGGGGTAGGGGTGGGTAGAGTTAGAGGGAAGCGGGAGGGGCGGAGTGATGCGAGGTGGAGAGGATGGAAGAATGCGATACACGCCAGCGTGCAGTCGGGGTGGTTGAGGAGGGCAGGGGACGGATGGGGAGGCAAACAGCTTGGCGGAGATCAGACTGGTGCATTATATACTGGCGACCAGGTGTGCCCTCTGGCAACGAGGGCCCAAGGAGGGTCCCGCTGGCGGACACAGACGCTGTGCTGAATGGCCACCTTTTCTGGCGGCACAGCATTGGCCGCCCCGATGAGCTCGGGGCACGGGGGGAGGGACGGCGAGGCAAGCAGGCGAGGTGGCGGGGCCATCGCGGTGGCCGCTCGGGGGGGGCGCAAGCCGGTAGGAACACTGGCGCCGCACGCTGTTCGCGGCGGGGCAGCCCCCAGTGTGGCGTCAACCACCTCCACGCAACCACTCGGCGCAGCAGCACTCCCCAGTCTGCCCGCGCTGCCCGCAGCCTTCCCGGGGCTGAGGCGGTTCGGGCGTCTGAGCAAGTCGGACGATGAACGATCGACGAACGACCGATGATCGATGAAAGTCCGACTGCCTTGAAAGTTGAACATTCCACATTTGCAGCATCATGCATCAGCCGTCCCATGTCCCAGCCAGCCGTCTGCGGGCTTCCGGGCATCGAAACCATCGATCTCATCGTGCGATCACCGGTTCAGGAGAGGTGCAGGGGCGCACAAGCCGGTGATGCAGTGATGCATGAGCTACGCGGTGACCTCGACCGGCGTGGTCAGGTGACCGCCACCCGCGTCACTGTCCCGCTCGCCGGACGCCGGCAGCAGTACCACGCAGTGCCCGCAGGCAGACAGGCCACATTGTTCAGCACACGCCTACTGGGCCTGCGCCACGCATGGATCGACAAGGTGCAGGCGGGCAGTATGGCGGGCAGATGGGGCGCAGGCCACTGTGTCTACGGGGCAGTGCCGCCCACCGCGCGGGCTCCATGCCAGCCGAGCTCGGGAGCTGCCCCGTCGCCTGCGGCCCCTCCTCCCAGCCCCCACCACCCCTCGCCCCCTCCCCCTCCCCCCGCGTCTTCACCCTCTTTCTGTCGGTCGACATGGCACCCACGGTCCTTACCTCCCTCCTTCTCCTGCTTGGCGCCACCAATGCGCTTGCGCCCACCACGCGCCCAACCACCACGTCATTGGCCGCCACTTTGAGCATCCCCGTGCCCCGCCCCCCGCCCGGGCCGGCACGAGTACATTGCCAACAATGCCACGCTGGCTGCCCGCGTCGCTGCCCGTGGGATCCAGGGCCAGGCCACCTTTACCACCTCAGACCGAGGGCGAGTCGGCCCAGGGTTCCTGCGGTGGTCCGACATGAACGACAACACAGTCCGTATTCTTTGCTTGCCGATGCGCTGTTGGTACTGACTCTTTGGTCGGGTACAGATGGGTGTCGCTCTGGCCACACCGGGATACAAGTACTTTGCTGACCAAGGCATTAGCCGCGAGGAGCTCTGCTTCAAGACGATCACTATCAAGGGCATCCTTGGCTCCCAGCAGGCTCGCATTATGGATGAATGCCCCGAGTCGCGTACGTTCCTTTTACTCTCTCCCCCTTCTTCCTCACACACAAGTACATTGCTTTGCAGACGATCTGACTGGTATTGCATTGCATCGATGCAGCCTCGACGCAAACCTGCCTGAATGCTTGCGACATTGACCTGACGTACGGTCTGTTCGGTAAGCTGGCCAACCATGTGCTTGGCCTCTTCAATGTCGAGTGGTCGTTCGATGATGGTACTCCTTCCCCCTGCGGACCCACCATTTCGTCCTCTTCAAAGTCTAGTTCCGCGTCTGCATCGTCCAGCCAAGCCTCTTCCAAGTTTGAGCATGTGAAGGCCCCCGCGTCGGCATCGGCGTCGTCGTCGTCGGTGGCGGTGGCCCCGGCAGCGTCGGGCAAGGCATCGGATACACCGAAAGCTATGTACACGACGGCACTGCAATGGTGGGACGACATTGACCCCGAATGGTGCCCTGGCATCAAGGTCGAAAAGAACACCATCACAGCTGCCGTCGGCCCCTCAGCTGCGTACCCCAACGATAAGTTGCAGGACGCCTGTGGCAAGTGGATCACCATTGTCGCAGACGGCAAGACGAACAAGGCCCAGGTCGTCGAGTGGATTCCCGACACTACCGAAAACTTCCTTGCTGTCGGCACTGCCTACCAGAACATCGTCACCTCCGGCTCCTCGCAAGTCAAGTGGGGCTACGACGCCTAAGCAGCCCAGCTTCTTCGTTCCTTTCTCCCCCGACTCTCCCCTTTTCTTTTTTTCCCACGATCTCTCTTATGTTGCGTCCACTGTCCGTTTGCGAGGAACATGCACGCCTGTGTTTGTAACCATCCTACTGGCGCAAATGGTGTGGCAAGCTGGCTCTTGCTCCCATCGCCTGATTGGATCCCCTCCAACCTTTTCTCGTATCGTTGATTGCGACGGGTTGCCCTTGTCAAGGTCATTGTCGTCCTGCATAAATGTTTCTGCACTTCAATTCCCTTTGCCATCCCCCTTGCCATCCTCAAAGCGTCAAGATGCTCTCGTGCTATCCCTCCTAGTGGCCACAGCATTCATAAATTTGAGCCAGATAAACCTCGCGCCAGAAAGGCCGAGTGCCCTACCAAATCCATCCTATTCAAGGTTTCTGGTTGGGACTGCGTGCCCGCTCGATTGCCACGCGGCCCGCAAGCCTGTCGGCCGGTGAAGGGGTCGAGAGGGCCGCGTTGATCGAGCCCAGATTGGTAAGCGCTTGACTATGGCGGCGAGTGGGTAGACGAAAGACGAGGTAACCCCGACTTGGGGGGAGAAAAAGGCCGGCCAGCGGGAGAGAAGGGTCGAGGCCCGGCCGCTTGGCCTGAGGGGGACCAAGGCCGAGTGGAGCACAAAGAGCGGGAAGGAGGGCGGGAAGGGCTGCTACGCCCTGTCCCAGCGTCCGAACTGGCATGAAACGAAAGTTGAGAAGCCGGCCGTGTGCGCCCGTCCTGCATGGGATGGGGCCAAAACGGTAGAAGGAGATCGGTACAAGGTACTAGAGGAGAGGCGCGGCAAGCCCGTTCGGTCTACTGAGCCCCTCGGCTTGGGGATCCCAGTTGGAGGAGGGATGGGGGAAGGACCTGGGGTGACAGAGCTAAAGGATGTAGAGGGCGATACGGTTCCGGAGGCACTCATGCGGCTCACAGGACGAGGGATCCCGCTCACACGGCCCCGCCTGTCTAGCATGGGCCGCTGGGCTCGGTTGAGCTGCTGTTTCAACGCATTGATCCGCGCCGTCAACTCGGACGCCCCCCCACCCGTACGCGCGGAGAGGTGCGGAATGTGGTACGAGGTGTCGATCCCCGCGGCAATGCAGACCTGTGCACAGTTTGCGAAGGGCGGGGGGGTAACGCTGAATTAGAAGGGATCAAAGGAGTGGTCCTTCCCCCGTGAGGTGTCGCACGGGTGGGCGTCGTGAGAGGAGTGGAGCTACGTGCGCCTGTTGATGGTGGCATGGGGATTCAGGGGAGAGGTGTTGGAAGAAGGCCTGACAGAGGCTGAAGTGTACGGCCTTCGAATAGGAGGGGCGGTGGACTCGGGCGAAGGACTCGCACCGTCACCTCCACGGGGTGACACAACCGGTGCCGTTTCAGCGGGGGTCGGGTCGGGGGTGGCAGCGCGGACCCTTCGGACGGCGAGTTCCTCCGTAAGTTCTGCATAGAAGCAAGGCGGACGAGAATAGATCAGCATTAGCTAGCACAGTGGATGCATCGAGCATAGGGCGCACCCGAAATGTAATCCTTGAGACGTTGGTTTTCCTCCAGCAGAGCATCCTTGGCTGCAATCTCTTCCTGAAGCAGAACCGTCTGTTCCAACGAACGATTGTACTTGGCCTCCATGTCGGAGAGAGACGCAGCGATCGCTCGCTCCGCTGCCTCGAGCTCATCGTTATTCACCTCCATGTCACGCAGACGGTCGCGATGGGCAGCATACTCATCCGCGGTGCGGGTCAGTTCCCGCCGAACCGCCGCGAGCTCGGCAGCACCCTCGGACGACGCGGCAGAGTAGCGTTCTTTCCACGACGTGGCCTCTGCCTTGGCTGTCTCTGCCGCGGGTAGCCACGTCGCGCGCGCGCTGAGCAGCAGCCAGTTCCGTCTCGAGTTCGGCCTCGAGGCCGCGACTCATCTCCTCCAACTCGGCCAGAGCATCCTGGGCGTCTGCGAGAGCGGCACGCGCTTCCTTCGCCTGGTCGCGCCAGTAGGGCACGCGCTCCTCGAGCGTATCGGGCTCAGCGTCGTCGGACATGGGCGAGGCGGGCGATGGCAGCTGGGTGCCTGGCGATCCGAGGCGCCGCCGCGTAGCCGCACGAGGTGGCGGCGCGGAATTGGCCGCACGGCGCACAGGGGCAGTGTGTATTGATTGTTGAGCTTGGTTTTATCGAGGCGTACATTTTGGTAGCGCCCCGCGCGAGCACGTGACGCGTGAGAAGAAAGACGAGGTGCAATTGTGGGTGCCCCGCTGCCCTTCGGGTATGCCAGGCAAGCCATTGCACTTTGCCCTCGACGGGAAGCCAGCTGCCAGTCTGAGTTGCGAATGGTTACCTTGGACAGTCGTGCTACTGATGGCCAAGGACACTTATCTGGTGCTCTCTCACCTCTTCTTGGGTTGGGTGCCATTAGCTATCACGTGTGGAACCCGCCATCCCACCCCTGAGCCTCAGCGTTCTACGAACATGGCCAGCGTGGTCGCATTCTCGCACATCCGCCATGGTATCAAAAGGAGGTGCATGACGGTCATAATGGCAGGCCATGAGGAAATGCATTCGGGACCCAACTCACCGGTGAGCGGATGCACCCCCTGAAGGCTAAGGTTTACAACGACCGACGCCAGTACAAGGCATTACTCGTGGTGGCCGTGCTTGAGAATGCCTTCCTTGGAGGACAAATAGTGGTTGGTCTCCTTGGACCAGTTCAGCAGACCGTAGTAAAGCAGGCCCGCTGGGACCACAGCCCAGCCTGACGGCTGGCACGAATGACGAACCACTTCGCGTGGTCACGGAACATGTGGCGGGTGATGCTGACCTGGTTGGGCGACAAGGCTGACAGCAAAGCAGGTTAGCAGACAGAATTGCTGAAAGAGAAGGATCTTAAGCGTGGTAACGGGACATGCGGAGCGCGGTAGTATAGGACGGGGGCCTCAACAAAGGCGTCGATCCATCGCCACGCGCGTGGCGCCGGTGGCAAGTGGATGGGGGAGGGTAAACAACGTACTGTACGTGATGATACCACGCTGGGCCTGGCCCAACCTGGCCATAGCCAGAGATGTTGCCCCACCAGCCGAGCTAGGGATAGAGCAGCGCAAGGAGCACCGAAAAAGCAAGTGGAAACAAAGAGCACGGAAGGTCAACGACTGCTGCCTGCAGCAGGGCCAAGACAGGGAGAGGTACACACCCATTTGACGTACTTGGGCGCGGGCGGGCCGCCGCTGAGGGTGGGCTTGGAGGGCTGCATGGTCACTGGCAGAGGAGGTCTGGGCAGAGATGGCAAGAGAAAAACACCGGACGCCGCGCAGCTTGATGAGCGCAGCCGAGCAGAGCAGCCTTCCGGTTGATCCCGACGGGACACAAGGGCACTAGGACTGGGGTCACCGGTCACTAGTCACTAGTCACTGGTCAGTACCATTACTGAGTTGCAGAACCCTACTACTTATTAATGTTTGCCCCCCACCAAGATTTCAAGCTTGCTCTCGAGAAATTCAACGTTCAACGTTCAGCCCGCCATTTCTATGTCCAAACATCAATATGCGCGTCTCCCCACCACCTTGACGAGGTGCTAATCCCCGTCTTGCCCCATGGTTTGCATGAGTGGCGAGGGTAAGAACAATGTCGCTACGTTAATTCGCTTCACACTGTGAGAGGATCGATGACGGGAACCAGCCCGTGATTTACTGCACCGAAGGATAACGATTGTTGTTACCACAAAAAACGTAAAAAACGAGGAGGAGAATATATAAATTAGGGTGTGCAGCGTATGTGGATGGCACAGTTGAGTGGATATCAAGCCCCCCTCTGCTCCCCAACCATCAAGCCCCAAAAATCACCTCGCAGACGTTGGTTGGAGAAAACCAAAAGCCACGACGCCACTCAAACAGTTGTGCCAAACCACAAAACGTATATAAAGATCAAACGAATGAGGACCGACAGTGAGGCGAAAAGGGAGAAGGGTGGAGCTTGAGGGCAACTGTTAATAAGATCGAGAGGGCATCCTGCGATTCCATCCAAGACCAGAGTGTAACCACAAACAACCACCACTGTCCTTGAGTTGCACGCTAGGCAAGACCAAGACCAAGTGCGCGCAAGACAACAATGTGGGCCGCCTGGGCTGCGAAAAACGTGGTAGTGAGCGCGATCTCCTCAGACAATGAAGTTGGCCACGTGGATGGGGAAAGAGATTTTGGGAGCGACATTGGTGAAGGAGTGGCAGCCAAATTAGTTGACTCGCTTGGCACTGGAATGGGCGACAATTGGGGAAATGTAGCGAGGACACAGTCAATGCAGGTCGGGCTGACAACCTCTGTCTTCATCGTCGTCGGAAAGGTCGCTCCCGGTACAGCCGGTTCCAAGTGGCGAGTCAGATATCGTCCAGCTCATCCTCAGTGCGGTACTTGTCATAACCGGAGGCAGAGGGTGAGCATTGG
Organism: Moniliella sp. 'wahieum'; assembly: GCA_003971905.1. Classification (NCBI taxonomy): domain Eukaryota; kingdom Fungi; phylum Basidiomycota; class Moniliellomycetes; order Moniliellales; family Moniliellaceae; genus Moniliella; species Moniliella sp. 'wahieum'. The sequence continues at coordinate 123,299 of RSEE01000015.1, forward strand.
AATGAAGTGAGGTGGGCGAATCAAGTCCCCGCCCGTTCCGTGCAGACCAAGATGAAGACCAACTTGGAAGGCTCATATTGTCCCCAGGACGATACCACATTCGCTGGTCCGGATCAAACCGCATGGACCCCCACGAAGTCAAAGGACCGTCAATACCTGGCGGGGACATTTGGGGCTGGAAACAGACCCAGTTGACTTGCGCCTTTGAACGATCCCATCGTCACAGACCCCCGTGATTGTTGCCTATTAGGCTCAACAAGACTGTTGGCACGCGAAGGTCCTGTGCCCAGGGGCTGGTTCAACCCATCATCTGTCCAGGCCAACAGGCTGTGACGAGACGGAATGTCGTGGGCCAAAACATAGGACGAAGACGACGTGGGTGACCTCGCTTCACTTTCGGCTTCGGCTTCCGAAGAATGGACGCGGTTAAAGAGAGGGCTCAGTCCTCCAGCTGTATTTGCGATGTAGGAGCTGCGCTATTGGGCGTAACAAAACCCGATTGGGAGGTCGAAATGCTCAACCTGGTAAATGCAGTCGGCGTCCCAGGGGTACGCGTTGAGTCACCGGACTGGGCACTCCCATCACGGACCAGAGGGATACAGGGTGTTACCACTGTATTATTGTTGAGCTGTACCGGACGGTCAAAGGGGTGGGACCGAGAACAGTATCGTCAGATTGATGATGTGGATGAACTACCGTCGCAGAAGAAGAAGGGCGAGCGACAGCTGGTTGTAAGTCAACCCATTGGGTATCGTTCGGAGAAGCTACGCGTGTAGTCCCAGGCAGACTGTTCCGACGCATGCATCGTACATCAGATCGTGCAATTCGCTTTTCTCGTATTTCCGACCAATCCGCCCAGGCATCCACCATAGGGGGACAGAAGGATGGCGCTTCCAACTTGATCCCCAACGGTTTGCATGTGGGGGTTGAAGCAAAGAAAGTGGGTGCTCAACATGGATTGAACTGTGGGCAGTGTTTGGGGCCGCGATGTGGTCATCAGAGGAATGATCCAGATACCAAACGTAGATCCCGCTTCCGAACCTGCTCTCACCCTCGGAGTCGGTGGAGGAGGGAGAGAAACTAGTCCAGAACCAACGCCGGACGTATGGCCAAGCGAGGGCAAAAACTTGTCATATGATGAACTTGTAGTAAAGCCCTCGGACGAATGACGTTTGGAGAGGCTGTTGCTTCTGTGGTGTGCAATAGTCTGACAGAGGAAGAGGGGGGATCTAACCCATTGCGAAGGACACCTCCTGGTCCTCCAAATCGTGCCATGACACGGGCGGAACGGAACCTTTCGTGATCTTCCGATCGCAGTTTGAGAAGCGGAACATGCATCTTCTCCACTTTCGCCCATCTCTGGTGGGGATGGGTTATCGGGTGGGTCACGCGTTGGAGCGGAGATGAGAAAGACGATCGGGTTGGTTGAAGTTGAGGGCTAGGAATGCTCCACTTGGTAGTGAGAATGGCCAGAGACGTTCACCGAGACCGTATCCGGTTCTCCACCAGCAGAAGACGAGATGGATAGTTGGGTAGAGGAGAGGAACTAGGTTGCCTTCCCCTGAGCCAGGAGGGGGATCGATCTCCCGCCCTCAGGTCAGCCAACACACTCTTGGGGGCGAGGCCGATGCCGTCGAATGCGTGATAAAAAGTTTGATCTCCGGATATGGGCTCGCATCTCCACTGTTGCTATTGGTTCGACCCAAAAGATGGGCAAATCGTTCTTGCGCGATAAGGCAGGCGGCCTCTTATTAGGCAGCGTTCGGTCCGATGCGCCATGGAGATGGGGAAACTTGCCAAAGGGAGAGTCGGCCGAGGCGCTGTAGTTGTGACCAACATTAGACCAGGGCCGGTCAATTGATATGCTTGCGGCTCTTGTTGGCCGCTTGCTCGTTGCCGCCGCCCCAGTCGTGCTGGGTTGCACCCCGTTGGCTGTGTAGGAGGTAACAGGGTTCGATCCAGAACCAGACGCAAGGGGCCAGACAAGGTGCGTCTGCGCCTTGAACGACGGTGTTCGGAGAGGAGGGGGGTTCCATGAGGGTCAGGATTCTGGAGAATGGGCTCTCTGCCTTCCCGGGCCGAAGAGGGGGCTAAAATCAAACGATCCTGATCCAGCGCCGTCTTGAGCAGTGGCATGGGGCACCGCTTGGCCCATAATGTCATTCACTATTCGACTGGAGCGGGCACCCGTGCTTAGACTGTTCGAGTCGGCCAGTTCCTCAAACGCATCCGACGGCGAGGTGGTAAGTGAGCTGGAGTGTGGCGCTGCGACCGGATTAGAAGGAGTCTTCCGCGATTCGGCGTGCTCGGTGCAGGGAGATGGAATAGAGGCGGAGAAATGAGAGGGTGCCGGGGACGAGCTTCATTGCGTCCATATGACAGAAAAGCGACGTGTGGCCGAAGGGGCCTCTTCCCCGAGAAAGCAGAGGAGACAGAGGAGGCGGATGAAGCAGAGGAGGCAGAAGAGACGAGTGTGGTGGTAGCAGATAAGCGCGATCAACGTTCATCGTACGTTCAACCCGCGCTCCGCTCGGGGCAGAGCATGTTCCACCCAACAGCGCGCACGCCGCCAGACGCTGCCCCTTGCCCCGCACCATCCAGATCCTGGACTGCCCCCACCCCCTGTCGTTGGGCCTGTGTCACATGTCACATGTCACATTCTATAACTAGTAACTGCCCCTTAATTGAAGCTTCCAAGATGATCTGCCATCGACAGCTACTTCTCCTGTACACGAGCTACACTGGGTCTCAGGGGCCCACGCTCAAAAACCAGCCAGTGTCGTAACCTGTCGTAACCGGCGTCATGGGCATATGGTTCCTGGTTCCTGCATCAACAGAGAGGCTAAGGCCAAAAATGTCGAGGGCAGCGAAAGTTCGCAAAGTTATATACCGCGACCGTCCGCAGCGCAGGTAATGAAAGAATCGCATACAGCTCGTTGGGAATAACAAACGAACACTACCGAACCGAAGCAGGTCGGTTACGGCTTGTAGCCAGCCTCGGCAAGCGACTCCTTGAGGCTTTGAAGAACGTGGTCAATGTCACTGCTGCGCGTGGTGGCCGAGAGACCCATATGACCAATGCGGAAGTACTTGTCCTTGCACTCCTTGTGAAGCCCGGCAGCCACGACCACATTGCGGGCAGCCATGCGCGGCACCACATCGCCCGCGCCATAGCCCTCGGGGTACTTGACGGCCGTCATGCCGTTGGCACCATCCTTGATCCCGTCGGCGACGAGTTGGTCGAGTTTGAGCTCGTTCTTGACAAAGTTCTTGACCTTGGCCGAAGTGTCCTTGTGCAGTTGGAACCGCTGCTCGAGCGAGGGGACCCTTGGTGATCGTCTCGAAGCTCTGGTGCAACGCGTAGAGCAAGTTGGTCGGAGGCGTAGCAAAGTAGGCGGCATTGCCAGCTTCGTAGGCTTCATGATTGGCAGCCACTTTTTCCACGAAGCAAAGTAGGACGGGGGGGCACCTTGCGGTTTCAAACGCCTTGATGGCCTTGGGCGAGGCAGAGAGGAGCATCAGGCCCGGCGGGCACCCAATGCCCTTCTGCGATGCCGTCAGCACCACATCCACCCCCCACTCGTCTTGGCGGATCTCCTCGCTGCCTACGCTGCACACGCCATCCAGGGCAAAGATGGTGTCGGGAGAGACACGCTTGACCACCTCGGCAATCCCCTTGGCGTCGCTCAACACACCAGTCGAGGTATCGACATGGGTCGCGGTGACAAGCTTGTACTTCTTTTGCTTCAGAGCTTCCTCGATCTGAGCCAACGTCGGCTTGGAACCGACGGCGCGCCAATCTGGTCCACCTTGGCACCGTACGTTTCAAGGCATTCGGCAAAGCTGTCGCCAAAGTAGCCCGAATTGATGACCAGCGCATTCTCCCAGGCTCAACCACGTTCGCCGCAACATGGTCCCAGCCCAGTGCCCGAACCCGAGGTAATGATGGGCTGGGCCGAAGGTGCAAAGAGGATCTGGCGGAACATGCGGATACAGTCGCCCAGAATCGGGACGAATTCGGGCGAGGTGTGGCTCATGGAAGGGTGCGCATTGGCGTAGAGGACTTCGTCTGCGACCTCGATAGGGCCAGGGATGACGAGGAGTTGTGGGCTTCTTGGTGGAAGGCGGACATGGCGGGAGCGTACGTCTGCAGGCGGCGGACAGGCAGCAAGGCACGGGAGGGGAGAGTCTGGTGGGGAAGAGGGAGAATGCGATGTTAGGGGGCGTGGTGCCAACAGGGAGGAGGGGGGGGGAGGGGGGCAGAAGGCGAGCGTACGCACCACTGGGGCGGAGGCGGAGGCGGAGGCAGAACGAAGGAGGAAGCTAGGGAGCGTCCTCGGGAGCATGCGCAGGAAGGCTGGGGCGGAGGAGGAGGAGGGGAAGAGAAGAAGCCGAAGGGAGGTGCCCAATGCGCCGTAAGGCGGCTGCTGCCGCGCTCACTCACATCGACAGATGCAGGATGCATGATGTGGTGAGCGATGATCGTGATCCATCGGCATCACCCTAATCGGCCACCGGGACCCAGGGGCCGGGAACCGGGCCGAAGCTGCCGCACGGGCGCGGTGCCCGCCCCCTGCATGCAACACGGCTGTGCACGCACACAGGCCCCAAGCCCCACAAGTCCACAAGTCCGCAACCCCGGCCCGCCAACGCCGATCCGAAGGGGATATGTCCAGTCACGTGCATCGCGGCCCACGTGACTCGCCATGTGTGGCACACCAAGTCCACTCCAACCAACTCCAAGAGTGCAGCACAGTGTATGTAAGTTCTTTTTGCGTTCATTACGGTTCGTCCCAAGAACGAGTCGACAAAATGGGGGCGCAAGACTCGACAGCGGGTATATGCAATCAAACCGAGTCTAAGCAGACGCGAACAGAGCAACAAAAGAGGGTACAAGCAGGTACAAGAGAAAGGATGCAGAAGAAGAACGAAATAGATAGATAGGCTAGCAGCTCGGAGGGAGCTGCCGTTGCAGGCGCGGGCGTCAACTGGGCACGGTCCAGACTGGCGTCGTACTCACTCCCCACGGGAAGGGCCGCGCCGGCTCGGGAGCGACGCGCGCAATGGCGCGTCCAGATGGTTGGTGGGGGGGACGAGCGTCAGGACCGCAGCGCGGCCAGAGGGAAGGCGGGAGGAAAAGAGCGACCGAGCAGCAACTCGTGCGCGGCCGCGACTGCGCTGCTCGGGTCCGCTGCTTCCCCGAGACGTTGGAGCGAATCGACAAAGCCACACAGCCGTTCCGGCTTGCTGCTTTCCCCGGGCAAAGAAGAGGGGTACGCCGTACCGCATTGACAGTACTCTTGTCCAGGCCTGGCCGGAACGTAACCACCGCCACACGGTCCCTTTCTCCAAGCGCTCTAGGATCTCGGCCAGCATGGCTTGTCCCGCTTCCGGTCCTGCTCCGCCGTCGACACAAGTACCACCAGATATCGGTCCCTTGATGGGGCACGGGAGGGAGGGGGAAGGGGAGGAAGCCAAAGGCGAACGCGGGACGGAGGTGGGGAGAGAGTCAGATCCCGTACTAAACGAAGAAACCGGGGATGATGGGCCGGTCGTACGGCCAGCAGGGGTCGCGCACATGGATGCGAGGCAGGGGGGGCACAGGCGGAGGCACCATTTGCGGCGCGCGTTTGGCTCCAGCCGACAGGCTGCGGGGGCGGACATAGATAGGTGGTACTGGAGGAGGAGGAGGGCTCGCTGCTGGACACTAGCTCGTGCCAACAAGTACTGTGAGCGGCTGAACCACGTTTCGCTTGAGAAGGGGAGCGGAAAGTTAATGTGCACTGCGGTGGTCCAGGCGGACGCGAATGAGCGCACTCGTGGATCACGATCCATAATTGCCGGTGGCGGGGTAACGAGGGCAAGTTGGGGCGAATGATGGAAAAGATGCGACCTTTGAGGGACAGACTGGAATCGCTTAGGCCTTCTTTCTTTGCGCTTTCCACATACAGCCCCAAGGCCTGGGCAAACATCACAACATAAAACACCCGCGTTTCGTTGGCTTGCGTCACCCTCACTCGATCAGCCAATTCAGGAAGACCGTAGGTGGATTCTAGCGTAGCCATTGACTCGTGTCCCGGCCCGTCACTGGACACGAGCTTGCTCAGTATAGCCCTTGCTTGTGACAGTCCAAAGACGGGCACCTGTGAGCCGGCTATGACCTTGGGGTCCTCATTTCGCGCTAGGTCGCGTTGAGGCGCTCGTGGCTTGCCCATGCTTACTGCTCGCGAACGGGGGAAGCGCGGCGCGGGGGAAACACTTCCGCCAGCGGGCCGACGAACTGTGGCCTCGTCCATACTCTGCCTTGGAGCCAACGCAGGTTTAGTCCGGATGGGAACTGGGGGGTCGTCGCGTGCAGTTCGCTTACCAGTGGCGACTGGATCGAGCTCCGGGGTGAGAGACCGTGAAGATGTGCGAGAGCTTGCTGCATCCGACTGAGGCTGTGACGGGAACTTAGACTTGGAGCTGGCCTTGGACTTGGACTTGAAGAGCGACCGCAGAGCTGGTTGGGACATCGAATTGGGTGCCCTCTTGAGCTCGAAGGAGCGTTTGGATTTGGATTTGAGTTTGAGCGTGAACTTGGAATCTGACGCAGATTCATGTACATGGTCAGACTCGAATTCAGACTCTAGCTCAGACGCAGGCCCAAGCTCAAACTCAAGCTCCGATCCAGGCTTGGATCCTGGAACTGCAATAGGCAAGCGGGGTGGGGATAGTGAGGAAGGTGCCGGGTGTAAGTGCTGATGAAGCTGCCTCATGAATGCATCTGACGCTTCTGGGCTCATGGCTGTTGCTCTCGCGGGCCCAGGGATAGTGGGGTCAACGGAGGGATTCCCTTTCTTGGTCCGGAGTAGAGGAGACACGTGAGATGGAGCCTCATTGACGTTGGCTGGCACGGGATCTGGGTCCAAGTCGAGGAACTGCTCCAAACCATGCTGCTTTTTGACTCGCCCCAAACCCAGTTGGCCCAGCAGAAGCGGCCTCGGGATTGAAGTGGCGAATGTGGGCGTGATGATGCTGGTGAGGCAGGCGATGTTTAGCTCCATGTTCCCCGATGGATCAGGCGAATGCCGTATCGTTGACTGGATTGATGGCGCGAGTGCTTCAAAGGGGGAAGATAGGCCCACGTGCCCCGCCGGCTCAGAAGGGCGCCAGTTGGAGATAGAAGAGTTAAGTAAAGGGCTGTGCGGAAATGGTGCCCGCATCTCGGGAGCCGAGGGACGGCGGGGCTCGGAGCCGCGTTCAGCTTCCAAATGAGACCCAGAGGGGTGACATATCTTGCACACTGGCCCATTGGAGGACGAAGGAGACGATATGGCAGAAATGAGACACAATTCGTGCGCAGAATGGGTGCAAACAAGTTTGACTGGTAATGCCTGTTTGCCCTGAGGTTCGCACAAACACACCGCGCACACGTAAGGTGTTAGCACCTCCATCTCGCCTCGAGCCGAGATGGTCGTAGCCTGGGACGTGTTCACGCTCGCATATGTGCCCATACTGGCATTTGTACTCTCTGTGACGGCGGAGAGACTATCAATGCTTTGACCATGACCGTTGTGCCGTGCTTCATCCGGCTATTGCTGCCAACAGTCAATTGGCGCGCTAAAGCGTCCTCTTCGCGGAGGAGAATAAGAGGAGGCTTTTGCTGTACTTGGGACGTCTCACTCTCAGACCCAGTGGAAGGCGGAGGGCGCACATATGTTTGGACGAGCGGACGAGGCGAGGACGGCGGCTTGGTCACCACTGGCGGAGACAGCAACTGCTTCTTGGGAGAAGGGGGTGAGATAATCGGCGAGGAGGGCGAAGGAGACAATTCAGACCCGTGCAACCCCCCAGCCATAGATTCAGAGTGATAAGTGGTCCCAGTAAAACCCAGGGACTCGGCGCTAGTTGACGCTGTAACAGGTCCTTGATCTTGTGCCCAAGGGAGTTCGCTCGTTGGCTGGTCCAGCCCGGAGGGCCCGAGATAGGAAAAGGCCGAAGGGGCTGGGAGGTCCGTGGGTGAAGATGCAGGGAACAGGTTCGGATCGACCTGATCGGATGAAGGTGCCGTAAAAGTAGGTGTGCGAGCGAACTGAGTAGCATCAGTATCAGGTTCATCCGGGGGAGTCCAAGAGGGGACCAGCCAGGCCAGGTGTAGGTGTTGGAGTGGGGGAATAAGCGGACTGCTCGGATGGTGGAGGAGGGAACACAGGTGTAGTCGATCCGCCCAGGCCGGTCAGAGAAGGTCCTGAAGGCAGCATCATGGCGGTAAGACCCCCCCCCCGTCCCTTCGCTCGTGACGGAGGAGGCGGAGTGACGCCGGTGGCCTAGGCTAGAACAGGTGGAGAGCGACGGCATGCCCTGGCGCAGGCCCTCAGAAGTGGCGGGCATGGGAGAGGGAATGGACATGGGCCGAGTGGTGAGGGGCAGGGACCAAAGGGTGCTGATGTGAAGGTGGTGGTGGTGATGGGGCAGACAGACAAGACACGGACGAGGGCCGACGAAGAAAAACGCGTGCAAGGGCGCTTGGTGCGTCACTGGTTACTATTAATTGCGACCGCTGACTCTCGTGACTGGGCGCTTTGGCCAAGCGACCCAAGCGACAGAGCGGGTGACTGGGCGGTGATCCGTGACTGCCCCACCGCGACTATGTGCATCTAGAGACTGGCGCCGTGCTGACGGCGCACAGCGGCCGGCGGCGGCAGCGTGGGCTCTGGGGCAGTGTGCTGAGGCCTGCGGTGGTCCGCCGGCGGGGGCAGGCCACTGGCGCTGTGCCGTGTTGGCCCGACGTTTGTGGGGAAAGCCAGGGAGGATCCACCCGCGACAGAGGAGCCTGCTCGCCTGCTCGCCTGCTGCCTGCCGCCGCCTGCCGCCTCGCGCCTCTGCCTCAAAGCCCAGGAGCCATGGCCGCATGCTGCCTCCGTGCGGCGCCCATGCCTGCCCCCCCGAGCTCGTCTGTGCCGACACACTGGTGCCGTGCCCGCACGCGAACGCCCACCGCACCATGGCACACCACACGTCGCGTTTCGCCTCTGCCACCGGTCACCAGTCGACAGTCGCCCCCCGCCCTGCAAGTGCTGTCAACACCAACCCAGTAGCAAATCCCAACACTAGCGCCGTGCTGTGCAAACGCTTGGCGCGGGCGGCTGGGTCCAATACGCGGCAACATGCGACACCCAACATAAATACTCAGGATTCAGTACTGACTCATACTCAGTACTCAGACCGAGTCTACCGAGGACGCTGTTGGGTATACACTGTCGATATATCTGTCCCGTCCAACTTGGAGATCTGCACGTACGGGTGCACCGGCAACAGGAGATCCTCTTTTCAAGCAGTATATAATGTAACATCGTCCCTCATTGCGACGGGGTGGCTGGCTTCCCAGGCGGAGACCTTCCCTGCCCATTGGAGACAAGACTCACGGAGGACTGAACGCGTTTCAGATCCAAAGTCCAAGGCTCACTGGCGTGAACGCAGGAGGGTCGTGAATGAGATGTTTTTTGCTGTACGTCGAGCAGAGCCTGAGCAGAGCGGTCTGCGAACAGAGGTTGCGTGTGTAGGGCCTGGACGGGAAAGCGGGGAGATCCGATGGGCGAGGGAGGGAGCGAGCTGATCGGAAGGTGTTTCTTCTAGAAGTGGAGTGCCCAGAAGAAGGGTGAAAGTGAAAGAATCCGAGAAGCGGTAGCGACGATAAGGAAGTGGAGGTGGCTGTGCATGGCGGCTCAGTCGTCGCCCCGTGACACTCATGATCTTCTTTGCAGAGCCCACACGTTCGGTTATGAAGCTATAGCAGCATTGCCAGTTTGGCAGCATAGCCGGGCTTTGTCCTGTCAAACTGCAGGGTCTTCAAGAGGCCAGCTGTGTTGGCGTATTATGCATTTTTGTTCTGTTGGCACTTCGGCTCTTCTCAATCGCACACAACCATGCAACCCACACCCACCCTAACTCTTCTTCACTCTCTCTCTTCTTCGTGTCTGTGCACGCATCGCGCAGGTGTGTCTACTTCTGTCTAGACTGAAGAGGAGAGCACGTCGAGAAAAACTTTTTGCATCTCGGTGGAATCACAGCTTACAACGGAAGCATGTAAGGAAACCACGGATGCAGCGAAGAGTAGACACATCAAAAATGTGTCCTACTACCCTATTGGCTAGTGAAGCTTGAAGGGGAATGTTCGATGTACTATGCTAGGTTGAACGATTTTTGCATTCCTTTGGATTACCCTGAAATTTCTTTGCACCTCTGCTTCATCCAAGAAGAGAGTCTGGGAGGCATGCGGCGGGGACCAGGGGAGGGGAGATACATATAACACGATATATCTATGCACCGACTAATACTGTTCACTGTCGAAGAGCAGGTCGGTTGCGGGAACAACGCTATAAAAGTACCATTCACGGAACACACTCAGCATCCGTGCTTCCCCCGTGGCCAATGATGAAAAGAAAAGTACTATCCCACCAACCTCGGATAACAAGATGGTTGTGATCACACTCTGAACGAGCCCATTCATCGCTTTCATGCCCATGAGTGCGATCGTCCGTACGGCAGTGTGTGGTTGCTTGCAAGGGAACAGCAAAATTCAGACTTTTCCTGGAAACACTGGTGGCATCATCAGTGAGTGGACGCGGGTTGTCAGCATAAAGGACCAAAATGAGAGCGAATCTGGGGATGGTTGAAGCGTTCTCCTGTCCCTGCTCAACTGTTTCGCAGAACGCTATATATGGATCCAGTTACGAGTATATACTGTGGTTGTGGTGGGGGACAGAAGAGGGATGTGATTTGAATGTATATTGCCTATAGTAGATAGAGAGGGAAAAAATAAGAAGACACCCATACATATAGGGGCTGTGTTCGTATCTTTACACGCTCTTCTCACAGGCGCGACGGAAAGTAGGAAAAAGGAAAACGACACGGGGAGAAAAGAAAAACAGATAAGAAAAGGGACATAGTGAAAGGAGAGTAGGGTAAGTGGCTTGTATTTTTGCCATGTGTAGCCGATCACATACGAGCGAAGGGTCATACAAAACCATATGGTGCATGGGAGAGGAGGTTGGGGAAAAAGAAAAAATAGCAAAACCAGAGCAAGAGAGCGATTGACATGATACCATTGTGCATACATGTCTGGTTGTAGACAGTGACGCCGTGCAACCGAGCTGGTATAAAATCTCTCTGTGCAGGCGCCACAGAAACAGAGGAAGAAAAAAAAAGAAAAAGACATTGAGCCGATGCACATCTGCCATTTCCGTGGACACGCGCAGAGGGGTCCTCTCTTGATCCACTTTTCACAAGACAAGCGTGTGGATAGTAGCGAGAAAGCGGAGGTAAAAAAGAAAATGGGAGCATCAAGCCGTAGCCTTGCCCTCACCAGGCTCGTTCGAAGCCTCGCCGGGCGGCAAAGACCGGTCAGCAAACAAGGAAGCCTTGGCAGAGAACAAGCCAAAGCGCTCGTAGTCCACGGACGAGATGTTGTAGACGTGGTACGGAAGCAGAACATGCTTCCCGAGTAGGTCCAAAACGCCGTAGTACACTTGCTCACTGTCCGGGGCAATGTTGTTTCCGCCCGAAGAGACGCCCCAAGCAATGATGTACACGATGCCAAACCACCAAACGCAATGCTCATGGGCAGGTATGCCCAGTACACATCCTTGCCCGCCTTCTTAGCCGCAAGGAGAGCCGGGCCAAAGAGAACCCAGTACACCCATGTCAGCCGCAAAGACCAGCACGAACCAACCCACTTGTACGAGCTGGGCGTCAAAGCACCAAATAGTGACAGCGCCACCACCACTGTCTCAATAAGATGGTCATAAAAAGGGTAGAGAGGGGAACAGGCGACGCGAGCAGGATCGCCAAAAAATGAAAGGCGTCGAGACGGCCAGTCAATGTACCGAGAGAGCCTGAAGAGGAATCGAGCTGGAGGGTGAGCATACAGAATTCAATAAGGTGAATGATTACGAAACGTACCAGATTGAACGGGTGGCATCATTGTGCAATCCGTTGCCGTGTCCAGTCCAGGAGCCGGATCGGAACTCGACAGTGACGGGAACGGCACCTAGGTTGGACGCAATGGCAAACCAGTTGAGGTGTTGCACGCAAGGGCTGCAACGATAAGATAGTGGAACGTCCGCTTCCCCGTGCCTGTTGCAAAGGAAGTGTAGGCGAGGGTGAACAGAAAGACCAGCATGGACACAGCGAAGATCGCCCATGAAAAGTCCGACCCCTGTACGTGTTGGTCACGTTAGCAGAGGCAGGGTTCGTGAGAACCGGACTTGATCCAGGGATGTGGGAGGGCATGTTTGGTAAGATGCGACCGAACGAAAGGCGGACACGGAAGGAATGATCAGATGGTGGAAGGGGAACTCCTTTTGCGGGACGGCGTTGATCAGGGGCGTCGGCTTAAAAGGAAATCCCAACATACCTCAGTAGGTATCGATGAATAAGTAGATGCAGTTCACGGTTTACGCGTTACGAGTTGCGCCTCCTCAGGCCTCGGGCCTCAGATCTATACAACGCATGTGGGTGTATGTACATCTTTTTTTCGCGCCATGTGGATCAGTCCCTCGCAGGATCGATGATCGAGAGGCTGTGGGTGGTAGCGAACATCCCTTTGCTCTGGGTCTCACATCCGTATACCATCTGGCATCCTCTGGCAGTCCCAGAGCCATGCCACGAACATCAGAGCGCAGGACGGATGTCGAATTATGTCGGCGTGATGACTTCGATGACTCCTACCGATTGGCACCCATCGATGTTGTGTTGCGGTGAAAAATACATGATGCGCATGATATGATCGAGATGTGGCTTGGCGACTCCCCCCGTTCAGAAAGATGCACAGCACAACACCCGTTCGTTGACCGGACTCAGCATGCACATCGTTCGTTGAACGTTGATTACTATACGAGACGTTTTGGGGGCCAAGAATACGGGATGTCTCGTACGCAAAGTGTTGTCGCATTATTATATGGCACCGCGCAGTGCTCTGCAGATGGCGTTGGCATACATATGGTGCATGATGCATGACATGCATATGACATGCGAAGCTTGAAGCCCTTTTCGCACGGGTCTCCCGCGCTGTAGCTTCACAGACAAAGACGGGGAGCTGGACGCCACAGGGGATTTCCTATTTTGGCGTAGCATAATTCGCACGAATGCCACTGTGTGAGGATGTGCCGTTCATGCTGTCATCTCGATTTTGTCAGGCATGCAGGCCTGAGCCTCAGGCCTCCGACCCTGGGAAAGAGGCAGAGGTGGGGCCCTCGCATTTGTCGGCCTGATGGGGACGAGTCTCACACATTGTGTGTGCGAGTGGGGACGGCGCCCCCCGTTGACGGTCGCCTTTGTCATACTTTCCGTCAAGTACACCCAACGAAGCTGGCTCCAGAGCAGCACCACAAAAATAGCATCTAGTGCTGCGCAAACACAAAACAGCATGTCTTGAAGCTTGATCGGATTTCATCGACCCATCACACAAAAAATGAATGTTTTCTCACTACTTGTGGTGTTGTGAGCTGAGGGCCTGAGTCTCAAGACTTGGTGGCTGCGAGAGTGGGAGCCTGGACGTGATATGAGCGCAGGGTTCCTTTATCCAATGTGCGCAGGCCTTCCGGTGCGTTTTACGAACGCAGAGGAGTTCAACGATGTTAAATTCGATTCAATATTTAGGCAAACAAAGGTGTGCTCTTCACCTCTACGTTCGACATGGGCAGAACCGAGGAAATTGATAACAAGTGATGGATGCTCGTTGGCTCTCATCTCATGCATCATTCACATCGTGCATCATGTCGCTGTCACATGTCACATGTCACACGGGCCGGGATATGAGGCCGAGGCCATATGAGGAGTGCGACTGGCTGTTCCGAGAAGACGGTTGAAAACGCTGTGGCGCGGTCAATATCACTGTCATCTATCGCAGGCCGGGTAGATGCCACATGTCACATGTCACAGGTCACATGTCACGCCACTTTGGCTGTCCACCCAGAACCGAGAGCGGCAGGAGGCGGCAGGGGATGGCGCCGGATAAGGTCGGGCCGAAAACGCTCACTGTCCCACCACCCTTGACGTCACACAGTTGACGTGGGTTGCCGGTTATTAGGCGCTAGGCGTTGGTCGGCGCTCTTGCCTGCTCTTGCGGCTTGGCAGCGAACCGGAGCCGAACGAGGCTGCGCGTGGGACTACTGAGTACTGACTAGTGGCTGGTGAGTAGCTTGACTAGTGACTAGTAGTCTGCACGCCAACGTTCCATATATCATAGCCCAAACATCACACGTCCCCTTTTGCCTCCGCTTCTCGCAGGTGGGCGCTACGTTTTGGTGTCCGATCCATCTACAGATCCCTCCCCTACCGGCCACATCCTGCCACACCCCTGCCCCCTTTTGTGGAGGCTCTGCCAATGATTCATCATTCATGATTTAATGACATGAATGACACACATCGTTTCTCGCCGCTCTCCTTGGATTGAAAAATGCAGCCGCCCGCTCCCGTCTTGTTCCCGTCCAGACCCGTCTCCTGTCCTCCTTTTGAACGTCCCAAAGCGTATTGAATTCACAGTCCATATGTTTCCTATCGTCTCCTCAGACCGTTGGACCGAGGCTTCAATTCAATGGCATTATTATCGACTCTTCAGGTCGCACACTATGTCAGCACTTTTTTCTAGTAACTAATTCCTCATTTTTGGCTGTAGACCGAAGAAAGCCGCGAGCACACCCACCAGCGCACGTGCTGTACACATATGGCGAAGGAGACCGAATGCATGGAAGAAATCGAATGCTTGACGAATTGACCTCTTTTGTCTCCGTCGAAAGCACGGTACTCGACAGCTTTTGTGAAGAAGCTTTTTAAGCGCGCGCCCCACACCTCCTAAGGCCTCATTGGCCTCATTGCATCTAAAAAATCCGGCCATCGGCGTCGAGGCTGGGGGCTGGGGGTGTACCAGACCATAGTCAGTGCTGCGTGCTGCGCGCTGAGTTCAGCTTCAGCACTGAGCAGCGCTGAGCATACTCAGTCTGAGAGTACTCAACTCAGCGTTCAACTAACACTGAGTACTGAGTCTCAGTCACTCACTATTCATGCTGAGTCTGCGCAAAAAGCGCCTCCCCCGCAGGCGGCTGTCCTGTGTTGAAAAAAAAGTCTCCGCACACACCCCGCATGCTTGTCCCCTGACATGTGACACGCCAGGCATGTGACACTGTCTTGCCACATATCACACGTCCATGAGGCAGCGCTCAGCGTGAGCGCAGCACTCATATTGCGCTGGCCTTCAAGCTGTACTACTAGTTACTAGTTACTAGCTGCATGCAGCAGACCTCAGATCCTCCAATCTCACAGGGTATAACACAAACTGGCGTGATCTCTGTTGGTGCGCGGAGAGGACATTCAGGCCCAGGATCATATAGGGCAGCTGATGATGCTCAAGAGGATGCTCATGATGCTGATGCCCCTGCTGATGGTCATGCTGTGATGCTCATGTCTGAGGTCTGGATCTGACGACCTTTCCCATCCGCTAACCGGGGGCGCATGTGCCCACTCCGGTCCCTGTGGATCCGATGCGGATCAGCCTGGAGCCGCGGCGCGGAACTTGTGACGTTGACTGGTTGTCCACAGAAAGTGCGTATAAGGTGCATGAAGAGTCCTGTGAATCTTCATCACATTGTTCATGTTCATCCATACGCCCTTCGGCTTCGCGGCGCACCGGTGCATCACCTCTCAGATATCAGTGTTTCCCCAGGGCCTGCGCTACCTTGCTCAAGCGCAGCGCTACATGAGAATGGGCCTGAGGATCTGAGCTCACAAAGGCCTACAGCCCATCCCGATCCAACCCGCAATGGAGGCAAGAGTGGCCCGAATGCTTGTTGCGCTCGGCCGGCGCTTCCCTGTGAGAGGATCGACGCTCAGAACGTAGTGAAGAGCGACTATTAGTGACTAGGGAACATTGTTGACCCATTGGGCAATGCTAGGCCTGCTACGCCCTGCCGGCCTGCTCCCGGGACCGAGGTTGGAAAGTGAAGTCTGTGTGAAGGCGCGGCAAGAAAGTCGGGGCAGAAGCAGCTACTGAGTAATGAGCGCGCGGAGAGCACCCATCCTCACTGGGCCCGAGGCCCGAGCGCTTTATGGTCGGTTTGCGCTTGGCACTACTGTATCCATCGCCGAGGCGCCTGTGAGGAAGAACATACTGAAGCTCCGTGCCCGGCTCTCCCATCACGCACGTCCTGCCAGGATCCTGGCTGTAAGCAGGGCGGAGCCACCCGACGGCACCGAGTTACTACGGTATCTATGGTCCAGCTGCCCCTCTGCCCGCCAGGACCTACCGTTCTCTCTGCCTCGGCCTGCGCACGACTGATGGTAGACTAGCCAACACAGGCCCACATTAATTGGGTCCATGGGATATATATATTTGCCCCCTCCTCCGTCCCATCCAGCCCATCCCTCCATACACCGGCTTTCGTCGCGTTTCCCTCTACCCCTATCAACTCAGCAACCCAGCCAACTCCTCTCGCTGCCTTCCCCACCCGTTCTTCACCACACCGCCCTTCCGCGCCTTTTTTTTTCTTTCCTTCAGCTGCCTACACTACAATGTCTGTCGCCTGGCTCTCTCCACGCGACTCGGTGAAGACGAACCCCGTCGCCGCCGATGTCACTGTCAACTCGCACGGCTCGGACTTTGCCTGGGCCGTCTTTGCGGTTCAAGCCGTTGTCTTTTTGGGCTTGTCGTTGTACACATTTTTCTCCGTGAACCGTGGTCACCGTACCTTTAACTACCTCGTGGCTGCTACCCTGGCCTGCAGCATGCTCAACTGGTAACGCTTGCTTCCGACATCGGCGGGATCCCTGTCACGGTCGAGTTCCGCTCGGGCTCCTGGACGGGCAAAGGCAGCGGCACGAACCATGCCGCGACGCGGGCCGTTTGGTACTTTTTGTCCGTCGTTCTCGTCATATATGTTCGCTCCTGTTTCCATGTCACGGTTATCCTAACAGTTAGGTGTTCTTAGGCTCTCGCGCTACCTTGACTGGCTGATTTCGACCCCCTTTGTTATCATTGCCATTCTTCTTGTCTCGCCCGTCCCCCTTTCGACCATCTTCATGACGGTCTTCGTTGAGACGGTCGCTGTGCTTTGTGCCCTGGGTGGTACCCTGACTGCCAGCAGTTACAAGTGGGGCTATTTCACGATTGGCGTGGCGGCCATGTCGGGCGTGCTCTGGGTGCTGTTTGGCCCGGCGCTGCTGGCTTGCAGGAAGGCGGGCAAGGATGTGTTCTGGGCGTACCTTCCCGTTGTCACTGGCTTTGCCGTGTGGACGGTGGTGTATATTATTGCCTGGGCGATGGCCGAAGGCGGCAACGTCATTTCCCCCGACGGCGAGTTCATCTACTACGGTGTGCTTGACATGGTTGCCAAGTCCCTCTCCCTGTGTTACTTTGTCTTCTGCGTCTCGGGTGTCGACTACGAACGCTTTGGTCTCTTCTCGAGTAAGGCTTCCATCTTTGCTTCCCCCGAGACCGTCCCGGGCGTTGCCTCGGCTGCCCCTGCCGAGGTGGCGGCGCCGGCTACCACCAAGGAAGCCGAGGAGGCCTAAAGCCGAGAGGTGTACATGATTCACATTTTATGCCCCCTTTTCGACCCTTGCTCTCCCTCACACCTCCCTCAGGCGCGGGGAACTTCGGTTTTCCTATCTGCTTGCTGGAGTTAGTGAAGGTTTGTTCACTTTGATGACCAACTCCTCTGATGCTGTCATTGGATCCTATGCAGTGGTTCTTTGGTGCCTTGACGTATACCTGTTGGTTCATATCCCCCCCCCCCACATTTACCCGTAGGGCGTTTCTTTCCTTTTCCCTCTGCCCTCCTTTTTTTCCCTTACTTTGGTGGTCCGCACGCCCGAGCTCCATCATGCATGACGGATCGTGTGCTATGATCTCGTAGACGCATGCTCGTTTCTACCGCCGTCTATAGTTTCTCCCTAATGCCAACTTTACCGACCTTCCCCGCCGTCCCCTATTATTATCTACAACCACATGCCAATCATATGAGCTGGTATTGCGGGTGAATACTCTTGTCATTTGTGTGCCAACAAGGGTAGGGGGGGATTTCAGATTGTATAGTGCATTCTGATCACAGATTGCTCGTCTACACCAGGAACTCGTAACGATAGATTCGTGTACTGTATCGGGCATACAATCGGCTTAATCACAGTCTGGTATTGCGCGACTGTGCCTGTCCATCACCGAGCGATTCGATATAGCTTTTGCGCAAGGCATATAAGGTAGAAAACCATCAAGGATTGTACTTCGCCTGCCTGCACTGCTTATATGATACTAGCCACACTTTCAACTGCCCATCGAGCTCACGAGGGTTCCCCAAACCATGGTTTCATTCCATCCCTGCTCAGCAGAATGCGCCACTCTTCAGACTGAGTTTGGAACGTCCCCATACCTAATACTACCGCAGACAGGACAGACCGTCATCGATTAAGGGCACACCGTCCCCCCAAACTCCTACTAAATGCCTGCTAAAAAGAACTAACCCGGACTGAAGTATGCTGATCCGTTCCTCGGTCTACAAAGGAAGTGTAACGGGGTCGCTGGCTTCCCAGGCGGAGACCTTTCCTGCCCATCGAAGACAAGACTCACGGAGGAATGAACGCGTTTCGGTTCCAAAGTCCAAGAAACACTGGTGTGAACGTAGGAAGAGGGTCGCGAGTAGTGCTTTGGTGTTCGTCGGGCAGAGCCAGACAAGAGGAGGTTGCACGTTAGGGGCCGAACGAGAGAGCGGGGAGTCCCGATGGGCGAGGGAGGGCAAGCGAGCTGATCGAAAAGGTGGTTCTTCTAGAGTGGAGTTCGCCTAGAAGAAGGATGAAGGGAAAAGTGAATGGTTGGCGGCTTAGGCCATCACAACTGATGCTGGTTTTATAGAAGAGAAAGAGAACAAAGGAAAGACCAGCAGGTCTACAAAAAAAGGGGAAACGAGTCAAAGGGAAGAAGTGAGGACCAAGCACACGAGGAACAATCCGGACGGTGAAACGGTCAACCTGTGGCTTTGGTGGCCCAGCAGGGTGGATGCACGAGGGAACAGTGGCTGTAGTGGCTCGGATGAACGATCACGGTTGGACAATGGAACGGTCGCCAACAGAACAGTTGCTAAGGTGGCTACGGTTACCGATCAATGCTGTGTTGGGTCATGGAAGGCTGGCTACAAGGTGGCGGAGCCGTACCGGTAACTATACGGTGGTCCATCCTGCCCAAGAGAGGGAGCACGAGGCGGGGCTCCCATAAGCAGCAGCAGCCAGGACTCAGAGGGTGCCATCCATCGACAAGCTGCAATTATCGGTCCTCCGTGGGTACGGTGGCCCAGAAGGGCCAATGGCCGATGGAACTATGGCCAATGTGGAGACGAGACGAAATGGTTGCTGCGGCGGCTACGGTCCCCGATCAGTGCTGGCCCACGCAACGGTGGCGAAGGTGGTGACGACGGAAGGGTTGCTCCATCCTGCCCAAGGAAAGCGCGCTAGGCGGGGCTCCCTGACGAAGCAGCAGTCAAGAGCCAGCGCCTCCCTTCCATCGTCCACCCAGCCCTGGCTCTCCATATGTTCTGAGATATCAAGGACAGACTGAGCTCTGAGGCTGGACAGCCTTTCGCCCAATTCGCTAGGTGTCACGCCAGCCACGTTCCTGCTTCTGACTCCAGCGCGTTCCTGCTCCGGACGATGGAACGGCGTGCCACGCCACACAACAGTGAATATGATGGGATATGTTAACTTATGTTGCATGCGGGAGCGGATGTCTCTCTGTTGACGATGAAACGGTGAACACTTACAGACGCACGGTAAAAAGCATCACGTATGCAGAGACGAGGCGAGAAAGCGAGTCGAAATCATGCGTAGTGTTATGGGGCGCTCCAGTCATTGACTCCGGACACCGAGTCTCGCATTTCGTAGAACTCTCATCAATGCACACGCCAGCACCGCGACACTTGTGAGTAAGAGTCAGCGCTCAGCATGCCAGACAACTTGCCGCTGATATTTTCCGCGGAGAGCCAGGAAAGGACTGTGGACTTATTAACGGTACGAAGCTTCGTATCCGCGGCGCCCAGTCTTGGTAGAATCCCACATCTACTGCGCCCAACAGCTCGCATTATGGGCAGAACAGGCCGCTCTTTACCTCTTACTACTGTAGATTTTCCCTTTCTTCTGTTGATGCCTGTTCTGATGTTAGTTACACTATGTAAGCAGCACTGTCTGAGGCTTGCTGTGGCGGTGATCCTCACCGCCCAAAACCCACGTCTTCCCCCGACTTTCCTCCTCACCCTTACGTTTACCAATATACGACTTACGTCGAGACTGCAAGCTTCGGTTACTATCAGTAGCGCTTGCTCTTCTTTAGGACTCTATCTGTTCCCGCCTACTAAAGCGTACCGAGTGTGGTAACGCCGAGAGGAACAGAGTAACTTCGGAGATCCTGGACCCTTTCAATTGGTCTTACGACCTACGTACGGGGCTCCTACCTCGGAGGGTTTGAGCTGCGGCCTTTGCACGCAGGCAGCCACCCAAACTAGAGGGTCTCTCCCTTGCCTCTACACCCGCTCAGTTCAACCAGGATCTGAAGCAGGACCTAACGTACGTAACTCTAATGCCATGTCCAAGGGCTTTCACCCATAAATTCCGGTTGGGGTCGGGCTCCGTCTCGGGGCTCGCCCATGACATGTGTGTGTTTTGGATTTTATTAGACGAGTCAAGTGACTAGTGACTATAGTGAGCGGAGAAGAGACGATTGTTGTGGGTTTTATAGATACTAGGCCGAGAATCCGAGTCACGATGGCGAAAGATAGGGAACTTGAGTAGTGATAGGAAGAGAAGCCGAGAAGCGAGAGCGACGATAAGGAAGTGGAGGTGACTGTGTAAAGCGACTTATCGTCGCTCCACGACAAGAAGAGCCGCTGCGGGAGTGCACTGAGTATAACACTGAGGACGAATGGTATTAAGTCATTTAATTCTCCTCCATGGTGCAGAGGCGGGTTGGGGGGGGTCCAAGTGGAGAACATTTCAGCGTTCTATACAAACTAATGGGGAGGAGAGGGTGAGAGGGGAGGTCAACCATGTGGACGAGGCAAAACGAGGGTTTCGTCTTCCTTCAGCGGCGGGTGGCTGCGTGCCAGTTCATCCGGGTGAGGAGGGTCGGATGAGGCCCAGCGGGGCTGATTGCCATCCAACAAGGACGCCAGTGCCTCGTCCGCGCGTGTCCGGGAACGGGACAGAGATCGGCGGGGCCGGGTACCGGTCCAAGCCGGCGGTGGCCGTGCGGAAGCGGGAGCGGGATCGAGAACGGAACCCGAGTCAACCGATTGCCCTCGTCCTCGCACCGCCGCTCGGCCCCGTGGCTCATCCAGGAAGGCAGGCATGCCCAGTCCGGCCAACGCCTCTGGCCACCCAGTTTGCACGACAAGCGACTGAGATTGCGAAGGCGCCGCTGCAGCCCCAGGCTTGGCCTTGCGAGGAATGTCAAGGGGCGTGTGGGTGCCAGAGGTGGTCCCCTCCGCTTGGGCATGCGATTCCTGGGTCCAAGGGACAGCCATGGGGAGCTCATGCGGTCCCTTATGAGCGACGAATCCGAGAAAGGGAAGAGAGTCGCGGGATGTTGGTGCGAGAGAATGCCCTGTCAATTCTTCGGCCACCGTGCTTTGGCACCTGGCAGAAGGGGTGGGATCTCTTCTTCCTGTGGGGAGGAAGGGGTGGCAGCCGGCGAGAGGGGGCGCAAGAGGGATAGGTTCCCCTGCGGTGGATTGCGCACCTCTCTTGGGCTGGAGGGCGGGAAATCCAATGCCTGTTCACCGGGAAGGTTAAGCCAGCGGGACCGGGCCAGCTGCTCCACATCCCACCGCTGCGCCGGGTCACGACACAATAGGCCACGAAGAACTTGCCGGACCCAGACACGCTCCGCTGACGATCCGTCCCAAAACATGTCATCTTCTCCCTGTTCATCATCGGACATTGGGTCCGGATCACTCTCTTCCTCTTGTTCGTTTGGCGAAGTGACCTTGCCTGCCCATGGAGGTGCAGAGGAGCCAAGGGACTCGGTTGCACGACGGACCATTGAATGCGGAAGCGCAGGCGTGGATACCGACAAGTCTTCCGTTGGAAGTTGCGCAAGGGGGGAAGGCATCGTGATGGCACTCCCTGACAAGTTGCGGCCATGACCAGACACGTTAGCGAACCGCGAACCCCAACTCCCCGAACGCTCCAGCTGGCTTCGCGCTCTGGCCAATGAAAGGCCAGCAGACGAAGGGGCAGTACTTGCGGGCCACCGCCCCATGTCCAAGCCTGGACCCGACCCCAAAGGGGGGGTTTGACGGCGCAGTCGTACGGGCATTTCCCATTCTCCCTTTTGGATCTTGGCCTGAAGGCGTGGCTCGAACTGATCACGGAACGGAAGGCGTCCAGACAAGAGGGCATAGAGGACACACCCAAGTGCCCACATGTCACCAGCGTAACCATGGGAAGGCGTCGTTCCGCTCGACGACTCTCTTCCATCTGGGTCACGCAGTAATTCTGGCGCACAATACGGCATCGATCCACCACGTGCCAGTACACGCCGTCCGACCAAGTGTGGGTTCGCCGTACCCAACCGGGAAGATGGAGCCGGTTCCACTTCCTTCTCCGCACGGCTGGCTAAACCGAAATCACTAATCTTCCACACCACCGCCACATTCTCACCGGGTTCGTCGTCCCCCGTATCGGACATCATACCCAGGATATTGTCGAGCTTGATGTCGTTGTGCACCACATGGGCTCCATGCAGAGTACGCACACCTTCCGTCACTTGAATAAAGACATCCCTAGCGACCGAAAGGGGCAGACCTCGGCTGCGGGGGGCCGAGGCCACAGATCCGACCCTACGCAGGGATGCTGTGCGAGCCGAGGGACCACTAAAAGATGAATGAGCGCTGGGTAAGTCACAATTGATACTGGACCGATATGCGCCGGTGGCGGCGCTGTACAGCGCGTCCGCCGCGGCACGGCGTTCAGGCTCAGTAGTTGGACTCTGGGGAATGAAACCGCTGATGCCTGTCGCCTTGTGTCGGATACTGGGTGGGCGAGAAACCGAGGTTCCCCTGGACTGAGGGACGGTACTAAGCATCGGGCTGGGAGCGTGCGTAACAGACGTGGAGCGGCGCGACATTGATGAGCCCCGGCCCCCGAAACAGCATGGGACCCAACCAACGGCTTGGGGACTCCTTCGTTCCGCACATAGTCTAGTAGGGAGCCGGCGTCGCACAGAGGCATAATAAGCACGTCCACATGGGTCATGTTCTCCTTAGAGAGGGGGTTGGGGTTGGATGGGTCAAGAGTGATTCGCTCATACCAGATGAGCTCCAGTAGGTGTGCGTTGGCCGGTAACGCACGCCACAGCGCCATCTCCTCACTCATCCAATCATCGCCAGTGTTGGGTGCCTTGGCTTGGGCCAGCGTTCCCCCAACCCCAGCCCCGTTCGTCCGAATAGATCAACTTGCCTGCTAAGGTGGCAGAGCCGAAGGGCGAATGGGATTGATGCGTCGGGCTGCCAGGTGCGTCACCCACATCAAAAACTTCACGAATGGTGGAGAAACCGCCATACCCGATGACCTGCCCGAGAAGGTACCTCCCTTTGGGACCGACGCGGGCGCCCATCCCACTAACCCGACGAGAAGGAGGAGCGTAAGTGACTGCGTCACTAAATCGGCGACGTGGGTCGTGGCCCCAAGCATCCGAGGTGAAAGAGGAATGAGAGGGCAAAATGGCTGCATGCAGAAGGTGTCAGTTCGCTATCTGTATAACACAAACAAAACAAACAGGGGGGACAAGACATACGTTGGGACGTATCGAGAGGCGAGGCGAGCGAATGCTTCGGAGACATCGGCGCCGCCGAAGTGGGGGGCGAGTTGAAGTTGAGTAAAAACTGGGCTGCAGGAGAAACGCCATGCTGGAGCACGTTCGGGGAGGCCGACACATGGTCCGAGGCGGAAGGCGAGGGGATTCGTAGGGGCGATGCACGTGCCGAGGGCGGAACCGTGGGGGCGGCCGAAACAGAGGGGGAAGGGCGCTGCCACCATGCAACCGAGGTGCTTTCGGGAACGAGTTCCGATGCACCCAACGCGTCTGAGGGGGAAGAGAGAGCTGCGCCGGCGGCGGCCACGGCGAGAGGAGGAAGTGCCGGTAGTGCCGGCATCGGAGGGGGGGGTGGCGGGTCGCCGCTGTCCGCCAGGACGGGCGCCGGGGGGGAAGGGTCGAGAGAAACGGCGATGCCGAGACGGCGTGCGGCGAAAGAGCTGGCATCAAAAGAGCCGGCGAGATTAGCGTCGGACGAGAGACTGAAGCTCAAGCCCGAGGGGTCGTAGAGGGGTGCTGCATATTCGTCTGTTGCCATTCTTTACCGGCGCATCGTGCAGGGGCAGGATGCGCTGACAGTGGCGGGCGTTGTGGCGAGGATGGGATGGGGATGGTGCTGAGGAGAGAGAGGAGGAGGAGGACGAGGACGGGAACACAAGCACAAGGATGGGTGCGACGCCAATGGATGGTGGTGGGGATGGCGGCCGCATGTGCCGCTGCCAACCAGCCAAGCTCGGGGCTGCTCCCGAATAGCCCGCCCTTGGCCAGGCTGCGGGGAAGGCGGCTACAGCCGGCTGATGCCTGCGGCGGATTTAATTAATCGGCAGCGCCCAGCCGGCAGGCAAGGAACGAACGGTCGTCTCCTGCCGCTGGCTGCCTACGCCGAGCACCGCACCAGCGCACCCCGCACTGGCTCGACGGCTATTATTTGCCCAGTCGGGCTTGGGGGCCCAGACGAGGCGCACACGCCCCATGTCCGCGCCTTGGCTCGTTTGCCACCCTCGGCCCATTCCTTCCATCCACAGTGGGATCTCCAGCAGCAAGCAGGCGGCAACGAGTAGCTAGGAGCAACAATCCGCTGACCTCCATCACGCGCTAGACTGTGGCCCTGCAGCTGCTCCCCATTTGGTGGCGTGATGGTTACGCGGCCTGGCCAGTACGTCAATAAGTCATGGGCTCGAGTCCCGCTCGAGCCATTAATCCAGTGATGGCGATGGCGTTCCTTGGCGGATTGGGGCGTATAAAAGACACGAGAGGCACTCCCGCGGCAAATGCCGTCAGACGGAACCCTAGTACCTCTGGTGGCTTGCACCGATTCACGTCGCTGTGAATCCCACATTTTTTCCTTCAACCGGCAGCCAGCCCACCCTGGCCCCTCCCTGCGCCAACACGTGCGACTACCATCCTCATCCCAACACCCATGTCGCCGTCGGAGGTGAAGGACGCAGCCTCTCTTGCGCAATCTCCATCCAATGAGGCCGATGCTCTTCAGTCAAGTCTGAATATGCCATCGGATGAAGGAAAACAGGAAGGGGAAGGAGAACACATCGACGTTGCATCCCAGGCCAACCTTGGGCATGGCATATCGTCCCCGTCCGCGTCCAGTGCCGATGTGGCATCGCTGGCATCGCTTCTAGAACGCACATTGAATGTCCTTGCCTCGCAGGAACGCGCACAAGCTCAACGGGAGGCCGAGTACGTCCCCCGCCCGAGCGTGTACACTGCTTCCCAGTTGGACGACGATGAGCACGAGTCGCGCTCTCTTCAGCCACGTCGGCAGGAGGACCCTCGCGCCTTCCCTTTCCCGCGTCCTTCGGAACGCTGCTGCGCCCCCATCTTCATGGACTCCCTACCGCACCGGTGGCCGAGGGGGGGGCCAGACTCGGGGGCGATGACGCCAGGCACGCCCAGTATCGACCAAAATGGCCTCGGGTGGCCTGCGGCGCGGACCTTGGATCGCCTTAACTTCTCCCCGCAGCGGCAGCGGCTAACCAGGCGCGTCTGGCTGGCGCGGTGGCTACAATTTTGCAGTGCTTGGGCGAAGACCCTAGCCGTCCTGGGCTCAAAGAAACACCCGCCCGTTACGCCAAAGCCCTGCTATGGATGACGAGGGGCTACGAGACCAAGTTGGATGGTATGTTGGATGCCTTTGCTTTTGCTTTGAGTGAATTCTTACCTTCGTTCGTGCAGATGTGATCAAGAACGCCATATTCAATGAGGAGCACGACGAGATGGTGATCGTCAAGGACATTACGATCTCGAGTCTGTGCGAGCACCACCTTGTACCGTTTACCGGCAAGATCCACATTGGCTACATTCCCAACCGCCTTGTTATTGGTCTCTCGAAATTGGCGCGGATCGCAGAAGTCTTTTCGCGACGCCTGCAGGTGCAGGAGCGGCTGACGAAACAGGTAGCCCTGGCTCTCGATGAAGCTTTGGCACCCCAAGGTGTTGCAGTCGTGATGGAAGCCGAACACATGTGCATGTCTATGCGTGGCGTGCAAAAGCCAGGTTCACGGACAATCACGTCTTGCATGCGGGGGGTGTTCCATGACCGGGCCAAGACTCGGGAAGAGTTCTCTCCCTCATTGGGATGGGACGTCATGCTTAACGTCTAGTTGATAACCCACATCCAAGTTCGTTTGCCACATTGGGGTCTTCCCATGCCTGGTACTTCGCCCCCTTTCTCTCTAGCGCCTGCTGCTTGCGCATCACATATGGACTCAACGCCCACCACCGTTTCCTGACATATCCCCACTCCTTGTTGTTCAACCCAATGTAATATCAACATGAACTAAATGGCGAGCGCCAGTCATTGCTGTTCGTGTGCAATCACATCTCTGCCACAATGAGGTCTGTCATGTAGGGCACCTGCGGTGGGTACAAGTTGAAGTTTTGGCGACATTTTGATGCGTTATTGACGACACGAACGAGACGGTCATCTCATTCGGAGCACATATCGACGGCTATTTGACGCCGTTGATGTGGCGCAGAGTCTGCACCACCAACATCCTTGAACCGCGCATGGCCGGGACCGCGCCATTAGGCACCATCCTACCCCATATAATGCTGGTGGCGGCTACTTCAATCACCGTCTACCCTTAGAAGATGGCCTTCTGGCCCTTCCTGTGTCCCTACACACCCTTGTTCCGTCCCAGAACGCAGAGGGTTAGCGCCTTCATTCGTCTTCGAGACGTGCGTCCAGCCACCAACAACCGCTTTGGCAGTCCTAGCAGCTACCAGACGGAGTTTGCTTGTCAGGGACATCGTCCGCATTTCCACACACATTCACAACCCGAGCCCCATCATCGCGATCGTATTACAAAACATTTATTGTTCCTATTCACCAATCTCACGGAGCCAGCCCTACCTCTGTTCCCCAAGGGGCATCTGAGGTGGAGGCTCTGCTCAATATCTACCTCCGCCACGATGAGCGTAGTGCCCTTAGTATCAGGAGAAAATGTAGGAGACAGCCCACACGTAATTGAGATTCCTAGGTGTAATTGAGATTCCAATGCGAAAGACTGGCAAAGAAACATTCAGGGCCGCGGGCAAAACCCCCAAAGATACACAGCCTACAGCGCAAGGTAGAGGACGGTAATAAATGGTGTATGAACGCCACATCAAGCAGATGATGAATTGTCAGCGAGCTCTCAGAGAGATTGGATAAACCGACGGGACACATGACATGTACAACTCGAGGAAACAGAGGTAACAGGTAGATCAACTGGTCGAGATATTGACGTTAAAAGAAACAGGGGAGCCATCATATGTTGCCCATTTCGACAAGGGACTGGACAGACGCAATAAGTACAGCCTTCCGCTTGCGAAGTCCGACATTCACTCGGATGGGGTAGCAGATTGAAGTAACTCGCCTTGTTGTCCCTCATTCCGCTCTACGGGGAGGAGAGCACCACTTGCGGCAAGGTACGTCCCTTCCCACGAGGCACGTGGGTTAGCCTCGGCCGTTATCTCCTGGGCTGAGCTCGGGCGGGGAACAAGTGGGGGAGGGGGAGGATCTTCCGCTTCAGTGTTGTTGCGAGCGAAGATGGGGAGGAGGACCCTGATGGAGGAGGGCGGGGACATTCTTGGGCCGAGGTTGAGCGGAGGGGAAGCTGGAGCGATGTTGTAAGAATTGAGGGAGTTGGAACAGGTGAAGGGTCCTTTGGAGAAGAGGACGGAGAGCTTGGCAGTGGATACCGTCGAAACCTGGGGTGGGTGAACTGGAAGCGAAACAGTGGACGGGTCGGTGGAGTTGGTCAGCTCGAGGGTTAAACTTGAATTGACCTTATGCTCCGCATGGTCCGTATTCACACCAAGGGAAGAGGGGGCGTGTTGTTGCGTCCCATGGGTTCTCCTGGAGCTCGATTTTGGGTTTTCGGACATGCGCCGCACCAAGTCACTGGCCAGAGTAGGCTTTTGAAGCCACGGTGACCGAGCGTCGAGAGAGTGAGTATGTTTGTGTCCGTCTCCCTCTGGACGAGAGGGAGAAGCAGGGGATGAAAGCGCGCTGGTACTCGGTACAGGGGACAAGGCTGGTTCGGGAACTGAAGAAAGGGGGTCGAAGTCCCCTTCAGATCCTCAAAAATGGCTCCTCCAAAGACGATGAGGTCTTCCATCGTCCGGTCATGCTCCAGTCTTGCGAATACGTCGGCATCATCCACGTCGGGCGCTCCAAGGATGACGGGGCCTAGCACGACGGCCAAATTAGAAGCCGTCATCTTGTTCTTATCACTGTTTCCAGCAACCCGGGCAAGATGCTCAAGAATGATTGCAGCGTCACTTGATGGATGGGGGGTTGATTGCGAATCTTTTGACGCAGAAAGGGCCAGCCACTTCGCGTCTCTTCAATTCGCGACGCCGTATACGTCGACATCATCTTGAGGGAGAGCGGAAGAAGAGGGTCAGGGAGTTCACGGAGATATCGCTTCAACAGACCCGCCACCGTCACCGGGTCGTCAGTGCCGGGGGAGAATGTTAACGCCTTTTCATCTTTCTCTGCCTTCATGGCAAGATCGTCCAAAGCCGAACGCTTGGCGGAAGTGCGATAAATACCTTCCACATCCAGACCATATTCATCGAGGTAGGCAACACATTTTTGCAGGAGAATGGTGGCTGCGAGGGCATATTGTGGCTCGATGCGTAGTCCATCAACTTGACTCCAAATAAGAGGTCGTTGACTACGCCATGCCAGCTAAATGAATAGGTCAGCATTTGATCCGCACGACGCAGAACATGGAGAGAAGGGGACGGAAACTTACTAGTTGATGTATGGCACGTGCGCTAGTTCAGGTTCTTTTTGAGTAGAAAACTGAGCCTGGACCAAGTTTACATCTTCTTGGATGTGAGGACAGTGAGGGGCAGCATTGTTGTCCGCTTTCGTGCGATACAAGACCAACTCGTCTGAAACGACCGGCTTTGCTTCTGGTTCGAGTCCCATGCCTTCACCAACCGAACCCCCATCTCATAACGCTGAGTGCAGCATTGGTCTTGGGCCAGCTTGATGAAGTGAACAAGTGAAAGGCGGAGCGTCTCAATATTGGTCACCATGTCGCGGTACTTGACGTCCAATTCTTCGACTTCGCGCTGGACCTTGGACTTTTTGCGCACAACGCCTCCATGTTAGCGGGATCATAGATGTACTCTGCAGTGTCTCTTGGTCTAAGAGCAAAGAGGGCTTTCTTTTTGGCAGCCTCCCGTGCAACATCCCAACCCTCCCGGATCTCCTTGTTACGGAAGGCATCGATCAACTTTGGGAGGGAACGATGCTGTTCGCCAGGCGAGGGGCACTCTGGCGGAGAGGTTTTGGTTTCATCATCATTACCAACGAGAGTTGTACTGATGGAGGCATCTTCCGTTGGAAGTGTTGGAGATGGGGGCGGCTTTTCCTCGGTGAGCTGTTGGCGCTGCTGGAGAATGTAGGTCTCTTGGCGCGCTAATTCGTCCAACTCTGAGCATTTCTTCCCGTACGCATTGCGCACAGAGGGGAGAAGTTTATCATGGGCATCTTCGTAGGACTTGCGACTGGAGTGCAGGCTGTTGCGTAGGTTTTCCAGTGCACGTTCCTGGCTCTTGCACCAAGCATCCAAGGGAGCAAGGCCTTCTTGGCGGACCAGTTGGACGCGGCGGCGGCGTGCATCCGCCTCGGCCTGGTCGGCCTCGCGATAGGCCAGCCATGCTTGGCGGGTGTGGCCATCGAGCTGAGGCGTGGAAAGTCTCTTGGAGGAAAAACGGCGTGGACGGTCGCTGCCCGTGTCGGGGTCGGGGGGTCGGGGGGATGGGCGTCAATGATCTGCTGAAGGTCTGCGGCGTACCGCATCTCGGCGGCGAGGCGTGCGTCGAGGTAGGAATGGTAGAAGCGCGCCTGGCGGATGCCGGTATCGAAGGGGGCGAGCAGCGCGGCGGCGTCGTGCTCCGTGGCCATGGCGGTTCAGGGAGAGCAGGCGATGGGAGGCGGCGGTGGTGGGCGAGACGAGATGGTGCACTGCCGGCGGGCGATCAGCAGCACGCATCGCGTCGTGGAGCATTGTAGACGATGATCGACATTTTGAACATTGAACGTGGAGCCTCCCAGCATTGAACTGTTCAATTCTGCACTGAGCCGGCTGACGTCAGTCGCCCTGCCCTCCAGTCTCCACGTCGCCCTCCCCCGCGCCGCTCCAGCCACCCCGGCCGCCCCATCGGCCTTGGCGCCGGCACGCCCGCGCGTCCGCCCGCCGTCTTGGGCTCCACCATGTCGCTGCGCGAAGCCCAGGTGGGCGCGCTTCTCGCCCCCTCAACGGCAACCGCCCAGTCTCCGACGCGCGCATCAAGGCTGTTGCCGGCGGAGATGGGAAGCCGCCTTCGCCCTGCTGGCCTCGACGCCGCCGCCGCCGCCCCGTCCTGGAAGGTCCTCGTGCTTGACAGCGCCGCCCAGGAAGTGGTCGCGCCCCTTATGACCGTCCAGGACCTGCGTCAGGCTGGCGTCACTCTCCATCTTCAGCTTCATTCTGATCGCCCGCCGCTTCCCGACGTGCCGGCCGTTTACTTTGTCGCGCCTACCACCGCCAACTTTACTCGTATTGCCGAGGATCTCGCTCGGGCCGCCTACGAATCGATCCTTGTCAACTTATCTCGCCCCTCTCCGACGTGCAGCTGGATGAATTTGCCCATAGTTGCTGCCAAGTCGGATGGCGCAGGAGTAGAGCAGGTGTTCGACCAGTACCTCGACTTCGTGGTACTAGACAACTCCCTCTTTGAGCTGCTCCCTCCCCCACAAAAACGGAACACGTACGAAGTCCTTTATTCTTCCAGCGCCGGCGAGGAGGCGGTTCGCGCCGAAGCAAGTCGCATCGCTCATGGCCTCTTCAGCGTGCTAGCTACTCGAGAGGGGGGTGTTCCCATCATTCGCGCACCGGCGGGGAACGCTGCCGAGCTCGTGGCTCGTGAGCTGGATGAACTCCTACGCTCTCATCTCACCTCCACTCGGGGAGCTAGTGACCTCTTTTCCTCTGGATCTGGGGCCGAGGGTGGGTATCTCAGCGACCATTATTCTTGCTTTTGGATAGGGATGTGGACTTGGTCCCCATGCTTGCCCATAGTTGGACGTATCAAGCGCTGGTGGACGATGTCCTGGAGCTCCACTTGAACCGAGTCAGTGTTCCTGCCTCGGAGCAAGGGGGCAAGGCGAAGACATACGATCTGGATGGCAAGGACTTTTTTTGGACGAAAAATGTTGTCCAGCCGTTCCCTGAGGTTGCTGCCGACATTGACCAGGAGTTGAGCAAGTACAAGGCGGACGCGGCAGAGCTTACCCGCAAGACTGGCATCTCTCCGATGGACGATGTCAGTTCGCTTGAGGGAAACAATGCTCTCCACTTGAAAGCAGCCATCACTGCCCTTCCGGCACTCACCGCGCGCAAGACGGTGCTGGACGCTCATATGAATATTGCCACCGCCTTACTGCAAGGCATCCGTGACCGAGGGTGGACGAGTTGTTCCAAATCGAGGAAGGCATCCGCAACGTACCTCAAAAGACTGTGCTCGATGCTATCCAAACACTGCCTGGTCCGGAGCGGCCCAAGACAAGCTCCGTCTCTTTTTGATATTCTATCTCTCCAGCCCCGTCGACTTGACGCCACCGAGCTCAAGACGTTCGAAGATGCCTTGACCGCGGCTGGAGCGGATTTGGCTGCACTGCGTTATGTTCAAAGGTGCATACTCTTCCCCCACCCCTCATTTGTTACTCTCTGATCACTCTCTGACACTTGCCTCTCATCAGCATTCGCCAAACAGCTCGGATGATGTCGTTGGCCTCGGCACCAGCACCTCCCTCGACTCAAGGGAAAGATCTGTTCAAGGGGTTCGGTGCACTGGGCAGGACGCTAGGGGAGCGACTGAAAGATTCTGGATTCGAAAACCTAGTTGCGGGCGTGAAGAATTTCCTCCCGGCCCAGAAGGACGAGACGGTGACGCGATTGGTCAAGGCGCTGATGGAACCTGCGCATGCGTCGGCCCAAGCCCGTACCGAGTCGGACAAGTACCTCTACCTCGACCCCAAACGGCGTGTGGTGGCTGATACTTCGATGCCTGCTACTTCCGCGGGCCACAATGACGCAGTTGTGTTTGTCGTCGGTGGGGGGAGCTATGTCGAGTACGCCAACTTGCGCGAGTACGAGCAGCGGACGTCTTCTGCCCAGGGAGGTGTGCCCAAGAAGATCACCTATGGGGCGACGGAGATTGTCTCGCCCAAGGAATTCTGCTCTGTCCTGGCGCGGCTGGCACAGAAGAATTAGATCCTTGGAATCACTATCTACGGGAGCGATGGCCCTTTTCAGAGGCGTCACAGGGCAGCGAGTTTGATCTGACTACTACAAAGCAGATGCGAGGAGCAAAAACAGCGAAATCCGTAGAAGATACATCGATTTGAGGTCGTATGGGAGGACGTGACGCATACAAAAGTCTTCTCGTGGCAACAGTGTGAAAGGAGTAAGGAGAGAGTACCCCAAAGGTTGCTCTCACTTTTAAGTATGCACGGCTGGAGTCAGGTCCTCGGCAGGTCCATCACAAGTGAAAGCTGATACAGTAGTCAAGATGGTGATCGAAGAGAGAATGGGGTTCGTGTACCGGTTCAATGGAAGGCAGGGATCTTCGTATGTGGGGGGTATAGATGACGTATGGGCAGGGAGCGGGTGGGACAAGATGAGGGGAACCATCAAAATGACGAAAAGGATCGGATGTAGGGAAGGGTAAGAAAAAAAGACCGTGCTTGCCACACCCTATATCGCCACCAGAGGGACGTATACTAGTGGAAACAGCAAGGTGAGCAGTAGTGCACCGTAAGTATGGGCACGGGCACCAAGGTGTGAATACAACACTTTGATTTCAAGGTGTTGAATACAACACTTTGATTTTGAGGTGCGACAAGGTAAATCCAAAGGCAACAGGGTGGCTGATAGTGAGAGAGAGGATGGTGTATCCACGGCTTTTTCAAGCTTCACCCACAGGCAAGGGAGCAAACAAATGAAAATCATCAGGCTCTATTAACCTGTTTGGAGTCGAGGAGGGGGAGCATATGTTCGGCGCTGCAAGCGAGGCGCACGAACGGGTGGTTTGTACACTCCGTGGCTGTAGCACGAGCATTCGCGTCCACCGTGAGACAAGCTGCCAAAAAATCCTTCAGCAAAGGGCTGCACCACTCTGGATGACGAAGCAGCGGTGTGCCTTGGGTAGCAATGAGAAAGATGGCCTTAAGAGGGTCCTCATCCAAGTAAGGCCTGCAAAAATCAGGGCAAATGGTCAATTCAAAACATCCACAGGTACTGGGGACAGGTGAGAGAGAAAGATTAGGTCACGTACGGTTCCCCTTGCAGCATCTCAATTGTCATGATTCCCAACCCCCAGATATCAACCTCGGGTCCGTACAAGCGCTGCTTGACTACCTCTGGAGCCATCCAATAAGGTGTTCCAACCATGGTCTCCCGCCTTTGCCGCGATGGGGTGAGAGTTGCACAGTAACCAAAGTCGGTAATCTTGACCTCACCCCGCTGGGACAGCAGCACATTGTCGGACTTGATGTCGCGATGAATCACACCGCCAGCGTGAAGATGGGCCAAGCCGCGGGCCGTCTCGCGGCACACATAAGCCATCTGCTCCTCGGAGAGCTCGTGGGCATCAATAACCTCGGTCAAAGCCCCACCGTCCATGAACTCCATCACAACCCAAAGGCACCAGGCCTCCCTACCATCCAAGTTGGTGTTGGTGTTCGCCTTGTGTTCGAATTGGTGTTGGAGATGGAACCAATTGCGTTATTCGTTGCTTTTTTCGGATCGTCCGCGCTAGGAGTCGAGGTTAGGTGGGCCGCAACAAACTTGACCACATTCGGGTGTGCGGCAGCCCGAAGCACCATCAGTTCACTTAGAACCAAGTGAGGCGTTGCTGCTTGGCCAAAGGCATGGACTTGATGGCAACTTTCTGACCTGTTTTAGTCTGCGCGCGGAACACAGCTCCCGAAGCGCCTTGTCCCACCTTGCGGAAGGAAGAGTAGATTGTTTCCGGTGGTTGTGGTGAGGTCATGCGCTGCAGCAAATGGACCACTTGGGCCTCGCTTATCCCTACCTCGTGGCGACGGCGAGGCGAATCGTACCGCTGCCATCCCTGGGTAGGTGGAGGATGGGGCACAGTAGCTTTGGAACGCACTACCGATCCACTGGGAAACGGGCGGGAAGACTGGGGCGTAAGAGAGGAGGGAAATGAAGGTGCGAGGGCGAGATCAGGCGCATTAGTGCTCGATTTGGGCTGAGGATTCTTGGCCACTACGGCTGCCGCCGTGGTTGCCGCCGTGGTTGCCGCCGTGGTTGCCGCCGTGGTTGCCGCTGTGGGCTTGGTCGAGTTCGACCCCTTTAGCGCATTCGTGCGGCTCCTTTGAGTGGGAAGTGCTACACCTTTCTGAACGGGGATTGCGGGTTTGCCACTAGGAGTCGCAGAAGTTGGTACAGGAGGTGCGGGACGGTGAGAAATGAGCCCGTAAGGGGGGCGGCTGGGGAGCTTGCGACGGAATGCAGAGCTAACTTGGTATGATCTTTCGCTGCAATGGTATTTTGACCTTGCGCTGATACAGACCGCTTCAAACCCGGGACCAGGGCAGGGACAGTCTTGGTGGTGGCTGCTGATGAAGAGCTAGTGGTTGATGGCCAGACAGCCCCCGCGCTCATAGAAGGGACGTGATGGGCCCGTCGGAACTGGGATTGGGGAAAAGGGGTAGCCTCCTTTGCTGATAATATAATGCCTTCACCGTGGTAGGAGGACGACGAACGTGGCATGGAACTACGGTCGAAAGACCATTTACCAGAGGAAGGGCCGTTGAACGCAGGAGGGGATAGTCGTTTGGCTTCTTTGGCTGATTTGGGAGTAGGTTTGATCGACCGATGGAGGAGGAATGATAAGCTCCTCGTTAGAGGAGAGGGGCTAGTAGGGGAGCTAGGCCCACTTGGTGAAGGAGAGAAACTGGGGGCGCTGGATGTTGTTCCAGGTGATGTACAGAAAGTCAAAGGTGACTCTGATCCAATCAGAGCAGGAGAGGCACTGCTACTTGTGTTTTGGGCTGCGAATAGTGCTGAATGACTAATAGGAGGAGCAGTTCCACCAGTCGAGTCGGACGCCTGGCGTGGTGGTGACTTGAATCCCGAACTGATTAGGTGAACGCTCGACCAAGACAGCTGTGAGAATTTTTCGCCCATGACGCCGACGGTCGATGGGAGGATGTGGGTGTGTGGATGGAAGGTGGTGATGCAACCACAGCTGATGTGGGGTACTGGTGCGGAGGGGTACATGGCGAGGGGCGAGCTTGAAGCACGCTGTTGGTCGTTTCATGGTCTCCTTGTGCAGGCCCTTCTACAGAAGGTACACTTGTTAGCAAACTGCTTTTGCTACTGGTACGAACCGCAGGGCTCTCAACTGAAGAGCCGGCTTCATTGTGCCCGGTGGAGGTTGGGGGAGTAGATGGTTCAAGCAGCTGAGAGTTCTTCGGTGCAGTAGTTGAAGAAGTGGACGTGGAGGGTGGCTCGGCAGTGGAGGGCGACTCGGTAGTGGAGGGTGGCTCAGCAGTGCATCGTTTGATAGTGGATGCTGCGCATGAGATAGTGGCTGAGGTTTCCGATACCGGCAAAGGAGATGCAGTAGCCGGGGATTGCGATGACACTACAGGAGTGCCTGAAGACGGTTGAGTATGGTGCAGTTCGGGGGATTGACCTTCCCCATCACACAGATAAAAGTCGATTGCAGCCAAGACCTCCATGGGGTGTTTTTGCGACTCGGCGGCCGTGATACTTGAATTAGACAAGAGCAACTTCCACTCAGGCGGGAGGCCGGTGAAAGTGCCTGTCGTGGCATCGTATCCGACATGGACGTTGTGACGAAAGCCCGTGGGTAAACTCACTTCGCTTACACCACCTTCAGCCAAGGCTGGACGAAGTCCGCCCACAGCACGAGCGGCCGATGAAATGGCATCGATCCAGCCGTACGCGTCTTCGTCGGTTCGGACTTGGAGATTGAGAATTTTGTCTTGGTCGTCTTGGAGTTGGAGACAGTACGGCTTAAGATCGACACGGCCCACAGAGGATAAGCTTCTGAGGGGGATCTGGTGGGAGGGTACCGCGGAAGTCTTCAGCAACGAAAAAGGCCAGGCGAGTCAGTATAAAGCCTTATATATAGATGATCTGGATACAACAGCAGAAGGTGTCATGGTACTCACCTCGTTCTTGTACAACTCCAAGGTGGTTGGCGTGAGCACAGCCCACTTATTCGTCCATATCCAGGTGCGGCGAGACTCGTCCTTGATGCTCACACCTCCGCGACGGAGGGGCGGGTGGTTGGTGGTGGGTGGGGGGGTGGATGGACTGGACCCGGCGGCGGAATGGAGCACGGTGGTCGGGGGGACGACATGCGTGCAGAGGGGGGCGGGCAAGAGAGAATGGGGCGGGGACAGGAAGCAGGGGTGCGATGGATCAGGCAGGGGTAGTGGTTTGGTGGTGGTGCACAGGAGAGGAAGAACACGAGGGAAAAGTGCGAGTTCTGATCCTCTGAATGGCGCTGGACAGTCCAAATTGGAGAAGAATCGTACTGACGCGACACTGGGGCCGTGCTCGTTATATACACGCGTTGGAATTCACGCCCTTTCCCCCGCAGCCTACACTCCGCCCTGCGCCGCCGTGCCTGCGCCGCAAGCTATGTCCGCCTGGCACCATGCCAGTGTTGTCCTACGCATCCTCCCCGCCGGCAGAGCAGGAGTGTGTCTGGGTGACCAATGGCTAATGACTGCCCCCCTGTGTGGCTGCGGCTTTGCTTCTGGGTGAGCGATGATCGATTCTGATTGAGCCCCAGGGGCTTTTCTGGACAAGACTCGGTACCATAGCAGTGTTGCTATCATAGGAGCGTTGCAGCCGGTATATGATAGGAGGGGCGGCTGGGGGAGCGCAGCGCCCTCGGCCGACATTTTCTCACCTGGTGCT
This sequence comes from Moniliella sp. 'wahieum', assembly GCA_003971905.1. Taxonomy (NCBI): domain Eukaryota; kingdom Fungi; phylum Basidiomycota; class Moniliellomycetes; order Moniliellales; family Moniliellaceae; genus Moniliella; species Moniliella sp. 'wahieum'. Next base: position 160,613 of record RSEE01000015.1, read on the forward strand.
TCCAAATCCCATCCGCCGCCATATGGGCGTCACCCCCGTTCTTTGCCCCACACACCTAATACTGTTACACCGGTCGCGACAAGCTTCAAGTTTATGGGTTATGCCCCCGTATGATGGCACGCCAGCCCCCCCAAAACAACACACGTATGACAATCACGCATGTGTATTGGTACACACTGAGAGCCACACAGCTGTAGCGGGTTTATGTCCTTTTTTATAGCTTTTTGCATGGCCCCAGTCGAAGCTCAGCCTGAGCGCTCACCGGCAATAAACGGCGCTAAACACGCTAACACATATCGAGCCCTCGAAAGAAGAAGACCACGATGACTGTGTCCTTAATTCACCGTTCGGTATATCCATAAAAAACCTTCCACATCCGGCTGAAGCGGCCTCACCGGTCACCGGCCTGAGGCCTGAAGCTAGCATCGATCAGCCTGAGAGACCCCGACAACGGGAATGTCCAGATTAAATAGCCAGCACTGGGCACCCCACAACTCATTCTGTGTACAGCAAAACACCCTTGCCTTTCTAACTCTATCACCAAGATCATCAAGGTGAGTCAGCGCCGTCGATCTTCATCAGCTTCATCATCCATTCACCCGTATATCTCTCTCAAAAGCATTTAGCTGGCGGACCTTGAGCGTTTTTGCTGTGTGTATATATAGCTTGCGTGCCATTGATGTAATTGGCGGAAATCCACCTACGTGATGGACTTTCTCCTCTGAGGCCTGAGGCCTGACATGCAATCGGTCTTTGGCTGGAAGAACGGGAAAAGAACAGGATGACATGGACAAAACTCTTCAAGAACCGCGGGGAAACAAGAACAGGATGACATTGGCTACTATTGGTGTTTCTCTCCGTGTCACGCACCTGTCACGTCTTTGTCTTCGCAATCTCATATCTCTGCTATTCACACGCATATCACATGTCATAAAAGCATGCATTAGCTTCAATGGGCACATAGGTACTATGAGTAGGGTCAAAAAAGTCAGAGATCTGTTGCACTGTATTATCTGTGCGCAGAAGCCGCAAGGAGAAAGAGAAACGAAGACGCGTGTGATCCATGTGATCATCAGGTGTATTGGGAGCTACCCTGGGACAAAACTGTAGTGGAAAAGAACATATACAGGCCCCGGTGATCCGGTGATTGGAAGTCGAACCCACACACAGGCTCGCCTGTAAAGCATTATACATGTGTAACTCTTCGCATATAGCGACTAGATTGATCACGGACGCCTCTAAGGACGATTCTATACCAACTATGAGTATACGTAGTGGCGATGCATAAGTGGCTTGAAAAGCCGGCGACACTGCCAATTGAGGTTCATTGAGTCCCAAACCCAGTTCTTGTTGACCATTATTAGGTTTGCCCCCCAAAGCGCATATAAAAGGTCATGACCAGTTGCCCAACTCATTACATGTAGTTACAGGTCTCTCAGAGCTCAGGTCCCCAAGCGGACTTACAACTATATAACTACACATCGATCTCTCATCCCACTTTTGAGTAATCGCCGATTCTCAGAACACTGGCCGCGATATGTATCCAAAGAAGATATCGGTGTGGGCTACTGTTGTTCTATTATCAGACAATACCTTTTCTCTGTCAGGACATTTCGATGATCAAGGCCTTTCAATCAATTTTGCGGTGCTACTGGCTTACTAGCTTTTCCGCCCCCAGTTTCCCTATAGCAGAGGGTAAGCATGTAGCACCGCTCGTAAAAGGGGTACTCTTACGCCTGACATCAGAGATGTGAACGCGAACGTTGAATGGACAGTGAGGGGTGAGGTGAGTCTTTGCTCTTTTGATGAGGGGAGGATCGCAGATCTCGTTTTTCCCTTTTGCATCCACTCGTTTGTTTGGCCACTCCTTTTTATATGTCCTGCCTCTATTGCCCGTGACCCATGTTCTCTGCCCCTAACGGAGGAGTTTCGCCTTCGTTGTGGACGCTGGACGTATACAGCGAAAATAGCGACTGCGTGGCTGCCGACGAAAGACCGTAAGACACTTCGCTTATTGGCTCGGCTTCTCTGCACGTGCTGGCTGCCGCCGGTAACCCTAGCAGGCGTTGGCTTGGCTGCTGCCTCCGTGCCCCCAGTTTCATGCGCATCACCCGTCGCCCAGCACTCATGCATTCGTTGCCCGCCACCGCTCCCCCAGTGCTCCCACTGGGGACATGGGACTTGGTTTGGCGTGCGAGGCGAACGTTCGCTTGTTCCTCCTCCAGACAGGATCCAATAACTTCTCACCCACTTCCCCACGTTTGCGCGCCGTTTGTCACCGTCTCATCGATCTCTCATCCCTCTCCGCCGCATCTCTCACCACCTGCTCCCGCGCGCGCTCCTGCCGCTGCTCCCACCCTACCATGGCTGCGAGCGCCCGCTCCTTTCTCCATGCGCACCATTCCCACGCCCATGCTGCCCACCGCAAGAAGCGCTCTTGCCGCACCACTGACGACGAGACTATGGGCGAACCCCCCTTCATCAGCTCCAGTCGCGATGCCAGCGAAGAGGACAATGACGATGCCGACGCCGACGCTGATGCGCCCTCCGATACGCCCTCCAGTCCACGCGCCGCAGGCAACGTCCGTTCCCGCCGTCGCAGCGCCCCCCTGGGTGTCATCCGCGAAACCGCGCCCCGAACACGAAGCACAAGGCGATCAAGCGCTTATTCCCACTGCTGCCAGCGCTGCCGTAGTAGGCACCGAAGCGGTTAGCCTGGGCAGCGGTGCCGATGCGACTACGGCCAGAGCGACACCAGAGCACGCCCCGCCTGCTGTGCTGGCCGTACCCGATTCAACCACTGGGGTAAGTGACCCGTGGGCGAGTTGGATGTTCGTGCGGAGCGTGCCAATGCCAACACCGGCACCGGCACACCAGGCGAGGAAGGTCGGGAGGCTCGAGCGAAACGTGTGTGGCGTCGCAGAGCGGCGCGGATGCGTCCTTGGCCTCGGACGAAGCACCAGCACCAAGCGGCTACACCTCTGCCTCGCTCAGCAGTCGCGACATGGTGCCCGCACCACGACATGGCCATGCTCACCTTGACCCCGCAGGACCCGACAATACCACCCCGTACGATGGCGATGTCGAGTTTGCCGCTCCTGCGCCCCCCCGGCCGCCCCCGCTTCGAGCCTGCCGCCGTTGACGGGCGGTACGGCCCCTGGTCCCGTCCCCCGTTCTTCCTGGGGCGAGCATCCGGAGCGACTCGAATCAGAACAAACGCAAGACCCGTTGGTGCCTGCCTCGGTTGGCGAGATCCGCGCCTGGTTCCACGATGCGATTTATCAGCCCGTCGAGGGACAGCGGACTATGTCATTTCCCGACCGGTTGGGGACGGACGAGACCCGTCGCAGCCGGTGCGGATCTATGCGGATGGGTGTACGACTTGTTCCATTATGCCCATGCGTTGCAGTTGCGCCAGGCCAAGCTGGCATTTCCCTGTGTGCATTTGATTGTTGGTGTTTGCTCCAGTGCGGCGTGCAAGGCGCACAAGAACGAACCGGTGATGAGCTCGGCGGAGCGGTATGCGGCGGTGGCCAATTGCCGGTGGGTGGACGAGGTGCTGGAGGATGCGCCGTGGGTGGTGGATCAGAAATTGTTGGATGCGTTACGGATTGATTATGTGGCGCACGATGAGGAACCGTATGCCGGCCCAGCAGGTGCGGCGGACGTGTACCGCTTCGTCAAGACCAGGGCCGCTTCCTCCCCACTCGCCGCACCCCGGGCGTCAGCACCTCCGAACTGCTTGCTCGGATTGTGGATGTGTACAAGTCCCATGCACTCGATGCCAAGCTCAAGAAGGTCGCTGATGCCCGCAGTGCCGCGGCCAGCTTGAGTGTCAGCCGGGCCCAGTCGGCTTTACCCAGCCGCCGGGGATCGCAGGACGAACAGCGAGCATAGGGGATGTGTCGCCTGTGCAACCCCCTGGCTCGCTCCCACCACCCTCCCTTTCGTCATTTGTTTGCCCTTGCACTTCCTTTGCCTCTTTGTTCCCCCCCCCTCCCACCCGCCTATTCCCTTACCACAAACCCTGGCATGCCGGGGCCAGCTGTATGACTTCCTACGATACATAGTCAGCAACGGATCGATGCTTGACCTTTTTGGTGTTGTGTTGGGCGAACCAGAGTAGCAGGCGCACTCCCTTCACCGACAAGGCGGGATGGCATATCGAGGACTACCGCTCCCTAGCATGCAGCAGGACTCTTTCACTGTCACTATTGTTCTTTAGAAGGAGTATGCGCACCGCCACCACCATTCCGGCTACATTATTGACGCAAAGGTTGCCACGTCTGCGCCACCAGCATCTCGATCCCAACGTCCAGCTTGTTCATACTGCCGGCACTGGGGCGCCCCCGATTAAAACATCCCGTCTCATAACTTGACCGATTCTAACAGGCTACGAGAGAAAAGAGGTAACACCTAATCGATGCAATACGAGCCTAGCGTTGGCAGGTACCAAAGCAAAGACAGGGGAAGACAGGGGTTTACAAGCACACTCCGAGGCTTGCTCTCGGGCAAGGGGATTTTGATGAAGCCCAAGCCAAGCCGGCAAAATGACGACTCGACGAGGGAAAGCAGGCGAAGGAGCTCGGTTACTTCTTCTTGCCGGCCTTCTCAGCGGCCTTGGTGGTCTTGCCACCCTTGCCGGAGGTCTTCTCAACCGACTTGATGACACCGACAGCCACGGTCTGGCGCATGTCACGGACGGCGAAACGGCCAAGCGGAGGTACTCGTTGAAGGCCTCAACGCACATGGGCTTGGTGGGGATCATCTTGACCATGGCGGCGTCACCCGACTTGATGAACTTGGGGGTCTCCTCAATGGTCTTACCCGAACGACGGTCCATCTTGGTAAGGATGGAGTCGAACTTGCAAGCAATGTGGGCCGTGTGGCAGTCAAGAACGGGCGAGTAGCCGTTCGAGATCTGGCCAGGGTGGTTCATGATGATGACCTGGGCGTTGAACGAGGCAGCCTCCATAGGGGGGTCGTTCTTCGAGTCACCAGCAACGTTGCCACGGCGGATGTCCTTGACCGAGACGTTCTTGACGTTGAAACCAACGTTGTCACCGGGGAGACCCTCGGGGAGCGACTCGTGGTGCATCTCGACGACTTGACTTCAGTGGTCACGTTCGCGGGAGCGAAAGTAACGACCATGCCGGGCTTGATCACACCCGTCTCGACACGGCCGACGGGGACAGTGCCGATACACCGATCTTGTACACGTCCTGCAGGGGGAGACGCAGGGGCTTGTCGGTGGGGCGCGAGGGGGGGTCAATGGCGTCGATGGCGTCAAGGAGGGTCTTGCCGGCCTTGCCAGCCTTGGTCTCTTCTCCCAACCCTTGTACCAGGGCATGTTGGTGGTGGCCTCAATCATGTTGTCACCGTTCCAGCCCGAGATGGGGACAAAGGGAACCGACTTGGGGTTGAAGCCGACCTTCTTGATGAAGGTCGAGGTCTCCTTGATGATCTCGTTGAAGCGGTCCTCCGAGTACTTGGTGGCGTCCATCTTGTTGACGGCAACAATGAGCTGGCGCACACCAAGGGTGAAGGCGAGCAGGGCGTGCTCACGGGTCTGGCCGTCCTTGGAGATACCAGCCTCGAACTCACCAGTGCCGGCGGCAATGATGAGAATGGCGCAGTCGGCCTGCGAGGTACCCGTGATCATGTTCTTGATGAAGTCACGGTGGCCGGGGGCGTCAATGACAGTGACCTGGTACTTGGGGGTCTCGAACTTCCACAGGGCAATGTCGATGGTGATACCACGCTCACGCTCAGCCTTGAGCTTGTCGAGCACCCAGGCGTACTTGAACGAACCCTTGCCGAGCTCAGCAGCCTCCTTCTCGAACTTCTCGATGGTACGCTTGTCGATACCACCGCACTTGTAGATGAGGTGGCCGGTCGTGGTCGACTTGCCCGAGTCGACGTGGCCGATGACAACGACGTTAACGTGAAGCTGGAAAAAGAACGGTGGTTAGCATCCGTTGGCCGACCGCACTGGCGGTGAGGTGGAGTGGGCCAAGAGGGGAGGGAGCCAAACGCAAGACGTACCTTTTCCTTACCCATGGTGAATGCAGTACCTGGTGGTGGTGGCAAGCCAAGCCGAGGCGGGCCAAGGCAGCGTTGTTTTATGCCTGCGCAGAAGGTTGCTGCGGCAGAAAAATTATCAGCGCCAGCAGAAGGGCAGTGTAGCCTGCGTCCAGGAGCTGGAGTATGCCCCCGCACCCTGGCAGTCTTCATCCCCTCGGGAGCAGCCCACACTGGGGTAGTGCGGGATCCACGTGAAGTGCCCGAAGCCCCGGGAAAAAAGGTGGAAGACAGGCGCAGTGCGGTCCTCGGGGGGGTTGGAGGGCGCTGTCATGCATTCCGCTCTGGCCATCCACTGTGCTTGGGTACCGGCAGTCTTCGGCTGTCGTTCCGCCCGCCTCGCATGCATCACACACGTGTTCCGCCCAGCGCCCATCGCGCATCGAACCCATCCACGCAAACTGGGGAGCAAAGTTTTTCTGTGCACAATGGCCGGTGCGATCTGCGGTCCTCGATGTCCACCTCCTCTCCCCACTAAACCGTGACGTGAATGACGTAGGAGACGCATCGTGTCACGATCGATGATCGAGATTCGAACGGATTGTGGGTGGGTTGAACGTTGAAGTTCAACGTTCAATGTTTAGCGACCACTCCCCCGTGAACCAGTGGGTCTCACACCTGCATTCCTGCCAGCATCAGGCTCCTCTTCTATCGCCAGCCTGATCGATCGAGCAGATGGTCTCGCCAGCTGATGCGCGGATGGAGCCAACGAAGGCGAGGGGGGACGGGGGACGGGATGCGTAACACACTGGAACAAATATATGGTTCGAAAGGACACGGCGGTTTTACACGCTGCTGCGAGTCCGCACGCCCCCCCCCGTAAACCCACTCGCGCTCCATTCCGTTTGTAAACGAATGCATGGCGGGAACCGCTGGCTCCTGCCTCGGGCAATGCTATTGACCTCCTGATCAAGAATCAGTGCCTGGACGTGGCCTGTCAGCCAAGGCTGCCGGCCAGGAACGTTGAACGGGGAGAGAGCCCTCTTAAGGCAAAGACAGCTCTTCTGTTGTGTCTCCATGCACACTTTGCATTGGGTTCCGACTACTCATACGCCCTTCCTGTCAATTGGAGCGATAGTCCCAAGCTTCAGACTAGTAGTGTGCAAGGTAAACCAAGGACATTCACGCCAATCAGATCGAAAGTGACGTTAGTGAGGAAGAATGAAAAAAAATGCTAGGTGTGACGGGCAACGGGGTGCGACACAAATGACGGCCAGCAGGACGATCAACAAACTGTGGTACAGGTTGGGCTCGTCCGACAAAAGATTATTACAGAACAGAAACGACGCGGAAGGGGGAGGTGTAATTGGTTGCCGTTACCCAACCCACGGGCCCCAATACGAAGCGTCGACACTGCTATTCGACGCAACGAAAACCGGCTGGTATACTGGGGAAATGGGGAGGTCGAGCAAAGCGTGAGGATGGGTGCAATCGCCGCTGCCTCAACATCCGAGCACAAATAAGGGACACTGAGTAGACAGAGGCTCAAAGGACGTGCAATTCCCTTCAAGCACAGAGTTGAACGTCTCCTTGAGACCTCCCCACCTCGGAACGCTCCTGCAGCAATCACGCTTACCACTGCGAGCATCAACGTGGTGAGAATAAAGTTGATCCAGCCAAACGCAATTAGGGTCACGTTGGCCGAGCAGTACTTGATTCCGGTGGAGTTGTAGCTGCAGTTGACGCCTCCGTGAAGCGATTGGGTCAATGATGCAGCCGCAGAGAGCCAGAAGACCCAGTCGATGAAGATGAAAATGAAATGCGAGACAATCGAAGTGACGATGCCACCCAATCCGGTCAGGATGGCGACAACCTGTGGTCGTAAGAGGGAATGGGTCAGTGACGCAAAACAAAAGACGGGACGATGAGGCACGGTTTGTGGGGGCATAGAGTTACATACATAAGCAGTCGAAAAGATGAACGAGAACCAGCCGACAAAGAGCATGAAACGCACACGGCTCTTGATGCTGCGTCCGGGGTGTTTGGCTTCATCTTTGGCATTGTAATCATGGACCAGGACGGAAGCAATGATGGCCACGATGAACGAAAACAACGAGAGAACGGCGAGGGAGATGGGAGCGCCGCGGCGCACGACTGTACTTGCGTCAACCATGGTAAAGGAGCAGGGCGGGGATCAAAGAGGTGAAAGGATGCTGTAGAACGAGGACGGGCAGGTACGAGTGGGAAGAGAGCCGGGGGTGGTGGCAATGACAAGGCGCAGAAGGGGCCTGAGGGCTAGTGTCGTAGGATATGGGGGAGAGCAGACGACTTCCAGTTGCGGACGAAGAAGGGGGCAGTCTTATATGCAGAAGAATGAACCAGGCTCTGCCGGCCCATAGAACTGAGGCAGTGTGTGAGCCGGGTCTGCAGTAGGCGGGAGGGCTGCGCAGCGGATGGGGGCTGGTTTGCTGCTGGCTGGGACATTCCTACTCCGTACACAGTACTTGTGAGCACTCGGTCAGTAGTTCTGTGCTCAGCTTTCCGTCATGTTGCGTCACGCGTCACGCGTCACGAGCAGTCCGTCTACTACTGGTCGCGAGGGTCTGCAGAGATATGCGGGCGGGGGCTGGGAGAGTGCTGTGCCTGCTGTGTCTCCGAGGATGCTGAACAAGTCGATCATTGCGATCACTGACGAGATGGATGCATGACGAATGTTAATGGTGTGGGACAGAGGGGATGGAGGGGATGGGCCCGGAGTCTGGGATGCAGCACAAACACGATGACGGCATGGCGGATGAACTGGCCCCCCGTGGCAAAAGGGCGGTGCTCCCCGTTCCACCTCCCTCTATTCGGGGGGAAGGCCGGGAAGGATGCGGGCACATGCAGCCGCATGTTGCGACAGCTTCGACGGCGGGACAGGCACCAGACTAGGCACCCCAGAGATATCCTGCCACCCCCGACGGCGAGTGTCGAGCCGGTGACTTGCGCCGTGCGAGCCCGAGCTAAGATCAAACTGCTTTAGAGCTGCAGCAGAAGCATCGATGATTGCATACTGATGATCGATGATCGATGATCGAGATGATCGCGATGATCGCCCACGCGTCCGCCGGCCGCATTCTGGGGCGCTTGGCTGCATCAGGCGGTATCCTGGTGTGTCTAACGGCGCTGCTTATTGAACACTGGCTCAGTCCCGTGTCTACGCAGTGCAGCAGAGTGCAGCAGGCTTGTACGTCATTCAATATTCATCATGCATCATTAGCCATTGCCATTCCTGCTCGGGAAGGAACCTGTCGGGTGTGAACGTGTGAACGCTAATTGGGAACCAGCGTCATGTGCATCGTGCGCATCGTATGATGGGCCGTGTTACGTTTCTGCCGTGCTCGGCAATCACTAGTCACTAGTCACTCCTTCTGCATTCTGTCTGATCAAAATTCCCACTGGTTGTCCAAGCGTTGAAGAACGTACGCTGTTGAGATGCCTCTATACCTTGTTGTACCCGTAGCAACCCGTAGCACTTTTGATCCTGATGCATGATGCATGGTGCGTAGTCGACGGTCATTATCACTGATCGATACGAATATACACAAGCTCACCAATCACCCTCTCTCTGTGTGGAGTTCGGGTTCGGAAAAGGGCACGGGGAATCTACCTGCACGGGCCACCGGTCCCAATCAATGGGCGGGCGCTGTGGCAGCGTCTACAATAAGCAAGAGAAGAGGTGGCGGCACAATCCCCGGTCGGCCGCTGAGAGAGGGGCAGCTCAGCTCTCGCTGAGCGCTGGCCAAACGCCCAATAACAAAACACAGCCACAGCCTCTCTGCGGCTCCTCTAACGTATAACATGTTAGAGGGTACTGCTAGGGTTCTCCTGCGCGGCCCTCAATGGATCGGTGACGCTCGCCTAGCCGAGCGGAAGCGTTCCGCTCGCAGGCCGCGCACGCCCTGCTCGCTCCATCTCCCTTCTCTCTCTCCTTTCTCCTTCCCTTCAAACGTTGCTTGAAGACTTGTGGCTCACCACTTTGCTGTGAGAAGGCACAGCCCGGGGGAAATAGTGAGGAAAGAAGAGACTCGAATGGGATTCGAACCCATGTCATCGCCTATTGGCCAGGGATGCGTTACCACTACGCTATCGAGCCGGGATAAGAGCAGCTGCAGGATCACAGTCTAACATTTGCCTTCACGCCTTGTCTGAAGGTACGCCTCTGCTTCCTTTCTTGACCTGTTGCTCACAATGAGACGTTGCTTGAAGACTTGGCTCACCACTTTGCCTTCACGCCTTGTCTGAAGGCTGCTTCGCAGCTGATCCATAGGATCGCGAGTGCTCCCAAGTCGCACTCTAGCATAACAGAGGTTGTAGAAAACGATGCCGATCTGCGCCCTCCCCTCGTGATATAAGCAACAGAAGGGAAGCCCATGTTCGGTCGCTGCCGGTTGCATGCGCTCTCTCACCCTGATACACACCATCCTGGATAATTGACTAGGGCCCCCTTTATAGGTAATCGAGTGTGCCCACAACACAAAGTGCTTTTGTTGAATGTTGCATGTTAGTCCTCAGGTACTCACTATATCTCAGTGTATATAGTCAGAATCTCAGATCTAGTCAGACGACCTGTAGGGGAAATCTGCTATCTGTGGCTAGCTAGAGTGACTAGTGACTAGTGAGTGCCTCTAGTCCCAGTGAATAAGTGACTGCACTCAGTCTGAGTTCCGAGTTCTGATGCATGGTGCATGATGCATGATGCATGATGCATGAGTACATGAGTGCTCGGAGTACTGAGTTACTAGTTACTACTGATATTAATACCCGCGTACCTAACGAGCATCATTCTATCAGGCCTTGGGCTGAGGCGGAGGCGCTGAGAGGTGAGGCAAGCCTCGGCCTCGACATGCTCCACCCCGTTAGAGAGACGAGCGGGTTGAAGACGTTGAAGCTCGGATGGGCGACAGTCTTGTGCGAGGCGGCCCCGTTCCGCCTCTGTTCCGCCCCTGTGCCGCTCCTCCCTGTGGCGCCTCCGGCGGCCTCCCCCCTGACTGCATCCCCACCATCTCCCCTTTGCCTTGCTCGCCTCCCACAAGTATTTGGCAACACCACTAGCCGCACTCATCGTACCACCCATGCTGTGGGCATGCGGGGAACCGCCGGGCACCGCCCTGGCCAATGGGAGGCTGAAGATGCAATATTGCAAGTTGCGATCCAACTATGGGACGCTTGGTCGTCGCTACGCCGACAAAAGGGCGCGGCTGGAGAGACTGGCTCGCTTATGCCGTCATGCCCAACACTCGCGCCATTGCCCACCACCATCGCCACCACGCGGAACGACTTGGGGATGGAATGTGCGACTGGTGCGGATGGGAAGCCACGCGACGCTTTCTTGGCCGGATCCTGCATGACCGCCTCCATCTGCCTCGCTGATTCTCCTGGGTCAGGGGCAACGGCGGAAGAAAGCCCCAGGCCAGTTGCCGGCGAGTCAACTCAGTCCCGCACCCGAGCCGTATGTCTCCTTCTCTTGCTTTGCCCCTCCCCGTCCTCTGACCTTTTCTTTTTAGCAACGTTGCCCCAGTTGGGGTAACAACGGCCACACTTTCGGTAGTTGTGTGGGCCGGGATGACTTCGTGGGTGTCGCCGCCAAGCCTGACTGGGTCGAGGCCGATGTGTTTGGACGTGATGTTGATCCTGAGACGCACCGTCACAAGCTCAAGTTGCCATTCGGGGAGGTGAAATGCCGTTACTGCAAAGCTTACACGTTTGCAGAAGAACACACCCGGAATTCGTCCCAAAGAGATCCCCGCTTCTCTATATATGCTGCAAGGAAGGTGCGTTCATCTTCCACTTATTTGTCCTACTCTTCTAACCCTCAGCATTTAGGCAAAGTTAACCTTCCCAAACCGAAGCCATGCCATCCCCTGTACAACCTCTTTGGACGCAACCGTGACGGCTTCCGGCGAGCCACAGAAGAGTTGTCCAAAATACGCGTACAATGGAACGTTGGCCTTCACGTTGTGGATTGCCAAGTACGTCCGTCGCTTGGCAAGTGGTGCTGCCGGGGGAGTGTATTCTTTGGTCCTTCATGACACTGCTTCTACTGCCGTTGGACCCCTCTATCCTGCCACGTACCACGAAGGCAACCAGGAACCCGCCCCGCCGGGGCAGGAGAATGGCCCTCGCTATGCACAGCTCTGGCCCATGGAGTTCGAAGCCCAAGCCGCTCAAATGACCCAAAATGCCTCTACCTTAGGTCAAACACTCAATACATCAATCCTGCAGTCCATCATGAATATTCTCCTGGATGTATGCTGCAATTTCTTTTTGCGCACCTACGCTACCCGTTCGTGATATTATTCTACGCAACCCAGAGACCCCTCCCGTTGCGGTGACATTTAGGGGAGAGAATTATGGCCAGCGGCAATACAACCGTCCCACTTCCTCCGAAATGGCGATCATTATGCCTGGCATGGAGGATGATGACGACGGCGCCGAGTTGGCATCACGTTGTGCTGTTCTGCAGAAAAAATGATGCTCCAGGAATCGTCTACGTCAACGCACTAAACTCTTTCTATGATCCCTTGCATTTCGTCTTACTCTTCCCGTACGGCGATCGAGGGTGGGGCCCGCGTCAGACCAAGCTTCGAACCAAAAGGGAAATCAGGGCCCTTGACAAAGAAATCGATGCTCGCCACACCAATGCCCGAGCAGCCCCGCAGGAAGAGCCAAATGCCACACCTGCAACACCAGCCACACAGCATGATACCAACAATGGCGCACCAGAACGCACCCCTCCCGCCCATCAAAATCGTCTGGTCATCATTGGTCCTGAGGGCAGAACGATTATGAACACGCAAGGGGAACGTGTCCCCTTCCAGGACAACAACCCGCCCCCTCCTCATCAACTTCGCCATGCTCCGGACAACCACGTTGTGCCTACGAACGACCACACGCGCTTCCATATGATGCAGCGGGATGATTGGCAAGATGAGAATGGGAAATGGTATCCTTGGGTGCTAAAGTGGGACCGGATCAAAGATGAATGGGTCCTTGACGGTTATTCGGAAACAGAGGGACAACGCCTGGTTTACATTCGGAAAACCCAGGACACGTTGCGCACCGAAATGGTTGCCGGCGTGGTCGATGCTCTGGCCAACGACCCGAACGCTCGCGGGGCCGATGTCGGTGTTCCTGTCCTCCTGCCCGCCTCTTTCACAGGCGGACCGCGGTGCAAGCAAAAGACCTATCAGGATGCAATGGCCATCTGCCCGGCGAGGGCATGGAAAAAGTGAAGGTACTGGGGCGCATACATGTTCGTCAGAACATGGGCGCTCTTCCAAGGCCAACCCACGCTTCTCCTTATGTTGCGGTCAGGGTATGTTTCAACTCTCCTCTCCTGTATTGTTCCACCGATAACCCTTCCATTGACCAGTAGCCTTCTCTTTTTGATTGCCAAGTATGACCGTCGCTTGGGGCTATGGCGTTCATCAACAAAGGACAAGCAGAACGGAGACAACCTACCTCCACAAGTGGAGCTGCGACGGCGCACGATCCGTCGATCTGGGCCGGTTTGGCCCCCGTGGGAATGCAGGCATTGGCGCTCATCGAAGGGCCAGCGGGCAAACGGATGATTTGCGGGCGGAAGTGGGGTAGGCCTGGAGATGGCTACCTGCCGTTGGAATGCCTGTGCCACAGCGACGATGGCGGCGTGGCGCTGAGCCTCCTGTTGGGCCCACCAGGTTGAGGAGCCGTGCAGGTCCCAGCGACCGAGCTGGTTGTGGCTGGGATCGTCGTGCTCATTGGCGTCCCCATCGTTTGACGAGGGCAGCCCGGTCGTCGGCCGCGGGAGCGGATGGCGGGAGGTCAAGAGGAGGGGTGCGGGTCCGATTGGGCCAAGAGCTGGAGGAGCCAGTCGGCCGGGGTGGTGTCGAGCCAGTCGGTTGCAGCTGCGTATACAGCTGGCGAACGACGACGGCGCCAACGGCAACGGCCAGGCGCGCACGAACGGTGCGGGTGTTGGGCAGCGATGGGCGTCCCAGCTGGCACAGGACGAGAGGATGCATCTGAGCTACTTCAAGTGAGGATGGACAAGATGAAATGTGTTTTTGCGCCCTTTATCGCAGACGCCTGGCTGCTGGGATGCGGGGTGGCCTGTGACGGATGATGATGATCGATGATGGATGGTGTCACATGGGGCCCAGGTTGAATTCTCCCCGGCGTCTGGCCACTCGCCCGCAAGAATCCTGTTTCGGTATGTGTCTGACATTCTTCACCGCGGGGGGTGGAGTAGGGCCTGAGGCCGGAGGGCAGTGCGCTCCCCGCCGTTGGGGTTGAAGACGTCAGGCCGCACGGCAGCAGTCGAGGCAGCATAGTGTGCTCAAGCCGAGGCAGCGGCCTGAGGCCTGAGGGCAGTGTGCTCCCCCGCCGTTGGGGCAATATTGCCGCAGCAGCGGGGGGGCGGGGGCATAAATAACCCCGGACGGGTGCAAAACTTCTTGTCTCCCTCCCATCACCTTGCTTCTCGAACCGCTCACCGAGTACCGAAATGCCCCTCCCGCCTCTGACCGAGTTCCAGTTCACCTTCCGCCTCTCTCCTCTGACCACGAGCCCGGGTCTGCCATCGAACTACACCCCCCGGCTACTGGCTGGCGCCCATCATTCCCATCCGAGCATCCGAACTTCCAAGTTGGGCACAATCCCAACGCCCAGCCAGGCCCTTCGATTCTGCGCAAAAGAAGCCGAAGGCGGCTGAGGAGCGGGTGCTGGCGCCAGCGGTGCCCCGGGCCAGGTTCGATGTCAACACGGCCGAGCCTCGCGAGACCGTGCGCAAGCGTCGCCATGGGCCCGTGGTGGTGGAGGTGCATTGCCCAGAGGTGGCGATGCAGGACGCGTGGGACATGACAGAGGAGGAGGATTGCCCATCGGTGTTGATGCAGGACGCATGGGACATGGTGGAGGAGGTGCATTGCCCAGAGGTGGCAATGGTGGACGCATGGGACCTGGACCAATGACTGCCTTTGTTTTTGTTTTGTTTTCGTCTTCGTTTCGTTGTTGTGTTGATCGTTTAAGAAAATGAGATTGGTTTAAAACTACAATGTGGTTGGTATATAGTATTGCATAGCAGGATGTGAGGCCAAGGGTATGGAAAACGGACGTCTGGGTAGATGAAGTGGATAGTAACGCTGGAGAGAAGGGATCCAGGAATGCCCGTGGGGATGAAGTTGCGTGGTATGTCCCCGCTGTGGGGGATGAGAGAGGAGGCATTGAATATCATCCTCGACTGGATCTCTTGATGCGAGGGGGGACGCACCCACTTACTAGGAGTGCGACGTGACACGTGCGATCACATGTGACATGAGCTGTGACACGCGCTGTGACATGGGATGTGACATGGGACATGTGACATGTGACGCATCCCCATGGGGAAACGGGAGTTGAAATGTGCAATGCGAGTCCGCAGCGCGGTCGTCGGTACGCCGACAAAAGAGCGCGGCTGGAGAGACTGGCTCGCTTGTGCCGTCATGCCCAACACTCGCGCCATTGCCCACCATCATCGCCGCCACGCGGAACGACTTGGGGATGGAATGTGCGACCGGTGTGGATGGGAAGCCAGGCGACGCTTTTTTGCGGCCCCTGCATGACCGCCTCCATCTGCCTCGCTGATTCTCCTGGGTCAGGCGCAACGGTGGATGAAAGCCCCATCCCAGTTGCCGCCGAGTGAACAAGCCCCCGTTCATGGTACCACAAGGCCCAAGTCAAAAAGGACCACTGGGCCACATGTCCACATACCCAACCCAGACTTCCAAAAGGTACGTCGAACCGCACAGGCCAAACCTTTCTGGTTGGCGATTGTAACGTGCTAGATCAAGGCTATATGTGTGTCTGATCGAGAGAAAACGTGTTTGATTCTGTACGCGCAGACCGGAAGAAGATCGATCGCAGCCGCAAACGGAGGAGAATGGAGCTTGTCCCTCCTCGACCTTGTTGGAGCCTGTTTCTGACCGTTCAGCTGCTGTGCTCGACCTCATGTCCAGTCAGCCCGACGCTCCGTTGATGGCATGCTTGTCGGCCGACGAGATCCAGCAGCGCATCCGCGACATATGGTGCCCCTCCGCGACTCCCGGTGGGCTGTTTCGACCTCCCCGCGACCTCCCCCTCATGCTCTTACCGTTCGCGAGGGCCTCCTGTGACATGGTGAGCAGATCTAAGCCCCTCCCGATGCCCCTTCTCCGCGCGACTGTCCTTTTCCAGGCCCGCGACTCCGCGCTGGCAGGACACGAAGGGCGGGACCTGACTCGGTTGCGTGTGCGGTAGCAGTATTGGTAGCCCCGCCTGTCGGCCGACGTGTGGGCATATGTGCGCTCTTGCGACCGTTGTCAGCGGACCAAAGTGCCGCGGTGTCCTCCCGCTGGCTTGCTCCAACCCCTGGCCCCACCTCAAGGCCCATGGACTCATTTGACGATGGACCACATCACCCAGTTGCCATCCTCGAAGGGTTCGATGCCATCTTGGTCGTGGTGGACATTCACTAAGATGGCGCATTTCATTCCTGCCCATACAACGGACACAGTGCCGGCCTTTGGGCTTCCCGCCAGTTTGTTCACCACGTTTTCCGCTACCAAGGGTTACTGCGCCACTTGGTGAGCGACCGTGGTCCTACTTTTGCGAGCCACTCTTGGAGGGAACTGTGCATGTGACTTGGGCATCCACTCGAGCCTCAGCGCAGCGTATCACCCCCAATCAGACGGACAGACGAACAGGGTGAACCAGGTTCTCGAGCAGTACCTTCGTTGCTACCTGGATGAGCAGCAGTCAAACTGGATTGACCTTCTCCCCCCGGCCGAGTTTGCTTACAACTCTTCTCCCCACTCCAGCACAGGTGCGTCCCCTTTTTTTCCTTACGTATGGCTACTCGCCCCGCGGTGAGTTAGCGGCTGCGTCGTCGGCCGTGCCGGACGCCGCTTCGTTAGTAACCTCGAGGGTCTCCGCTCGGCCCACAGGCCGTAGCTCGGAAGACGCTGGCCGCAGCCCAGGGGCGGTATCGGCACTACGCTGTATGATCAGCATCGCACCGAGGCCGACTCCTTTGAAGTTGGTCAACCAGTTTTGGTCCGTCGCGATGGCTACTTATCCACTCAACGTCCGTCTGACGGGTTGAATTACCGCCCTTTCCAATCGTCCGGGCTGTCGTCCGTGCTGCGCATCATGTTCGCCTGCCTGATTGGCTTCATATCCACGATGTGTTCCACTTCTCCCGGTTGTGCGCCTAAAGTCCGGGCGACGAGGTCTCTAACCGCTTGGTCGGGCCCCCTCCCCCCTTTCCCGAGTATGCCGACGATGGGACGGTTCATCACGAGGTCCAGGAGGTTCTTAACTCCCGCCGTAAGGATCATAGTGGACGTCTCGAGTACTTTGTCCATTTCCGAGAGGCTACCCTGTCCACGAGCGGAAGTGGGTGCCAGCTGCGGACATGTCCCATGAGGCCGACCCGGTGGTTCGTTTCTATGCGTTGTACCCCGACAAGCCTGTTTCCCGCGCCCGTCGTATGGCCCTTGCCCGCCTTCTCCAACGCCGGGGATGTGAGGTCTGAAAGGGGGCAATGTCACCGTCTGACTAAGCTCGCTCCAATTTCCAATTCTGCATCCTATGTCTCGCTCTTCCCTTCCCTGTCGCTTCTGTTCTCTGCTCGATGCATTCTGTTTCCTCCCACGAAGAACGATATTGCCTTTTCCCCCGCCTCTATCTGACGGACCTTGGTTTCGATCGTTTAGCACCCGACTGTTACACACTTGAAGTATCAACACATTCTCCACAGTCGCTTGGCTTTCTGGCGGTCTTGCCGAGTCCGTGCTTCAACCGCACTGGTGACAACTATGCCAGCACGTTGGGATCAGGCCCCCTCAACAACCTTTGCAGGGATGAGGAGTACAGAACGCGGGGCCAAAAAAGGGAACAAAAAAGTGGTCAATATGAGGCTTGAACTCATGACCTTGGCATTACCAATACTCCGGAAGACGTATTAGTACCACGCTCTGACCAACTGAGCTAATCGACCTAGACGAATAGTGAGGAGCTGCTAGACAAATCAGTGGTCCAATAACGATTGACTTCACTCGCTTCCTCACACCATCCAAATCAAATGGATTCACCATGTCAACGTCGTGCCCTCTGCGTAGCAAAGGGCAACAACGCACAGGCCAGACAGCTTTCCACAGAACTACACCGAAGAGGAAGGAGAACGGGAAGGGATTCTCGCTGCGCCACGACGTGCCGTCCGCTTGTGACCTGTGGTGATTCCCGTATCAGAGGGCCCCACCAGGCCACATCCCTGCGCCACGCGCCATCCGAGAACCATACAATATAAGCCCAACGCTACAATGCTACGCCACGCCAAGTTCTCCCCCCGGCAAACTACGTGTGGCCCCGTAATCCATATCACCAAACAGGCGAGAGGGTGGATGGATAAAAGAGGCAAAATGTGCGCGGGGTACAATGTTGCATCGCGACAAGGGAGGAACGAGGAAAGAGGGGGGGCAAGGGACAAGGGGCAAGCTTCAAAAGCGATGGAAGGTATAGGGGTTCAAGGCCAAGCCCGGCCACCGTGGCGCCGTCTTGCGTGATGCTGTTGAGGAAGAGAGAGGGGGGGGGGTCCACATACGGGAATCGCTACAAAAGGAGAAATTAGGAAGTGTGCGTGCGCACACGGCCACGGCCCATCGTCGTAGGCACCGACCCGTCCGTGTCGGCGGCAGCGAGGGAGGAGGTGCGGGTATGCACCGTGCCGCTACTGACGCTCTTGTACTGCTTCAACCCCAGGCCGGCGTGAGAACTGGGGAGGATGGTGTTGGTGCGCGAACTACAAGGGAGAAGACAGAGATTAGTATTGACCATGCAAGTGCGAGGCAGCTGGGACGTACCGACCGTCTGGATCCGACAAGAGACTAAGCGCCACCTGGGAACGGTGAATCACCATTTTTTCCAATGAGAACGGCGGCCGTTCGTTGGCCAAGAGCGAGGTGGAGGATTTGGCGGAGCGGGTCTCCAATGGTTTCCCACTCACAACTTTTTTAAATTCGCGCTGCGCTTCCTCGGTGCGACCCATAGCCGCCCATAGGCGACCCAGTTCGTAATGGGCAAAGAAAAGGATCCCCATCGTCCCCGCGCAACTGGGGGCCCAGCGCAAATACTTTGTAAAAGCAATCGCTTGCCTCGGCGGCCAACTCTTCCGTGGACGGCATCTGGTCGTCGGGGGGCAGACGGCGCAGGGTATAGTCCAGTGGGAAGGCAGAGAAGAGCAAAATCGCACCACGCAGGAAGAGCGCAAGAGCGTAGGCTCCAGCCCACTCGGACTCGTCCGTCGGGTTATACGCTGCCGCATCCACGCTTTCCAGATGCGCCACCTCCCGGGATGCCACCGCCCCGGCCGACTCGTACAAAAGAAAGACCGGTGTGTGGGGTAGCGTGTGCCAAATGTACGCAAACTCGAGTCCGGGCAGGGTGAGGCGGCCGTAGCGGATGAACTTTTTGGCGCGACCCAAGGCAAAGCGCTCGGCCGCAATGGATTGCCCAGCCACCCGCTGGCACAGCAGTGGCACGGTGGCCATATCGTTTTGGCGCGCTGGACCGACGGATCCTCGGAATCGCCTTGGCCGGCTGCGCCCTCGGTGTGGGCAGCGTAAAGAGAAAGCGCTTTGGAGTACTGGAAATGGCTTTGCTAAATGACGATTGGCGCGAGAGGGCGTCAAAGCACTCGAATGCTCGTTCGTTGTCACCGAGCGTGAGGTAGACAGGGCCAAGTCCCAGTAGACCAAATGGCTGAGTTCACGATACTGGTGCTGGCATGTAATGGCGTTCCGGAACGACTCCATGGCCCGCTCGGGAAGAGCGAGCATGCTCTGCATCCGGCCTTGAAAGAAGAGGTAAAAGAAACCTTGCGGGTACCGCTGGAGGTTGAACTGCAACACCTTGTCTGCCAATTCCAGGTTGACTTCGGGAACGGGCACATAGTTGCTGATAAAGAGGTAGTACGTCAAAATGGTAATGTCGCACAGCGGACGCCGCAGCCCCTCGTCTTCCACGCCAATGCCCGGTGCGGAAGAGTTGGTGGTCCAGCCGCCTGCCTGGGAAAGGATGGTGATGGCCTTGTCGCGGTTGGACGAGTAACCAATGGTGCCAAGTACCTTGCTTGCCAGGGATGGCAACAGAGATAAGACCAGGGTACAGAGACCATAGGACAATTGGATTCCGCAACGCAAGTCCACATCAACGGCATACACCGTAGGGTCCTTGGTGCTCTTCTTCTCAGCCCGAAGGGTACGCGCCTTGGCCGCTAACGCGTCGCGACGGTCGCAAAAGTGAGACAGCTGACGGATGATGAGGTAGGCCTTGCGCAGGCTGAGCACGTGGCGTGCCAGTTTGGTCGGGTCGTTGGAGAGCATGGTGCCAATGATGGAGATGATAAGGCACGCTCCGAGTAGATCAGCTCGGCTTGTTGTTGGACGTAGGTCATAGAGGCAACAAAGTTGGTCACCGACCATCCCGGCAGGCGGATCTTGGGCCGCTTCTTGCGCAACAACTTGGCAATCTGCCCCGCATGCTTGGCACACCGCACTGCCGTTTCCAAATGAATCCGCTCAAAGGTCATCATGCCTTGACGGCATTGATGAGGGCCAACGCGATGGCCATGTACATCCGCGTCCCTGCATAGGGGCGAGCAATGTCTTCCGATTCGGACATTTGCGAGTTGAGGAACAAATTCATCATCCGGTGCACTTTGGCCACATCCTCCCGTACCTCAGTCTCACTCTGAACCACCTCGGCCTTGGACAACTTGTGCCGCGGAATGTAGTCGGGCCAAAGTGAGGCAGTCTGGGATACCGACTCGTCCGACGCGGCCGACAAGCCATCATCGTCATCTTGGTCCTGGACTGGGTCATCCAAGTCCACCTCTTCTTCCGGCCTTTCGCGAACCCCAAGCCCACCCCGCCTCCTGAGCCAGTGCCAGAACCAGGACTGGAGCCGGAGCCAGGCCAGAGCCAGTACCAGACCCCGGACCCGAACCCGAGAAGGCTGCTGCGGCATCCTCCTCCTGCCACGCCCCGCTGCGAGTGGGGACGGGCTCGGTGATCCCAGTAGTAGAGCTGTGGGCAGCATGGTCGATGCGGCGGTCAGCGGCGGCGATGTCTGGGCGTGACTGCCGACCGTGCGGAAGCATTGTGGGGAAGCTCATCCGACCTGAGGAGGAGCCAGAGCGGGGGCGTTCGCTGGCAGCGGCACTACGCGCCGCACCCGGTGGGAGTGGGGGGAGTTGGTCGTCGGAGGAGGCGAGATTGCTGAGCTGAACGAGAGCTGGCGGACAGGACGGTGCTGGCCCTTTTGGGATAGGTGGGATGGCCATACTGGGCGGTGGGGTAGGAAGCAACAGACAGGCGCGCCACCCCGTGCAATCCGGGAAGGAGAGGTAGAAGCAACAGCACCCGGTGGGAAGAGCCAGGACCGGGGTGGTTGGGTAGGTGGGGATTAGGTCGGGGGCGCGATCGATACCACAAGCGCCGAGACGGGAAGCATACGAGAAGGTCATCATGTCGGCCCCGTTCTGGGCAAGCCAGGAGATGAGAGCAGGGATACAATGGGCCTGCCCAAGGATGATTGCCTCCAAGTCACAGCCTGGTGGGGGAAGGAAAGTGGCGCTCCCATCTTCATGGAGCATGCCGAGACGATGGTACACGTTTGGGGCGCGGAGGTAGGGTTGGTTTTGCAACGCTTTGAGCCGCAACTGAACTTGCTGAACTCGGCGCTTGAGCACCATAGCATCCACTGGTTCGGCGGACTCCTCACTCTGCTCCGTCTCGTTCCCGGCGGCGGCCCAGCGGACGTTGTGCTCTCAAACTCCTTGGCCAATGCATCGTGTTCAGCCTCAATCAAAGCACAAATGTCCGCCCGAAGGACTTGGGATGATTCGCGAGGCCCGGGAAGGGGGTAGATAAACTTGGGTCCTGGCCCCCCATGTTAGGAGGAAGGGAAGTTCGGCGGGATAAGCCAGAATAGAAGCCAAGTCGGCGGCCGAGGACGAGAAGCGGATTTTGGGCAAGATGGGCTCGATCATTGGCTGGAGCATCTGCCATACCGAGCGGAAGACCCAGGGAGGCGTGGATTAGACGCGCTCCATCCGTTCGGGAAACAGGACGGCCATGTAGCGGACGGAAAAGAGAACGCTTGCCAGTCCATGGATTGGATGGTGAAGTCAGCCATGTTACAAATCACCACTAACTTGCCGGATCCAGTCTCGGGCCCATCTGCTGCAGCCGTGGCCGAGCATGGCCCTGCACAGGCAGAGGCCGAGAGGAGACTGAGGAGCATGTGCCGGTGCATCGTCTCGGTGCTGAGCAGTGGCAGAATGTTTCCCCACGCGAACCAGGACAACGGGGTTGCCCTGTTTGCTGACGGTTTGCACACGCCGAGACCATGGCGCCAGAGTGCGGTGGCGCCGGGGGTAGAGCGCATTCCGGCCTCGCCTCCGCAAGATTGATGGCACGTCGAGCTCGTACCAATACGAAAGCGCCTCGCACAACCTAACCATCGTCCATCGAGTCAGTGGGACTGCACTGCGATCAGAAGGGGAATACGTACAGGCCCAAAGCACGTTCGACATGGAAGTCGCGGGCACGAAGAAAGTTGAGCAGGATGGCGTCGGGGTAGTCGGTTTGGTGTAGTGCCAGAAGGCAGTGCGGAGAAGAGGCCCACCGTAGCGAGTAAGAAAGTGATGGGGAGCGCCCTGCTCGACCTGGACGCTCGTTTCGGCGCGGAGCTGGACCGCGTCGTCATCGGTGCGGCTCAAGCGGCTCTGGGCGACGGCCTCTGACTCGGCAGAGCGGGCAGAGAAGCGGGAGGGCACAGTACGGGGACCACCAGCCGCAAGCACGGCGGCGGAGACGTCGGGGCATTGGGGGAAGAGGGCGAGGAGGCGAGTCCAGAGCTGCTGGAGCGCGTGTTGCTGCGCGCGGGGGGGAGGGGGACTGGGAGAGGAGAGGCGCGGGTGAGCAAGTGCGTAGGGCTCGACGCGACTGAAGGGGAGACATACGGAGCAGATCGGCCGGGCTGGACATGGCCACAGCGGAGAGCGATGGGGTGGGGGGTGGAGATGGCAGTGGCGGTGATGGTGATGGTGACGGTGGTGATGGTGATGGTGACGGTGGTGATGGTGGGAGGGTCGAGGGGCGGGTGGCGGACAAGAGGCGTTGCGATGATCAATGCCGGTGAGATCTGAGAGGTTGCCGGTGCTGCGCTGCCCCGCAGATGCGTCTTCCTGCGGGGTAGCCGCAGGCACAGTCGCCCCGTGCGGTGACGGTGCGGCCGGGGGGCAGCGTGTGGGCGTGTCAGGTGGCATGCGGCAGGTGGCAGGTAGTGCGCTGGCAGTGCGTTAGGGTTGGTCCAGGCACGCGGCACGGGCAACCCTACTGGTCCCCCGCCAGGCTCAACCGCGCACGCCTTCAATTTCAAATCCACCCCGTGCGCCTTCAAGTTTCAACCTTGACAAACGTTCAACGCCAACTCGAAGCCCACGGCCTCAAAGCCCCTCGCAGTCACACCTCGCTAACACGCTCCTCACCCACCCCATCCGCCCATCCCGCCACCCCCGCCATGGCCACGCAGGCGGGCGCCTTCGAGGAGGGCACGTGGATCCTCCAGCTCGTCCTGCCCGTCGCAGGCGTCCTGCTTCTCCGTCTTGCTTGGGCGTTGTTACTCGCCTTCGTCTCGCCCTCTTCCGCGCCTGGGCCGCCGCCCACTCCTCTGCGGCCACCCGCTCCTGGGGCTTTTCCAACCCCTTCGTCGGTGTCGTCCAGCCCCTTAGCTTTGGTCCAAACGGCGAGGCAGCCAGGCAAGCCCGAGTTCACCTGCCCCAGCTCGCTGTCGTCGCACTTTTGCTGGGGCTGCTGGGCAGCCACCTGGCCTCCTTGGCTCACACCTTTGCCTTCCTCTTCCCTTGGCCCTCTGCTACCGCCAGCTCTGTTGACCTGTTTCTGCAAAGCAATACGGATGCATATGCCCCTAACTCTGAACTGCGGGTTCATTTGCGCACCCTCCTGCACGGCACGCCACATCTACCCGCCCTCGAGCCCATCCTGCGGCGAGTGGGCAGCATGGAGGGTCGACGGGCCTACTTGCTCTTTGGACCCGAGGTCTTCGCCTGCGACTTTTGTCGCCCCCTCACCGGGCAAAATCTAGACCCCTCCCCACTTGGCTGGTCTGACTTTGCCCTTTATTCGCTTCTCGTCACGCGCCTGGGCCAGCTGGCGCTCCAAGCGACTCCTTCTCCTTAGCCACCCTGGGACCCGGTGTCCTGGGGCTGTTGGACCACCTGATACCCCTCACTGCCGTCCAAACCGTGCAGACTGGTTCCTGCCTTTATTCTCCCTCTCCTCGCCTCCATCTGCCCTCAGGGTTCAGAGTAAGGGTTCGTTGACACGTCGGGCATGGCGCTTGCCCGCGATGCTGAGCTTACTTGCCCTCTTCCTCTATCGTGCCGTACAGCCTGTACCTCAGCGTGGGGTATTCCTACACCCGCGCTGGGTCCCATCTGGACCACGTATGTGCTTCTCGATCCTCCTCTGTGTCGCATCCACCTTTCACTAACTTGAGTTTAGTGGAACATTCATTTTACGCGGATCGAGCACGGTACGTTGGCCCTCTTGGCTTTGACGATGCTCGTCTGTCCTGCCTCCTCTTCCGTCGCAGGCCCAGAGGAGGCCATCTTCTCGCAGGCCAACTTGCCCCCCAGACGGTCCGAGCCGCGGAAGCTACGTTACTCCCCCTGTTGCAAGCTCAGGCTGCTGCCCTAGGAGCAACCGCGGCGTTGCACCAACGGCTTATGCCCACGCCCCGCCTCCCGCGCCGCACGCGGCAGAGACAGAGGATGGGACCGAGGCAGGTGTACAAGAAACTGTACATCAGTAAAATTCTACCTCTTTTGGCAATATCGTCGATCAGTCCATTTGATTCACAGAGGGGGGAGGGAGCGGGCAAAGCGCCGGAAATATGCGTAGCAGAGATTGCGAGGTACATATGAAGCAGGGAAGCCAAGGAGGAGAAACAATGCATCCACGCATCAACACATGAGACCAAACTGATTGTGTGATGCATCCCAGGTGAACCCACGAGGGGAGGGAGGGTGCGGTTCGATTTAGAATTGATGATCAAGGCCGTCGTTGGCAACTACGCGGTCGAAGGAATTGTTCGAGGCAGTCTTGGGTGGCACATCGGCACTCCTACCGCCTTGCAGCTCGCGGTCCAATGCATCGCCCGACCCGGCCGTCCATCCGCGCGCATTACGGATGCTGTCGCTCGAATTGGACAAGGACGAACGGGAAAAGCCATATCGTTCAGCATACTGTTGTTGCAACGGCGCCTTCTTCTTGCTTTTGCGTGGCTTGTCCCCCCGCCGTCGAGTCCGCTGGTGGAGCCACTGCCGCCAGGCACGTTCGGCTGCAACTCCTCCTCGCTTTGAATCCACGCGCCCGTCACGCTGTCCCTCCTGCCTGCCGGGGCAGGATTGCGAGCATTTTTGCTGCGAGCAAACCGGTCCTCCTGCTTTTCGGGGGCCAGGTCATCGTCCCAGTCGCGGCCGTTGGGCGCGTTGGGGTCCGTGTTCCACGGCGCGGGGGGCAAGCCGGTAGCCACCGGATGCTCCCGCCTCGTCTCGCCCGACACGGGATCGACCACCACTTCTTCATTTTCCCAGCGCTGGCGGTCGTAATGCGAGGTGCCACCCACCATACCATCGTCGTCGTATCGGCCAGCCCATTGGCGCTTTTGGGCCTTGTCGCGGCGGTAGTCCTTGATCAAGCCGTTGCGTACGGCCCAGGCGGGCGAATGGTTCTTGTTCTTGTTGTTGCGGATGTTTTGGATCCAAAAGTTGTGGATGTGGCCGGGGATGTAGCCGCAGCAGGTGAGGATGACATTGATGAAGAAGTCAAGGCCAATCCCAAAGCGCACGGCGACCGCAAGCGGTGGCAACAGCCAGCCACACAGAATGATCAGACCAGTGTACCAATGGCGGCGCTTCATTGGGTTGGCCGCTCGCTTGCCGCGGCGGTAGTTGACGGTCTGGCGCGTGGGATACGCAGGGGCAGGGCGCCCTTCAGACATGGCGGGAAGCGTAGGGGAAGATGGTGGCTGAGGGAAGGTGGGCAGAGCGGAAAAAGATGGGATCGAACGCAGGCTGGCTAAGTTGTCGCAAACTCACATGGTTGCTATCTGCGGGTGGATGTTGTGGCCCAATGGCCACCGGCGCCAAGCTAGGCCTCCGCGGCGCAAGCCCGGCCGCCCTCGGAGCGCATCCACGATCAGAAAAGGTGCCTGGCAGTGCCTGGCAGGGCCCATGCCATGCGCCCTCGCCTTCTGACACACGCCCCGCACGGGGGGCAGTGCTGGTGCCCAACGGTGGGCAGCCTATCACCCAGCGGCCACACTGCGCTGGTGCAGGCCCATGCATCAACTCGGTTTCGGCGATAGTTGACGCGTGATGAACGACGCATGTGCACTCGGCTGCCGCGATGGCAAGGAAGAACGCGTCATCGAGCGCTAAGATTGGGGCCGCCAGCTGCGGCCAGGCGCCGGCCTGCACTGCACGGGGCAGTGTCATGCATGTCATACATCATGCATCATGCACCTGCCTGCATGGGCTGCGCTGGGCTGCGGCAGGCTACGGCCGGGCCTACTGCGGCTGCGCCCCCAGCAGCGGCAGCACGGGGGCAGCCGAGCGCGTGGCTGCGCAGTCCGACCCCCCGCCGCGTACGCTTCAAGGAAGCTTCAAGATAGATGGAAGGCCTGAAACCAATGGCCCTATTTTAGTCGCCGCAAAGAAAGCGGCACGCCGGCAGCCTTCATGCACTTCATGCATCTGTTCGGGCCGACAGCCGAAGGGCGTCGTAGCACGCGCGCCAACGGAAGCCCACTCTCTAGTCTTCCCAGCTGTGTTCTTTGCCATAGCAACACGCCAATTGTGGGGCAAACGCAGCCTATGACGCACATGCTCCCCTCCCCTCGTCATTTCGTCTGTGTGTTCTGAGCCTCCGCCGCCAGCCACCGCGGCAAGTCCTCAACCATCGACGGGCCCTGGGGCGTCCACCCCAGCAGGCGCACCGCCCGTTCGGCGCGGGAAAACGAGTCGGTGCCGAGGACAAAGCGAATGTAGGGCTGACGCGCCTCTGCCTCCTCCACCGACACATGTTCCACCTCGCTCGTGTCCAGCAGCCCCATCGCATGCCCCACTTTGGCCCCACGCGCCACATACTCCCCTAACACAATTGCCTCGCTTTGGCCCATGAACATGCCTCCCTCGGGTGCCCAGAGCCCTGTAGGAGTGGACGAATCAGGGCTTGCTGCTTTCTCGGCCAGACCAAGGTAGATCCGAGCAAGATCTTGGACATGTACTGCCCCCCACCGGTTCGTGCCTTGGTCAATGACAAATGCCTTGCGCTGATCCAGGGCGGCAGCCCAAAGTGGGTATGTCTCCTTCTTGCTGGGGCCAGTGCCTTGCCCGCACACCACACCGGGAAACACGATCGCTGCTCTCAGCCCCTTTTGGGCGGCCGAGATGACGAGGTGGTCGACAAAGCTGTGTGGTGCTTCGGGCGGCCGGTCGAGGATACGCTGAACACCGTGCCAGTCATCGTACGCCTCCTGACAGGTCGGTGCACCAAACTGGTTGGCAGCTAGCGCCGCTGCTGCCCATGCCAGACCTCCGCTGGTGTGCAAGTACGTCGTCTCGCCTCTTGCCGCACCACGAAGCAAAGCCGGGTGCCGACTCGGTCCTCGTCACTGCCAGCAGTGTGGATCACCACCGTGGCTTGTTCCGCCTGGGACTCGAGTGTGGTTGTCGCTGCAACGTCGCCAAGGACGGTGCGGACCGTGGGATAGGCCTTCTGAACCATCTGCGCCTTGGTCTCGTCGCGCACCAAAACCGTCACGTCCCAGTCGGGATGGGTGGCCACAACGAGGGCCAGTACACTACCGCCAATGTACCCCGTGGCGCGCCCGTAAGAAACAGTCGGACCATAGCGTATAGCTTGGGAAAATCGGGCGGGAGAGAGGCTCAGGCGCTCGGGATCAGATGACTTGGTGCACTGAAGAGAGACTGCGCAAGTGATTTTAACGAGCCCCTCCTCGACATCCAAAGCGATTGGAGGCGTGGGCAGGCTTCAAGCTTCAAGCTTCAAGCTTCAAAAGCCAAACTCGATGATCGATGTCGATGATCTATGAGGCCTGAAGCCTGCGGTGACTCGGTGACTTCGATACCACAAGGCAGACCATCAGATATACGACGGTCGATAATCGATAACTAGAACTGGCCGGGAATCGGGTTAGGCCTTAGGTAAGGCCTTAGGTAGGCACATGGTGCGTAGCGGACGCGTGCGTTGCGTCGTTCCGCCCACGCCTTGCTCGATTCCGCTCTGGGCCCACGGGGTCGGTAAAGGCCAACGGAAATGGAGGATGGTGGGGCCGGTGGGGATAGTGATGCAAGTGATGTGCGATCCGCCGTGTGATGCACATGTGATGGATGATGGGTTCAACGCGTTCAGCCTTCAACTTGAACGTTCAACATTCCTTCGCTGCATTTTCCATCGATCATCTCGGTTCTTGTCCTCTCGTCGACTGCCTTTTTCTCCTGTGACACCACCATCACTCCCAAGGCCCAAGGCCTAACCCCGCTTCATTCATACCCGCAGCATGGCCTCCTCCTCCCCTTGATCTGGTTGGCTCCGTCTTACTCGTGTCCAAGAGTCTCTCTCTCGTTCCCGTCATCGCCTCGCGCCGAGCACACCGTCCAAAGGATATATGCGTCCAACAGGGTATATATTGAGCGTTATTGAACGCGTTGATGCCAAAAACCTTTGATGTGGGCTCGAGAGCGTCCTAGGCTGGGAGACTATTACGCCAGGGTGAGCGAAAGAAGCAAGCGAGCCAAGTTTGAATCCTACCGGTGAGGCATGTGCATGACCGGATGATCTGAGGGCCTGTTGAGACGTTGAGGCTAACGCTTTTGCCTCAACAGGCAGGTGCCGAGAGGCAATAGAGTTCCGACAGTGGGGTACAGAACTTACAGAGGCATTATAACGCTGTGATAACAGAGTGTGGTGCAATATAGCACAAGTGGCAGCACATATCAAAGGAGGGAGACTCCGACTGCCTGCCAGATACGCTGGACAAGGAGCACGGAAGCATACCATCTCAAGCCACTATATCTTCCTCCTCATCCTCATCCGTCGCCAAGTGTGTGGATTACCAGCGCCCACTACCCCCATCCCCCTGTGGGCACCCCCACGTTCTCCTCCACCATGTCCTTCACAATCAGACCGTCCTGCCAGCGTCGAACCCGCTGGGCCGCGCTGGCCACCGCCCTCCTCCTTTCCCCGTTGGTGCAAGGCGCGCTCACAAGCGTCAGTCTCTTCCCCAGCTGGAAGGCAAGCCATGCTGGAGCCAACCTCTCGGCTGTCCTCTTCCCGAGCTATGCCGAGATCGGGATCGAACCGAGTAACCTGCCTGCCATCGTCGGGACCGATTCCGTCAACCCGCTGACGTATGGATGTATGGAGGCACTCCAGAACCTGAGTGGGTCATCCCCTCACGTCCGTATTGGTGGTAATACGGGTGACAATGCGCTGTGGAATTCCTCGGCAGAAGGATATGGGTATAGCACCAACACAGCCGCATCTGCTGGGCCCAGCTCCAGTCTTTACTTTGGCCCTGGCCTCTTCAAGGCCATTGATCGGTTGCCCCGAGATACCCCAATCACGTTTGGACTCAATTTGGCCTACTCTGGCTCCGATGCGGTAGAGCGGATTGTAGAGACGGCCAATGCGGCCATGGATCACCTGCACAGAACGTTGACCTGGTCGGGTTTGAAGTTGGGAACGAGCCCGACTTGTACGTTAGCAATGGCTACCGCAAACCAGGCTACACAAAGCAAATGTACGGGAAGGAGTGGATCACCCGCGTAAAGGCCATCTATCGGCGCGCTCTCAAGCCCCGGGGCAAGCCGGCTGCCATGTTTGAAGCCGCTGTCACGGCCACGACGGCCAACAAGAATGGCCACCCCTACCGTGTGGTCAATTTGACCCAGGACACACATGGCGTTGGGTACAATGACAGTATGTTTGTGAAGTCACGATCTGACCTTTTTCGTCTTCTCCTATCCTAAGCTGTATTACATTAACGTCTCGAATTTCCCCATCACGTCCGACTGGTTGCTCTCTCTTCCCAATACCGTGTCGCAACTGTACGAGTGGCAACAACAGTCCTACCAGGCGTTGGACATGGGCAAACCCTACTACCTGCGCGAAATGGGTTCGATCGGTCCCGAAGGCATTAAGGGCATCTCCGACACATTCCGCACCACGCGCAGCATGTGCAAGTGCGGCGTCATGTCCTCGCTGGAACACATCATGTCCTGCACCCGCACCCAGGCCAAGTTTGGTGCGTTGCATGAGGCAGTGCGGGAGCCCATTCTCCAGCTCCTCCGCTCCATCCCCGACACCCACGTCCACAACGAACCTATGGTGGAGGAAGAGGATGGGACGAGGCGCGGACGGAAGGCACAGCGCACCGATTACCGCGTGATGGGGCCCGGAGCACTGGGAGGAACCGGAATGGAGGTAGACCACACGCTGCGCGACACGGGATCGCAGGAGGCGCAGAGCGCGTACCGGCGGGTGGTGCATGAGAGCACTGCGTCGCCTTTGGAACGCCGGGAGAAGGAACTGCTTCGGCTGCTTGAACAAGCAGAATGCGACAAGAACGCCAAGTACCAGGGACGCACTCAAGAACCGTTTTTCCCCCTGGTTTTGACGACGCGAGGATACTACGGCACCAAGACGGCGGGCAAGTTGTTCGCGCATTGGAAGGAGTTGGCTACTAAGTCTCAGTGGAAATGGTTCCTCGCTCGTATGTCAACCACGTTCCTCCGTGTCCACACGCGCTTCCTAGGGTACGGGACCGGATGGCGTGAGCCGGAGGGTCCTGATATCCTGGCGATCCCCCTGGTCCCTTAATCTTGGTGGCGCTACCAAGTAACCCCCGCAAGATGAACGGTTCGGTTTAGACGTAGCGTTCCCCCTGTCCCAGCCTTAAGCTCTGTCAATGATATGAATTCAAAAGGGAGATAAAAAGGGAGATATCTTTATTTATCTTCTTCACTTGAGCTTCATGCATCAGGACTCCAGGTCTCATCAGGCCCGTGTGCCTGTTTTGGCCCCACACAGCCCTCTCGGGCACGACCGCTATAATCACTCTCGTCTTCCTGTGTGCCCGTGCTGCGTGTGCGTGCCCCGAATACTATATTGTTGGGAGATTTCGGACTCTCGCCCGCTTCGTAAAGTCATGGCGCACCTGCATCTACTTTTACTTTTTGAGGGGGGGGAGTGGTATGTTATGTTGATCCACAGTCGCTGCTCAATGCGCTTAAGCGGAGCTTCCTTTCATCCGGGTCCCCTTGCACATTGGCCTCGCTCGACCCTTTCTACGTTATTCTCGTGCTCAAGCTGAAATGGGTTGAACAAGAAGATGAATGTTGTGCATAATGTGTACCCATACTCTTTTCTCCCTTCCGAGTCGGCATGGGGGTCGCTTCACCATAATAGCTGCGGTCGATTTTGTGCAGATCCTAAGGCTTGCTGATTTGTTCTCTGCAATGGATCCAAACCCTTCTCCGTCCCCTTCCAAATGATCAGAGCTCTGCTTTACCCACAGCACATCGATGGATCATGATATATACTCCACTTTTTTTCACTCACACCGGTACTTGGCTTGCGCAAAATAACAAAATAGATGGACTCCTATCGCAACGTACTTCATCCAAGACTCGAGCACCACTCCCCCGTTCTGGTCTCCCGCGCAGAATTTGTGATGCATGATAGGGAGGTAGTGGATGCTGCGTTCAGTGAGTATGGGAGTACAATCCCGGCCAGCACACTCTCCCCATCCTTCCTTTGCCCTTGATCCCATGAGTTAATCCCTTCCAAAAACCTTAATGTAAAGTGTAATGCAACTTGTCATGCGTTTGTATTTCCCCCTTTCCTATTCCACCGTGTGAGCGCTGAGAGTCTCACATTTGGACCCTTCTGCACTCATCCCAGCATAAAAAACGTACCCCGATTCGATCTCCCTGTCACTTCCTTTGGTTCACTCCGTAATGGCCCAAAGGCGGTGCCACCAACTTCGTGCTGACTTGGCTTGATAGCATGGGATAAGCCGAGCAAAAACGACACAAAACCCTATCCTTCGTCTTTGCGCATTTTGTCTCGAGGCCCTGGAAGCAGTCCCTTGAATCGCGTATGGCATACGATGGTCTTTTATTCCTCTTCGTCGTCTCTTCGCTCACTGGCTCCCCCAGGACCGTAGAAGTTCCTTCTCTGCACTTCGCTTGAGACTCAAGTCCTCCAGCAAGACCAGCAAGTCCTCATTCTCCGTCTCGGCCTCTTGGACCTGCACTGCCTCACGCAGCAAGAGTTGCAGTCGCTCGATCCGTTCCAACAGAACCGGATCAGGCGAAGGAGAAACAAGTGCTTCTTCCTCTCTTTCTTCCTCCTCCTCCTCAGACGAAACTTCCTTCTCGTCCGCCGACTCCTCCTCGGCCGCCGCCGTCCCAGCAAGCGGCCAGGCGCAAGTCTGCCCACCTCGTCCCGCAATCGCCGGATTTCGGCCGCTGCCCCAGCCGCTCCCATGGCGCGAAGGTGCACCTCGGCCTCGAGCTTGGTTCGAAGGGCGGTTAGATTGGCAATGGCCTCGTCCTGCTTTCTCTCGGCCTCAACATGGGCTTGACGAGCAGACTGTACTTCAGCACGAAGGAGGTGGAGGGAGGCTCGGCTGGCCTCCAGCCTGGGGGGAAGGGAGGAAGGTGCGAGCGGCCGTGTGTGGGCCATCAGACTCATCGCCCCTTGCCACCACAGCACAAAAGGCCAATCGAACCATTCCCCACCCCAGTCCGGACAGCCGGGAAGAGCGTAGGATAGAGGCAGCGGTCCGGGCGTGGGAAGTGCGCCCCCAGCCGGACGCAGACGGGCAAACGTCACATGATCCCGTAGGAGCGAACTGATCTGGACCAGTTGAGCCAAGGGCGGGACCACCGCCTTGCTTTCTTCTCCCATGGGAGAGGGGGGAAAAGTGGCGTTCACGCCCAGTGCCAACGCAGCCAGAGCCGGGAGCAAGTCCTCCTTCTCCAGCATTTGGGTGAGCACGGCCATAAGGTCCGGTGAGAAGGGTAGGGCGTAGTCCCACCCCCATTGCGAGAGGAGTGTAAGGACGCCCACCTGGGTCCGGGGCGCCGGAGCCTGAAGAAGCAATAACATAAACTCCATGAAGGGGATTCTCTTCACGTCAACTGGTTGGCCTTCCTTCTCAGGCTGGCTCTCGGAGGGTGACACGGGAAGAACGAGGTTGCGGAGAACATCCTTCGCTTCGTTGGAACCCCTCAGTAGGTGGGAAAGAATCTGGCAAGCTCGCAATCCTTGTGCATCCAATTTGCCCGTGGCCAAGACGCTGTGCCAGATGGAGAGGATCTGCCCTTCCTGGCAATAGGAAAGATAAACCTTCTCCACGTCTGGGTCGAGAGGGTCGATTGGTGCCATTGCATCCCCATTCTCTTCAGGAGGAAGAAGCAAACAGTGAATAAGAGCTTTGCGAAGAGCGATGTTCTCCCCCAATCGGTCAAGGAGGCTGAGGAAGGCGACATACAGACCCCAGAGCGCACGTGGGTCCTCTGAGCTCTCTTCCAGCCCGATTGTCAAAAGGGCATGTAGAAGAGGTGGGATGGCACGGGACTGGACGAAGGACGCCTGCGCTTCCAGACACCCTTCTGCCAGCGTCACGACTACCGCCGCGTGCACACGCACGTTCAACGGCGAGTCCAAAAGCAGCGTCCCCACCCAAGGAAGTAAGGTGGCGGCAATGTGCCGTTGGACCTCCAATTTGGTCTCATTGAGCTCCTTCTCCTTGCCCGTCTCATCATTGGCCAGTTCCGACTTCTCTGAATTGTCCGTCTCCTCCTTGGGTGTTTCCTCCTTGGGTGTTTCCTCCTTGGTTGTCTCCTCCTTGGTTGTCTCCTCCTTGGTTGTCTCCTCGGTTGTCTCCTCCTTAGTTGTCCCTTCCTTCGGCGTCTCATTGTGAATCTCCTTGGTGGTGGGTTGCAACGACTCAGGTTCGGGATCGGCCAGCAAGACCTGCAGCACCCTCAGGCCTGCTTGTGCTGTCACCTCCCCTCCTCGTTCAAGGACAGGCCGGAGAAGGGTGCCGAGGCGCGCTTGGGAGAAGTACTTGCGTGCGCCCTGAGCACGAGTGAGGATGGCCTCGCAGGATTCGAGCGCGTCCAAATCGGTTTCCCAGGGAAGGGGGATAGTCTCCCGTGCCTGCGCACGAAGAGAGGAAGCGGAGCAGAACGTCCAATCCGCCCTCGTACAGGGCCAGCTGGGCCAACGGCGCACTGTGTCCGACCAACGAAGGCAGCAGCAACAACGTTTCCCCCCGCAAGGCCGCACGTGCATGCACCCCCTGTGGTTCTTCTTCGTCCGGCTCAAATTGCGCTTCGTCTGGAGAGATGCAATGGAGCAGAACGGCCATTCCACCGCCAAGGGACAGCAGCGCTGCTCCCGTTCGCTCCGGCGCCGAGTGAACCAAAGTGCGAAGAAGCGCAAGGGAGGCCAGCGCGACGCTAGGCGCGTAATCCAAGTCGGGCGAAACTTGCTGCTCCGAAAGGTGCACCCCGGGTCCGAGCAGCGACAAGGACCAGGCCAAGCCTTCTTGTTTCAAGAACGCTTCGGCCCGCGCTGGGTCGTCGCACAGCGCAGTCAAGGTATCCAGCAACGCCGTCAACACTTCCCCGCGCGCGCGTTCGTGTACCGCGCGACGAACTTGACGCATGCGCGCGGCCTGGCGTGCCCGTTGCCGCGCCAGGTCTTCCCCACCGGAGGGGGAGGCTATGTGGCCCATGTCAAGCGGAGGCAGAGGGGCAGGGGCGGGCAAGGAGGGGGAGGGCGTCGAGGAGTGCGGCCCAGGCATCGGCAGCAACGAGGGCGGGCCGACTGCGAGCGAGGCTGCGGAGACTGTAGAGGGCGGCGCGGACGTCGGCCAGCGCTTGGTCCTGGTCCAGAGGCGGGGACTGGGACTCGGGCGCGGAGGACTGGGGGTTGGCGTCGGCGGCGAGGGCGAGGCGGGCGGCGAGGGCGCGGACGGTATCCTGCTCGGTGGTGGGCGGGTGGGCGGCGTGCCAGCGCTGCTGCAGCCACGAGGCGGTGGTGAGCATGGGCGCGACGGGGCAGACGGCGGGCAGGCCAACCAGCGGGCGGCGCCTGGCGTGTTGGGGAGCAGCCAAGCAAGTGGAGCAGCCGCCGCGGCCGGAAGCGGGTGCTGCTTATGTCAGCCCGCACGTGCCGTGCCCTTGGCTGGCGGAGCTGCGGGGCGGAGAGAGTGGCGAGTTGCTACGCGAGTCGATCAGTTTCGCTACGCAGAACACCAACCAACCCAGGGACCAGCAGGCTGCAACGAGAGCAAGAGCAAGAGTACGAGCATCGGTAACAGTGGCAGTAACAGTAACAGGGAAACGAATGTCCATCAAAATGTCCTAAGCGTGCGGGCTAAGCCGCGACGGCGTCCTCCTTCCCCGCCCCAGGGACATGGGGAGACGAGAGGGATGCACCAGGGGAGGAAGGGGCCCGGAGATGGCACGGCGGGAGGCCACGTAGTGTCTCGCCCGGTGCTGAGGCCGGTTCTCGTTCCGGGGGGAGGGGGAGGTATTTCTCTTGAGCCCATGGCAAAGACGATGACGCGAGAAAAGGCGGGGGAGGAGAGGAGGGAGCTGAGGCCAAAAGCAAACTCGAACCTGAAGCGGAGGCAGAAGGAGCGGGCAAGTCGGTGTCGGACCAAACGGGAGACAAGGGCGAGTGAAGCGGGTGGAACTCCTCCTCTTGCTCCAGCTCGTCCACCGCCTGACGTGCGACCGAGAGAAGGTAGAAAAGATACCAACGCAGAGGAACAGACCGCCGATGCCCATGGCCTCCTTGGCCCAGAGGGTGGTACGCACAACTGGTGCAGCGTCATCCGCCGGTGCTGCCGGCGCGGCAAAAGTCTTGGTCATAGCACCCACACCCACATGAATCAACAGCTTGGGGAGGGCTAGCGCTGTGCAGAGGGTGTACGTCCTCAATGTCAAGGTGGGAGCGGCGGCCAGAACCGTGTTGAGCAAATTAAAGGGATAAGGGGCAAGGCGGATGAGAAACAGCAAGCGCGGCTGTTTGTCGATCGCTCGAACAATCTTTTGCAAACCTTGGGATTTGGACAGGAGACGCTGCATCGGCCCCTGGAGTAAGGTACGCGAAGCAAGAAAGATAGCGATGCTGCCCACGAGCGCACCGACATAAGCTGTGACAAAGCCGGGCCACAAGCCAAAGGTGTAGCCGCTGAGGACGACCAGGGTGGAATAGAGAGGAACGGGGGGGATGGTAGTAAGAAAAATCAAGCCGGCCATGGTTGCGTACCCGAACCAGCCCCACTGCGCCAGGGTCTGAGCCAGTCGATCGAGTGTGGAAAACACAAGAGAGCGATGGGTGAACAGGAAGGCGGTGGAAGTCAGTGAGATGAGGAGCCATATGAAAAAGGGTATGTAGGCGTAGAGCCAGGGCGGGCGCCAAATGCGTTGGCCGGTAGATGAGTCACGAAATGCGTGATCGGCAGTATCAAAGGTGCGATGCACACCCCGTCCCGCCAGTCTTACAGCCGCGCATGGATGGAAAAGGACCCAGGCGAGGGAGCGCAGGGACAAGAGGAGAACAGCGAGCAAATGGCCGAGCGGAGCCGTGCGCTGAGCATGGTGGCCCGCGTATGTCCTCTCAGGGGTGGGGTACCCAGCAAGACGGCCTCAGAGGATCGGCGAGGTGGGCGGACTTGACGTGGGAGGGTAAAACTGTGCCTACTGTAAGCCTGGGACTGTTGTGTGGGGACAAAGGGTGGCTCGGGGGGAGGTGAAAAGTATTCCTCAGCAGGGGCCAGAGGAGTGCCGTCGGGGAAGGAGTGGGAGTGCGAGTTAAGGGGAGCGGGGGAAGAAGAAGGAGGAGGGGCAGGGGAAGAAGGAGGAACGATGGTGTCGAGAGCGGTGGTGGTAGAAGAGGAGCGGGGCGGCACGCTTCTCGCCACTTGGATACTTTGAGTGCGGCGGTGCAGGACGTTGGGGACGGGGCCCTGGCAGGTGGAATAGGAGGGGCCACGGGGGAGACGGGAGGTGGGGCGGTAGCAGGTGGGGGTGGTGCGACCGTCGAGGCTGTCGCGTGTGGGCAGCAGCTCCGCCTCATCCGGCTCGCTCACCAACGCCGACGCAAACAGAGGCTGCGCCATGCCGACGACGGGGCTGTCCATCTAGCTGGCAACAGGTCGTGGTTGGAAGCGGGACGTGCCAGGTGGCCAGGCGGCGGGAGAGGCGGATGGTGCTGCGGGGGTGGGAGGGATGCGCAGGAGGCGCAGGTGGTGGTGATGCGGACGGGGACAATCAAGTCACAGGGCACTGGGGGCATCTCTTTTCCTGCTATATCAGCATCTGCGCTACGCCGCACAATCGGCCGAGCGTCGCGAGCTTAGCGAGCTGCGAACAGGTTGCATCCACTGCCCCCCTGCCGCGCATCAGGCGCAGGACGCTCGTTGAACACGTTGAACATTGGACGTACGTACTTTGAACGTTGAATATTGAACGTACTTGGTTCAACATTCAACGTTCAACGTTCGCGTTCACCGGTCGCCAAGGACCAAGTACCGAGGCACAGAGCATAGGACGTCGATTGTATTCCCTGCACCCTGTCGCTTCGCCACCACACCATCACCCCGAGCCCATGCGCTCGCGTCACTAGCGCCACTCTACTTCTAGTCAAAGTAGCTTCCATCTTCACTCTTCACAAACAGCTTCTGCTCTGGGGGTCGGTTATGCTGTGGGCTGTCCTCTCTCTTTTCTTTGCCTTCACGCCTGGCTGCTCGCGAGAATGCGCTTCGCATGCAACCCATATGCAGACGGGGGAGGGCATATGTATTGTGCATGATGAGGGGAAAGAAGAGAGAAAAAAGATAAGAAAAAGAAGAGGAATTGATATGCGGGGGGTGGGCGTGGGGAGAGGGGGGACGAAGAAGGCATGTGGACGCAACTGGTATAGCGAGACGCAGTAGCATAGACGTTGCTTTCCCAGTGGAGTGACATGGCGAATCGATGTCCGTGTGTACGATGCAGAGGATTGGAGATGATTGGAGAGGAATAGGGGTGAGGGTGGATGAGAGGAAAAGTGGAAGAAGCCGGAAAGAGGATGTGGAGAGGGTAATGGGGAAACGGGGTAGTGTTCGATGCGGAGCTCAACCCGTTACAGAAACCAAAATAGACGGAGCAAAAGTGAGTGGAGAAGAGAAGGCGAAAAAGTCCAAGATGAATCGCATGATCCACAAGAAAAGAGGCAAAGGGGAAAGTGAGTCCGCCGCAGTCCGTGATCGGAAAGTGAGGGACCAGGGATCAATGGACCCCAAATACCTCCATCAGACCGGTCAGGTTGGTCGGGGTGCCTAACCCGCTCACTGCATCCCACCCCTCCGACGCAGCAAAGCCTACCCCACCACAGCCGTAATTTTGCCCGGCCTGCACATCGTACAGCACGCTCGAGTTGGCATACAGAGTGGGATGAATGTAACCCACCCGACCCAAGCCTGCCGCATGACGCGCATCGTTGATGAGCGAGATGAGGCCAGCCCAGATGGGTGCACTGGCTGAGGTGCCAAACGCGGTGACGGGGGGCCGCCTTGGATGACGGTGATGGGTGTGCCGATTGCGCTGACGTCCGGGTAACCGCGGCCGGTCTGGTTGGCCTTTTGGGTGGCAGTGGGAAGAAGAATCTTGTAGTTCTGCAAGGCAGAAGTTTGGTAGGAAGGAGAGGAGAACAAGTTGCTGTACCCACTTCCTGACCAGCTTGCCGCCCACTCCTCTTCAGCGTCGACGGTGGCGCCGACCGAAAGCACATATGGACATCCGGAGGGGTATGTAGGCAAAAACTTGCCCGATGGGCACGTCGAATTGCCACTGACCGAATCCACACCGCCATCACCGGCGGCAAATCTGGAACGTCAAACCGATGACGACCATCCTGGTAAGCTGAGTGCCAAGAAGAAACGGGGACGGAAGCATAAGA
This sequence comes from Moniliella sp. 'wahieum', assembly GCA_003971905.1. Lineage (NCBI taxonomy): Eukaryota > Fungi > Basidiomycota > Moniliellomycetes > Moniliellales > Moniliellaceae > Moniliella > Moniliella sp. 'wahieum'. The sequence goes on from RSEE01000015.1 coordinate 199,813, forward strand.
AGGGCGACTTACACGACGGTCGTGCCTTGGGCGGTCAGCTTTTGAATCGTGTTGCACAGGTAGGTTGCCTCGGACGGTGAAAAGGCAGATTCAGGCGCGGCAAAGGAGATGCTAATCACACCTGGGTCAAGACTGGGTGTCCAAAACATAGTTGAGCGATTGAGAAAAAGTGGAACCAGACTCGGAATAGTAGAGATAGGTGTTGTTCAAGGGATACCCTTGCGCGGCAACCACCATCTGAGTGTCCAACGAACCTTCCAAGCTGGGCTGGCTTGCAGTGTTTGTCCCGCTCACGCCGTCAATAAGGTGCATGGCGGTTGTGCCGGAGGGCACAAAGGACGAGTACTTAGTCATGTAATCCTGCACGTCGTCCAAATTAATGTTGGATCCAGTGTAGCCCATAATGAGCACATCCAGCCCCGAACCACCCTTGGAGGTGTAAGAGGCTGACCCATACAAATGTTGAATGCACCCAGCTTCGATTGCAGTCCCATTGCTTCCACATCCCGTTGTAGGTTTTCGTGCGGGCAAAACGACAGAGTGCTGAGCTTGCTTCGCCGAAACCTGAGAAGAGACGGGGGGCACGGTAGTCAAGGCCGGTCGCGTCCAGGAGGGAAAGTTGGTAAGACCGTCAACGTGCTGGACGTAGTCCATGTCGCTGGGAATGGCGAGGGACGTAGTACGAGTGTACCGGGTAGTTGCCCTACCGCTCTCCTCGTTGGCGGTCGCGGTATACTGGTGGAAGGGGTGGGAGCCAGGAAACAAGCGCTGAGTATGCTCAACGTCCGTCTTGATCGTAACCCTGTCTTGGTGGGGGCTCCAGACCAGATCCGAAGCTGGAATGCCACTTTGGGCGAGTGCGGCAGAAAGGTGGGCGACATGGGCGGGCTCAGGGGCGGCGAAGTGGGCGAGCTGGGCAGAAGACAGCCAGCGGCCTTGGCCCTGGCTTGCAATCTCTTCCATGTGGGCAGCGAGTTGGCTAAAGTTGGCGCCGTGAAGAGAGATGGTGAAGGTGAGAGGTTCATCGTCGGACACGAGCGTTTGGGAGCGCTTCCAATGGGGGGCCAAGGCGGCAGGCGCCTGCAGCATACGTGGTGTTGCCGCCCCACGCTGCTGAGGGGCCGCGATGGGCCGGGCAAAGCCAGGGTGGACAGAGACGCATGCGGCCAGCAGGGCCAGCAGGGAGAGGACGCGCATGAAGCCGAAGGGGCGATGGTGGGAAGGTGGAGGAGGGCGGTGCACCGCGGTAGCAGTGCTGTTGCTGCAGGTGTAGGGTACTGTAGTCGTCGCACCAAGCAAAGCCCCCCTGTGCTGAGCGGCTGAGGACGGCTACGGGGCTGCTGGAGACGGCGTGCGCATAGCGCTGTGCTCAGCAGACGGCTTGGGCGGCAGGCGGGCAAAGGCGGAGAAAGGTAAGACAGAGCTGACGCACCACCGTTGTACAATACGACGATGCCTGCCGTGTGGGCAGCAGTAGAACACGGCACCACCATCGCCTGTCAGATCTAGACGGAAGAGGGCCACGGCCGCGTGTGTGACACTTGACGGTGACCATATGCTGCCCGAGGGCGGGCCTGCGAGGACAGGCAGAGGCTCTGCCCCGTAGTGTGCTCTCACTCAAGCTCAACGTACAACATTCGGCTCAGCGCGGTGAGCCTGGCTTGAATCGCATGGGTCACTCACTAGTCAATCATGAATTAGTCGCGATTGTTGGTGCAGCCACAGCCAGCATCAGCGCTCAGCCAGTGCTCAGCCAGCACGCAGCTCAGCAGCAGCTCCCCTTCTGCCGTGAGCGCGTGAGCCCCCCTCTATTAGGTCGCATCTGATGGTCTGGAAGGCAATGCCAAAGAGAGGCAATGCGGTCATCGAATCACACCTGTTTTTCTTGGCGTAATATATCAATGCGTCCGCGCAACATCCATCGGCTACACTTTGGAAGTAGTGTTGTGTGCGTCATCCTCTCTGTCGGGTGGCCACCTCTTCATCGGCCACTACTAATCACTCCCTTGCTGCGCAGCGCGCGCCCATCCAGTAGTGTCAGCGCGTCAGCGTCACCGTCTGCGCCGAAAGGCCGCGCCGTCAGGCTCAGGCGCTCAGGTCAGCCGGCCAGGCCGGTCATGCGGTCATCGATCAACGGCAGAGGCACTGTTGCGACGCTGACGCTGACCGTCCTCGATGACATGGCCAGTGGGTGAATATGAACGGTGAGAATGCGGACATGCCATGGGTCAATGTGACATGGAGGAGCTAGACGGCTGGTGCCGGCTGGCGCAGCCGCTAGGACCTATGTCCTCTGCTAGGTCCCTGGGCCCAGGGTCCTCTCCGAACGGCAGTGGGGTAATTAGAAGGAAACGGGCCATATGATGCATTGAGTGACCATGAGTGTCATGCCGTGAGCCACTCCATACAATCGTGTGGGGTTTTTGGCATTCCCATATAGTCGGTCACCAGTGTCACCAAAGCGTCACCACAACGTCACCGTGGAGTCACCACAGCGTCACCACAGCGTCACCACAGCTTTCTGGCCGGCCCGCCGCGGAAGCCAGCTCCACACACTCCACCGCCAGCCTCTCACTCTGGAGCGGAGCACCAATCCACCGTTGTCGCTGTGCTGCCACCGCTTCCTTCTTCTACCGCCAAAACCCACCCGTTTAAGGAACCAGGCGGATCGCCAGAAGATCAGGTCCTCTGGCAGAGCACGAGGGTACGTGCTGAGCGATCGATGGGTGAGGACGAGGAGTCGGTCAACGGAGAGCGCTCGGAAAGCTGTCGTCCGGTAACGCGAACGCAAGGATAGCTACCAGCTTCCAATGGGTTAAAGACTAAGAGATTGTCGTCCGTTGAATCCGGGATAGCTACGAGCTTCCAATGGCCAAGGACTTGTGCAACAGAGTAAACTGTGCACGAGAGAGAAGGGAACAGTCAGAAATGGCTTCTTATAAGTTCCTGACGCTAATAGTCCAATATTGAGAGCAACAGGGAGAAAAGGAAAGAGGGGAAGAAGGCGGGAGCGCAGCTAATGCTGCGCACGCACATGTGCGGAAAGTCGAGATGGCTTCCGCTTACCAGTGGCGTGGCCGATGAAGTCGATGGCCTGTGATGGAAGATCACGCATCCTCTAACACCCTCTGTGGTGCCCGCCATCCGTTCCCATACCCGCCGAGGAAGCGGGTGTGGAAACGGATGAACGATGAACGTGTGGTAGACATCCGAGCGGTGAAAACTATTATCTCCATTGAGACTCAGTAGTCAATTCCTTCAATCCATTTCCCAAGCATCTTGCCTGCTGTCTTGAAGGCATAGTATCCGTTCCAGCAGGCGAAGCAGCTTATACACCTTCGAACAAAATCAGATTACTGTGTTTGTGCACTTTTGATGCTCTGTGCCAAACCCTTTTCCACAAGGGGAGAGAATGACTCTTGAGTGGTTCCGTCCGGTACTATATTATATATGTACTCGACGTTCTTGTCTTCGCATTCCACTTTTGCTCGAACAGTGGAGAAGAGAAACAAACTCCTTCTCCCAGTGTTCCGCACATCTCGTTCTTTATGTGATGGAATGATTGATGACCAACAAACTTGGTACGTGTATATGAAAGAAAGCGCTTTTCCCTTCACAGGCTGGCTCCTCTGGCCTTCGGCCCCGCCTACTGGGGATGACGGAGACATGGAGGCACCCGGATAACGCTGCCCCCATGATTCTTTCCTTGCCGATACACTGGACCACATGATTCGGTGCTCGATAATTAGATAAAGAAAATGGGGCCGAAAGGGAGGTTTTTCGGGAAGAGTGTGGTATGCTAAGCTATTTAGCATCGACTGAGAGGCGGTGATAGGCCTCGTGGCGCACCATGTCCTGCTAGACCCGGGCTTGGAAGATGGCAGACGAGGCCGGTAGAGTGGTAGATGCGGATCCATGCGGCCCCGTTGGGGGTAGAAGCGCCCAATGGGAGGTGCATCGATGTTGGATGAGAAGAGTACCAACATGAGTGTGCCTCTCCGGCATCGTCGCGGTCATAGCAAGGGGGGTGGGCCATCGGTGCAATGCATGGGATCGCATTGAATGTTGATCGATGATCCCATGCCCATGATGCATGATTCTTCACCCTGGCAAGAGACGCGTGGCCATGTGATGGGGTGGTGTTAGCCACATCACGCGCACGTCGTGAGTGCGAGTGTGGAAGGGATGCGGATGTGATGTGGGGGCTGTGGTGGGACAAGCGATGGGCCGAAGGGGCGTTTCTTATTTGGGACGGGTGGGTGGTGGACAGGACGGTCGAAGGACAAGCGCACGACGCATTTATCAGCCACCCGCCCCTCTGCACCGCCCCCACCTCCGCCCCCACCTCCGCCCCCACCTCCTCCTCCTCTCCACCCCTCCCAGCGGCCCGGGATGCGACCACACGCTGGCCGTCGTCGCTCCCGCTCGCCCAGCCGCCCACAGCACCAACAAGCGCCCCGCCCGCCCCCGCACCCACAACGCCCGCCACACCGCCGCCACCGCCGCCGTCGTCGTGCCCTTGCCGCGCCCGGTGGATCCGCCTCCACCCCCAGGGGCCCTCCCCCATGGCGTCCCTTGCGTTGTCTCGAATGGGTGCGGACGCCTATGGCCGCTTGATGAGCTGGCCTGGATCCGAGGCTTGCGGGGCCGCTTGCGTCCTGCCGTCGCCCCGCCATCGCCCCCACACCCTTCTGGTCCTGTCTTCCCCCTCTACGAACAACGCCAAGCACCGTTCCAAGGCGAATGACACGTCCAGAGAACGGCGACTGACAGCAGCTTTAGCCTACCGCTGCTTTCGAGCAAGACCGCCTTCACTTTGAACCAATGTCTCCTCGCATCCCCTCTACCCCCTTTCACAGTCGATTGCCACGTGCGCGGCCTGATGATCAAGACAACAAAGCGTGCACCACGGAAGCGCTCACGCCTTTCCATCTCGGCACGCCTGCTTCCGTTCCGGTGGAGGGAGATGGTGTTCACCCTGATTTTTCCGTTAGGTGGCCTGAACGGGCTGCCACGCGGCGCCCGGACCGGCGCGAGGTGCAAGTCCAGTCAGTGCTGTTACTGTGCCAATGGAGGTAGAGCAACAGTCCATCTCGTCCTCTCCTCCCGCTCTCGCCCCTATTTCGCCGGAACAGGTGAAGGATATGTCTGCTTCTCGTCAGATGGAAGGAGACGTGTCCAGGGCGTGTCTGTTACAGGAGAGCCTGGAATACAGCAACGCCCAACCAGACCCTTCCGAGCCTCAGTCAATGGATCAAGCCCTGATTTGGTCCTCTCCGCCTGTTCTGGTCCATCCTGCTCTGGAGGATGGACCGGTTTCCGCTGGTTTGGATTCGCTCGGTGGAGAAGAAGCAACCTTGTGTTTTCGGGAAGAGGAGCAGGGGGACAGGAACCTTCATGTATATCCTACTGAGCATCAAGCGGGTGTGCAGGACCCCACCCTGGATCGCCTCGTGATGGAACAGTCTGACCGCCTCATTCCCGAACATCCTCCTCTAGAACTGCTGCCAGTTGAATCCAGCTCGGATGAGCTGGGAGGGGAGCAATTAACGGATCCGGTGCCGGATGTATCTGGTTCAGATCTACTGGGACGGGAAGAATCCTTGGTGTCGAATGATGGCGATGACAATCGGGCGAGTATCAACGTGCAGCGCCACGCCCCCCAATCCGAGCAAAACCCCGCCCTGTCCCCCCGCCTCACCTTGGACCACCTGCTGGATCAGTCATCCCACCTCGTTCCGGAACATCCTCCTCTGGAACAGCCACCGGATGAGCTGGGAGGGGAGCAATTAACAAATCAGATGCTGGTTGCCTTTGGCTCAGATTTACTGGGAAGGAAGAAACACCATGGCGTCGAGTCACTTGGATGACACCCCAGGGAGCAGCAACGTCCAGGAACACATTCCTGAGCACCAGACGGTGGTGCAGGGCCCCACCCTGCCCCCCCTCACCCTGGATCATCCCGTGGAGGACAATCCTCTCATCTCGCTCTGGACCCCCCTCCTCTGAAACAGCCACCTTATGAAACAAGCTCGGGTAAACTGGGAGGAGAGCAATTGACGAATGAGGTGTCGGTTACATCTCCCTCAGATCTACTGAGACGGGAAGAGTCCAAGGCGTCGAGTGATTGGGATGAACCCCCGGAGAGCAGCAACTCCCAGGTACACCATCCCGAGGCCGAGGCGGTAGCGCAAAACCCCACCCCCCCGCCCTCTACTATACTCCGAAACAGGGCCCGTTGACGGATTCAACTAGCTCAAAAGAGCTGGAAGGGTGGAAACCATACCGCATCTTTTGGAAGCGGAGCAGGGGAACAGCAGTGTCCAGACGAGCTCTTCTAAACCTCTTGCAGTCGTGGAAGAGCCCATCGAATCTCCTTCCCTCGCTCTCGATCATTCTCCCCTGGAGCAGGCACCGGTTACAACTGACCTGGATGGACTTGGAGAGGAGGAGTTTATAGCTCGTCTCTTGGAAGGGGATCCGGAGGAATGCAATCCTCGCATTGGACCTGTTGAACAACAGGTTGGGGAGCAAGAGCTCGTTCTGCCCACCCCTTGCTCCGGGGTCACCCGGCGTGGATTCGATCATCTTCCCGGGGGCAGTCGCCAGTTACGACGGACCGGATGAACTGGGTAACTCATGGGTGCAAATCCTAACAGAGGATCCTGGGGAAGTAACAAGAAGAACGAGCAAAGTCCCAGCACTACTCAGCCTCCTGAACCCTACCAGCGCCACAACCACAACACGCCACCCCCACCACCTCCCAGAAGGAGGGCCACAAAATCTGCAACCCGTCTCCCCCTCTAAACACTTCTTGGCCCACCCAAAGGGGTGGCCATTCCCATCGCATCGCCTCCAATCCGTCGTACGAAAACAAGGGGCCCGTGACGCGCTCGCAGTACGTGAGATTTCTCCACATGATTGTTTGGAGACTTGGGTTGGCTGACTGCTCGGGCTGTCTGGTACAGGTGCCGGTATCATGTGGTTCAGATCAACACGGCTCACCCAGGACCAGAGGCATTCCTCTTGCCCCAGTGCACACTCTACGCACCTGCTCTCCAGGCCGAGGGGGTGACGGATGCGGGTCCTGCCTCCAAAGAGCAGCTGGACCGCCGTGTGGATCTTTCCTTGGTCCCACTTTCTGCTGACATTCAGCAGCTCTTGGCTCGCCTTGTCGATCCCTCGATTATTCATGAAGTTTATGTGCTGCCCCGCACCCCGGGGGAGGAGGAAGCTGAGGACGTGGCACCACCAACCCAGGCGATCAGTCCCGCCTTGCTTTCGACCGGCCTATCCTCCCCGCCTTGCCTCGTGCCGATAAGGACCCCGATGACCTGGACTTATCTTCCTCCTATGCCTATCTGGGCGCCCACCGTCTGTTTTCTCCCGGCACCACAAGCCCCACTCTAACCCCCGGTCCACCTCCGGCGTTTGGTTCGTCTTCCACTGGACCCCAGTCTGTCGCATCCTCCCATTCTGCCTCCCACCGTGGCCGGCGCAAAAAGACAAAACCGCCGCAATCGGCCGCATCTCCCTCGACGGGCCTCGATTCCTCCCTCTCCATCCAAGAAGGGCCCGGATGGACTACTACCACCCTCGCCACCCCATACCCGCGCCATCGACCCCGTGTCCTGCCCGATGCTGAAACGCCTACTGCGGCGCCCCCTTTGCGCATGCGCCTGCGTTCCCAACGTTTTTCTCCTTCCTCCCGCACCTCCCTCAGCCCGGCTCCTGACCAGGCCCCTTCCTCGTCCTGATTCGCCTTGGGCCTGCTGTTTAGGCTGGGCCCGGGCCTCGCTTCCGTCCCCACCCACAGCGCAGTACTGCCCCCAGGACTGCGCCAGTTTCCTCATGTGGTGATTCGATCTCCATTTTGCACGCGTCAACTTTCTCAACCCCTTTGAACTATATTCATCCCATCCTGTTGCATATGCCATCATGGTGTGCCTTCCCCCATTTCCCTATCCCCGCCGCTCCCCAACTTCTCCCCATCCAATTCTCTCTGCAGCCCTGCAATCGATTCGTAGCCGACGCGGATGCAACCGGTGGACGCAGCGGTTGACCACAGGGGAACCGATCAGAACTTTGGATAAGGTCGTCATCCTGGTCACCAGCCCACCTGATGAGGTCAATCCATCGGGTGCCAGACACAGGCCCCGGACGCAGGGAACGGCGCGGCGAAAAAGTGCCAAAAATACATGCCTCTTGGCCGAATCGAACGACCGATCTTCTCATTCCAGAATCACAAGATACTAGTGAGATGCTTTACCACTGAGCCAAAGAGGCTTATGGGGAAGCAGATTGCAATTGGAAACCCATGCAGATACTTCAGAGACCGAATCACGTAACGCGCAACTGCCCCGCTTTCTTGGCCACTGGGCGTAGGGATCCCGTCGGGGACAACCTTGCGCCTGGCGGGCCCGCCAACTTGGACTGGCGATCGTACTGTGGCCATGTCGAAGGACGCACTGCTACCGGTACCTGGCAGCGAGTCAAACGGGGAAGGTCGCATTCAGTGCGCCTTCCTCTTTCCTCGCCTCTGGTCAGTCCTGGGCTCGCCATGGCACCTCGTCCGACACCTTTGGGGCTCCCCCGATACCAGCGCCAACTACGCCAACGCCGTCCACTCGCGCTGTCCATTTTGCCACGTTTCGCCCGAAAAAGGGTTTGCCGTGGTGCTGCAAGACGAACGGTTCATTGCGTTTCACGATCGTTCCCCGGCCGCGCGCATTCACCTGCTCGTGGTGCCGCGTCAGCACTGGAACAACGTGGTGCACTGGCCAGTGTCGCACGAGAACGCTGAACGTGTACGTGCGATGCACGCGTTTGGCCAACACGCTTTGCGTATCGCCCGGGCCCAGCGAGCGGACCCAGAAGCTGGACTGCCATCGCTGCTGGATTCGCAATCTGGGCCTGACCAGGAGACCGAGGCGGGAGAACGGTTTGGGTTTCATGTACGTTCCATCCCCGGTTGCTGGAAAGAGGATGTGCCGAAGCCGCAAGGCGGGAAAAAGGACAAAGAGGGACGTTGCTGACATTGATATTGCGTCCGCGGGAACGGGTGGGTTGGAATTCGTTGGGTTGGGTTGCGTTGGGCAGTTGCCTCCATTTCGTTCGGTCGAGCATACCCACCTCCATTGCCTCGAATTGCCATTCCGCAACCGGTGGCGCGCAGCCAAATACTTTATTGTCCCGGACTACCTCAAAGGGTGGGGCTGGTTTTGTACATGGTCCCAGGCGGTGGCGTTGTTGGAACCCCGCCCAGACGGATGTAACGTCCATGCGGGCTGGAGGGCCATCCAGGAGGGGGCGCAATGTACTTTTGTGGTATTCAAGGTCTTCCTTTCGTAAAGCACGTATCTGCTCCTTCTTTCTGTAGTCTACTACCCCGTGGAAACTTTTGCACATTCGCCATGCCCAACAGCAAAAGCAGTTTACCCCATTACAGCTCGGTGCCATTACGGCGTCCACACATCTTCCTTGCCTCCCTCACGCGTACCTGGGCAACAACAAATTATGACACCTATCAGCCCCATTGCAACTCGACCATCCTGGGGATTTGGACGCAAGAGCAGATTGATGCTAGTTGGAAACCGATCACTTCCCTTATCCATACTAAAGGGAAGTAGAGTAACAACAATGCAATTGGTGCGGGATTCTATACTAGGCTCAAGCAAGTTCAGAGAATCGCCTTACGTATGCCGTTAGGCCTTCGGCGCTTCGGCCACTAGGTGTGCCCTTAGATCTGGACTGCAGCGCGGGCATTTCGCATTTCACGTGACCCGCCCCCATTCGGGTGCAAGCACGCATTCCGAAGGACGGCGGATACAGCCACGTGGGGGCAGGTGCTCCCTGCGCGCGACACGGAGGACTAGGGTTGTGTACACCGCCTGGCTGCATGCGGCGGCAGGGGGGCAGCGAGCAGAGGCTGCTCAGCGCAGGCGTTCGATTCAAATTAATAACCCTCCACCACCACGACTGGCGATCCAGCCCCAGGCTGCACACCCAACCAGTACCCAATAACCCTTGCCCACGCGTACAACCCTACCCCACCACCCGCCATCGTCGCGTCCCCCCGCCTGCAGCTGCCGCGTTCAACGCCCAACACGCAACGCTCCACGCACAACACCCCCAGCGCGTTGGCCATGACCGACATGCCCGTAGCCACCGCGCCCGACGCGTCCGATCATGCGGCCCAGCCCGACCCCCCGCCCAACCTCCCTCCGCCCTCTCCCCCTCCTCCGCCGGCGGGCCATGTGGCCCACGACGCGTCCCCTCCAGACAACGCGTCGAACCCCGCTCCTCAAGGCGCGTCCGAGCATAACATCGAGGCCGCCGTGCAGGATCAATTCTCTGACCCCCAGTTGGGCCCAGCCCCCGAGCCCCAGCCTGCGCCTGCGCTTGAGCCGGCGCATGAGCAGCAACCTGAATTCCACGTCAAGCCTGAGGCGCCGCAGCACGTCCCAGCTTGCGCATGGGCATGAGGCCGAGTCGGTTCCCAAGCCTACCTCCGAACTTGAACCTCATCCCGTTCCTGAACCTGAGCCAGCACCTGAGCCTGAGCCCCAAACCCAAGAGGCTGCGCAACCGTACGATCTCAACGTGCAGATGCACCTGGCAGCAGCTGCAGCTGCCGCAGCCGCCGCGGCGGCCGCGGCCGCTGACTCGGGGCAAGATGAAAATCATGCCAATGAGGTCGGTGTTGCACCTGTGGCTGCCCCCAGTGGCTGGTCTTTCCCCCTGGCTTTGACGTTTTGCAGCAACAGGCCGGAATGGCTGGCTATGGAGCGCTCCCGCCCAACCCGACACTCTACAATGAGTTGAAGCCTCACCAGGACGCCACCAAGCGTTCTCTTTACAATACTGGTGGCAACACCAATGGCCGCAAGCCGTGGCAAGCCGAAGAGACCGCAGCGTTGATCGAGTCGATCGAGGAGATTTGTGCGTACAAGCAAGAGTACACTGGAATTCAGCCCTATGCGCTCGTCCTGCGCTGGCATGGACCTTCAGGCGAGCGCTCCACTTTGCTGGCTGCACGCAACAATATGCAGCTTAAGGACAAGTCGCGCAATGAGCTGTTGCGCCTGAAACGTGCGGGCAAACCCATTCCCTTTTGGAAGAATATTCTCCACAAGACTCTATGGGTACGTGTTAACTTTTCCGTGATCCATTCTTTGGTCCCCTTTCGTTTGCACTAACGGTGGTATATACCGGGCAGAATGATGCAGTGGAGGGTGTTATGGTCGAACCCGCGCCAATGGTTCCCTCACTGGAAGAGGCGTTGCAACATGGCTGGCACGCGAGCGACTTCGGTGGACCGGAGCCGAATTCTCGTGGCGTGGCACCCGCAACAGTTCTTCTGGCCGCAGCAGAGGACGTCGGTCCCAGCGTTCCGACGGCCAAGGGGACGCAGAAGAAGAGCGCACGGTAGATGCGCCATCCCAAGTTCACGACCCGTTGTCGCAGCTTATCCCGCCTCCGCCCCTCCCAGCCACGGATCCTATGCGCATCTGTCCGAAAAGAAGCGCAAGGGCAAGAAGCGCAAGGCGGATTCGGACGAAATGGGCGCCCGTGCCGGGGAGGATGAAGCGGCGATGATGCGACAGCAGATGGAGGCCCAAGCTGCTGCGTCCGCTGCAGCCGCAACGCAATTGCATTTGCAGGCCCAGCAAGCTGCTGCTGCCTACACGGCTGCGGTCAACGAACATGTGCCTGGCAGACGCAACGCGGGCTCGCAACGCCGTCACAATGCCAAGATCACCCAGTTGCATGCCACGGCCCACCAGACGGCCCAGGCGGCGGCCCAGGCCAGTATGCATGCTTGGCAGCTGCATATGCAGCGCTTCATGCCCGACCCATCCCAAGGCCCGTCAGCAGCCGCGATGGCAGCAGCCCATGCGGCGGCTGGGGGTCAGATGCCGGGCGGGATGGACATGGTACAACTGCAAGCGCAGATGCAACAATATGCTGCCCAGCAACAGGCCGTGCTGCGGTGGCCAGTGTAGGGGAGCCCCACAAGAAGCGTCGGCATCACAAGCGCAAGCATCGACATTCCGAGCACGCGTCTCCGAATGCCGAGACGAGTCAGGCTCAGGTTCCTGTCACGTCCGATGGCGCATCCGATTCGACGGCCCAGGCGGCCAACCAGGTGCTGCAATCGTTGGAAACGGGGGCCTGGGGCTTTTCCTCCCTGGACCCGGCACCGGCACCGCCGATTCCAGCTCCGGAACCAGCGCCGCCTATGCTGCGCCCGAGCCAGCGCCGCCTATGTCAGCGCCGGAACCAGCCTCGGGCGAGGGTGCAGCACAGGAGGCCTAACGTCAAAAGCAAGGCATTTCCGATCTGCTTTATCCTGCCCCTTCTAAGTAGATGATCCCTCCAGTCATCCTTCCCGCCCTCGGACTGCTGCACGGGGTGGAGAGGGGACGGATCGTGTTGTTGTTCATGAATCTATTTGCCTCGATGGTGGTGGTGAATGGTAGCGAGTGGTGGTGAATGGTGGTGAATATGGTGGTGAATGGTGGCGCAGGCGAGGCGGGGGCGGGGAGGCGGAAATGCACACTAGAGATGCGCATCCATTCCGCCCCGGTGCGCTCGGGTTAGTAATGGCCCCCGGCACCTGCCCCCCGCGAGATGGAAGCCCAGCCCCGCCTGGTCGAATCTGCCCGGCGCAGGCGGGCGACGGCCAGCCACCACCCCCACCGCCCCCGCCCTGCCGACGCCCCATGGTGGCCCTTCCTGCCCTCGGTGTCCGCGCTGTCCGCGCCGCGGTGCGTGCTGCGCCCCAGGTTGCCCCTCGCCTCTCCGCCCGCGCGCTCTCTTCCTCGGTGCGTGTGCTGGCCCAGCCCCCGTACCCCGCCGGCGGTGACCGCGTCAACCCCGACTCGCCCTTTATCGAGCCCGCCGGCATCAACCCCGCAGAGAAGTACCAGGCAATCAGCCTGCCGCTTCATGACTACGGCGCCTACCTTACGAGCGTGCTGCCCAAGTTCATCCAGCAATTCACGGTGGTCAAGACGAGTTGACGCTGTACATTGCCCCAGCCAGTGTCACCCCCGTCCTCGAGTTTCTGCGCGACCACACCCAGTGCCAGTACACCCAGCTTCAGGACCTCACCGCGGTCGACTTCCCTCGCGTTCGCAACGCTTTGAGATTGTCTACCACCTTCTCTCCATCAACTTTAACTCGCGGATCCGCGTCAAGACGTACGGCGACGAGGTGACACCCATTCCTAGTGCCACTGGTCTTTTCCGTTCGGCGGACTGGATGGAGCGTGAGGTGTATGATCTGTTTGGCATCTTCTTCGTTGGCCACCCGGACTTGCGTCGCATCATGACCGACTATGGTATGCCCTTTCCTGCCTGGTTCTGGATAGAGTTTTTTTATCTAACCTCGGTTTGTTCGATGTGCAGGATTTGAGGGCCACCCGCTACGCAAGGATTTCCCTCTGACTGGGTACACCGAGCTGCGGTACGATGAAGAAAAGAAGCGCGTGGTGCAGGAGCCATTGCAGCTGACCCAAGCGTTCCGCAACTTTGAGGGAACGTCTCCATGGGAGCAGGTGGGCGAGGGCGTGTCGTACCTGCCCAACGAATACCAGCTGGTTCCGCCGCCCAAGGAGGAGGAGCCACCCAAGGACGCCAAGAAGTGATTGTTCTTGCTAATGCACCAAAGGATCCAGGTCTAGGTTCCCTCTCCTATCCCGGGTGCATATTATCATCTCTACCAGCACAATGCAGGACAGGTTGGGAAGTCGTGTGCGCCTCCGTAGTGGCAGACAGGACGGTTCGACGGTGTTTTTGGATAGGTAGTGAGAGTCATGTTACGGCGGAGACTGACCAAACTCGACGGTGCCGTCAACTGAGTTCGGTCAAAGTCATGCAGTTAGAAGAACTTGATGTACACAATAAACACAAACAGAACCCCAATAGCACCCACTCTGACCGAAAGAAGAAGTGTTAGTATGACGCAGGTCACGCTCCCACCAGCCTAAGCCCAAAGGATTACGTACGGGGCCCATTTGCGGATCATAGCATCAATGTTGATTTGCGTGCCGATCTCCGATACCTCAGCGACTCATCCCGGAGTGAGCTCGACATGGTGGACATTTGATCCAAACTGTCCCCGCGCCAGAGAAGGTCCTCCATGTTTTTGGTCATGATGCGTGTTACATCGGCCAGGTCCTCGTTGAGTTTGTCCAGGTTGCTCGACTTGGCCGATTGGGCGGTGCGGGCATCGGCATAGAGTCGGGTGGTGCGTTGGATAAATGTGTCAAACGCGACAAACGCATACGGTCGAAGGGTGCGCTGGGCCACTTGGGGTCCATGCGATTGGCCAAACTCGACAGCCAGCTCGTCGAGGTAGGCGAAGGCCAGCTTCCGCGGATACGATTTTTCGCAGATGGCCACATATACTACCGCCGCTGGGTCGGGAGCAGGAGGACGGACAAGGTAATGAAGGGTCATGGCACCGCTTTCGATGCTGCACCGAGGCTCGCTCCCGGGACCGAGGCGGCGACGACAAGCTTGGCCTGGGCCGCGTACTCGGCGAGCTGGGCCGAGTTCTGGTCATCACTGCTCTGCGCAAGCGGGAGGCCGTCGCTGACACGCGCGATGAGCGTACCACGCACCATGCCAGGACAGGGGAGAGGAAGCGGCAATGGTGTGGGGTGCCGCTTCCACGTCGCCCGGCCCGTGGACTGTGAAGCGCGGGCTGGGGGGCGTCGGGGGCGCCGCGGGCGGGAGATTAGGTAACGTCTCACATCTCAAATTTCACCCTGTCCCAAACCAGCTATCGCCAGGTGGCAATTGGGGCCCCCGGATGCCCCATGGGTTTATGCTGGCCGCGCAGGCTCGTTTATCGGTCGTCCTGCTTCCACCTCGCCTCTCCCCCACGTCGGCCAAGATGATGGCATTAGCACTGCGGCACGTTGCCACGTTCTCCTCCGCTCAGGCGCATGCCCAGCGTGCACTATCCCAAGTGCGCAGCAACCTTCTTCACACGTCGCCTGTGGTGTGCGGACCCGCATCCGGCGCGGCTGGCAGCCAAGGTGGATCAGGGCAAGACGAAGCCACGTCGGACGCGCCTTGGCTCGGGGCAGGGATCCCTCTCGGTGCCAATACCTTCTCTGGTGCGCCGATCCATTCCGTCACCGGTATGTTCGCTACCGCATACAATGATCCGCTGCGTCAGGATGATACGGATGACTGGGCCTTTGGCGGTGGCGCCAAGAGCAAGTCGGGCCGCCAGGGGGTAGCGGTAGCAGCGCAGTGGGACTCACCGCCGGGGTCTTTACTGTGGATGGCACGAATCTGTGGGAGCATCAGGGTCATATCCACGCCTCTCCTCGAGCCCCGGGTGAGGAGGCATCCCTTGCGGCCCACACGTACTCAGGACCGACTGGAGGGCGGTCAGTTTCTCCCTTTGATCCTACACCTGGCGTTCCTCGTACCACCCTGGGGGTCCCCGGCTCCGATGGAGAGCGAGTCGGACATCCTGGGCCAACGCCGGGTACAAAAGCAGAACTCTTCCACCAAGAATGGGACCAAGTAGGTCGACCAGTCTTGTCCCCTTTCCCATTGATTCCGGCTTCCCCTTGTCCCATTCGTAGCAGTCCAACTGTCCTCACCATATATCACAGCAACCACACTTTCTCATTGTCATCTAGGATTCTTTGTCTCCTGATTCTGTCGACCTCGCACGGGCCTGTTCCCCCGGAAAACTCTATGGGCCTCCATCCATGGAAGATCCATGACCCAGACCAAACGCCAATGATAAGCGCTGAAAAGCGGTACACAATTGATCGGGTAATTGCATAGAAGCGCCCTCTCTCGTAGCCGACAGTGTTGGAAAAGAGAAATAGCGCCATGGGTGGTCGTGTTCTGCCTTTTGATTGGGGTCTTCCGCACCAGCACTGACTACCTGTGCCGCATCTTTTTTGCACGAGTAGACCAAGGCACATGGCCTACTAAGGCTGGTAGGATTTTGGCGTCTCGTGGGATCGCAGACTCTCCAGAGGTGAAGCAAGTATTTTCTTTGGTTCTGAGGTCATGAGCCGAATCAAGACAGGTGGTAATGCGACAGTTCAATGTTCAAGGTATGATCGGTAAGTGGGAAAAAGAGACGCGAAACATGAAGTTCATGCTAGTATTAGTATAGAGGGAAAGATTGGATTCACCACCCTTGCAAAGGCTGTAAAGAAGATGGCAATGACTAGGTTTGTTTTCGTCTCTGCTGGACAATGATCTCGGGAAGAACAGTGGCTAACTGTCGCTCGAACACTAGGGATGGACCTTTGCCTCATGTCTTTCGGGCCCACGGGCCTTTTGGATAAAGAGATCAGACTCATGACCTATTATCATCGATTAGGCGATCTTTTCCTATATGGACTTGGGTGCCTACCGTTTCCACGGATTATGCAGGGACTCAAGGCAATGCCATACCATCATTGAACTGTACTATGCGATGCACACAGCTATAATGAGAAGCTAGATCCATTTCCGTGAGCTTAAGACACAGGTCTGCTAATGATCGCTCCTTTCACTGCAACGGTGCAGTGGTGCAATCTCTCTCATCCCCAAACAGGACGCCGGCACACAACTCGTCAGATCCCCAAAAGTCGTTCGTATAGATTAACTGTTTCTCAACCAGCATTACAAGACCATCATACCTTTCGGGCTGATCCTCTCTTCTCCCATTCATCGCAATGGCCAATAAAACAAAAAGCCGCAGTGCCTAGTGAGAGTCTCAAGATCCTTGATCCCTCTCAGTTCTCACTCTCTCACCTCTTCCTTTAAAGAAACCAACGATAGTCTTCATCATCCTCACCAATAGTGTTCATGCATCAGTATATGACATCTTGCTTTCGCCACTCATCATCTCCAAGGGCAATTGTCGGGCCCTGATCGCTCCCGTGTACATCCGCTGTGGCAATAGTCCCATCAATAAAGCAGAGAGTCATGTGGGGTGCTCGTACCGATCATTGACAACGGATTAATCGGGTTGTTCTAGGTGGGATGAGCAAAAAGAGTGTGTCACGAGAGACATAAGAAGAATGAGAATGGAAAAGGAGAAGAAACAATCTATATACATCTATACGTTCACCTATTTACGTCCATGTACTACCCACCAGAGGTAGCCCACCAGAGGCAGTATATACATCGAGAGGAAAAAAAGAAAGAAGGCTGAGATGTGGGAACAGATAGTTCTGGAGCTGTGAATGAAAAAAGGTCTTGCCTTTTTATCTAGTAACTAAGGACTGTATACTATGCATGGTGAAGGCAAAGTGTTGATGTTGTCAGCAGGCCAGCACCTTTCGGTTTCGCCATCCCCTTCCAAACGTAATGTAGCGTTCGCGGATACACTGAGAGTAGTAGAGTGGTAAGTACATGTGAACGTTCAGAGTTCAGATGAACCATCTGATCTCCAATGACAATGTACAGTAAGTTTCTTTCTCTATACTCTCAAACAACGTGTTTTGGTATACAGTCCTGCTAAAATACAGTACCCGCGTCTTGTCTGGGCAAAGGAAGATCGACTATTGATTGCGTTCCTGTTATACTTTGGGCATTTTTGTCGCATTCCGCTTGCTCCACAATCGATGCAGTTTCTTCTCCAAACGGTCCATTGCACCCCGGTGTCGTCATCTCTCCTCTCTTGTGTCACATTCCGTTACTCAACCTTGGCCTCATCCTCTGTACTAGAGTCCCTCACAAGTATTGTGTGCACTCCTACATCTTTGCCACAGCAAACACGTCCGACCCTATCACATCTCGGCAATCCGTATGCCTTTTGCTCTGCACCCCCAACACCGCGCTTTCTGTTCTTTTTCCACAACCGGCTCATTGTGAGCATGAGTATATTCCGCACAGCAGAGCACACAAAAGCTTAGCGCACAAACTTGAGGGTTGGCTCTCGCAAGACCTCTTGCAACGCGCCAAACTTGAAGGCAATGTGACGCTGTGGCAAGGCCTTGCAGCAATAATACAGCAAAGGTATGCTTGCGTTGGAAGGCGCTAAAAAAACGATAAACGCGTTACTGTTAGAGGGTACTGCTAGGGTTCTCCTGCGCGGCCCTCAATGGATCGGTGACGCTCGCCTAGCCGAGCGGAAGCGTTCCGCTCGCAGGCCGCGCACGCCCTGCTCGCTCCATCTCCCTTCTCTCTCTCCTTTCTCCTTCCCTTCAGACGTTGCTTGAAGACTTGTGGCTCACCACTTTGCCTTCACGCCTTGTCTGAAGGTACGCCTCTGCTTCCTTTCTTGACCTGTTGCTCCTCACAATGAGACGTTGCTTGAAGACTTGTGGCTCACCACTTTGCCTTCACGCCTTGTCTGAAGGCTGCTTTGCAGCTGATCCATAGGATCGCGAGTGCTCTCAAGTCGCACTCTAGCAGTTACACGTTAGACGTTGAACGTTTTGACCTTAAGATCGTTGTTAAAAAGATTTTTTACACCAAAAAATCGCTCGCCCACTCAGTCTAAGTACCACCCTCAGCTGAGGGCTCAACGAACGCGCTCAACCACTCAACTCCATTGCTGGAGCGGAAGCTCTTCACGCTTCAAGCTTCAAGCTTCAGTAACTACAGTAACTCAGTACACTCAGTATATGTTTTCGAGATCACTCTTCGATCTGAATCTGAGATCCGTGCCTCTGTTGAATACGATCGCGCCTCGAGATCTGAGAGCTTGAAGAGCTTGAGCGCCTGAGCAGACTGGCCTGACAGCTTGAGCGTACTCGATGCAGGACTTGGGCCGGGCAAGGGTGTGGAAGGGTCCAGGAAGTTCAGGTACGTTCAACGTTCAACATTCAATTTCAGGCCTTCAGGCCTGGGGCTGGCCTCAAGCTTCACGCTTCAAGCTTCAAGCCTCAAGGCCTGAGGTCTCAGGACTTGGCGTGTGTGGCATGTGCGATGATCGATAATCGATAAGATGAGCATGTGACATGTGACATGACCTCATCGATCTCAGACCTAACATGTAACGCCTACAAGGCCGACTATATATGCGCTCTATAGCAGCACATAGCGCAGCATGAGTGCATGATGCATGTGCATGAGCCATGCACTGAGCCTCAGCGCTAAGCCTTAGCGCTTAGCGCTACTACGCAGGCATAAGACCATTCCTGCATCCTGCATCCTGCATCATTAATCATTAATCATTCCATTTCGCAAGTTTTGGTTGGCCAGTGGGGAAGGGCAGGGGGTGTACTGGAGGGGCCTGCTCAGAAAACGTTACGCTTTCTTTTTTATCATCACGAGCGAGAATAATCTTATTTTGGCAAAATAGACTGCTATATCTATAGCAATTGGATCCCTGTGGTGGGGTGGGAGGGCGCATAAGTTTGTCGCTCATGTGGCTTGCAGCTTGTGGCTAAGCGCTAATACACGCTACTAGCTACTATTACCTACTAATAGAGGCTACTGTATGGATCACTATAGGGTACGTAGGTTTGGGAGGCAGCTGTATTACGTCCATCGGGGAGAGAAAGGAGAGGACTGTTGGGGAGACTCCCTCCAGACAAAGCAGAGGGTATAGAGCATAGGGGCAGAGCGGAGAAGGGCACGTACGGCCTGGCCATAAGCCTTAGGTTAGGCCCTGGGAGCCAGGGAAGCTGGAAGCCGGCCGGAAGGTGATTTCGGTATGGAAAAAAAAAGCAGCATTGTGACATGCGTGACATGTGAGAGAGAGGTGGCGGAATCTAACGTGTCACAGTAGTTAACGCGTTAGCGTTTAACTATAGGACCGTAAGGACCGTAACGCGTAACGCATAACCGCGTGACCGGTAACCAGGCGTAACGCGTAACGCGTAAAGTTAACCGCAACCGCGTAACGCGTAGCCTACCGTAACTCGGCACAGGTAGTGCGCTTGGGCGTAGTGCCAATCATTTATCAGCGCATCAGCCGTCCGCGCGTCAGCGCTCAGCCGTCCAGCGTCCTGGAGTACGCAGGAGCCGGCCCCGCGCGGCGCCGCACTAGCACGGGGCTGGATGCATGTCTGAGTGCGGCGTGCACAGCTGCCCCGTCGAGACATCCGCACATGTCCAGCACCAGCAGGCAGGCACCGCCTGGCACCGCAAGCCCCGCGTGCCAGCACATGGCCAGCCTCTTGCCGAGGTGCTCGCTTCTCTTCTGCAGCGGCTCCTGCACAACACGGTTAAGCGGTTTAACCTGCTTAACGGCAGGAAGTACCAGCTGTACATAGGTACACCGGACCCTGCGTAATCGACGTAATCGGCGTATCCATGTAGTCGTGACCTGTGACTGGCGTGACTGGTGACCGGGTGACCCAGGTGACCTCGGTCTTGCGGTGGCCAGGCAGCAGTACACTTGAGCGCCTGAGCGCCTGAAGTTGGAGGGGTCCATCGGACGTCTGAGACGACAAACGACGCCCTTGGACCAAAAGGGGATGCCCGTCCTGGAGATCGGCATTGGCAAGGCTCCCTGCCGCCACCTCACCGACGCCTGTGCTTCTTCATCGGCCTGCTCCCCTCTCCTCTCGGCAGGTCTTTCTCCTGTCCTGAACCTCAGGCCTCGTATTCCTCTACCTCATCAGGCCCTTCAATATCTCCTCCCTCTTCCCTCTCAGTTTGAGTCCATCCCACCTGGTCCAAACACCCACCACCCGTTCCCCCGCCCTTGGGCCTCAGGCCTCACTAGTCAACCCCCATTCTGAACACCCAGTACTAGTTCGTACTTAGTACCCAGCACTCTGTACTCATCGGACTGATCGGTCACCTGAGCCCGTACACCCCGCTCCCTAGCGTAGGCTTAACTTGTCTGTTGCTTACGACTAGTCACTAGTCACTAGCCACTACTACTGGTCATCTGGTCATCCCCCGATATCCATCCGCTCGATCCACCACGTCCCTACCACCGCAAACCGTCACTTACCCCGCTTAGCCCCTTCTTGTCCCATTACGGGTTACCGGTTACCCCTAGTAGTCATACTCCCTTGACTTTCCCCGTTCTTCCAATCATGACTTCGTCTGATTTTGCTTCCGCGGCTGCGACTGCTCCTCTACCCGAGCCCTCCCTCTTCAGTCAGGCGAGCGTACCCCTCCATTCACCCTCTACCAGTATGACAGCTCGCAGCCAGTACTTGCCCCTCGCTGCGTCTCCCTCTGGTACAACGTTCCTCTCGCCTTCCTCGGCTCCCTTGGCGCCCGCTCGCGCTGCCTCGTTCGATGTTGCGCCTCCCCCAAGTTCCCAAGCCCTTCTCACACCCGACTGGACTCCCCCTGGTTTGCCCTCTGTCATCGGCCCAACAGTAAACAATGCACCGTCAGGGCAGCGCCTCATTACGCCTCCATTCCTCATGCAATCACCTGCGTGCATGTTGCCAACCTTTCCTCTGCCTCTTCCGCCACCTCCCCAGCAGCTTCTTGCTTCTGCACCACCTCGGCCCCTCATGAACCCACGGGCAAGCTTGTTGGTACTCGGCTCAACTGGTGCGACATGATTTGCCAGACTCTCGCTGAGCTCGCCGAACCGCACATGGTGGTCCAGGATCTCTTCCTACGCATGTGCCAGCTCTTCCCTGAGATTCGCGAATGGGCTGTGGGTAAAGATTGGGAGGTATGTGCCGTTTCATCGTCTTCTCCTTTTTGGGGCAGTATTAGGTCGACTAATTAACAACCTCTTTCCTTTCTCGTCCAGGGTAAAGTTAAAAATCGGATCAAGTCAACGCTGTCCATCAAAAACGCAGTGTTTACCAAGATTCCGCGACCGTCCCATGTGCCGGGTAAGGGGTCCTGGTGGACTCTTAACCCGGAGGCTCTGGCAGAGTGGCGCACAGGAAAGAAGGCTGTCGTCGTTCGTGTCCAGCCCGGCCACATTGACGCCTCTCATCGGCCTACGACAACCACAACCCAGGCTTCTATGACAGGAGGGTCGACGAGGAAGAACCGGAAAGTGCGACAGACCGGGTCTTCACGGTCTCCTGGTTCCAGTCGCGAGTCGAGTATGTCCGTTTCCCGTCCCTTGATCAATAGCGCTGGCCCTACACCATTGCCCCCTGGACTTGAGCTTCTCGATGAACAACACACTGGGGTGCAACATGTTTATGCCTCCTATGGTCACCTCGCCTATGATGCCCGGATCAGCACCTTTGCCAATTACATCCATTCCCTCGCCTGAGATGGCGACAGCTCCACCTTCTTCTACTGTACTGGGTTTGCAATTTGGCCCCCCCGCTTTCGACACCGTAGCACCAACACACACCACTTCCCCTGATGGGCCCCAACCAACCGGATCTGGGATTCAATAGTGGTCTGTTGACCAGTTGGACACATCCATCTACAACGGAAGAGCCTTCTCTAGCTCATTGTCCCCCACAGCAACTGTAAGCATGCCCCCCCTTTCTTCCTCGTCTTGTTTTTTTTATTGAATGTTTGTCCTTGCTACGTCTCGCAACCTATCTCTCTCTCCAGCCCAACCTATGGGTATAAGATCGTGCTGACCTCACTATTTTTTTATCTTTGCCCTTTCCAGATCAGCCGATGCAATTGGCACCAAGCCTACCTTCGTCAACTTGCCTCCTCCAAGTCCAGCTGACTCCCCTGCCCAAAATCGGCTCAACCCCATTCGGGCTGAGATGGACATTATTTTTGGCTGGTGCGGTGACGACGAAGCACCAAGGGGGGAGGGTGTTGAAGCAAGAGATCCATCGACAGGTGCAACACCCCTTTGGTGGCAGGCAACGCCGTCGCAAGCGGGCCAGCTGATCGCGACGGTATCCTGAGCCCCACCCCGTCCGACTCAAGTGGTCTTAGTCTACAAACGTCCCCTGAGGAAAGCAGTGAGGCACCGGAGATGACCGGACGGAGCCTTTCCTTTCTTGGTGTCCCACCGGACGTGGTGTTCGCCCCCATGATGGAGGAGGTGAATGACAACAAGCCCTTTGATCCACCTTGGCCTCTCGCTTCCCATCCCGGATTAGCCTAAGTCCAAGCACGACCTCGACCCATTGCTGATGGACATGGACATGGCACCACTCCCTTTTGGGCCTGATTCCCTCCCACTTGCGTGGGTCTAGCAACCCATTCCATGCTGCGCCCCGACCTCCCTACTATAGCCATGCATGCTTTGCCCTGGCCCGGAGCAAAGAGAGGCTTTCCCTCTTTTCTGATGCCCTTGTTCCGGCTTTTCTCCGAAAGTTCTGATCTTTTGTCCAGTCTGTCTCGTACGTTCTTCTTGTTTCACGTTGGTTCCTGGTTCTTCTCTCCTATACACCACGAGGGCCTCTTTCTTTCTTATTCGCTGTTGCCGTGGGCAAGCAGCGTTATGTTTGTTGGTCTCGTTTTGGGTCTGCGACAATGACCTCACTGTTATGGCCTGCACCTTATCATCCTGTCACATATACACCGCACAATGAAAATGTCCGTTGACGTCGTCATCCACCACTTCTTCCCAGCTTCATGTAGCCACAGGTGCATAGCTAATCGAAAATGCCGGTAACAAGGTTCCGGATAGATATGTGAGGACTACGTACGAAATTCAAGGTGGGCAAGGCCCACAAGATTGGGCACCAGAAATTTCGATTAGCCATGTGCATATAAGGGCGAGGGTTTGCTTCATGGTGTGCCACGCCATACATTCACCTGCGACTATCAAGGCCCAAGGCTGCATGTCTATGTACACATTGACAAGCACGTCCGGTTACATCACCGTCTTCTTCCAACACCTGACTACCTCCATAGGTGAAGAGAATTACCTACACTTTCTGTAAGATGGCTGAGGTGTCCACCGTAACGCTCCTCAGTTTCTGATCCACATCATAAAATGCATCGATAGCCCCCCATCTCTCCGTAGTCCGTATGCTTGCGGCTTCTCCCTCTCTGCCCTTTCCCCATTGCTTGCCTAATAGCTTTGGACAGTACGCAACCAGTGCCACATGTCACTAATGGTGGTAAAATGTGTTGACATTCATGCTGCAGTGGTGTCATTTTCTGCAGAGGGAATCCAGGCACCGGCCTTCATACCATGCAGGCGCCTTTAGTTGTATCCAAACTGCTGGTAACTCTGGTCTCAGCATGACGCTTGGCCTTCTCCCGATCAACGAAGTCCAGGCCCTTGGTCTCCGCAAGGCGATCGACTCCAGCACCGGCCAAACCAGCAAGGATTTCTTTAGCATGGGCATGGTCTTCGGGCTCGCCATTTGTGGCCTTGTGGTCCTCATACGCTGTTCCGCGTTTTGGTCAGGTGTTGCTTCCCTTATTAGTACACATGAGAACGAGACGTACCCTTCGCAGCGGCAAAGGCGGCAGCACCGCCCAAAACTTCGTGGGAGAGCTTGGCCTTGTGCTCGTCCGAGCCGTCGTAGTTGTTGACGGTGTCGTAGTGGTCTTGGCCGAAGAAACCCATGGTGGTTGAGTGGGAGAGAAGAGAAAGAGACGTAGGAGGTGGTGGTGGTAATGGAGCAACAGCGTACAGGTGTGGTGGGAAGAGAGGAAAGGATTCTGCTGTCTTTTATGCTCCAGCCAGCTGCCGGAGCGAGCCAAGAGGTACCCCTTAGTAGTTGCTCTACACATCACGACGAGAATCTCCGCCCGCGGACAATGATCCGCGAGCTGTGCAACCCCACATTTCATCGTTTCGCTCGCCTCCACTCATAGCAACACCAGGCGACAGTACTAACGTATTGTCCCAACGATGGCATGCACTCGAGGAGCGATTGTTGACGTGTGAGGTGAATCCGGTGAGGCGCGAGGTGGAAGCTGTTATGATTGTGAGTTGAGAGCCGAAGACTGGCCCGTGCACTATACCATGGAGAGAGGTCGTTTTGAGGAAACCGAGCGAAAGCCACACCATAGAATGATGTCGCCAACAAGACAAATGGGGTGACATCGTCCAGGGGTTGCTGTCCGACGGGGCTTTGGGAGCGACGGAGATGAAATCGCTCGCGAGTACCTAAGGCGAACAGCCAGGCTGTGTGGCAACGGAGAGCAAATTTCCCACTAATTTCCACCACGGAACTAGTCGGACTTTCGTTATGGATCGAGCGCGTTTTATCCGACAGCGCGTTAGTAACACTCTTCGATTTGACATTCCAGAAACTATGTTTACGCGTCTACGTGGGAGCCTGTGGAGGGCGGGCAGTAGGGCATACAATAATAGCATCGCAACGATGAATTTTGAGGGACCGAGTTCAGAAGTGCCCGCTCAGTGAGCGCTCAGCCTGAGCGCTGGCTCAGACATCGGGGCGATTGCTGCCTCGCATAGTTTACAACTGAAAGAAACTGTTGGCGTTTTGCTAGAGCCCGAGGTCTGAGGTCACAGGGTAGCGACCGGGATGCAAATCACCATTTAGGCGTCGATGATGGTGACCTCAACCTCAACACCGGGTTCCAGGTTGAAGCGGGTGATGAGGCGGACATCCTCCGACGTGCCGGAGAAGTCAATCAGACGCTTGTGAATCTTCATCTCGAAGTGGTCCCAGGTCTTGGAGCCCTCACCACAGGGCGACTTGCGCACAACGTGCGAAAGAACCTTCGTGGGGAGACGGACGGGGCCCTTAACGGGCAGGCCCTTGTCCTTGGAGCGCGTAACAAGGTCCGTGCAAACTGAAAACAAGGTGTTAGTGTTACTGGGTAGTATTTCACGTGGCACCAAAGGAGGCGAGACGTACCCTTCTCGAGGTTCTTGAGGTTGCGGCTGGTCAGCGTGATGCGAATCTTGTGCTTCTGAGCCTGGGTCTGGGCATCGCCCTTGGGGTCCTTGGCGACGTAACTCATGTCGGAATCAGCGGTGACCAAGAAGACGATCAGGAAAAGCTGGTGGGTGGGGGTAGAACATCGCACCAGCATCCCACTTTGACAGGCCGGCAAAAGCTGCGGCGCATTTTCGTTAGGGTTGTGTCATCTGCCGTGTAAATAACCCCGCGCTCTTTGCTCAAGCTGAAATGTCAGATTGTTTTTCATTTCAGATTTTACTTTTGACAGCACGTGACCGGCGACCGCTAGGTTCTCTGCAGGTTGCCGGTTACCTGTTACCGGTTACCCAGGAGACTGGGCTTATGTCAGCCCGCGGCTTGTCGCGTGACGCATGGCGTCACGCGTGAGGGTCTGGGGCACGGGGCATGCTGAGGCGCTGAGGGGGGGTTAGGCGACGATGTGTGACTTGTCCGGTGACTGTGCGGGGTGTGACGGGTGACGGGTGAGGCTCAGGCTGAGCAGCTGCTGACATGTGACACCCAGACCGAGTATGGCTTGAGTCATGCATCATGCATTATGCATCATGCATCAGCATCAGCATCATCCCAGCCAATGTGCGGCTCAGGAATTGCAAGCAGCAATCGAGCAACCCTTTATCGGCGCCACCGCCGCCACCACCGCCACCGCCGCCACCCCCATCCACTTGTCATTGCCATGAGCGCAGTCGGTGATCTCCCACGGCTGCCCCCCCTCTGGCTGCCACAAAGTCTTCTGCTATGTCTCCCGCATCGTCTGCCATGCCTATTGACCAGGCAGCCGCCTCATCCTCCCGCTCCCCCTGTCCCCATGCCCAACTCCAGCCATCCGGGTCTCACACTGGACTATTCAGCGACAACACGGGGTCTGGTCCTCAGGATGTCCCCGCCGAGATTCCTGGCGCCGACGTATCGGCCTATTCATCTCCTTCTTCTTCATTGCCTGTTAGCGATTCCTCTTCCGACTCGGATCCCAACGCCCCTGTTGCAGCCAGTTTGACGCACCGCACTTCACCAGCATTTGTTGCTCCCTCGGCCGCAGATGCTCCCCATGTGAATCCCAATATGGCCCATAGCCGTTCGCTTCCTCCCACTCCCGTGGAGGATGGTTTGGCTTCGCTCTCTCCGGACGGCTTGTCACTCAACTCCCCGCTGCGTCTTGTACCAGCCTCTGCCCCCTCGGATGAGACTCGCGCCTTCTCTCACTCCAGGCCAAATTCCCTCCATCCAGAGTCGCCCCGCAACGCTGATTCCTCATCTCTCTCTCATTCATATTTGGACTTCGCACCTCCCGCTGAAACCAGCGCTCCTTGCCCTTCTCCAGGCCCTGCAGGACTGGCCATGTCCGCTCCTCAGGCTACCCAGTCCCAGTCTGAATCGTCCCTTACTCCGAGACCGATCACCGCAGGAGTGTACCAAGGAGTTCGCTTACATCTACGGCACCTGACTGGACCATTTCGGTACGCTTGCTGGTGTGGATGATGCAGATGCAGGTCGGCGTTCCTCGCGCTCCCGCCCAGGCCTCAGAGGCCATACCAGCGCCAGCCCTACTCGCCCCCTTGATCCCTCCCCCAGAGTCAGGACAACCTTCCTCTGCATTGCCCTCGTCTTCGGCTCCTTCTCGTGCCCCATGGTTGGAGGGCCGTGCCACATGGGAGCCCGATTCGGCCACACCCGAGTGCCATTTATGTCATCGTCTTTTCACCCTCTTTACTCGGCGGCACCATTGTCGTTCGTGCGGAAGGGTGTGCTGTGCACAGTGCACCCGTCGCCGCGCCATCATCCCTCAGCATCTGATTGTGCTCCCTCCCAATATGAGTTATGACCCACGCATGGCGAGGCCTCCTGCTGGATCGAACCACTCGCGCAGCATCTCGGTACCGCCTCCTACGCCGTTGCCGCCTGACGACACCGAGTCTGATCCGGTGCGTGTGCGATGAATGTGCCTTGGTTTTGGGTCAGCAGCACATTGAACAAGGGTCTCATTTTACCCCGGGCGCCCCTTACTCACTTCCTGGCCCCATGCGGACAACCCCTTTCCCGGCACCAGTGACGGCACGGAGGATCGAGCGTTCCACCAGCTCAAGGAATCCTGATTCGGGAGAACGCATTGCCTTTTCGCAATATGTTTCCTCTTACTTTTTTGGGTCACCTTCGCCCCTCGTTTCTCGTTCACTTCCCGCGCACGTTCATTCGTCTTCGTCTGCGCTTCGTCAAGCACCTCCGTCTCGGCCCGGCATGCTCGAGTGCCCAGTGTGCACACTCCCTGTTGCGCCAGTAGGGCAGACTGAGGTGCTGGAGGCACACGTGCGAGAGTGCATCGAGTCCCCCACCACTGCACTGTTGGCGGCGAGTGGGATTCGAACCCTACCTCGTACCCAAATGGCGGTGCCCACACCGGCTCGCCCGCACCCGCATACACACGAGTCGATCTATTCCCGCTACGCGCGAGACAAGTTGGCCGAAGGCAACCACTCTTGGGTGACGAATGCCCAATTTGCATGGAAGACTTTGAGATCGGCGAAGCGGTGGCACGAATGGCGTGCTTGTGCGTATTCCATGAAACCTGCCTCCAAGGATGGCTGGCTCGTGGTGTTGGCTGTCCCACTCATCGTCCGCCGTCGCCCACCGTCGACTAAACTACCTCTTTTGTAGTGGTAGCCGGTGAAGATGGGCTCCTTTTCCTAAATCGCTGGCCACCACGACCTGTTCTGATGCCTGCCCATCCTTGAGGAACGCGAAGGTGATAAGAGGGTGAAGGCATGCGGGCACTACCATACACGTACACCTCTACTATACGCATGATATATCCTGACCAATTCATGGTAGTTGTTCGCGGGTAGGTGTGATGGGTGGCTCACCCGCTCATCTTCTGTCGTGATATGTGACAGGGGATTTTGTACGGGGCCGCATGGCGGATGGCGGACCGTGCTAGTGCTCCAATCCTTTCGCGTCATCTCGCCAGCGTCTCATTTGCTGAGTTGTCGAGCAAGAACATTGAGACTTCGGCCTTCTCTCCCCTGTGGTGTGGCGACGGCGAGACCAGCGATGAGATCGAGGGCTCTCCCCTCTCCCGGACCTCAAGCAGGCAGTCCGGAGGTGTGTGATGTAGGGACAGAGTTTACGAGACCGCGGTAGTAGCGTGCTCGTTGAATAAGCACATCAGGAGCACAACCATACCAAAAAGAGGGTAAGCTGAGAAAGTTATGAAGGGCTCTACTAGAGACAAACGTGGTTTGGGTGTGGTACAGAAATGTATTCATGACCAGGTAGTGGACGGCATTCGAGAGAGGGGATACGTACCGGGAAGGAGTGAAGCTTGAAGGTAATTGTAGAAAGTTTATCGCATTAGGGCAGAACGAATGGATGTGCACATGACCGCGATATAGGTGAGGGCAGTAGTTGCTTGACAATTGATACTCGACGCCCGATTCCCACTTAAACGTTAAACCCTGGGGAGGGCAGCAAAGAATAGCAGAAAGAACAGGGAGTCAGCGACCAATTCCGGTACCATGAAAACAAAGCTCAGTGAGGTAACTATTGTTCTCATTGCCGACTCAACTCTCCGAGGAGAGGAATCAGGCGTGCGAAGAGCTGGGTTAGAAGTCAGGCGTATCGCCTTTTGTCATCTTGAATGCCAGATGGGATCGGATGTAAACTTACCTGTTTAAGAGGGAGACCAAAGGGAGACAAGAGAGGCGGTCACGAGCCGAGCCTTAATGTCGGTAGGATGCTCGTTCGACGTTCTTTGGTAATGACGATGGTGCAGAGCCACAAAACAGCTACCTGCAGCAAAAGTTTCCGTGTAGAAACGAAGTGCGGAACAGGTATGATAGAACATCAAACTCCGCCTCCGCCTCCACACGCCACATCAAGTATCGAGTCAAGTCATTCACTGGGTCATTGACTAGTCAGTTTTAAAGCGGACGTGGAGGGTGGAGTGGAGCGGAGGTGGAAGGGTCGTGCGACGAAGTCATTGGTAACCAGTAACTGGTTCTAGTAAAGCTAGTAACTAGTACCAGTAACTCTGGTCGGTGTCTCGTCGATATTAAACCTGAGGGGCCTGAGGCCTGAAGCGTTGAAGCAGCTGACCAAGAGCCTCAGGAGTGACCTCACCCGTGACCGGTGAACGGTGAACGCAACGAACATGAACGTTCAACGTCAACACGCTGAAGTTCAGCGACACCTCTTCAAGCATCCAGCTGACGCTTCATCGACCGATAGCTTCATTTCTTAGCTTCATACCAACAAGCAACATACGCCGGATGAGCAGGTCAGTTGAGGCGCAGCGTTTCTTTGTCCCAGCCTGAGCGCTTAAGCTCTGGCAATGATATGGCTACAAATACCTAGAGAGGTTGCAGAAACTGGAGAAATCGTTGAACATTTAATTGCTCTGGGCTTTCACTCAGGTATCAGCCGTCAAGGGCGGAGATTAGGTCAGAGTGTGGGGAATGCCGGCATCGCCAACCTGAGAGCTGGACGGCTGTCTCTACCCCACCACTCTGCCACTATGGCTTCCATCGGAGCCCCTCCCAGAGCCGTCGAGGCATTCAACCAGGCCGATTCAAGGTGCGATGCGGATCGGGCGCCACACGCAACCGCTTTGCATGCTCTGGAAACCACTATGCCCACACGGAAGGATGTCATGGGCGAGAGCCAAGCTGAAACGGAAGTGGAATCCGAATCTGAGACCGAGACCGAGGGTTACGAGAGAATCTCCGGCCATTGTCTGACCGTGATGTGATTAACTCCCCACGGGAGTCGTAAGGCTGCTATCTATCTTCGCCCCCGTCATTGCCGCGCTCAATGGGACTGTTCGATTGGCCACATGGACCGCCGGCCCTCATAGCGCTCCGCTGAGTGTGCTCCTTGTTCTGGCGTGGTGGGCAGTGTGCAAGTTCGCGTACCCTCTGATCCGGTATGCACCGCAAGTTCTACTCCTCGGATCGATCGGGTGGTATTACCTCAAAGCCCACTGGGCCCCACTGCACGGCGCGCCCCCTCCCAAGCAGATTGGGGACGTGATGGGTAGCAAAAGGGTCATTGTTCGCGGGGCGCAGGAAGATCAGATCATCACTGTGGCCAGTGCCGCGACATTGGCCACCACATTGGCTCAGCTGGACGAGCTCGCTGATTTTGCGAGCGCGTTCTATTCGCACTTGATCCGTCCATGCCGCCGCGCAGTCGACTGGTCTGACCCGCAAGTCACCCTAGCTTTGGCCGTCTTCTTAGTCGTTACGTATCCTCTCTACTTGATCTGTGTGCTCCCATGGAGCTATTTCGGTCCCCCGGATCGCATTCGTCTTTGTGCCTACCGGCACGCGAGCGACGGAAACCGCGTGTCTCACCTTGTCCTGGGTCTGGCGCCATTATCCTTCTCACCACGGCGGGGAAAGAACATGCACTCCATTGGGTCTCGCAGTATGAGAGGGCCGAACAGTTTATTCAACATGCTCGGCCTTTTATTAACACGGCGACGCAGTACTGGGCCATCGTGCATCCCTATATTCATGCTTTGAGCAGGCAGGGTATTGCCTGAGCCGAAGTGTAAGCCTCCGAGTGCTCCACACGGTGCATGGGAACGATGCAATCGCTATTCCCATTGTCCGCCTTTCCCTTTCTTCAGCTTGGACGTGTCGACAGGATTTCTTATTGGGGGGACCCTCGTGCTCACCTGGTGCTCTCCCGTTTTTGTCCTCATCCGCCATGCCTTGTGGAGCAGTGCCTTTGTCCGCTATGTGACTCGTCGGGTGATATGTGCCTTCACCCTAGGCTATCTGGAGCAGGAGAACATGAAGTACTACAATCTGCATGCCATTTTTGTCAAACGGGCGTGCAATGTGGCTGGCCCATTGAAGTCTTCGCACCTGGTTGAGGGGCTGAGCCCGCGGGAACGGCGAGATCCGTTCCATCTCGACGACCAAGAGCAGCCGAGTGTGGTCATTGGCCCAGTCTTGTCGGAGGGTATTCTCAAGCCCATTTCCGGTATTGGAGGACGGGAGATTGAAGAGTTCCGCGATGTGGTTTACCAGTTCTCCATTTTTGAAAACCAAAGGTGGTGGATCGGGTTGGATTGGACCGCGGCGCTCCTACCACAAGAGCGAGCAAGCTGGTACGTCTTTTTCTACTATTATTCAGTGTGCACTCTGACTCGTTCATTTCTCTAGGTCGGACGAACAAGACAATGTGCGCTTCCTCCATCTTCCTTTACCCTCCCACAAGCTCAGTTACAACTTAACCCCGTTGGGGTTGGTGGGGTGTACGTCAAGCGCCTTTCTCGCTGGGAGTGGATCGATCCGAGTGGACAATCGCCGGGACGGGGTACCTTTCGGCTATGCCGCAATACGCCTCCCATCGAGAATGACGATGGAGCTTCCACTATCACCGGAAGTGTAGCGAGTGGTCTAGCCGGGCAGGCGGCTACGCTGGCAGGGACCTTGAGCGCCTCGCTCCGAGCTCGGCTGTCAGCCACCAACCTACTTGCCCTGTCCACCTTTGCGCAGAGGCACCTACATCGGCCCCTGACACTTTGGAAGTCGATGCCGAGGGCTGGCAATATGGCGGCAACAGCTGGGAGAACATGACCCTCCCGCGCAGAAATGGGCAAGTACACCCGTCGTCGCAAGTGATTCGGCGCGCCGTTTTGGTCGAGGTGGTGCAACGTCAATACTCTCCTTCGCCCGGAGAGATTGAGGCATTACAGAGTAAACGGTAATACAAGTGCTGTTCTAATCAAGGTTTTTGGAATCCATTCAACTCATTGTTGTCGGATGCCACCAGTCATCCTTGGTATAGACGCTGTATTACATGGTGCAAATGGGCCACAGCGTGGTTGCGGGATGGAGCATATCGAGCTGCCGAGGACAGTCCTGCTGGCAATGACAATGAACTGATGGAAGGTGGCCGGTGAAAGTGCACTCACTCCGATCATCAGCATATCGAAGCTACCAAATTCCGTGGGGTAAACTTGTTGGCAAACGCAGAAGTCACGTGAGAACCCAACCCCAACCGCTTGCATCTGTAGCTTGCTGCGGTATACCACGCACGGCCACTGTTCTTCTACAATATTGAGTCGCCCCCAACCCTAACATCATCCGTCTTCCACCTTCATCTTCCGCCAAGCCAGGCTAACTTCTTACCAACAACCTCTCTAGTTGACCAAGATGAAGCACGTCGCCGCTTACCTCCTGCTCGTTTCCGGTGGCAACGCCGCCCCCTCGGCCAAGGACGTCACTTCCCTCCTTGCCACCGTCGGCATTGAGGCTGACGCTGAGCGCCTCGAGAAGGTCGTGGCCGAGCTTTCCGGCAAGACGTCTCGGAGGTACGTTACCCCTCTCGTCATTGATAGTACCAAGAAGGGAAGACTAATTTATCTTTGCAAAGCTCATTGCCCAGGGCGCCGAGAAGCTTGCCTCGGTTCCCGCTGGTGGTGCCGTGGCCGCGGCTGCCCCCGCTGCTGGCGCTGCCGCTGCCGGTGATGCCCCCGCCGCTGAGGAGAAGAAGGAGGAGAAGGAGGAGGAGGAGTCCGACGACGACATGGGCTTTGGTCTCTTCGACTAAACGCAACTCATTTCGTTGCTCATTCCCGCCCCTGCTCTCTCGTTTCATTTTCCACACCCGGATCGTTGGAGCATCCCAAAAGTTGGTCTATCTGCCCAAGACTGTCTATCGCCTGCATATGCATATCTACGGTATTCGACCTTCCATCTTCTATTCGGCTTGTAGATTTGGTGAGAGATGATACACAGCTGGGATGGGACTGAGACGAGCAACCTTCACCCTGTTGGGATCGCCAGGAGACCAGAGCAAATCAGCCAGTGATCCATTCTGTGGAGGCAGTTATTGAATGATCGAAACGATCAACCTTGGGGAGAGAGAATAAACAAGTGGCGAACAAGGTGTGGCATGTAACGAAAAGCTAGACAAGCAAGGACGGAGAGAGGCGGTGCGCCCATCAGTGGGCTCGAGAGTATACACAACAACAACAAAACCTACAGACGACGATTTTGGCAACGCGACTGAGGCGTTTCAGGAGATAGCTCAGAGGGAAGGAGCAGTCCGACGAATTGGCATGCTTCCCACAGAGAGGAAACTGAGGATGCCACTGAGAGCGTTGCTCACGCCTTGGGCGTTGCTCACCAATGAGTTTACCGTAGAATCGCTCGAGTCACCCACATCGGTCGTTGTGACTGTCGACGGGGTGAAGATACTAGCGGATGTAAAGTGGGGGTAGGAGTGGGCGTGGGCGTTGGTGTAGAAACAAGGGAGTAGGTAGTAAAGTAAGTAGGCGACGGATTCTGGATTGTTGTGGTTAGAGGTGGGCTTAATGTCGGAATAGCCGAGAATGGTAAGTGAGGAGGCGCGTATAAAGATGGGCGGACATAAATGAACCCCATTCAACATATGAAGAAGCGAACACATGCGATGGGTCAGCATATGTTCTCGTAGATGGATCAGAGCACGGACGTACATGTAAGTAGTGCTAGTTGTAGGACTGGATGGCGTACTCGCGGTACTGCTGTGAGTGCTGTAAGTCGGTACCGCTGTCACACTATTGGTGCTCATGGTAGTCGAACTTGCTGAGCTGGTTGCACTGCTCGGACTGCTGGAAGGCGAACTAGAAGCACTGCTGCCATGACCGCTCCCGAACAAGGGACAAATTGGGACAAGCAACATCCAAAGGACATTGCCTACTGAGGTGTGGAAGCGTACAGCCATGACCGATACCTTTATGTCCAAGTTGACGAGCAACGGGATGGTTCCTGTTTGCTGCTCCAAGGCATGGAAATTCCCACCACGACGATCGTAGTAGGATATGGTCTCATGCGAACCAACAAGGACATTCGTGAAACCGGACAAATCCCATCCGCAGTTGTGGGCCACGTCTTGGATTGTTTGCGAATTGGCAGTCAGGTTTTCTGCAGAGGCCAGTTGAAACTGGACCGGGATGGCGAGCGTGGTGTTAGAGTGCGAGTTGATCTGAAGATTTTTGTCTTGCGAAGTACCCAGCACAGCATCTGGTACGTTGCGCTCATAGATAGAAGCGTGCAGGTTCTTTACCTTTACCCCAACTGAGTTGGGATTTGACGCTTGCGTAGACAGTAGTGTTGAGCATCAATGTTTGATTCTGGATGTACGCGGTAGGCGTCGTGTAGCCTGCTAATCCAATGTTGGGTGGACGAATAAACTGCAGGAACATGAGGCAAAGAAGAGGATTAGCACTTGTATGAACCAGTCTATGATAGGTGCTTACCACCACAGCGAGCATGACCCCGCAAACAACGCCAATGCCTGCCAAGATCAAAACACAAAATGCAGTCCTTGTTCACAGGGGAAAACGATGTTAGGAACAGAAAGTAGATAATGGCCGATGCAGTGCGATCAGGACGTACCCGAGAGGGCGAGTTGTGAGCGTGTCGTCACGGCCACGGGAGTGACCATGGCTCGCATCTGATGTCCAAATGTCCTCTAGGGTGGAACGACTTAATGCGTGTCCAGCCCCATAGGCAGCAGCACTGGTATTAGACGTGTTGTCGGCACCACTGGCCAATGGGGAACTGTAACCTCTCTCTCCCATTTCCCGCGGAGGAACAGCAGCATCATGATCTCCGTAAACACCGTAGGAGGGCTCAGCCGCCTGCCCAACGGAATGAGTCGCATAGCCATACTGATCTTGGTTGTAAGCGTACTCGGCTGGGGTGAGAACATTGCGAAATCGCCTGTTTTGCTGATGTTGGAGCGGGTATTCATATTGGTGCCGACCATATGAATGGCTATTGCTGACGCCGTAGTCGAATTCGTATGGCCCGGCTGCATCTTCGTCTTCCGCATGCCGACCATACGTGTCATGCGGATCGTAGTCCATGGTCCTGTCGTCGTACGCGTAAGCCATGGGGGATAGCACAAAAATGTACACGAGAAGCGGACCGTGGATGTTGGAATCTATATGGTGGTACTATTGAAAGAGCCATCCAAAAAGAAGTCGATGGTCATTGGCCTTCTGCCCCAGAAAGATAGTCACAGTTGGGGGTTGTGGGGAACACAGAAGGCTTGAAGAATCACTGTCTGGCTTTTGTGAGGAGCTCTTCTGCTGGAGGGGTCTCTCGATCCGAGGGTGTGAATCAAAATCGGGCACACTGAGAGATGTTGTCCCGCGCGGACCATCTACACATGGTATCGCAAGTCATTAATTTCGGAATAACCGGTAACCGGTAACCCTCGACCATATGTAGGCGAGCGCAGAGGCGGTGGTTGGCGCGCTGGCTGAGCGCTGAGGCTCAGCACTAAGCGCTTGGAGCGGGATAATGAGAACCAGACTGTCCGAATCCCTTGAAGATATGTTAATCGTATTCACATGATAAGTGCAAAAGTGCTGGATAAGAGCGCATGTGATGGATGATGAGGGCTAGACTAACTATGCCGTACAACTATGATCTCATCGACATCACACATGCAGTATATCTCTGGATCGAGTGGTAGGCCGTAGGCCGTATCGCTACAGGCATCAACGTTCAACGTTCGAAACGTATATTCAAAACCTGGTGTGTGGATGTGTGTGGATATGAGTGTGTGCGTCCTCTCTACAGGACGTGCCCAAAGCCCTAATCTGCCGCATGACAATGACGAATGAGTATAGCCAAGAGGATGCTGATGGCGCTGACGCGCGTACGAAGATATAAGCCTGTTGAAAGCCTGCCATGAGTCCTTCCCTCGATGGTGATGCAATCGCACTGGTGGTGGTGGTGGTCTAAGCCAATAGCAAGGCCTACAGAGGAACATCAAGCAGCGAGTCGCCACCAGGGGCTGAGCTGTGGAACAAGGAAAAACAGGAGAGAGAAAACAACGGAACTCGCAGGCCTGAGGAGGAGAACTGAAGGGGCATTGGGCAAAGCACGAGCCACCCGATGGCTCAACACTTTTTTCAAAAGCTCTTCAAGTCGTCAAGGACAGATGGAGTGCCCTATGTTAGCTGCACTAATTGGGCTCGCTTGTCGAGATGGAGTGCCCTATGTTAGCTGCACTAATTGGGCTCGCTTGTCGAACATTATAGGGTGGCGCCGCAGAGATTCATTTAGTGCATGCACACAAGACCTTTGTGCGTAGTAGGCTCGATTCCTTGCATTATAGTGCAACGTCATACATATTCGCCCGTGGTGTCGCCACATTCGCCTGCGGCGTTGTATACGCGTAGGCCATACAAGAGAAGCAAAACAACTGAAGACCACGCATCATCGATCCATCATCGGGAGATCGGAAAGTAATGCCAGTATCCAGTACCTCTGACGTAATTTTCCGTAAAGTTCGACATCTCATTGGCTGGTGCGACATCCGTGCACAGTACAACACTTAGTTCATTAGACCATCCATCAAACGAATCACTTGAAGCTAAGGAGCTTCAACGTCGCCACCACCACCACCAGCACCATCACGCCTTCTACTATTTTCGCCCCCTGTGCCCCGCCATCATGGATCCTCGCGCATCCTTCCGCTTCAACCACACCATGATCCGGGTCAAAGATCCGAAGGCATCGCTCGCATTCTACAAGGACGTGTTGGGCGTGGACCTTTTGCGCGAGTCTGACAACGGACCTTTTGTCCTCTACTTCTTGGGCTACAAGCATGGGACACAAGAAGCGTCCGTTTTTTCTCGTGAGGCCGTCCTGGAGCTCACCTGGAACAAGGGTACTGAGAAAGAGGAGGGCCATATATGTGAACGGCAATGAGCAGGACAAGCAAGGTTTTGGCCACATCTGCATCGCTGTTGACTCGCTCGAGGAGGCTGTCAAGCACTTTGACGCCCATGGCGTGCGCTTCAAGAAGGTGCGTTTCCATCTCATCCTATACCTCCTTTCCGTTCTCCACCGCCTATGTGTGATCTAACCACGTTCATCTTGCCTACAGCGTCCGGAGGACGGCCGCATGCGCCACATCGCCTTCATCTACGACCCTGACCTGTACTGGGTCGAGATTGTGGAGGCAAAGCGAAGCTAATCAATTCTCCTTGAAGCTCAGAGCTCAGAGCTGAGACTCAACGTGAAGAGAAGCAAGGCACGCTTTGTTTTCCCACCCGCCTTCACGTTTAATCCTCAAGAATATGACCACAGACTTCTTGATCGAGAACCATGCCAATACCAAGGGTTGGCCCCCCCAGAGCACGATGCCATTGTAACACCTTGACAACCTCACAATACAGTTTCAGAAGAACGTGCCGATTAGTTGTATAATGAATCTATTGTAGTCGCAAAAGTTAAACAAGGACATGAGGGATTCACTGATAGCAGCATAATATGCATGCGATTGCCCAGTGGAGTTCGCTCTCTTCGACGCTATCTCGAAGGGTTGTTCGGTTATTAGGGCCGGTAATTCGAGTTGGCCAACTTGCACAATGTTATCCAAGCCCAGAATCTCAAGAAGGTTTCCATCAGCCTTTTTTTATGCTTTTCTGTCAGGCCAGCTAGAGAAGGATGGAGACGTTATGCTATGATCAAGCCGCCTATAAGGGGAAGAGGAAGGAGCGATGTGTGATCTGTGGGTCAAAAGCACCAGGAGACGGTCATGCATACACAGTGCTCCGTTCACGCTCACTCAAGATGCAGGACACGTTCCATGCGCTCTTCCGCGCATTATGTTCGGCGGGACTATAAAGGAGGAATGCTCCTCCTCCCTGAGATTGACTTCTGCTAGGAAAAGGCATTCCCGCATCTGTCGAGACCCTTCGCCGCCGTCCCGACGAGTACGGTTGCGACCGGAATCTGCGTCATTCGGGCTCAGGCTTTTGCAAGGAGCCTACCGCGAGCGGTCGCATATGTTGCTGCGCATCATCTCTTCTTCGCCAACGTCTCTGAAGCCTTCTGTGCTCGCTTCAGTCAATTTCGCCACAAGTACATTGCCAAGTACGAATGATGTCTCTTGCCCTTGTTGGTTCTGGTTGCCTCCTGTATCTGTAACATTTTGTGATCTGCTCTCCCCACTGAAGTTTTCCCTGTTGTCGGGCTCAGGTCTCAATATCTTCGCACCAATATTACCAGTGAGACTCCTTAAACCTCCCACGATTCTGACAATGTTACGAGGGAGCCACTCCTTCCTCCTCTTTCCCCATCTCCCCCTCTGAGTCTGCATATCCAAGAAACGAATGAGGACGCGTAGTGTGAGAGGGAGAACAAGAATGAATTCAATTGCCCTGCAGCCTACGCATCCGTTCCTCTGCCGCGCGGGCCCTCTTTTCGCGTTCGATGCGCGCCCGCATGGCGGGGGTGATGGAAGTATCAGCGAGCTGTTGACGCAATGCACGAGGCACCGCAGGTCCGGGCCCACCCAGCCGATTTGCACGATCGCTGCTAGGCCGGGCCAGAGCTGCTTCCCGGGCTGTAGGAGGCGCCGCTTCCTCCTCCTCATCGTCCGAAGAGGAAGCCACGACGGTAGTTGCAGCGGCAGCTGCGGCTGCGCGGGCCTTAGCCTTGTCCCGCATTGCGTTGCGGCGTCCTTTGGCTGCCTCAGGACGAAGCTGGGTCTTGCCTTGGTCCGCCTTGTCCTCCGCAGACAGGGGTACGACGCGTGCCCCGCCAGGACCCATGCCGGCCCAATCCCACCACGTGGGCTGGGACGCTTGCATGGTCAAAAATACTTCCTTGACTGCCTTGGAGGTGGCCAAGTCGTAGGCGGTTCGGTGGTTACTCGCAGGTCCAGGCACATCCGTCGTGCCTGGTTCCACGCCCGTCTCGAGTGCGGGGAGAGTAGGATTGGCTTTGTGCTCAACCAAGAGGGACTCGACTAAATTCGGCAAATCGTTCTCTGCGGCCAACTGAAGGAGGGTGACCGGGATCAACGTGTGGGGCTTGGTCGCAGCCTTGACCTGCTCTGCCACCCACCACGCGGGCAAGGGAGAATCCACAGTTGCCTCGGGCGTCTTGGCCTTCTTAGACTTTCCTTGGGGCGAGGCAGTACCTTCGGTAGCGCCATTGTCATCGGCGGGGGGCTCCAGCGTATCCCACTCGTGTTTGGCCAAGAATCCCATTGCAGCACCTTCTTTGCGCTTGGTTACCATCTCCATAAAACGCTCCCAACGGGCACGACGCGTCTTCTCCTCGGCCGAAATCTCAGCCTTGACTTTCTTGGGGACGGCGGCGGCGACCTTGCTAGCCTTGGCCTGGGCAGCCAACTTGCGCCGCGTAGCGCGCACCTCAGCCTCATTGGCCGTCTGCTCGCGTACACGCTGCATCTCCGCGAGCTGGTCCGAGGTGTAGTGGGTAGCACGGACGCGGGTCAGCTCAAAGAAGCATCGAATGCACTCCTCGAGCGTAGGACGACGAGTGGCAATCGGCAATGCCGACACACGTCCCTCTGCCCGAGCTGCATCCAAGGGTGACGCCTGGCTCGCCGCCTCCCACGACCACAGCACATCCTTTGCGGCGCGCATCGAGGCACGGAACCAAATCCGTTCCGAGCGCGCCAACAAGGCGCGCCATCCGGGGAGGTCGAGCAAGTCACGAATTTCCCGCTTCAGCGCCTCCTCCCCAGCACGACGCAGCTGCGCACCGGCCGATTTGGCAAATTTGCCCGATGCATCTTGCGCGGCCTGTCCGCCTCCTTGTTTGCGACGGGTAGTGTAGCGATGGAACGTGCGATGGGCCAAGACGACAAGACTGCGTTCGTGTCGTTCCCCGCGCCGCTTGGAGCGGGTCACAGTGACATACGGGTTCAGCATCACCACCGTGGCGGCAAAGTGGCCACCGCCCATCATGATGATCGTCCATAGACGCAGGGGAGGATCGGCGGGCAAGAGAGGGGAAGAGATGGTGTCGACAAAGGCAGTGTCCACTCCCCTGTCCTTGCCCCGCATAGACGTGGAAGAGGAAGAGGAAGAAGAAGAGGTGCTCGAGTCGGATTGGGCTGCAGCTTCTTCCTCTTGCGCCGTGAGACGCAGCCCGGGAATGAAGCCATGGCCATCCAAAATGGCAAACTGCGCACGCTTTCCTACGTCTTGCACACCGCCTTGGATCCGCTTGCCGCGGAACGCAGCCCCGACCGAGGTGGGGCCCAGGCGCGGTCCGATTTGGCCGCTACCGAGCCCGGGGGGTAGCGCAGCAGTTGGCCCACGTGCATGTTGCGCACCATGTACATGGCGTAATCCATCGGGTTGGCTTGCTCGGTCAAATCCTCAAAGAGAGCACGATGAACGCCGATTTGGGTGTCGGCCCATTCCCCGTTCTCGCCGCCTGCGGACGGCGCAAACCACAGGTGGGCCGCCTCGGTATCGATCAGGCCCCCCTCCGCATCGGGATCCTCGTCGGACGAGGAGAGGGCTGCGTCACCCGTGGTGGATGCCTCGCCAGCAGGCTTGGCAAGG
This sequence comes from Moniliella sp. 'wahieum', assembly GCA_003971905.1. Lineage (NCBI taxonomy): Eukaryota > Fungi > Basidiomycota > Moniliellomycetes > Moniliellales > Moniliellaceae > Moniliella > Moniliella sp. 'wahieum'. The sequence goes on from RSEE01000015.1 coordinate 240,843, forward strand.
CCAAGCGAACGAAGAAGGCGCACCACCGGGTCCCATCCAGACGCGTCGTCCCACTCTTCGTCTTCGTCCTCCATCTCGTCCAGTCGGTCGAGCGCCTGCTCGAAAGGCGCAGCAGCCATGCGCTGCTCGTTGTGCCCCCGCGCAACAAGCAGCGCGTTGAAGCGGTGCCAGTCCGACTGGTAGTGCAGCCGCTGGTCGCGAGGCGAGGCAAAGGTCGGGGCAGAGGGGCAGGTGGAGCACGAACGGCCTGCGCCCGGAGTCACGCCGGGCCCAGCGGCGGTGGCGCTGGCGGCAGCGGCGGGAAGGCTCGACTTGACGCGGGGGTCAGGGCATCGCAGGGCTCAAGGCGGGCGACCAGGTCGGCGGGCAAGTCGAAGGCGTAGAGCGGCGCGGCTGCGAGGGCGGATGTGGACATGGTAGGGGCCGGCAGGGGGCGGGCAGGCAGAGCAGACGGACGGAGGAGGGGCCAGCTGGGCCGGCAGGCGGAGGAGCGGAGGTAGGAGAAGAGTGTGCGGGCACACACAGGGGGCATGGGCCTTTAGAGGCGGGGCGCTGCTCCAGGCCGAGGGGATGCGCTCTCGCTGGAGCGTTTCTGCGGTGGCGAGGCCGGCTGACTCGACCGACTCAGACGCTGCCGAACGAAGACATGAAAAAGCCGGCGGTTACGCAGTTACGTGGTTACGTCAGGCTGTCACCCATCTACGTCATACGCACTTGATTCCGCACCCACACCACACTGCACCCACCAAATAGGAGCTATGTCAGGCCTCCCTCAGGCCTCAGGCTTGAGAATCGAAACAGCAGCAAAATGCATCGGAAACAAGAGACAGGTTCACATGCGACAAGAGGAGATATACGAAGGCGATATACAAAGGCGATATACGAAAGCGTTCAGATGAGGGGGCAACCCATCAACAAGGGGACGAGGCGACGGGAGGCCAAGAAGTGATAGCAGGGTATCGACCAGGAGGGATAAGCGGGCGAACAGGGGTGGGGAAACAGTCTTGCTTTAAATGGCGAAAAATTAAAAGTTCTTGCAGTAAACGGACATCAGATCAGTCGTCGACAGAGGGACAAGCCACAGTTAGGCCCCCAGAAGGATCGGCGTTTCCTGCCCAGGGAGCCGATCCGCCTGTCCCTGGGCTGGCAGGGGGGTCGGAGCGGCCGACGCACCTGCCTGGTGGGATGGGCGCGGGATTGAATAGGTATCCACGTCCATAGGGGAAAGGACGGTGCGGGAAGACAAGGCCCGGGCTGCAGCAGAGGGGTCGACAGCCAACAAGGCAGACGAGGCCAAGTCCCATACCTGTACCACCGCATGTCGAGCAGGGTGGCCATCGACCCGGACGCTGAACAGGTAGGCTGCGCTGGGCGTCAGGGCCACCGCAGCGCAAGGTCGACCGGGCAGGATGCCGTACAGGCGCTGGAACATGCGATCCTGAGCGGCACGGTAGAGCGATAGGCTTAAGTCGGTCGCGGCGGCCTGACCCTCGGCATCGGGGTTGAGGGTAAATTGGCGCACCTTGCCCTTGGGCCCAATGTCTTCCTTCACCGTCCCAGCCGCCATGGCGCGCAGAGCAGCCAAGGGAGCCGGTGCCAACCCCGATGGCGGCGAGATACCGAGCGCGACGCCCGTCGGGAGACCGAGGCAAACGAAGGACGCCGCGACAAGGGTTGCATCGAGGGGCGACGCTGCGTCATAGCTAGCGCCAGAGTTGAGGCTGCAGGGCCGGGAGTAGGGGGCGCAGTGGTACGCCCGGAGGGGGCAGGTGCCAAGGGAAGGGGCGTTGGTGCCGACGGAGGGGGGCAGGCCGAGATAGGCGCAAAGGGGACGGGACAGTTGGTCTTGGGTCCAAAGGGCCGCTTGGCCGCACTCATATCCAGCACGCGAACTTGGCTGGGACTGACAGCATTTTGATAGTCCACAAGCAGTGTGCGCCCGGTAGAGAGAAACGTACAGCCCCCGGCCGTCGCACAGAGATAGCTGAGCGTGGCCTGCCCCAGGCCAGTGAGTTGGCACGCCACCAGACTCGTCATCAGTACCGAAATCCAGCATCGCCACCAAAGGCGGCGATGGCGCGGACGCTTCGGACCTGTCATCTTCTTCGTCCCCCTCTGCTTTATTAAGGGAACTGAAGAGGGAGGAACAGCCTCGAATAATCAGAACCCCACGGCCAGTGGCGATCAAGATCGCATCGTTTGTGGCGTCACGAGCAAAGACAGTATCCAATGGGGTCATGCGACCGACAGGAGGACCTTGAACAATCCGTGCCTCTGGGGCCATCTCGGACGAGGCAGGGGGCGAATCGAAAACAGCTGCCCAAACGGTAGGGTCGGAACCAAGGAGCGAGCCAGAAGCAGTGGCTTCTCCAAGGGACCACACCAACTTGGCCGCCTCCCCTTGCTTCTGGGGACGACGGATGACAAAAAGATCATCCCAAGTAGCAGGCGGCCAACCTTGCCTACCAAAGGGGAGGAGAGTAGCAGAAAGGTAAATATACTGGTCGTCATAGTCAAACGACCGGGGCGTGAAGGTCCCCAGAGCAGGCGAGAGCGTGTCGGCAACGAGAATGGTATTGGTGCACTCCATGCTCTCCAGGTCCCATTCGACAAACGTTCGCCCCCCGGCCAAGATGGCAGCCGAAGTGGCATGTGTTTTCAGCATGTTGTGGTAGCTGTGTTCCAGCCCCTCGGGCATGGGAAGTTCCCCTATGTGTACAAAGTAGCCGCGTTGACCAGACGCATCGTGGGCACGGAAGACGTCGAGTTGGCACGTATCCAAGCCCCAGACATGAGAAGTGAGAATGAACTGATCACCATCCGAGTCAACAGAAGCGACGAGGGGGGAAGTGGGAGCCTGGTCTGCAGCGGCAGCCAGCGTGTCATTGTCCAGCTGCGCAGGAGGGGCGGGAGGCGGGGCACCCCAGAGAAGCTCTTGGGACTGGGTGTCTACGACCCAGGCGTCGCCTTGGACACCCGGCACCAACAGGGCCTGGTGGCGGGGTAAGGGAAGGATGTGGCGTTGGAGGCGGTTGCGAGCAATGCACTCACGAAACGTGGCAACAAGCTCCTCCGACGGGCCTCCAATGGTTGCATCGGAGGGCTGAGGGCCATAGAGCGAGACAACATGACGGACCGCCGGCAACGGAACAGGGACGCGGGCGTTGCGGGCAAGGCCAGTACCCCACTGGCGGGCTAGGGCGTGGCGGAGGGAAACGAGGGTGCGCCAAGAGCGAACAGAGGCAAAAGCACCGGTCTCGTCGTGCTCACGGATGCAGGCTTGGGGGCCTTGGGCGGGGGCGGACGGGGGGGGAGGAGGTGGTGGCGCTTGGCGATTTGGTACCAGACAGGCTCGGACAGGGCAATGGCGTACCAGGCCTTGGAGACACGAGCAGCAACCGCCACGTCGGCGGGGGACAGCACACCGCAGGCGAACACGTCGCAGGCAACGTCAAAGGGGAGTGCGCTGAGCACGTCCATGGGTCTTGCGAGTGGCGCCGAGAGGCGATGCGGGAGAAAGCAGAGGGAGGGATGTGGACGAGAAAAAGGAAATGTCGAGAGGCTTGGGGCGCTCTTTTCTTTTATTGCCACCGCAGCCCCGTTGCGCCCAGATTGGGCCGAATTGGGGGATGATCGATGATCGATGATGCATGATGCGTGATGTATGATGTATGATGTGTGATGCATGATGGGCCCGGCGCTGCCCGGCCTCACCCGACCAGATAACCGGCGGGTGCTGGCTGGCGTCAGTGGGCCAGTGCCGCTGCATCCACCAACATAAACGCCGAAGCGTGGGCGTGCGTGCGTGGGGCCAGGGCGCAGCAGCCGAGGAGCCGAGGAGCCCCGCCTGGGCCTGTTCTTGATTCCACACGGTCGCTGGCCCGTCGCAGGCCGCAGCTGGCCCACTGTGGCATCTTCCGCCCGCCGGTCCCAGCCACTGACCAGCCCCCACGCACAGGTCACCGGTCACACCAGTGCGCTCTAGTGCCCCACCACCGCGCCACCCTCCCCGCCCTTTGGTGCGGCTGAACCCGGCTGAATAGCAGGCCTGAGCGCCTGAACTGCTGAGCCTCAGCCGCACCGTCCTCCCTCAGTGCCTCAGCGCCTCAGCTGCAGGCTGCACTGGCTCACCGGTCCCAGCCTCGAGCACACAGCGCTAGCACAGTGCCCCTCCTGCCACGCCACCCGGCAGTCCACCATGCATCATGCATCATGCATCGCCTGCATCAGCATCACGTGGCAACGCAGTGCTCCATCCGAGTGCTGTCGGTGTTCCCCGCATGTGGGCGGGCGGAATGAGACAAGCTGCGGAGATTATCCATAGCATCGATCATCGATTACTTGATTCTTGCTGGGTCGCCGGTCGTGTGACACATGTGGCGGGTGGTGGCATGCATGACATGCGACGGTCACGTACAGTGGCTATTCCTTGCCCGCTGTCTCCTTTTGCGCTGAGGATCTTGCAGAGTCGGTTGGCCATCATCCAATTCCCCATGCACCCATGCTTCCGATTGCACGCAGACGCTGGGGGCGCTTGTCCTGATCAATCTTGACTCTCCAACAGTCATCCGGCCCCCACAGCCCCTATGAGCTCTTCGTACCGCTGCAACGACTTGACATCTCCTTCATCAGGCCTCAGCGCCTCAGAAGGCCTCACTTGAGGCCTTAGTAGTTCTTCTCAGATCTCACTAGTATTAGTCCCTAGTCGTAATAGGTATAAGAGAGAGGGAGAGAGGCTGCGAACCTCTGTCGTGGCGTATCAATTTAGAGCCCCCACCACCCATCAGAGGCTATACCTTCGGGGAGAGAGGCAGCAGCCCTGCGGTGTGCCGAAGCCAAAGTCCCCTTATCTGCCGTTATATACTCACCTATATGGAATCTCATATCAGCGGGAAAGGGGAGAAAGATCAAACATATAGGTATTTTGTTTTTTTCATGGAGAGGAGAGTGTGTAGCAGAATGCACCCCCCTCATGTTGGTCCTGATGTGAATGGTCTTCAATCACGAGGCCTGAGAAGGGCTGAAGTTTGTGGGGGGGGGACAATCGAAGCAAAATCAGGACGGAATCAGACAGGGAGAAGTATGGAGATATCAGAGGCGACGAGACCGGTGGTGTTACAACCCGTTTTTCTTAACGGTTCAATCGGCCGCGTCGCCAGATCAGGGCAGAAGCCAAGATGCAAGCCATAACCGAGCCCCAAGCAGTGACAACGAATGTAGACCGGTAACACTCTGCTCCTTGGAGGCAAACGTCCGAGCCCGGGGATTGACGCGCATGTTGATCGTACACCCGACCAACACAGCAGATTAAACACATTTCCCGCCACAACCGGTGAGATTTGCAACACCCCCAATTGCCGCTGAAATGGGCCAGGCCAAAGAATTCGAGCACGAGAGAAGGGCAAAGACCAAACAAGGTGCCATACATCAGCCCCGTCACGCTGCTTAGCATCAGCAGCATCGGCACCGTCGTGACAACCCCCCGGACGGCTGCAAAGACTTGAGATGTCACTGCCAAGCAGCACACCACAATCAACAACCACACCCGAACGACCCCCTGACCATGCGCCATGCTGACGGCCCAGTCGGCCAGCACCCCAATCGCAATCCGTCCGACTGCATTGCCAATGGAGATGGCACTGACTTGCTGTGCTTGGAGGCGGTGTACCTCGGCTTCGCGGCGCGCCCGCTTTTTCCCCTTTTTGAAGAGATGTACGCCTGTCAGAGCCATCACATCTGAAGGTTCCTCCATCAACGAGATTGTTCCTTCGTTCCCTCCCATCCATGCCTTGGGACGTTTGAGTTCCGACCAAAACAGCGTACGCGTAATGGTTCCCACATTGTTGATCAGCATTAAACCAGCTCCGGATAAGAGGGCCATGACAACAAAGAGTAGGATGAAATCCGACTCCAAGAACAGGCGCCAGCCCGATACGGCTGTGCTTGGTTCGGTCTCCGGATCGTGATGGGCCGTATTGGTGGGAGCCGCTGAATCCATCGTGCCGTAACTTCCTGCGACTTCCATATCGCCAGCAGGCAGGATGGCGTGGTCCTGTCTCGCCTCTTCGCTAGGAGGATGAGGTGCAGCTGAAACACCCTCCGACCAAGGCAGGGCGCTCATCTCCGATGTGGTGCGTGCGCGGAGGCGAGGCTGATCCTGATCAGAGCTGTGGGCAACATCGTGCATCGGTCCTTGTTCTACCCCCTCCTGGGAGTTGGAAGGCGGGGTGGCACGAGGGTCTTGATCCGGAGGGTGGATACGGACGATGAAGATGCCCGCGAGAAAAGTGAAAAAGGAAATGAGGGCCATGGCGCGTAGGTAGGCACGAGCGCTCTCGGAAAAGAAGGCAGAACTTAGGGCCGAGTAGAACGCAGCACTCAACCCGAATCCAGCCAACACAATCCCGGTCGCTGTGCCCCGCCGGTTGCCACCCCAAGACTTGGCCTGGACGTTCAAGCTCGCAGCCAGGGCTCCCGAGTTGCCCAAACCGGTAGAGCAGGAAAACAAGACGGGACCGACAACTTGCCAAGCTCCCACTTGTGGAGAGGGCTCAGCCAGGGCGATCCCCATGTATGCTTTCGACAGCCGCCCCGGAGCATAGAAGGACAGACCACCGTACCCAAGCGCGACGAGACCCGAAGCGACGAAGAGGGCACCCGACGGACCGTGCTTGTCAATCCACGTACCCCAAATCGGGCCAGAGAGGTACACGCCCATGTTGCCTGCTAGGCCGATCAGATTGATTTGGGTTGAGGTGAGGTGCAGGGCCGCTTGAAGTTGGGGGGCGAACGTCGAAAAGGCGTAGTTGCTCCCGGCACTCAGTGCTACGATCGCACCACCCACCAAGGCCGCCAAGCGGGCCCACTGGTGATTGGCCGGCCGCATCACCTGTACCGTCAATGAACGAGCAAGAGCAGGCATATTCTCGGTTGCGGGGTTCAAAGGTGGTGTGGGTACTGTAGGTCCGGAGCGGGGAACCAAGAGAGAAAAGGACGGTAGGGAGACGCATTGTGTGTGTGTACTAATATATAGGTACGGTTCGTTATTAGGTTCGTTATTAAACGCTGGGAATATTTACCTGCTGCCACATGAGGCTGAGTGATGCCGCTCCGCCACATCCCACGCGATCTTGAACTGTGGAGTTGGCTATGACATTATCGTGACCCCACACCAGGAACGATACTGTTAATGCAATGCGCCAGTAATGCACCAGTCTAGATGCTTACGGATCGAGTGTTACGTTTAGGCTGAGTACCGAACCCCAAAGCCGGCAAAGGAAGTGGATCAAGGGGCGCCGCATGGCTTACGCAGGCTGATGAGGGCGTAGAGAATTGTAGTGCTCTCCTAGGCCGTAGGCGGAGCGGTAGTAGGCAATGTAAGCGGGTGGAGAGCTAAACTCTTCCCCAATCTTGAGAGGGGTTGTCTCAGCCTGTACAACGACCATGGGCGTTTGATAGGCCCGGGACAATGCGAGGATTTCCAACTGACCACCCCACACAGCCGAGTTTTCCACCGCATCGCAGTAGGCTTGGAAAAACTTGGCCGGATCAGTACTAATACTAGCGTCGGTAAGACCCGCCAACTTCTCATTTGGATCGATAAAGGGCAAGTACGAATCAGGATCGGCCCGCATGGTGGCAGCAGCGGCCTTGCGGTGTCCTTGTAGGTCAAGTCAGGGTTCCGGCCAGCCTTGGCAGAGTCCGCTTTGGCTAGCGCGTTGAGCTGGTCGGCGACCGCGGCGTAAAGACAATGCCCATCGGCTGGATCTCAATCATGTCCACATTGAGATTCTTGCACTTCCATTCCATCTCCTTCCATTCCCGTTCGGCAGGGTCCATGCCGTTCTTGGCGCGCAGGTCGGCCACCTCCTTCTCGGCAGCAGCACGGGTCGCCGCCTCCTGCGCCGCACGCTTTTCCAGTCGTTGCTTGGCCTTGGACTTTTTCTTTCCGCTTGGAGCGCCATGGGAATCTTGCTCACCTTCTACAGCCCCAGTTGGATTGGCCTCTTCGGTGGGAGCAGAGTAATAGGAGGAGAGAAGTAGGTTGGGTAGGCTCCTGGATGGATCGAACACACGTGAAAGCAAACAAGGTAAGCGGACTGGCAGGGCTGAAGCGGGAGCTGGAAAAGAGGGTGGACGTGATAACGTACCTGGGGAGGGACGGATGCTGCCCCCTCTGGCTTGTCCTCCTGCGGTTGGGGCTGCGTCTTGCCAGCGTCTAGGGCCGCCAGGAGCTCGTCGGCCAGGTCGAAGCCGGCGTCCCCGTCCATGTCGGGCAGAGGCGGCAGCTCCTCCTTCTTGGCCTGGCTGGCTTTTTTCTTCCCTTTCTTGGCCATGCTGCACAAAACAAGGAGGCGGGGCGGGGGGGGGAGGCAATGCGTGCACAGCAGGCCGAATGGCGGGAGGAGAGCTTCTCAATCTGGTGGCCAGTGCTGTTCACCCAGAGGAGCGCGTCTTGGGAGCACGCACGCTGCTTTGTGCGGCCGCAGAGGCAGGGCCATTTAGAATGCGGGAGTTCGGACGGCAGTTGCAATTTCAATGCGGCCAAGCCAGGTGTCCTTGTTCCGCGCCTCAGCCATGGGATGTGGATCGATGATCGCAGCGCGGGTGTCCGTTCCGCTCGGGCAGACGCAAACTGCGTGGCTGAGCTCAGCTGCAGTTCGGCGTTCGGCGTTAAAGCTTCGGACGTAGGGTTGTGCTCGGGCGTGCGCTGGCAGGCCGGGCGGGTTTGGGCCACAAGCGCACAGGCGCGCGTCACGCGTCGTACACGTCATGATGCGCGTGTCAGCACGGAGCCCGTCGGCCGCCCGGGGATGGTGATGCAGATGCAGGCCGTCATCGTCATCCGCCATGACGACACCACGCCAGCGTGTCGCCTGCACGTGACGCCTCTTCTCGCCTCGCCTCCTCGCGCCACAGGCACCGGCGAGCGTTCGGCGACGCTGCTGCCTCCATCCATGTCTGCCTCCGCTGCTCCTGCGGGCAAGCGCGACGGCCTTGCTGCCGCCAGCAAGGACCAGGCCCAGGCAAAGGCAAGGCCACCGCCACCGCCACCGCCAAGGCCTCCGCCAAGACAGAGATCGCCCCCAAGTTTGCCGACTATGGCTCGGGGGACATGAGCAAGCGCATCGGCCGCGCCAAGGCTGCTGCTGACCTGGCCGATGCCCGTCGTGCTGCCGAGGCCCGCCGGCAGGGCACCGTCTACCTGCCTTTGGTCATTGACGAAGAGTATACCGTGTCGAATGGCGCCAAAATCTGGGCTCCCGATCTGCATTGGGCGATCCAAGTGCTTCTCATTGTTCGCATCGCCAGTGCATCGCTCCGCGTCTTGGCTGACAGCGACGAGGTGCTCAACTATTGGGACCCTCTCTTTGCCCTCATGCGTGGAGAGGTGTACACGAAAGACAACACCCCTCCTTTCAAGGCGTGGGAGTACGATTCCAGCTTTGCCCTCCGCTCCTGGGCGTACTTGGTCCAGTTTTTGCCCCTCCGTCCTTATGCGGCCGGGTTTGACATGCCCGACCAGAATGTGTTCATTACGCTCCGCGCTTTCCTCGCCTTCCTCTCCGCCTTGGGGGAGGGATTCCTCTACCAGTCGACTCGTGCTCTTCTGGGCAATCGGGTGGCCCAGTACCTTCTGGTCATTCTCTTTGCCAACGCTGCTCTATTTGACGCTGCTCCTGGTATGTCTGCTCTTCTTTCTCACGTTGTGGTTGTGATGTTGACATGCTTTTGTCTTAGCTTTGCTTCCGTCATCGTATGCAATGTACTTTGTCACATTTGCCTGGGCTGCCTTCCTCCGCCCTGCAGATGGGCCGCCGTTTGCCAACGGCAGTGTTGGGCGGGTACTCAAAGTTGTCTTTGCCTTTGCAATGGGCGGTGTCCTGGGATGGCCCTTTGCTTCCGTGTTGATCCTCCCATTTGTGGCAGAAGAGTTGGTTCTACGTCCCATGTTGCTTGTCTACGCCCGCAACAACGTGGGCGAGTTCATTCCGGCATCGCTGGTGCGAGCTGTCGTGTTGGCTCTCGTTGGCCTGCTTGCCGCTGGTCGTGGTTATTGTTCCCACCACATTTGTAGATACGCTCGCTTATGGTCGTACCACCCTTGGCTCGGCCAACATTGTGCTCTACAACGTATTCCACCGCACCTTGGACGACCTGGGCACGCTTCCTCTTCCTGATGCCGATTCGCCCTTGCGCTGGCTGGGTGTGTACGGTTGTCTAATTGAGCGCCTTGTGAACCATGCTGCCGGCCTAGCATCTGTGCCTTCGAGCGCAGCAGGCCCCGACCTGTACGGCACCGAGCCCGCCTCGTTCTATGTCCGTACTCTCTTACTCGGCTTCAACATTCTTCTCCCTCTGGCACTGGGCTCTGTTCCTCTCGTTTTGGTCGCCGCCGCTTTGATCCTCGGGTCCTGGTTAACACCACGCCTGTGGAGCAAGAGCACCGTGGCTGTGCTTTTCCTGCACTCTCTGGTCCCTACCTTTGGCTACTTGCGTGGTACTGCAGGCACACAAGGAGGAACGGTTCCTCTACCCCATCTATACTCTCTTGCGTTTAACGCCGCGGTCGGGCTCTGGTTCGCCTCACGCCTCTTTGCGGCCGCTTGGCCCAAAGTTTTGTCCCTACTGCAATCACTTTCCCCAGCACCGCCCGAGCAGCCACGCACTATTCTCCGCCAGTCCAAGGAGCAAGAGCAGGAGCAGGAGGCCGCTAAGCCCTGGTACAGGAAGCTGACTCCTACGCTCAAGTTTGCCTATGGCGTATTGGCCGTGTATGCTTGTTGAGCGGTTCAAGAGTGATGGGCGTGCGGAAGGGGTACAGTACTCCCCAATCCATCATTGCCCCCTCTGGGAGAGTGAAGGGCAGGCTGTGTTGGCCGAAGCGGGGTGGAGGTGCCAAACTGGTTGCCCCGTCAGGCCGAGGTGGCCAAGATGCATGGTTACCGATCTTGAGGCGATCAACGAGGGCCTACTGGAATACACGGGGGAGATGCGTCGTGTGTGGTGGCGCTGCTGGAACGTGTCAACGAGACGTCAGTGTCTAATGGGGCGCGCGGTCCGCGCCGGACTGTGTGCTGGGGCGATGCATGGCACCGCTATCCCGGGCGCTGGTTGCTTCCGCCGCACTTTGCTCCGGAATGGACGTGGAACTCGTACGAGCACCAGCTCCCTGGCCACTTTGCGCCGCAGGTGGAAGGTGGGGCAACCTGGCCGTCGTTCCAAGAAGATCCGCTGGCGGCGGGTCTCTTGGCTCGGGCTGACCAGTACTGGCCTAACCCTGCGACGCGAGCCCAAGACGGGTTGGCCAACGCGCTGAACGAACCTGTCGAGGGCCGTACCATCCCCCCCTGGGAGTGCGACTATATTGTCGACACGGACTTTACCCCGTCCCGCGGCGTGTCGAAGGAGTCGTCGCCTGGTTCGGGGGCCTCGACCGCGTACGCATCGGACCATCGCGACCTGTTCGCCACGGTCAAGTGCGACTTTATGCTGGACCGAGATGCAACTGTGGCTCCCGAGGGAAGTGGCGTGTTTGCTCGTGCGGCCGCCGCGTTTGGGCGTGCTTTCTTCATCCCCTTACCAGAGGAGATCTTGGGTCCCTTTGGCCGCAAGTGGGCGGACATTTGCCTGCTCAAACGAGTGGCGGATAAGCAAACGGTGCACGCTCGCTTCTCTCCTGAAACGGCATAACGCCAGGCCAATCAGCACTTTCTGGAAACATACTTCGTCCACCTCGGACTTACTGTTCCAGGGCTAGATGAACAAAAGGATGTGGTGCCGCCTGTATTGACGATCGTCCTCGGTCCGCACCAACATAACCTACAACCACGCTCTTTCCTTTGCTCAATTCCTCTGTGTGTAGTGTGGGGATATCTCATTGCTGTCTAAGCACGATAGATCGGTCGGTACATGTACAGGCTATAGGACCCGGGGAAGCAGTGGGTTTCATACATCACGCTTCCTCGGCCGTTTGTTCTTCGTCCAGCGAAGCAATGGCAACTCGACACGGTCAGCTGCGAAGTCCCTTTGCCCTTTGTTGAGTTGCCTTTGCCCGGAGAATGGGGGGGTGAAGCTATATAGAGGCTCCTGAACTGTTGGCAGCCACGCCCTTGGCTTCCTGATTGGGTTGGGACGAGCTCGCAGCACACGCTGGATGAGCGCGCCAGTATGCGCAGCAGAGCATCAATCACACAGGCCCACGGTGGTTGGTGTTGGTTGTGTAGGCTGCGGTGCCGCCAGACGCTGCAGTGCGCTCCAGTCCCCCAGGCGGAATTGTTGCCCCACGGCGGATTTGTTTCAGCTGGCAGGCGGACCGTAGCACAGGCTCAGCCTTACGCGCTTAGTACGCACGCTTAAGCCAACGCTCCAACGCGGCCTTGGGTGCCGCTGCCTCGCCCAGCTCATCTTCCTCCATCGCCCCACCATGGCCACGACTCCCAACCACGAGCCAATCACCGTACGCTCTCCCCCCTCTTCTCTTCTCTGCTGTCTGACCCCTCCCCCCGCCCGCCAGTCCCTGGCAACCCAGACGAGCAGATTGCGGTGCTAGAAGCCGCGCTGGCCGACCAGGACGCTCTGCTCCACGCCCTCGAGGTGGCTGTGAAGGGGAGGAATCCTCCGCTTCCCGAGCTTATTTCCCCCTCCCATTCCTCCTCAAGTGTCGGGCAGACCTCCCCTGCGTCGCCCCCTAGGGAGCGCAGTGCTTCCGCTCGTCTCGGTCCCAATGGGGAAAGGCGCGGTCCCGCTGGTCTCGCTGCGTTTGCCGGCCGAGTCGGCTCAGGTGCCAGTCTCTCTCACTTTCTTCTGCACCACCTGCCAGCCTCAATTCTCTTCCGGGCTCGCAGAAGGTGATTGTTGGTCTAGCGGGGGAACTGGCTGACTTGCGCACGCAGCGTACCACTGCCCGTGGCGCCTTGGCTCGTGCGCAGCGCGATCGTACCGCCTCCGAGGCAGAGTTGGGCGCGGCACGGAAGGCTGTTCCAGAGATGCGGGCGCGATCGGAACAGATCCGCGCCGAAGTGCAGGACCGGACATCGGCGCTGGCCGATGCGACGGCCAAGGCAGAGCGTGCGGAAGCCCAGACGGCGGAGCTTGAGAAGGCTGGGTCAGAGTGGGATGCGCGCGTAGAGGCGCTGGAGAAGGAATGCGCGGATGTGGCACGTGGGTGTGAGCGGTTAAATGTCCAGATGGATGCGCTGCAAGCTGCGTGGGATACCACGCGTCCGGCTTGGGCCACCCAACTGGACGCCATTCGGTCCGCAGCACAGGCACGCACGCAAGAGCGCCAAGCTGAGTTGGCTACCGTGAGGGAAAAGACAGCCAAGATGGAGGGGTTGGCAGATCAACGCGAGGCCGAGCGGGGGACCTGTTGGCCGTCTTGGATCAGTGGCAGACACAACGGGATCGACTGCTGGGCCTGTTGAAGAACAAGGTCCCGGTCCTCAGTGCCGACTTGTCCAAGGCGACCGCCGCTTCCGTCCCTGCTTCGCCTCACCCAGGCGCGTCCAAATTTGTCTCCTCACCTCGTTCGACAGGAGCGGTACCAACACCACGCAAACTGCCGCTCGCATCGCACTACCTCCTCTCCCCCGGCACCCCCTCCGCTCTCGACCAGCAAATCGACCGGGCTGTACGGGACGTCCAGGAAATTGTTCGCCGCGCTCGGTCGGGACAAGTATGAGCGGTGCATGCGGTGGCAGCGATGGTTCTCGATGCTGTTGACTTGCAGCTCTGAAGGATTTGGCTCGATTTTTATCCCATGCCCTTGCCTATCCCCGAATTCCCTCGCTGCGTTCGCTGTGGTCCGACGAACTAGAGTGGAGGGCTTGCGTGCCTTCATGCCAGCCCGCTGCTGTCCGACCCCCCCCCCCCCCCCCCGACACCTTTCCATTTCCTCGCCTCTCGCCCCGCTGCGTCTGCTCAGGGCATGCGATTGCCCTGGGAGGATGATAGCCGCGCAGACGGACTTCCTAGCTCTGCCGCTTACCTTTGATGGCCTCAGACCTCAGATCTCATGCATATGCTCACACTCTCATGGCTTCCTATGCCCTTGTCTGGCGTCGTTCGGCCGCAGTGCCGTCTTCGCTCCCCTCTGCATGGCCATGATGTTCTTCTGTCTGGCGTACCAGCCAGACAGGCCAATACTTCTCCGCTCTCCGTTTTTGCCGTCGTGACTTTTATCGATACCATGTCTTCCTTCGCACGGACCGAGTGCACATACGGCGCTTGCGGGAGAAGTCACGGCATGGTGTGCTGTGTCTGGGTAGCGGGAACTTACTGGTTATTTTGGTTATATAGGCTCTTTAAGGTGTAAAAGGACGAATGGGTAATGGCTAATGCCCCACGGAGCCTCATGGCAACAAACGTCTCTGCATCCAGCGTCACAGCCCGGGTGAGTGGCTCTCTCCTTTTGCTGGACAGACTGGGTGGTGCTGTAGCCAGGCTGCGTAGACGAGCTTTCTTTGAAGGCCGCAGGGGGTGGGGGGGGGTCATTCGTTGATCATGAACCCTCCACTGATTTTCCACCAACGCCACAACTCGTTTCCTTGGTTTTCCTCTGCACACTGCGGCCCTTGAAAACGTTCATTTGACGTTAAACGTTGACACGGTTGACCGTTCAAGTCGAACTCAACGAGTGTTGACGTTGCGTTGATAATTGACGACGTGGACGCACCGCTCACGCTTATACAGACTGCACTGCTGTTGCGCCGTTGTGTGTGCCGCGTTTTCTCTCGCGAAAAAGTGACATTGTTTCCTTCCTCGTCCACCGATCGTTCAGCTAGCGGACGCTCATCGAGGTCGTCGAGGTGCTGATCACCATTTGATTCTGTCGGACTTTTTTTGCCATCTGCTGTAGGTATAATGTTCGACTTTTGGGAGAGAAGTTTTCGAGAAGTGAGCTGCCCCTGCGGCCCGCCCCTCCTTTTTGTACTGTTGACACCCTTTTCTTCTGCGTGTTGCTTACGCTATAGGCGGAGACATCTGCAGGCGACTGAGCGTGAACAATGAGTTACTCAAGAGTGCTGAGCGAGCTGAGCGGCTGAGCGCTGGGTGCGTGAACCAGCAGGGTTGCCTCAATGGGAGGGAGAGGACCCGTCGGCCAAGAGGGTGCCAACAGAGTATGCGTGTGCGTTCCCTTGTGCAAAACCCGCACTGCCGTTGCAAATCCTGAGGGTCTGGAGGGGCGTGTATGTAGATCCCGCCGCATCGCTCCGGACAGCCAGCGTGGAAAGGGCTGGAGTGGCAAGGGGCGCAGAACCACAGCAGCTGCTGCTGTGCGTGGGGGCACAGTGACTGTGACTGTGGCTGGCGCAGGGTGTGGACGGGGCATTGAAATTTGAAACGCCCCGTGGCGCCTTGGCCCGGCCGCTCAGCAGCTCAGCCGCTCTGGCGCTGAGGCGCTGAGGCTGCTGCGGGCATCTGATGTGGCCGGGGCAGGGGGCGGACGCTGGCAGTGTGCCCGTCTGTGGGTCTTGTGGCTTGCCCCAGTCCGCGCATCCCCAGCGGCTAGGGTTGGCTCCCCACGGCGTAACCGCGCACTGGTGGAATCACGCATCGATCATCCTTACCCAGGCACACCGCCAGCCTGCAAAGCCCAGCGCACCTCTCTCGCCGTGCGCACCCAACCTGCACCACCCAGCACCCATCCTTCCCACAGCTGTTTCGCCGGGGAGCCGCCTCGTTGTGCAGCCCCTTGGTCATATTCATCGCTCCCAACTCAACGTACCCAGCCCTCAATGGAAGTCTTAGGACGCTCTCTAGCTGGCGTCTCCAGGCTGCACCCTGCTGGCCCACGCAGATCGATTACTTTCAGATGATCGATGAGATCGGAGATCTGAGACCCGTCCCTACCCTGCCCTTCCAGCCTCCGAGACACGTGGTCCATGAAAAACGCTCGCGCACAGGAACCGCTTTTGCCCTAGCAAAGCAACCCGAATGGTTGCTCCGTTGATAGGAATGGGCCAGCTGCTTCTACGTACTCGTAACCTGTCCCTTTGTGATGCCGTGGCCCCTTCAAGCTTCAAGCTTCATAGCTTCACGCGCACTGGACGCCCCGCCTCGCCGCCTTTCCTCTCTCCCACCATCACACCGCTCGCGTGCTATGCTCGCCGCCCCGCACAGTCTATCGCATCCGCCGCCCCAACAGTGGTCGGCGAGCATGCACCAGTGGACCGTGGGTGGGGTGCCCTACGCCTCGCTCCCCACGGCCTTCGAGGTATCCGCTTCGGTTGAGGCGCAAGCCGAGGCCGAGGCCGACGAAATGGAGCAGGAAGACTCGGACGGCCGGTCTTCCTCAGCCCGCTCGTCGGTCCTGTGGAATGACTCAGCACTGGACTTGATGGCTCCTCCACCGGCGATCCGGACGGCAGCACCCCCCCGAGCCAGAGTAGTCGGGCCTCCGTTCCCGATCCATCACCCCTTGTCTTGGACCGCCTTGCATCCCACTCCTCCCCCACCCGCAGCCAGCCAGGAGTGCGTGAGTCGGACTCTCTTTTGCGGCACAAGACGCCGCAAGACTCTATTTCTGCTTCATCCGCCTCCCACTTTTCCGGCCTGACGACTACTGCTACAACCGAGACCTCGTCCAAGATGCCACTGTCGCAATCGCTACCCTTGGACCTGCCTCTCCACCAGCCGCAAGAGCG
The DNA here is from genome assembly GCA_003971905.1 of Moniliella sp. 'wahieum'. Taxonomy (NCBI): domain Eukaryota; kingdom Fungi; phylum Basidiomycota; class Moniliellomycetes; order Moniliellales; family Moniliellaceae; genus Moniliella; species Moniliella sp. 'wahieum'. Next base: position 257,492 of record RSEE01000015.1, read on the forward strand.
ATCGCCGCAGCGCCATTCCTCCCATGTCGAGAGCGCAAGAGACGGTGTGGCCTGTCTCTCATCAGCCAGGAGCATCTCATGCGCTTCGAGCGGGGACACGTTTGAAACTGCCCAGCCCCTTTCTGGCCCCACCTCCCTTCGCGTCGAGGAACTTGGTACTGGAAACAACTCTGCTTCGAGAGAGGAGGGGAGCCCACTGTGTGCCGACTGCTCGCAGTGTGCCGAGCGGGAGACGGATCTGATGGGAGTGCATGTGATGGGGCAGCATGCTTGGGCCCGCGCGTCAGACCAAGACTTTCGCGACGCTTTGCAGGTCGAGGCGGAGATTGAGGCGCGGCATTTGAGTTCGTCGGGGGAGACTGCCTCTTCTTCGCGGACTCCCAAGGTGAAAATGCTTGCCGGAGGCAAAGTTGCGGTGCATCGTGTCGCGCCCACGTACGCCTTGACGTCGGAGAGACTCTCCCAGCATTGTCGAGCGGTACGTAACGTTATGGATGTCCCACGCATATTAATACTGACCGTTTCCTTTCAGCTTGACGCCCAAGATACGAATCGGTGGGATGTGCTGGTCTTGCCACGTGGAAACGGTGCCCTCACCCCACCTCTCGCCTCTCTCTCGGGACTGGGGTCATCGACTTCAATAGAGGAAACGGAAACCCAGTCCAGCGCCACACAGATGCGAGAGCGGAATACGTTGCCACGGACGCCTGGAGATAGCACCACCTCCCACCCAATTCTTCGTTCCCCGGGATCGTCCTATTTGGCCGTTCAAGTCACGCCCGAGATGGTCCCTGCCTCACCATCTATGCCTATCCAGCCCAGCTTCTCCGATCGGTCGCTGTTGTCGGAAGAGGTGCCTCCTCCGTCCAATGGGACGTCTACTGCCGAGTCATCTTCGCATATATCGCCCATCACACCGGCGTTGGCCTGGAGTGGCTCGCAATCCACTGTTACGGACAAAGAGAGTCCCCAGCGCGGGGGCAAAGTACACGCCCGTCTTCGCTCGGACAAAGCTATCCTGTACGAGGAAGAGAAGCCAGTGGGCAAGGTCGAATCTTCGCATGACTCTGCTTCCTCTCCCGCCCAACGTCGGAGCCCTACTGCAGCCCCAGACCACGTTCGGATCCTTGCCTCTCCGTTTGACCAATCCTCCCTTGATCGACACGGCAATGTCAATCGTCCCCCCTCCTCTCCCCTGGAGCGCAGTAATGGGCCCACTAAATCCGATTCTCCGTTGGTACCTTTGGATCATGAAGAACTGCACCAAACTAAGGAATCAAGTATCCAATCGCATCCCCGCGACGCACCCGTACCCCCACCATTCCAGCCTGATTCCCTGCCTGATGAGGCCCAACCTTCCTCCACCTTCCCTTTGCCCCGTTGGGATCTTCCATGGATGAGGAGGTCAGGGAGGAGGATGACAATATCCTCCCTCGTCTGCCCGGCATGCCGCCGAGGGGCAGAGTGCTGCGTCCCAGTCAGTCATATTCTCGGCTGAGTACAGTGTCGGAGGTGGACTCGCGCGCCAGCACAGCAACCGAGACGCCACTCATGAAGCACCCTCGCTTGCGCCTCGTCCCTTCCTCCTCCTCCTCCCTCGCACCCTCCCGCAGCTCTACCCCACGGGAGACCTATGGGACCCAGGGGTACCCAGCGCCACCCTTGCGGTCTTTCCCTGCCTCACAGACTGCACTCCAATCCCTGCCAGCCGGACCTGTCCGCCCCTTGCGTCCCGTTCGGTCGCACGGAGAACTATACCAGAGCGCTCATAATGGACGTGGGTTGGCTTCCGCCTATGCTCCTTTGGAGCAACGACCTTACCGTTCTCCTTCGTTCACCTCTTATTCCGAGGCAGCAGGCCGCGCGAGCGTGTCTAACATTCATCCTGCTCGTGATGCTGCCGATCTCCCCGCCGGGAGAGTTGGCATGGGTCGGCCCCGAGTCTATTCGCTCTCTGACCTTTCATCGCGGGCGCCGTTCGCTTCGGCCGGGATCATGGCTCTTCCTGTGCAAGAGGAGGGGAGGAACACTCCCACTATGTCCCCTCTTCCTTTGAACCTCAGCGAAATCCGTCTCAGATCCACCCCGCAACTCTCCAGCCCCAAGCCAACCCGGCCGGGCGTCCGTTGCGCAACGTTCCCTCTACCCCGAATTTGCCTATGGCCGCTTCGACAGGCCCCGTGGAGTGGGGTAGAAACCAAAATTGGGGTGACGAACAGGCCATGCACAACCAAAATAACCCTCTGCATCGCTCCGCTTCTACGACCGTTCATCACCCTGCCCCGTCGGTCATGCCCTCCCAGTCTAGACCGTTGTCCATGTTCTCGTCGGTCCAGCCATTTCTCTAGCGACGTCGGCAAACCCCATGACTGGCGAAGGGGCAAGAACGGCGCAACTCCCCCATCCTAAGTGGGAAGAGACAGCCGTTTCCCCCTCTTGGGATGACCAGCGGCCTGTGTGGACAGGACGGAGACGGGCGAATACGTTGGAGCAGGGAGAGACTCCTTCCTCGTTGCAGCGATGGGATCAGATGGGCGGTGAGACTCGGCGTCCCAATGGAACTTCGCACCCTGGTCTGCGTGGGAGACAAAGCATGCTCGAGCTCCGCTACGGCGACAGCGGCGAACCGGCCCCGCACGATGTGCGACAACGCTTTGGTGCCCCCGAACGGCCTGGCCCCTCACAAGACCTTTATCTGGCGCAGCGCTGCAAGCCTTGTCGGAGCACCACAAGAAGCAACCTCTCACGCCCTTGGAGCTCTCCGTCTGGGCGAGCAACTTCCTGGCTGAATACTCGTATGCCGCCGACCCTTCTGGCACCCCTCTTCCACCACCCACTTCCACTTACGCACCGCAAATCCTTGAACCTTACGAAAGAGGGCCGTATCAACCTCCTTACCACCATGGGCAGATGTATGCCCCGCCACCTCACCCCCCGCCTAAGATGGCCCTGCCAGCTGGGCCTGAGGAGAATGCTAGCCGGCACCCGGCTGCGGGTGGTTACGCTGAGTATGGCTACCCTCCTCACCTAATCTCAGACAAACACGATGCCTACGCTCCCCTCTCTTCTCGATCTCAGCCCGATACATATGCCTTTTCGGGGATGCACATGGCCACGAATCCGATGGATCCAAGCCCGTATGGCCCTCACCATTCTGGCGTCTCCACCAGGATCCCAGCGTACCCTATTGGCTCGAGCCATGCCGAACAGGCTCCTCTCTCTCGCCTTTCCTGCTCAACGGGAGGAGGTCAGTCATTCCCGACAGTTAACCCTTCTTCGACAGTGTCAACTCCTTCCTCGGGGAAGGGGATGGTGCCAGGTCACTCGCCTTCCGCTGTGCACTTCCAAGCCCCTCCCTAGACAAAGGGAACGGGAAATCATCAAGGTCCTTCCAAGCGCCAACCTAAGCGGAGTCTCCGCTCTTTTGCTTCGGCTGACAGACTACGCTCCCTCGCTCGTTCGGCCACCCACAGCAAGTCGCCCCCTGCCGCCGCACCACTCCCGTCTCCCCCGACTGTGACTGTGGCCGCCCCCCTCCCCGGTCCCAGGGGGTGGAGTCCCACGCCCCTCTCAGACAAGGCTATACAGGTCACCCTCACCTCTACCCGGCCCCAGGTACGACTGCCACCGCCCTCTTCCCAATCTCTCTCCGGACTTGCACCCAGTACCCTTCCCCCGGGGGTGGCACCTTCTACCCGTCAGAAAGGATGGGTGCTACCCCAACGCTCAAACCCAAGAAAAGTTTCTTTGGCTCCTTCTTCCGCAAACGGGGCACAAAGACATGATCGACATGATCCATGTGCATGATCCATGATCGATTTCAGATCGAGACTCTCGGATCACTTCTCATACCCAATTTGTGCCATTCTTCCCTCTCCATCCACTCTTGACATTGCTCTTGTGCCCCCTATCGCCCGTTCCTCCCGCTTCCTATTCTCTGCTGCCCTTTTGAGATCTGACGTGATATCCTGGTACCTCCTACCTATTCCCTTTGGTTCCCTTTTTGGTTGCCTACGCCTGCTCTCGATGCTTTGGTGTACCACTTCCGTTTTGGACGGATCTTTTGCCCACAGCACAATGCGGCCACTCTCGTTTCCCCTCTCTCCTTCCCTCGTTTCTGCTGTTGTTCCACCCCCATGTCACCCAGCCTTATACGATCGAACCTGACCCGCTTGAGGGATGCTACCTATAGTCATACACTGCATAATTCTTTTGGTTTCTTGGGGTTGTCTCCGTCTCTCTCGCCGTGAACATCCCCTGCATGAAATCCCAAAACATCTCGAAATGGTATAGGGAAGAACCGATGTGGATGCAGCCATGAAGCTCATGAAGGGGCGTGGAAAAACAAAGGTTGTTTGAGTGAAGCGAAAAACGGAGCAGTGAGTGAAAGACAGGACACCAACCGCGCAGGAGGAAGCAAGAAGGGACAAAAGCGCGCACGTAACGCAAGCTACGACACGGATTGGCCCAGTGCCTTTGAGTCGCGGCAGCAGCCTAGTCAAGCGATTGTCGTGCATCAATGTCACCCAGGTGTCACAGCTACGGGGTAATTTACGTATGCGGGTGACATGGTAACACCGCTCATCGAGCTCATCATTACATTGGCCGATCACCCAGTGGTATTTTCGGCGTGTGCGTCCAAGGAATCGTCGTTTTAACCACCACTGCACTGTTGCTGCTTGTCCCAAATGAGCCAACCAAGGATTCGCTTGCTTCTGTTCGATGCGTTCGACACACTCCTTCATCCCCGCCTCCCCCCTGACGAGCAATATGTGCGTGCTTTGCCCCCGCTTTTCGGGCGATCGTAACTCATCTTCTCTCCCGGCTATTCCAGGCGGAAGAAGCACGTCGCATCCTCCTCCCTATCTGGCCACCAGTGGGGCCCAACAAAAGACCACCGAAGCACAACTAAGCACCGATGCTGTCCGAACCTCGTTCCGAAACGCATTCAAGAGCGTCTCGTCCGCCCATCCTCTCTATGGAGCGGGGACGAACATCGAGGCGGAGCCGGAAGTAGGCGCGCGCACCGGCCCCGATGCATGGTGGGCCCTGGTTATTGCACGAACCTTTGCGCCCGTTGTACGGCACGCAGAGGAAGCAGGTGTGAGGGCGCTGGACGAACTCCAAACTGTCCTTTTGGATCGGTTTGCCAGCGACCGAGCTTACACCCTCTTCCCCGATGTAGCTCCGGCCTTGACTGCGCTCCGGGCTCAATGCCCTTCGGTCGCGTTGGGTATCGCGAGCAACTCGGACACGCGCATATTACGTGCCATGCGCGATTTGGGCTTGTCCACCTGGCTTAACCTCGACCCCTACTACCCCGGGGTTCAGCCTTCTCCCCCGCCTTTCTGGCCGCGTGCCGTATTGAGTTATGCGATTCGCGCGGAAAAACCATCAGAAGCCTTTTTCGCTACTTGCATCCAAGCCGCATCGCAGTCGGAACAGGTTCCCATTCAACCCAACGAAGTACTCTACGTTGGCGACCATCTTTTGGAGGATGTGCGGGCGGCCCGGTCCGCGAAACTGAATGCGCTTTGGTTGCGACGACCAGAGGAATGGTTGTCCCACGGCCCGCATAACGACGCGATTGAACGGGAGCTTGCAGCACATGGACTACGTGAGGACGAGCATGCCGGCGTGGTACGCTCGTTGGAGGAGATTCCAGCTTGGCTACGAACACACTCACTCTAGACCACCTAGACTCGATGAGATGCGTATACATTATTCCCCATCCTCTCTGGACAAGGGGATGGGGGGGTCCCCGCGTCGCGGGCAGCACGCCCCGTAGGCATGGCCAAGGGACGTCCAAAGCAGGAAAGCATAAACATGAGGTCCCATCCCTTATCATCCAGCAAACGAGTAAACCAGCTGGGTATGGTGTCGAGAACTGGTTTGGTTCGGCTTGCCGGTATGGGGGAGGACCAAAGAGAGAGGTACCAGGACAAAGTAAGCCAGGGAACAGTCGGTAAAGAGGAGTGAGGAGGAATACAGCGCGCACAACTTGCTCTCACATAGAGAGCTCGGCCTGGAGAGCACGTAGTTCCGCTTCTTCGTCTTCCTCCTGAGACCGCTGAGGGGCGGCCGAGACAGGTGCATGCACAGGTTGGGCGGTCTGGGGAACGTGAACGGGAACGGTGTCGGCCCCAATCAGACGAGCATTGAGATCTTCTGCTCCAGCTCCTCCAACTCGTTGAGAAGTTCGTCCTGGGAACAGCATACTCAGCAACTCGGAACAGGGTGGCCCGGCCAGATCGATACGAACCTCATCAACATCCTGCCCCATCCCAACGGGGTTCGAGATGGCCTCTGAGATCTCATTCGTCAGATCCATCTGCTCCCGAATGGAGTCCATGGTGGCATCCACCTTGTCAATGTTGAGCGAGCCATGGATCTGCTTGAGAGCCTCCGAACCGCGCTTCATCGCCTGCATCGTCTCCAGGTTCATGTTGGCCGACTCGATCGCGGCCACCTGGGTCTCCAAGGTCATGCGAGTCCCATACAGCCGCTCCAGCTCCGTCTCAAACACTTTCTTCTGGCGAAGAGCCTGGGCAGCGGCCTTGCGGTTGGAGGTGACGAGGGTGCGTGCCTTGTCCTGCTGCTCCTCAATCTTGCGGGTAAGATGCTGTTCTTTCTTGTCGAGCATCAACAAGTTCTCGCGCAACCCGACAATGGCGTCGCGCGGGGCGGTGCGGCTGGCGCCGCCCAAAGAGAGAGGTCCACCAGCTGGACATGGCCGAGGGGAGCTCCGGGGCAGGCTCAGACTCCAGCCGAGAGCAGGAGCAGGTGGCCGAACGAGGCAGCGGTGGCGCCCAGCGCAGCCAGTGCCCAGCCGACCCGCCCGACGCAGCCCAGCAACGCAAAGCGCCTGCGGACCGACGCACCATCATGCATCATGCATGCAAATCCCACCATGCATTCACGCACCGCAGTCGTACGTAAATACAAGTAAGGCTTGCAGCTTTGGCCAATAGCAAGGATGGTCCAGCCCGGCCCAGCACACCGCACCACACGGCGTTCGTTCAGGCCTGAGTTCAGGCAGGTGCCGCGCCTTCTCCGCCGCTTACACCTCCTCAGCTGCCACCCCCTCCGACGCTTTACAGATGGAGGCTACCTGAAGCCCCCCTTCCTACTGCCGCACATGACCCGAGCCGCGCACACGTACATCCGTGGTGCCTCTCCCTGCCATCCTAGTTCCGACGCCTCTTCGTCTCAATCTCACCGTTGACCAGCTTATGGTTGCGCCACATCCGTCCTAAGCGCCGCCGGTTCTGCGCCATGGTCGGGGACAAGAAAAAAGTGGCGTCGCATAGCCAATGGATACCAAGGGGCTACGCCATGTGCATTCTAACCCTGCTGTGTGCCCAGGCCCCAGTGACGTCGCTTGGCGGCAAGTGGATGCCGGAATGCCTCTCGGCTGGGACCCTGTTGGGTCTAGGCATGGCATATTGCGATCGAAGGCCCAACCATTCTCCACGCTCCCTCGCGTCGCGCCCTTTTTTATGTCTGTCCGCACCTGTTCCCGGGTGTTCGGGTTGTTAACCTAGGATATGATGCGGCCGCGGGGCAGATGCTGTATCTGGTGGTCAAGGCGGGTGGTGTGGACTTGACACTGACATTCATCCATGGAAAAGGAATAGAAAAGCATCGGTATAGAGGGGATGCCCCCGTCGATCAGTGATATGCTTAGGCCCGGGGTTGCTGCTCTTGGCATAGGGTGTACCTGCCATCAAAAGAAGAGCCGGTGCCAAGGTCACGGTAGGCCCTATTCGCCTGGAATCCATCCTCTGCTGCATTTCCTCCACGCTTGCTCTCCAAGACGTTGTGAAGTGAGGTGGTGAAGTCATAACATTCACTGGGGATGGGGAAACTCGAGTCATCGATCATCCTATACTCACTACTCAACGAGTCATAAATGTGTGTTAATAGACCTTAGGCCCCTTCAAGCTTCAAGCCTTAGGCCATAACGCTTGGGAGTCGATGAGTCAGACCTGTGTGTGCGTGCCCTCATGTGGCGGAGACAATACTACCCCGCATCGGTGTCCGTATAAGTGTACCCGTATATGTGTCTCGGCGACATATAAAAAATGGCACCCGAGCTCTGCACTGAGAATCTCCGTCCCACCACCATCTTCACTCCCGCTCCTATCCCCCGCCTTCACGCCCGCACCTACTATCCCGCGCCTTCCGCCCGCGAATGTCCCCACCACTGAATATGAATATGGAGATGAAACTGCCGTGCGAGGGGTACAGCCTGCGCGACATGGCCGCCGACTTTCCCGTTCCGAACCGAAACATGCTCATCCACGTTCTTAATGGCCTAGGTGAAGTGGCGGACCAATGGGAGTTTTTACTTGAGGAGAACAAGTGCAATCCCATGATCCGTCCCACTTCTTCCCAAGCGGGAGACGAGCACGACGCGATGGCCCTCCAGTTCGAGGCCAGAAAGCTCATGGGTATGCCGGATTGCCCAGGGCGAAATGGCGTGTTTCTGGACTGCTACAGCGCAGACCACACGTGGGAGAGCGAGTTGAAGTACCTCAAGGAGCAAGACGAGGAGTTTGTCATGGGACCACTACCGGAGTTGATGCAGCACGTACACCGCACATGCGATTGTTGGATCTACATACCAAAATCAACCCCCCCCTCGATCAAATCAGCCGAGGACGATGCAGGCAACGCAGGCGATGCTGGCGATGCTGGCGATGCTGGCGATGATGTAGTATCCAAACTCTGAGACGCTCTGGGATTATCACCTCAATCTTGTTGGAGGAGATATTGTGCTAGGGATCCCCTGTGGCACGGTCCTCTGTTGATCGGTGACGCTCGCCTTAGTAGCCGAGCGGAAGAGTTGCGCTCGCAGGCTGCGCACCCCCAGCTCGCTCCACCTCCCTCCTCTCCCCATTCCAGTCACCTTCCCTGCAGACGTTGCTGGATGGCTTGTGCCTAACCACTTTGCCTTCACACCTTATCTGAAGGTGCGCCTCTTCTTCCTTTCTCGACCTGTTTCACAATGAGACGTTGCTCGAAGACGTGTGTGAAGATCCGATAGCGAGTGATTGCAGTCGGCGGATGTATCGCACAGACTGACTGTGCTTCCTCCGAGTGCTGGGGGTTATAGCTTTTTAGATAGAAGATGCAAAAGGGCGCCGCACCAATGGGGGGTTGTGTACTAAGAAAGGGGCAGAGTGGAGCAGCGCCATATCTTCGTTCAAAGCCTCAGGCTGGCCTCAGGCCTGACCTCAGGCCTCAGGGGCCTTAAGGCGGCCTGAGCGCTTGAGCGAGAGACGGAAATGAGTACTGGGTTACTGAATACGGAGTGTTCCGTTCAGGTGACCGGTGACATGTGCTGCATGATATTGATCGATGATCTGATGATCCTCCGCCTATTGCTCTCAGCGGAACTAATGCGGCGGAAACCGCCCATGAGTGGAGGCAGGGGTGTTGGAGCATACCGGCACATGGCCAGTCTTGCGAAATCTAATCAATAACACTCGCACACTGCCTTGTTCCAATGTGCAGCGGGCAGGGTTGCAAGCGCCAGGAGGCTATATAAGGACCCGGTTGGGGGGCATCTCTGGTGTTTTCCCCCAACTCTTCTGGCCTTCTGGCTTAGATCAAGTGTAGTATCTGTTCTTAACAGTTTGACAACTGTTACGCTGGGCACTGCCCAGCTGTACTTGTCATTCCACTCTTTGCGTCTTCGGCTTCCATCGCTTGTGCTTGCACACGAGGTCGCCACGAGTGCCGCCTCCCTTACACACTGGTCGCTGGCGCTCATCTCCCCAATCTTTTCCTTCACACCATGCTCGTCTGGGCTGGTCGATGCGATGCAACGAAAATTGGATCAAATGCCTCTCATGCTTTTGAGTATTTTGGACGTCAGTGAGGATATCGGACTTAGCTTGGAGGTCGACGTGGGGGTTGCGCACGTACACATACCGAGGCGCTGTCGTTGGGAACCTCGTATGTCGTTCTCGTAGCCTTGGGCTTTCGTCCTCAAGGCCTGAACTCGTTCCATCCCCAACCTCAACGCCCAGTTCAACGTTCAACACGCTCAACGCACAAATCCCCCAGTGCATCTACATCTTTCGCTCGTACAGTTCAAGGTTCGACGTTCAGCTGTGGTGTTTCCTCCGCCAGACTAGGCCAATCTTCATCGCATGGATTACATCTTGAGATGGGGATGATAGATGTGCATGTGGGGTGGCGATGATTTGCGACGGGCTAATCCTCGTCAACCTCAACCTGCACGAGCGAGTCGAACTGAGTACCGAGGATGGGCACAGTGTAGGCACAAATTAGGCCCGCGGCGGCAAGCCCGAGCAGGAGAGAGAGGTGCGTTGCTGCCAGTTGCAAACCGGAGATCATAAAGCGGGGCGCCCAGACCTTGAAGAGCATCAAATGCCGACGCATCACGCTAGCAAACACGCTCGCTGCCACACAGGCCACAGAGCTAGCCGCCACGTACCCTAGCGCGGCCCGGGCAAGGAAAGGAATGGTGGCCATGGGCTCGTCTTGGGATAGCGCCGGGGTCCCATCAGACCGCATCTCACCCATCCCACGTGGGCGTGGGGCGTGCCGCCACAGGACGACGAGTGTGATGAAAAGCACGACAAGAATGCTGGGACCAAGCGTGTTGACCACGACAAACAAGGGAGCAAATGGGTAGGTCAGCTGGTCGAAGCCAACAAAAGCAGCTCGCCATTGAATGCTCGGCATGGCAGCTTGGTGCCCTGTACTAAAGAAGGCCAGGTAAGAAAGGAAATGGAGGGTGACGAGGACGAGAGGGGATGCTGTCTCCCTCTTACCCCACTCGCGCAGCATCCTCGGACCTCCACTGGCTAGCTCGGCGAGGCAAAGCAGGACACAAACCAAAAGCCCAAGAGCCACTTGCCCCATCGGCTGGGCCAAGAGAAAACGAAGGAGAAAATGAACAAGACCAGGAGCAAGAAGTGAATCCCGAGCAAGTTCCGCACGCCTGTCAACACTGCCCGCTGGCCCGGGGCCTGTCCTGACGAAGCGGACACTGGTTGCACTCGCAGCTCGAGGGGAGTGGCGATCCGGGCCAAACGACCAAGACGGATGCAAGAGTGGCGCAGATGTCCAGGATAGCGAGGGGACGTTTAAGCGAATTGGCCCAAACTGCCCAAGCTGAGGGACGCAAGCCCGCGCGCCCGGCAGAGAGGGTATCGAGGACCCAATAGAGCGCACCAGCGACCAAGGTGGAGCGGAGAAGCCACTTGACATAGAGCTGGACCAAGCGCGTGTCCGACTCGGTCAGGCCCGCCATCAAACGGGCCATGCTGGGCACCATCCACCACGCCACAGCAAGCGCCAAGGCTGAGGCCCAGAGACTGTTGGTCGAACTCCCCACTGCCGCAGCAGCAATGGCTGCCGGCCCCGTAGCACCATTCGAGTCACCTGAGGGGCCTGAGACGAGGCGTGAATAGAAAGTGGTTTGGCAGTACGGAGCCTGATCCTCCCGACACACGTGTATCGCGAGCAAAATCCGCGTGAGGACAATGCTCAGAACCCCCAGGGCCCCTGTCCGCAGCAAGTCTTTCTGTGCCACAGCCTTTTCCCCATCTGTACCAGAGAAAAGACCAGGTAGGCGCAAGAGCGCACCTTTGACCAGGGAAAGGACAAGTAGAACTTGGAGAAGCGTCGAGCTCACATGATCTTCCCAAGCAATGAAGCTGTTGCTACCCAGCGAAACAGCATGCAGATGACAATCCCAACAGGGTAGAATAGTACTTGCGCTAGGGCACAGAGCACGGAACGTTTTGGGTAGATGGGCGAGAAGAACAACATTGCTCAAGAAAATAAAGACCGCCGAGACAAAGGTAAGGATTGCATCCCATCCTACCACGGCAATCAATTCCCAGACGGTCGTTGTATCACTGTGGCGCACGCCCGTCGCGCCCAAGGCCATGGCAAACACTGGTCCAGAAATCGCGGCGCCGAGGCCGAGGGCATGCGCAAGGTACCCGCCGCAGCGCGCAGACCATCTACCGGCCGGGCCTTCGTTCCAATCGACCAGCGCAGGCGTAAGGCAGATAAGGTTCCGAGTATCAAGAGCGTTACGCCGGCTGCCATTGAGGTGAGATCAAATTGGGCCCAGACCTGCTTGGCGCGAGCGAGTGCGAGACGGGCATAGGCAAAACGCACGCTCGGCAGTCCGAGTCAAGGACGCATACAGCGGGCTCGAGGGAGTGACTGACGCCCGTACCCAGTCGGCCCGGGCTGCACGAAGCCAGGCTTCCTCCAACTCGGAGGTAAATCTGTTAAATTCACCCGCTTGATCCACATAGCGCTCGAGATAAGTGTGGATCTGCTGAGCGTTGATCCGTAGGGCGCGCAACAAGACGTCCACAAACAGCTCGGGCACTACAGTGCCTAGCGAATTGAAGGGAATGGGCAGGCCATGGAGTAAAGCGAACGAGGGAACAAAGTCAATCTGTTGGATGCTGCGGTGGGCCACTTCATTCCCCAACGGACTGAAGGCGATATACTCATCAGGAGCACCCAATGCTGTACGGACGGGACCACCTTGCTTGAGACCGGAGGGGAAGAAAAGCTCGTCCAAGGAAATGTCCTCCCGCGGAGTGGAGAAAACGTACGAGCCTTGGGAAGCTCCGGAGAAAGAAGCGCCTCCTTTGTTCACCTGGATCTGGCATGCGGCTCCCGTGGCGCAAGCCAGAAAGACGACGTAGTCATCCCCATAGGCAGTCAGGGAGGTATCCGTTGCGACATATGTGCCTGGGCCGAAGTGATAACCACCTGATGAAGCGCCAAACGAAACATCCAAGGGTGTGTCGGGCAAAGCAGAGTAGCCCAAACCTTCTTCTTGAGGCAGTTGTGCAGTGAGGGGACGTTTGGCGTAAGCAAAGAAGGCGGCACCTGTTTCGAGTTCCCCATCGCCACCATGATCACCCTTGGCGTCCATACCATGGTCCCCCATGAAGAAAAGTAAAGCATCATCGGGGAGGTGATCGGTAATGAAACGGATTTGCGCATCGAGCTCCTTGAGCTTGCGACTGAATTCGGCGTGACCGGGACCGTAACGGTGGCCAGCATGGTCGAGCCCCAGCTGGTGTGCAACGATGAGAGACCAGTTACCTGCCTCTGTGGTGCGAGGGATGCGGGATCTAAGAAGGCACGCAGATGTAACTGCACGCCTTGGTCGACCGTGTCAAGGTCCTCAACGTGGAAGGAGTCATAGGACCATGCCCACGTCTTGTCGAAGGAGTCGGGGAAAAGGCTGAGCCAAGTATCATCTCCCATGAAGCAATACCTGCCGCGTCTGGGTTTTTGGCCAAATTTCGAGCCCGCAATTGGGCCAACAAGTTGTCCTCGCCAATGTTGGTCGCCCCAAAGTTGGAGCCAGCATCAATAAATGTGGGCAGGACTCCGGTAGTTAGTGCCTTGAGCCGCTGGAGGGTGGTAGTGGGTGGGTCGGCAGCAAAATGAGCAAGGAGGGTATGGTCAGGGTGGGCAGCCTGAAGGGCCTGAATTGTGGGCACACCGCCAGCAAGCTGTGTAATGACAGCTTCCAATTCGGCATCGCTCGCGTTGCCTGATGCGAAGAGCGGGGGCGAAACGAAATCATAACGCAACGCATCAACAATGAAGATCAACGAGCGATCAAAGCGAGCGGGGAGGGTGCATTCCCCATGTTCGGCCAGGACGGAGGACCAGTTGGAAGGGAGAGCTTGTCCAGAAGAAACGAGAGTGGAGAGGGCCAAGTCGATATTGGTGGTGGGTGAACGATCCGAGGAAGGGCAGCGAGCCGTGCCTTCAAGCTCGGTTCGGGTCAAGAGGAAGCCCTTGGTAAAGAGAACGAGGCCGACAAGCTGGGTGGTAGCGACAAACGATATGAGGGCGAGGGCGCGAAGAAGGAGGGGGACGACCGACGGGGGAGCATCGCCACGTGCCTCTCCAGCATCCGCACCGGAGACAGCAGATGCGGGAGAAACGCCACGGACATGGCTGCGACTGGGGCTGACCCTGGCCATACCCGAACAGATGAGGGTGAGGGGCGGAGGAGGAAAAGGAGGGAGGAAAGGGGAGGATGGGGAGGAGGTGGTGGAGGAGGTGGCCCTGCCTCCAGGATCCACACCTGCGCTCTTGCGCCTGCCGCCCCCGCACCCTGCGCTCTTCCAGCGGAGCATTCCGCCCGCCATCCCGCGCGGGCATCCTGGGATATCACATGCACACATCACATGTGGTGCAATTAAAGCTAATATTGAACGAACCCAAGCCTGTTCCGACCCAGCTTTGCAAGAGAGGGACCGAGGAAGGCACGTGCCAGCGGTGACTAGGTGACTTGCGACCGGTGAGTGCTGGTGATTAATGATTTCCGCTTGATTTGCAAATGTTCAATGTTCATGCATCACGTGCATCACGCATCATGAATCATTCCACCGCACCACTTACGCGTTGGGATGGCTGGTGCAAACTCTCGCCATCTCTCCATACCACTGCCCTCCACCTGCTTGCCCATCCACCAACGTGGGCCATGCTCGTCAGCGACTCGTCCGCGCCCCTCCCTCCACCCAACGTCGGCCCAACCGACTGGCCCCCCACCGTGCTTCCAACTCTGACCCTCACCCCCGCTTTGTCACATGGCATCGATGATCCTGTGGACGAGAGTATGGGCAAGGACAAGGACCATCACAAGGGCAACGTCCAGCCCGGCTCGCTGGCTGATGGAGATGACGTAGCTTTCCCAAACGATGCTATGCTTCTAGGGAAAATCGACTTCAACACAAGTCTCACCAACATTATTGGTGGCGAAACCTTCTCTCTCCAACGCTACACCCCGGACGCGCCAGAACACGATGAGCCCACGGAGGAAGAAGAGGCAGCCGTCGCAGCCAATCTTGCTAATTGGTCCAAGAGAGACTGCCAACGCCGCAAGTCTGCACGCCAGCGACGCCCTGCAAATCCTTCAACTTCAACCGCAGGTGCTGAGACGTCTGACTCAGACAGCCCAGGCCTCCTCCGCCGTCTGTCTACTCTTCGTCGCCCCCGGGCTGGAGCAAAGGCCAACGGTGCATCGGCTGCAACTCCAGCAGCCTTAGTTTCATCTTCGGAAACCCGAGTTCATTCCACCTCAGCGCTTGCGCCTACCCCCACCAGTCCTCAGCCGGGTACCCAGTCGCCTAGCTCGCCTTCTTCCAACCTGCCGTTGACCTCTCCTCCTGGCACGCCTATTTCTGATTCGATTGCGGGTCTGGGCCTGGCCATGTGGGATCACCAAGAGGTGGATATGACTACCCAAACCAACAAAGGGAAAAGTCCCAACCCAAGCACAGTCAATCCACGCCCTACCGGCCAAAAGCCATTGGTCACGGCAGGCCCAGCTCCTGTGCGAAGCATGTCCCTCCACCCCCCGCCTCGGGATTATGGTTCGCGTGGCCGCGGTCGTGGCCGAGGGCATGGGCGAGATCAATCAAATCCTTTCTCTTTTCATCTCGTCGCCATCGCATTCCCCACTCTCATCTTCGTCGGACAGTCTTTCTCGGTCACGTTCACCTACGCCTATGCATCGTAAACCTGAAGACCCGCCTCCGGAGCGAGGTGTCTGGCTCACCGACTTGCTCTGCTGCCTATCCAGTTCATCTACTGAAGATGAAACCCAGGCTGGGCGGACTAACCCCCTTGAGTAAGGACGGACGGAAGAGTTTCGTCCTCCACTGGCCCCCTTTCCAAAGGCCTAGTTGCTCCAGCCATCATGTCATTGTCGTGGACTCTTGTCTTATTCCATTTTTGTGTTCCATTCCATTGTTGTGTTTCCTTTCTCGTGCTCTCTTATTTGTCCTCTGGATACTGTGTGCCTGCTCATGTTTTCATGCTTTTTTCACCTCGAGCTTGTTTCTGTGCGCATTCATATTTATACCCTTCAAGTCACGATGGTTGCCGAGATGGTTATATGGTTGGTTTCCTTCACGCCTTGATTGCCCCCATCACGTGCATAACGCGTATAATGCAGCAGAGATTGGCCTGAAGCTTGAAGCCTGAAGGGCAGATGGAGGATCATGCACTAAAATGACTGTTGTGTGTAACGGGGGATTAAGTCCATTAATGATTAAAGACTTTTTTCTTGCCCATCGAAGTCATGACTCGTACTCACGGAGGACACTTGCGTGACGTGAGGCAGTCGCGAGTGTGGGCCTTACCGGATTAGCTTGGTTACAAAATTGATCGGATGGATGAAAGACAAAAAGTAGTTCCCCAACCGGGAGTCGAACCCGGGTCTTCACGGATCAGCCTAGGAGCTTGAAAGCGTGACATCATAGCCGTTGGACCATTGAGGACTTACATCAGCCAATGATATGTGCAAATTAAAGACGTCTCATTAAGCATTACTTGTTCAAATCAACTAAAATTCCGCTTCCGCCGCTGCCAGATTTCAAAACTGGGATTACTAAGAGGCGCTCCTGAGACTGCCCTTGTGCTGCAGTTGTTCTGCCCCGATCCTCCCCGATGACCACTCCTCAGGCCTCCGGCATCGTCCTGAGCACCTTCTTCTTTCCGGTCTCCACCTCCCACATCCGCCATGGCTCTGTCCCGTAGCATCTACAATGTGCTCTTCAAGCGCAACCCCGTCTTGTGCGTCCTCGATTCTGTCTGGCTTGCTGACTGGATGTACTGGAGGCGTCGCTAACTCGTTCTGCCCAGTGTGAGCGCCTGCTTCTTTGGTGGCTTTGCCTTCATGGTAGGCTTCGACCAGGTCACTACGGCCTGGTGGGACAAGCACAACTACCCCGTACGTGGAACTTCCTCCATGAGTACCGACTTGGGGTTCCGGGCAGTGCTGCCGCCCAACTCCGGCATGGGTGTGGCCCCCTGTCTCTCTCCTATGCTTGTGGCTGCGATGACTGACATGATCTTTGTTCCCATCGGACAGAAGCAGTGGAAGGACCTGCGGCAGAAGTACATTACTTCGGACAAGGCTGAAGACGACGAGTAATTTCAGGCCAAGCCTTCAAGGCCGTTATCCCATGCCAGATGCGTGTGTGCGATCAAATGCTCTGCCGAACCACTGCCGAACCGCGTGCATCTTGGAGACGCCATTCCATCGTGCGGAACATAGTGACATCTACGCGTAGAAAAGCGGTAGTTGTTTGATAGTGGTGCGCAGGGGCAGCGCTCAAGAGAGCTGGATGCGTGGGGGACCTGTTTTGGAAAGATGTTTCTCAAAGTCGTGACGGCCGTTTTGAATGGCCTCTGCACTAGGGGTTGGATGGAGTAAGAGGCGACTGAGGCACTTTGCTGATGCTCTTGGACGGAGAGCCGCCAGCCGGGACCTGGGAGGACCGCAGCCAATGTGGAGAAGTCCGCGGCAGCCTGCGGCAGCCCCTGGACCGTCACCCAAAAAGGCTGGCAACCGCGTCAGCATGTCAGCTCAGAGATCGTTCTGAACTCAGCGAGACAAGATGATGGGGATTACCTAATGTGTCCTCAAATAGTGCCACTAGCCCCCCCCAACGGCCAACCGCCGTGCGGTTTGGGCCGTCTTAACACCGAACGACGCCACCACTGCCTCCTTCTCTTGGCCATCTGTCGCCGCCTCCATCCGTTACCGCCAATGTTTGCCAGCGACGGTTCCAGCACCACCTCGCCTCCTGGCAGGCCCTCTCATGGAGTCAAGCGGGCTGCCATATCCGAGGACGACAAAGATGCTGATCCGACTCGCCACCCACTGCCGGCGCCAAGGCTCATGCGCCTGTAAAGGCCGCGTGTCTCTTCTGCCGGTCTCGGTACGTTCCTCTTTTGGCGATCTCGTTTGCTTCCCGCATCTCCATTGACAATTTTATCCCTACTCAGAAAGTCCAAGTGTGACGGACAGAGGCCTTGCAAGACGTGTATTACCAGGAAACGCGAAAACGAGTGCGTATACACCGCCTCGAAGCGGGGAGCCAAGCGACGCATGATCGACCCAGCCGAACTGCGCCAGCATCTTCAAGAGCTCTTGGGCCTTAGTTCTTTGCCCAACGACATTCGTGTCCCCGGCCGAGTTCCGCAACTGCTTCCGTTTCAGCAGCCCGACTTGAGCTCGATGAGTTCTTTTGAGCTCAACATGCTCCAAGAAGCAATTGAAACTGAGCGTGCACGCCAGCAGGCGGGAGGCGCCAAAAAGGAACATGGAAGTACCAACAATGAGCCGATGTCTTCTGCTTCATCTGTCCTTACTCGTCTGGTCCAACAGCGCCCGCGGACGCATCCCAGCTGCCCACACTGCCAGCAAATTCCCGATCCTCCGCTCCTCGTTCATCTACCGTCGATTCCTCCGAGTTGCGTTCTCTTGTAGCTGGCGCACTTAAGCAGTTGAGCGTGGACGATGCCAACGCCATGTCTTCTGCTCCGAATATGTGGTCTCCACAACAATTGGCGCGCAACAACGGGGCCCCCGTTTCCGCCGGAACGGGTGCTGTCCCAGTCTCTGCTATCCCGCTGTTGCTGCTGGAAATGACTCGTTTAGCTTTTCGCTGTCTCCCACTTCGCTCAACTTCACGCCTTCAGCTGTACCACCCATGAACACGCTAGAGCCGGATTTTTCTGATCCTTTAGCTCCTTTGGCGGCGAAAGTGCACCAGCAACAGAGCCAAAGGCGAGCGGGATTGGGCTCCTTGCATAACCATTGTGAGACTCACTTGTCAAGCCCCGCCCGCACCCGCCAATTGCTCACCTCGTTTTACTTTCATCTTTACTCGTTTCTACCCGTTTTGCTCCCTCCTCAACACATGGAGGCATATGTTGAGTGGTATAGCTCCCATCGATCTCCTTTCCTTTTGGCTTTGGAGGCCATACTGCCCTTCCTGGAAGACAATGTGGAACAGGAACCATATGAGGGACCTGCAGCGTTCAATTCGCCCGCTCGTCAAGAGCGCCGCCGGTCTGCTGTCCATTTGTTCGCCAAACAAGGGATGTCATTGACGAGGCCCTCGAGGCCATGGAGGAGCAAGCCGATTGGGGAACTTTGCTTGAAATTCTCCAAGCTCTTGTTGTCCTGTCTATCTTGGAGTACGGATCGAGCCGGGCAGTCAAGGCGAGGATCAAGGCGGACCAGGCTCTGAGCTTGGCCATGTCCCATGGAATGCACCGCATGTCGTCCTTGGCTGCCTTTGAAACGCTAATGGCCCCCTCGATCAAGGCTGCATCAACCCGCAGACTGCTTGACACCCTTTCAAGCCCATTTTTTTGATATGAGCAAGCGAGTTTGGTGGACGACCTGGACCGTTCTCTTTTACGCATCCTTCAATACCGGCAAGTTGTTGACGATCAGCGCTGATGACCCCAGGGTTACATCCGCCCTGCCTTCCGGGACGGGGTTGTCACGGGAAAATGAGTGGGAGAAACACGTGTCCACGCTCCGGTTTATGTTGATAGTGCAAGACCGGGTCTCAGCCATGGTCCAGTCACTCTCATCTGAACTGACGACCCCGTTGTATCACCAGACCCCACCTTCAGTGGCTCCATGGCCACCGACTCCGTTTTCTCCCCCTCATCGTCGACGAGTTCGAACCGAGACCGCCTGGCGGATAGTATGCGGTCGATTGACAAAGCGTTGGAGGCCCAAATTCAGGAGTTGGAGAGGCAGCCCTTACCTTGGAACTCGCCCACCTTCCAAGGCCGGCCCAACAGTTTGGCCCAAGTTGAGGCAAGTCTATCAAGCTACATGCGCTTGATGAACTGGGGTCAACTTACACCGGTTGGCTGTGCCTTCACTTGTACTCGGCCCTAGAAGGTGCTTCAATTTTTGAACGGAAGCTCTGCTTTCTCAAGTGCATTCCCGATGAAAAACCCAAGCTTACACCACACCCTACCCCGTCCATGTCTAGCCCCCTAACTTCTTTTACCGCTCCCATGGGTCCTCCCGCATTTCCAACGGCACAGGTAGCGCCTGTGCCCATCCCTGGGATGGATGTGTACAGCAACATCTTTGCACCGGGTACATTGGCTTCCGACTTGGAGCCAACCGTTGGTCCAATTGGGCCAGGATGGGCTTGGAACGATCTTGACCAGCTCACGGCACAGCTGAGCGCCGACAATCCCCGGTCTGGTCCAGCGGAATCGACTGGTGATTGGCTGTTGCGCATGGCCGGCCTCAGTCCCTCAGCTGGGGTGGACGGGATTGGTGCTGGGGTTGTGGAGCCCATGTCCGCAGGGCGTGGACAAATCCACCTCCTTTCCCAGTAAAGACAGAGACGTCGCTGTCATGGCTGCCGGACATGTCTGGCAAGCCAAGGAGTGAACACCCGTTTGAAGCGCGCTATTCGTTGGGGCGGTGTGTATATGCGTCCAAACGTCTGCTTGAAATCCTGGGCCATGATCAGCTCATGGTCAATCCGTACTTGGCTTGTGAACACGTCTTGACTGCGTTTATTCTCTTGGTTCAAGCGCTCAGTGTCAGTAATGACCTGGACGCTTCTGACTTGGCCGAGGGCCAAAGTTTGGCCCTGGTTCAGTCGGCCCAGCAGTCGGCAGCTTTGAATCGACGACGACGCTCCAGTAACCTCACTGAGGACCGCCAAGCCGTTTTGAGCGAGATTTGGCTTCATGTCAGTCGCATCCACGCTGCCCTGACCCGGCAAGCTCAGCACTGGGACATGGTGGTCCCTATGGCTCAGGAGGTACAAGTCTGTCTGCAGACAAGCGAGGCTCTGTTTGACCAGACCCAGGAAGCATGAACAATCTGAATTTCTGTTTTGATCCCATCGCGTATCGATGAACGCAAAGAACCACTCCCTCGTCATATGGCGGGTTAGAATAGAGCCTGGGATCATAACGACGTCGTAGTAGTCGTAGGCGCAGCGGTGGCCATTGTGTCCAAGGAGACCCCGTCGGGAGTGGGGTTACCTGCTCGTCATCCCGGTAAGGGCTTGCCCCGCTGCCAGCTCCGCGCTCGCGCGTCGTCCCATGACCCTCTTGTCGGATGCGCAGTTCCTCCCGCATCGACTCGAGCATAGTCCGGTAAATGCCTGAGATGCCATGCGAAAAAAGAGTCAGTCTGGTTTGCACTTCCGTTTTGGAAAGAACTCACGTTTTTCCCACTCGCCCCAGATGAGGCCAGTGTACAAGAGGGTAGTCCCGGCAAACCCCGTGGCAACCGCCAAGAAGGTGACAATGAAGCCCATACCTTTTGGCGGATTCCACGAGGCGAGGCACAATATCAAAGCCAAGCCGGGCAGCAACAAATCCCAGAGCCAGAACCGCTGGTTCTTCTCTGTCTGCTGTAGACCGCGTACCAAAGCAGCAACCGACAAGTTCAGGCACTCGATAGCCCCCGCGGTACGATCGTGCGTCCCGCCGATCCGACCTCCGCTGGTCCCCTCATCAGGAGCTGAAATGGCAAAGAGGGCCTCGACACCAAAGTGGTCCGAGACGTTTTGGTTGAGAAGGGGGATGGGCTCCGTAAATGCCACATTACACGCCAGCGGAGTCAGCAAGCTAGGCGACGAGGGCCGAGACCAAACATCACCCCCTAAACGAGGTGGAGTAAAGTAGATGTAATCTAGCCGTTTCCCAGCCCCGGCCAAGGCTCGAGGGTCCAGGGTCTTACCGGCCGTCCATGAGTTGAGGGGGGAATCACAGGTGACGCCTAGCTCGGCCACCCCACGAGCAGGATCGGGTAGAGCTCGAGATGTTTGGCCATCGGGAGAGAGAGAGCGTGACAGCCAGCTCGGGCAGATCGGGATGGAGGTCGAGGTACATGTCGGTCAGGCCACCGACGTGGCGCAAGAGGCGAGCCGAAAGCGAGGGTGGAGTGCAGTTAAATCGCCCATCTGTAGGGTGGAAAACAGAGTAAGAGACCTGGGACACAATCTGAGACGAGAGCAAAGAGGGTGAACGTACGACGAGAACATGGCGGCCTTGTTCGGCGCTGTCCCGGGCCCATTGGGCCAGTTGCCACGTTTGGGTGATCCGCGCCGATCTGGTCCACTCTGGCCCATCCTCCCCACCCGCCAGCAACCGTGTGAGTGATCCAAACGTCAAGGCCCAATGGCAAACCAGGGACTGCGACTGTAGCGCAGCCGGCGCCCTTTCCGACAATCCAGTCCCCCTTGGCGACAGCAGCGGGGAGGCCATTGTAATCGTAGGTAATGGAGCGAGTGCGTACGATGGGGAAGCGACTAAAAGAGCGAGCCCCATGCCCCATGCACCGCCATAGAAGAACTTGCTGTAGGGGAAGCGGGCGGCGAGTACAGACTGCAGCCCCACATAGTCCACCTGCGACACCCACAACTCCTGCAGGCCAACCAGGTCGTACTCGCTCTCGGCCAGGGCCTCTGCGATGGCACGCAGGCGGGTGCGCTTCTGCTTGGACAAGGGCTCAGGAAGACCCCAGACGTTGAGCGTCAGCACCCGTAGCTGCTTTGGCGTAGGCGTGGCCATGGTTTCCGTCCCAACAGCGGCAGTGGCCATGGTGGACAGCAACGGGCATGGAAGCCACGGTTCTCCCAAGCCACCGCAGGGCCAGCACCGATGGAGTCGATGCCGATGCATCTGATCCTCCCTGTCTCTGTCTGTCTGACATTTGAAATCTACGACGCCAGAAGCAGGAATGAAATGTGAAATCGTGCATTCAACGAGGACCATGTTTTGGCAGCTGGTCTATAGAAGTCACTATTTCACCAGCGTCAGCCTGCCTGAGCTCAGGCTGAGCCCTATGGGCACGTGCAAGCAGCCGTTTAACGTTTAACGTTTAACGTAGATCAATCCAAGATAAACTGGTCATTTGCATCCCACCATGTCGAACGCCAAACGACCAGGGGGAGTCGAGCAATGACCACATTAATGACCATATCCCCACATTGCCACACATTGCGACAATCATAGGCAAATCCCTCTCAACGTAACTGACAGTCTCAACAGAGATGGCTACGGGCAGAGTGCACCACGGTGCTGTAACAGTCGCTCAACTCGGGCTCCGAGCTTGAGGCTAGCCATGCCGTAGCCGGAGATGGGAGGTCTGCTGCTGATATGTAGCCAAGTGGCGACCAGAAGCCCTGGGGCGATCTGCTGTGAAGCTTGCAGAGACCAACAGGGGGTGTGCGCTTTTGATATTGACGTTTGTCCCTGAGGCTCAGGCCCGAGGGTTCCTGTAGCATGCTGCAGATTACTCTGCTAATATACACCGGCGCCATGCTGGTACCGGCCCAACCCAGCGGGGGGAATGGTGCTGCAGGCACCGTGCACGCAGCCCAACTGTGGTTTGGGCGACAGAGGTGATCTAGTGAGCAATAAGTGTGTGGGATCGAGTCGGCACATATCCCGCTGGCAGGCTATACGGCTGCTGCTGCGGCCTGCAGCGACGGGTCCCGGTAAATTTTGGTACACTTGCACTGAAGTTCTGCTCGCCGAACGACAAGAGCCATAGTGTGCATAAGGGCTGTGATACGAGCAAGTGTCCGTGCCGTGCCTTTCCGAGTCGGGGCATGGCCGGCATTAACCTCCTCCATCTCTCCCCGCGACCCCCCGGGTTCGCATGTGAGAGTTTGTGCCCCGTCCTGCCCCTCTGCCGAGACAACGGCTCTGACGACGCCAGCAACCACCAAAACGCCTCCGTCGCTCTCTTCATCTCTCCACATATTCAGTCCTCGAACCAGCTCCTTTCCTCCTTACCCTCTCCTCATCCACATTGGCCATCTCCCTGTCCCCGCTAACTCTCCCTACGCCCTTCAACTTGTGCATATTCCAGTCTTCGCTTCATCACTAAATTATGCACACGTCCCTCCTGTCCTCTTCGCCTGCGCGTTCCTTTTCGGGGCCATCAGTGCGCTTGCTGCCCCCCGGTCCTTGAACGAGGTGCATTACTCCGTCGCGTCAACAGCTCCGCTATCCCACCTCCCCGAACAGACCCTTTCTACCTGCGTCCTGCCAACATCAGTCTCTACAGACCGGGGATGTCATTCGCCATCGCGTCATCGATGCCCAGTACAAGATCTCTGGCGCTGGCCGCACCACCCAGATTCTGTACCGAACCACCAACACTCGGCCACCCTTCAGCCACCGTGACGACGGTAATTGAACCTGCGTCGGGCACCCAGCCTCGCATGCTTTCGTACCATATTTGGGAGGCTTCAACCAATCGCAACTGTGCACCGTCCTACACCATCCTCAAGGGCAACAGCGCCCCAACATCATGGTCCTTGGTATGTTATTGGCCCTCACACCGTGTATCTCATCTCGTCTCTTGTTACACTTCTAACACGAGATTGCTTGCGAAGTGTCACTTTTATAGGTGACGATGTACCTGTTTGGTGGGCCTTTCTCTTGGCAAATGGGATCAGTGTAGTGGTACCTGACTACAAGGGACCCAAATCTGCCCTCTTTGCTGGGTTCTAAGCAGGCCATGCAATCCTCGATTCGGCGCGTGCCGTGAAGAACTACATGCAATGGCCGGCAGATGCCCGAGTTGCCATGACGGGGTACTCAGAAGGCGCACATGTGACCTGCTGGGCGGCCAATCTGGCGCCTTCGTATGCCCCCGAGCTCAACATTGTGGGTGCCACCCACGGCGGTACGCCGATCGACATGGAGTTGACCCTACGTCATTTTGACAACACCTCCTTCTCAGGCTTTACCCTGGGTGGCATGCATGGCATGATGGCTGCCTACCCCAAATTCAACCGTACCATCACTCAGCACGCCCAGCGGGTGCTCACCGACCTGGCTACCATTTATGCCCCACCCGTCTGCCACGCCATTCTACGCGGGCCCGCCTTTGCCAACGTCCCCTACATGGAGATGCTTAACCTTCCTAGCGGTGACCCGTACAACGACCCGGTAGTGCGCGCCGTGCTCAACCGAGAGACAATGTGGAGCAACAAGTCATCTGTTGGCGTAGGATACCCCAAATTCCCGCGGATGATCTACCAAGGCCGCCACGACGATGTGATTAGCTACGATGCGGTACAAGCCTATGTCGACCAACAATGCTCCCGTCCGGGTGTCCAAATCCAGTTCAATGTGTATGAGGCCAACGCCCACACCGCGCCGCAACTGGTCATTGGCGGCGACTTGAACGCGATGCAGTTTATGCTAGTAGAGTTATGGAGACCAACGGTCGCTTCCGCACACCTGTTCTCTGTGGCATGCCCACCCCGTCTCTCCTCAACCTGGCAACTTGGGGATGACATTTTGGTGGCAACATCGCAGCCGGATTGCAAACCCTCGCAGCCCAGGCGGCTAGTGTTGGCTTCGGTAACTTGGGCTTTGGTGATTTTGGCCATTTTATCGAAAAGACACTAGAGATGTTGTTGTCCTGAACCAATTTTTCCGGGCAAGTGCCTCCCGGCGATATTTTCGTTACCTCCTAACGCGCTCACCTCATCCTATAGTAGTATTCCTCATCGGGGTGCGATGATTGGATATCTCTTCCTTTCTTTATGGGAGACGTTTGTTCTTGTTTTCGTTCCGTCTGTGGTCGCACACACTGGACCTTTTTCGTTTTCACATGCTTTTTCTGTCTTTGTTTCTGTGTTACCCACTTTGGTCACCCTTTTTCCTTCGACCATAGTTTCTCCCTGGTGCCCTTTGCACATCTCCTTTACCAGCTTCACCATTGTGCAATGTCCCAAGACTGTACGTGCTGACTGTTGATGGGCTTTTATCATATCTAAATCGTATCCTATTGTACATGGCGCGTAATCGTAATGGTCCGCAGTCTCTGTCTGTCCAACGTCTGTTGATCAATTTAGTGCATGCTGGACTGTGTATGGGGGAGCTTTTTATGCGAATTTTATCGTTACACGGGCCCTCCGTACGCACTGCGCTTGCGTGGCATTGCGGTGGGTTACCCGGTACAACGAGAGGAGCCATCTCTGGTCGCGCTGAATCGTGGCGATGTGGCTGTTGTCATCACCACATAATGCTCTTCGGGCTACCTATAGTGTGGTCATGCATCATGTGGGCCATCGTGCTTGGTCGGGGTCTTTAGTATATAGGAAAGGTCACTGTGATATATGCCGCTATAGTATAGTATAACCGGTAACCAGTAATACAGTGTCATGCTCTCGTGGAAGATGCACTTACAGGGGACCGCCCCCTCCGGATAATTGATGACACTGCTGTTTCCCTTCCTTCACTCGTTGTCTTGTGAATCGCCTCTCTTCGATTAGATGTTTTCACCCTGCCTTCTACCGTGCTCATTACTACTATTTTTTACAGTTTTTCTGTTGCTCCTTGTGTTTTGCATCGCCAAGCGTGTGCGGTGGCATAATATAATAGGCCATCGGCCTGTGTTCTCATTCGTTCTGATAACAACGTTGATAGAGATCGTAGGGAGACGCAAGAGTATTATCCACGTTATCACGTTTAAATATACAGTCGGACTGGCCGTACTGGACCCGTACCGGCGTGGTGGCTATGCGCGGAGTAGGATCCTAGAGGCTTGTTGTGCCACGCCCCACACGTACTAGCCGCGGACTAACCGGACTAAGTAAGTACTAACCCGCTATAGTAATTACGGCACTGCCACCGAGGGCTTAGCCTAAGCGCTGAGCGGGGGCTTAGCGGCTCGGCGTTCCCGGAGGAATCTGTGGGGTCTGTCAGCGACTGCTTCCCAGCCCCAGGGCTCAGCCAGGGGCCCCGCTTGAATCCCACACAAGCCCCACCAAGATGTCGGAAGAGGTTGTCGGAAGCGGCGGCACCATATGTAGTTTGAAATTTGACGACGCCCTATATAGTGAGAGTAGTACTGAGATCGATGAGACCAGTACTGAGTTACTGAGTAATACACGCTAAGCATACTGAGACTCATTTCTGAGCGAGTGGATCTAGTCGATCTAAGGGTGCATTTGGGCCATCTGCCGTACTCAGCGGCAGGTTCTGAAGGATGTAAGCCACCGGATAATCCGACGATCTCCGACGGGAAGTTGCAACCATGAGTGTACGATCATACAGATTAATTGAGTGTACTGATTGGTGTGGTGATCGGTGACCGGTAACCGGTAACCGGTAACCGATAACCGGTGAGGCTGAGGGCTGAGGCGCTGAGGGTGAGTCACTAGTCACTAGTCACTAGTCAGTACTCAGTGAGGCCTGAGATCGATGATCGATGATCGATGATCCAGGGACACGGACTAGCTCCGGCCCACCCGGTGACGGTGCCCCCCCCTGACCGAACGCTCTGCCTGGCTCTGCCCGCCATTACCTTTGTGTGTGAAGAAGGATTGTGGCGGGGAAGGCCGGGGACCCTGGGCATGGGGACAGGGGATGGTCGAAGAGTACGTACTGAGTTCTGCCGAGCACTCCAGCCAAAAAAGCACAGCACGCCAGGGTCGGAGGCCAACCAGTATATTATGCGGTCGTGAATAATGTACTTTTGTGTGGGCATATGAGAGCAAGTAGGGGCCCTCCCGCCGTACCTAGGCTGACTGGTTGTTCGTATTTCGACTGTTCCGGCCTTGGTCTTAGGCCTTTTAGGCCGCAGTAACTCCCAGACACTATGGCCCCTTGCTCGTTACTCAGCGCCAGGGTTCTTCCCCAAGAGGCTGAGCGCTCAGTGAGCGCGCGTGCTCAGATATCGATCATGGATCACAGAGGAGCCCATCATGCACATGCATCATACATCAAGCTTCAAGCAACGCCTCATCAAGATCAAGTCGTTCTCAAAAGAGATATATCTTTGTGCAGCTGTCCTCTTTCCACCATTTCTTCCGTACGTCTCTCACTCTGGGGAGAACAGCATTGCTGGGTGTTACCTGCGTTGACTCTACTGCTACCTACCTCCGGTACACCCGACATTGCTACTGTGTTCGCGGGCGTTTTCACACACCGGACACGAAAAAAAGAGAGCAAAAAGAAAAGGAAAAAAAGCACACAGCTGTTGCATCTCGTCGTTCGCCCATCACTCGACCCTCAGGCCTCACCCCCACTGCATCTGTTTCTTCCTACTTCCGATCTCTAAATTGCACGGCCATTGGACGTGTGGCTGACACCATCCTTGCCCATTACTACAACTGTCTGCTGTTTTCCCGAGAAAGCCAGCCCGCACTGCCACCACGCTCTCATTTGTTTTTTCCCGAGCTCTTCTCTCTCTGCCTTCCATCGCCTCTCAAAAAGACTGGAGCTTTCTCCGACACTCCTTTATCATCACCTCCATCCTTCTCAGTTTACACCCCCTCCCACCAATTTCTGTTATCTCCCTCATTCTTTTTTCTTGCTTACGCCGATGCCCACACGTTTGACTGCTCATGAGATGCACCATCTGGGCTCCCCCCATGGTGCTGTGCGCTCCCAACGGGGCGTCACTCTCATGCCACCGTCACGTCCGCTTCGGTCAGCGCGGTCGCGCCTAGCCGCACGAACGCTTCATACATCGATATTTCCCAGGCTTCTGGGACGTCGGAGCGCAGATCCACTGCTCAGCCTTTGCACCCATGTCAGCCTGCCGCAGGTGTCATGCTCCCAACGACCGTCAACGACAACGCTGCATCATTATCATCGACCTTTTCTTCTTCGTCCTATGACAAAACGCCGTCCCGACGCCCATATGTGCAGTTTGGCTCCTATGTTCTTCTTCACACCCTTGGTGAAGGCCAGTTTGGTAAGGTCAAGCTTGGTGTTCGTATCCCTCATGGAGGTGAGGTCGCTGTCAAGCTCATACATCGCACGGATTCCTCCAACGAGGCCAAGTGGAGTAGGGTGACGAAAGAGACGGACTTGCTTAAAAACTCCAACATCCCAACATTGTTGGGCTTTTGAGGTGATCCAAAGTGAACGGTACATGGGCATCGTGCTCGAATACGCCTCTGGGGGCGAGTTGTTCGATTACATTCTTTCCCAACACTACCTCCGTGAGCCGGAAGCGCGCCGCATTTTTGCTCAGCTCGTGTCGGCGGTGTGGTACATGCATACCAAGGGCGTTGTCCACCGTGATCTCAAGTTGGAGAACGTGCTCCTTGATCGACACCGCAACATTCTTGTTACCGACTTTGGCTTTGCCGGCTTGCTGGCCAAGGGCAGATTTATGAACACCTCCTGTGGCTCACCTTGCTATGCTGCGCCGGAGCTGGTCGTTCATGATCAGGCGTATGACGCACCCACTGGTAGATGTATGGTCCTGCGGCGTTATCTTGTGCGTATTTGCATATGTCTTCTGCCGTTTTCCCAAAGCCCGACTGACAAAATGTCTTTTCAGTATGCGATGCTCTCGGGTTATTTGCCTTTTGATGACGACCCCACGAATCCTGATGGATCTAACATCCACCAGCTGTACAAGTACATTATGCGCACACCTCTCTCATTCCCGGATCATTGCCCGCAGAACCTCGTGTCTTCTGGTATCAATGCTCACGCCAGATCCGCCGAAGCGATTGACCGTAAACCAGATCATGAGCCACTCTTGGCTTCACCGTTACGAGGATTTATTCAAATTCACCGTCGACCAGCTCGAACAAGCAGCCCTGGCCCCAGCAAACTCGTCGTCAGACTTTCTCCCGTGCTCACAGCCCCACGGTTTCGCACTTGCTATCGCCTATCAAGACACTTCGGCGACCAAAAACTCTCAACCAGACGCCCCACCTCTACTCTCTACGATATTGTCGTTTACCGCACCATCGCCCAACACGCTGGAGAGACCGTTTCCGCATCGGGTGTTGGACACGGTTCATCTGAGCTGGACGATCGAGAAGTGACAATCCCCGACTTCTCTTCGGTACCTCGCTCCGATCAAAATCGGCACACGCTGCCAAACCTGGACTCTCCCGTAGCTCCACACCACGTTACTCTCTGCTACTCCTTCTGTCACCGAAGGAAACGTATCTTCTGTGATCCCTGATGGGGCCGCACGAGTAGTGTTGTCCCCGTCTGGGCTACTGCGCTCATCACCGCACCTGATACCACCTCAGCCAGGTCCCCCACCGCTTTTGCCTCCACCGCAGCAACCTATTTCTCCGCTTCCCAGTCGATGGCGACGAAGCATCCGCGGCATCACCGTCTTTCTTCCGCTCCGTCCAGTACAGGCAGATAGTAACTGCATTACCCCGCCGTCTAACTCGGTCGATCATGCTACTCATCAAAACCGAGCCTCACCCCACCGTCGCAGCATCGCACCAGGTGCCGAAGGTCGAAGATGCGTTGGAACACAATTCAGCCCTGTTGTTCCTGTCCACAGTTGGCTTCGGGATACCGTCTGCTCCTCCCACCGCTGGTCTCTGCCCTTCTTGACCGAAGTACTTGTCCCACTGGAAGCAAGCCCCTACCCCAGTCCCCTCCTCCCGATCCGAGTTCCGTTACATCTCCACCCCCCGCCTCCAATTCTGAACGAGAGACGACGTCGCGAACTCCAATTCCAGCTCGGACTGGATCATGGAGTCCATCAAAGGGGCACAAGGGGCGGGAAGGGATGATTAACTATGCCCATGTTTCTCCGGAGTTCGCCCGTACAGGAGGCGTCCCCCCCGCTCAACAGTCCAACATCGCTCCATCATCATGAACAGAGTCCAGACCGCATCCTTGTTTCTCGTATTTCGAACAACCCCACAACTCACGATACTTTGGTTGCACCGGAGCGAAAGGACAGGGGGAAATCGGTAACGATTGTGGCTGCTTCGGACAATCCTTGGTCCGATTCCCAACGGTTCGACGCCGTATCACGGCCCAACCTATCTTTCACTCTGCCGTCGGTCTTGACCGAGAGAGCAAAGACACAGTCCCTCCCGGTTTCGGCCACGGTAGCGCCACTCTTCCCGCCATGGGGGGTCGTCCGCGCAGCAGATCGAACCTCGATCGCATCAAGGCACTCTTTTCCCCCCTCTTGCATCATGAGCATCATCGCCCTTCCAAATCGGGCCACCCCAGGAGCCAGTCCATCCTATTCTCCCATCGTTACCACTGGTTCTGACTTGCTCTCACGTTCAACTCGGGTCTTGCTGCTTCACCGGCGCACAATCTGACCTCAAGGCTCGCACCTGGACCTCACTGGTCAAGGGCAAAGTAACCGGAAGCAAACAAAACAGTACGAAAACCAGCATCTTGCATTCGACGGCCGCTTTCTCTACTCGGACCGACCTTCCTCAGTCACCCACTCAGGGCCCTTCCAAGTCTACTCGCACCTCCACCCGTGGCTGGCTCAAGCATCTGGTTCATCACCATGAAGACGAAGGAACAATCGCGATTCTCTCGCCCCCCATGGGCCTAGCATTGTCACCCGGCCTCGTGCTAGTACGTGGCGGCTACCTTCGCTCGGTCGGGGCATCATCACTTCCCTCCCGCACACGCATCTTTGTTCGCCGTATCACCCTTCTCGTGGCTCCTCCCCGGCTCCGTCGAGCTCGATCACGACACGCAATCAGACAGTGTCGACCGAAGAGACACGACCCAGTTCCATGGAGAGCAAGCTACGTGCGCACGAAGGGAAGCTCAAAGAGGAGCATTGTGTTCGTTGCCACTACCGGAGCTGGTAGAGCGCGTGGCACGTGCTTTGGATGAGATGGGGCCGAGGTGCACTGTCCTGAACCGTATGTGTGGGCGTGTCGATGGCGCGACCCATACGATCGCATCCAGTTTCGGCATTAGTCGTGTTTGCCCTTGAAGTGTTCCGCGTTACCAAATTCCTGGCTGATGAGTGTGGATATGAAGCACTTGGCTGGCGACAAGGACGCGTTTGCCTCTGCACAACAAATTTTCTACGTTCGGTGCGATTTGGCCTCTCCTCCGCCATGATTGTTGTTGCGATCTTTTGCTTGCTTGGCAGCTTGTTAATAGCTTGCTTTTGCCTTGATGATTCGATGCTTGCGGCTATATTTCCCTTGATTTCCCACTACGACCGGTTCACCTCTTTCGGTCATTTTGTACCATCCTCTTTTCCTGTACCCAGACGGGCTTCTGCGGCGCTTCTGCTATGTGGCCCATCCACTCGGACGCCTCATTCCCGGTTTCCACCGACCTCTAGTACCCCATTCTCATCCGCACCTCTCCCAAGCCCCCCTCATCTCTCTGTACTTCCCCTGCGCATACATTTAGGCCGAACTTGCTTCATCTTCCGCTTAGTATATACCTCCTGTTCCTCCCTTCCTTCCTACTGGTGTCTGTCGTTCCACTTATTTTTCAACTGCCATATGCAATAGTGCATGATGTTTCTCTTTGACCTGTTCGACTGGTGCAGTAGAGCGTGTATAATAGCATCGAAAAGCGAATCCCATCAGTTTGGACAGCTGTGTGTGTGTGTGTCTCACCACTCTCGCTTCGCAAGCGTTCTCGATGACCATCTTGAGTCGAACCACCTCTTCAGCTTGGAATTGATCTAGAATGGGCTCTTCCCACCCTTTTCGAATCGAAAAACACGCCCCACATGCCGTATATCATCCCAACTACATATCCATCCTCATCGATGCATCACACAATAATGGCGCTCCCCCACATCCATCGAATCACCTTATTCGCAACAATATTAATGCGTTCGGTTATAGGCGAGGCAGAGCAGCATTTGACTTGCGTCTTGTGATGTATCGTCAAGCCGCCTTCTGGTGCTGCTCATTGCCCGCTATGCGACCCAGCTGCATTTTACGCGAAATAATCGCATCACGCCAAGACCAAGGCAAAATGTGAGCAACCAAACCAAAGAGCTCATGGGACCGACGAAAAGTAGGCCCCATTGTTGAACAAGCGCATGATGCTCCAGGGGCTCAGGCGACCGCCCAACGCTCCGACTTCTCCATATGGATACGCAACGCCTTGGCGAATGCCGCCGAGGGCATCGGTGGGTGTGGGTGACTGGCTGAACATGGCGCGGGCTTGCACCAGATTCCAAACGTGGGCAAAGCGGCTGCCTTGGCTTGAGCTCACGGACGCCGAGCCATTGACTCCGAACTGCGACTGGATCTTTCCCGGCGCAACAACTTGAACACGGATGCCAAATGGCGCCAGTTCCATCCGCAGCGTGTCAGAGTATGAGTGGATGGCAGCTGCAATCGAGGGGAGGGAGAGATGGGTGAGCATAAGATGGTTCTGTGGAGAAGTGAGCCATTGGGGAGAGATAGGACACCTTTGGAAGAGTTGTAGGCGGAACTCCATGGCATTGGCTGAGCCCCGACGGTAGATCCAATGTTGACAATCAACCCCGCCTTCGAACGGTTTGCCCTAGCGTAATCGATCATGGGCCCAGCCACAGCTTGGGTGACCCGAATCACGCCAAAGACGTTCACATCGTAGGTGGCCTGGAAGTTTTCAAGACTCACTTCGGCCGCTGGCCCCCAGCACATTCACACCTGCATTGTTGATCAGATGTCAATGCGGCCGGCCTGTTGCAATACTTGTTTGACCGCCGTTTGCACGCTTTCGTCCGACGTCACGTCCAGTGCCAACTTGGTGATGCCATCCGGCAGCCCGTCCATCTTGGACACTGAGCGCGTGGAGGCGAAGACCCAGTAATTTGCCAGTACTATGCAGCCTGGGCCACGGCGTAGCCCATGCCGCCAGCGGAGCACCCGGTAATGAGGACAACACGCTTGTCTGCTGTGGGGGTGGTAGACATGGTGCGTTGGTGGGGCGCAAGAGACCGGTTGAATGCGGAGACAACACAGACGTGCGGGGCTTAGATATTATGTCAGCGAGTAGTATCGATCTGCCCGCCTCAATCTCAGGCCTCGATGATCGATGATCTGCCCTGGCTCGAGAAGGCAATTAGCAGGCAACAGCTCCCGTCCATCCGCCTGGTCGACCTGATAAGCCTTGTCCACTTGACCAGTCCAATGGGGGCCTGGAAGCTTAATGGCAACGTCTGGCGGCCATCTCGGTCGCTCGCCTATTGCTGCCCGCTCACATGCCCACAATCTGCCCTACTCAGGTGCCTACCCCTCGTGTGCGAGGACATGGGCCACGAGAAGCTTTACACACCAACAAGTATTTCTAAGCCAACCGAGGCTGCCTGGGCTTTATTATACGCTAACCTCCTCCTCACGTCTCTCCTCCCCTCTTCCTTCCTCTCTCCCTCCTCCTCCTGCACCTCCTCTTCGTCCCCGGACCCTGGGGGAAGTCGGTCCCAAGTAGAGCTCCGTCCGTAGTATAGCCGCAGACGAGTAGGTGGAGGTACGTTAGGACGTGCTGCTGGACGTGCTCGTATGCTGGGCCTCGGAGCACTGTCGTCGTTATTCGACCCTCAGCCTCGTTCTCGCACCCGGCCGACTTGACCACTAACCACGGTCGGCCTTCGTACTCAACGGCCGGAAGGAGACAACATCCAAGCGCGACCTCTCGACCCGTGGCATAGCATGCATGGGCGGGAAGGACGCAATCACTGCGCGGTCGTTGGTACAGACCAGCTTGAGCACGTGCTTGCTCGTTGGGCCAATATAGCGCACACAGATCCCATCGGCCAAGTCCCACAATTTGGTCGTTTCCGTCGTTGCCCGCCGAAACGAGCCAACGGCATCGTCCGACTCTGGTTGTAACACCAATACTCCTCATCGACGGTCCCCTCTGCGGGCGGGTTCAACCCGACCCCCGCTGTGCCTCTCTCGCCGCGCGGCGGTCGCTGACTCGCCCGCCGGCGAGCCATGTAGTGTTGAGGAATGAACCCACGAGCGAGGCCAGGCACAAATTGGAGCGACGTGACGCTGTTGTCGTGTGCACAGAGACGGTGGATGCAGGAACTTGTCCAGATCATACACCAGAACTCGCCCGTCGCTTGCGCCTGTGACAACCATGTTACCGCGAATGGTAACTACGCTCACCAACGAAGTGTGGCCCCTCAGTACACACAAAGGTCGACTGGCACAAAGTTAGTAAACCTGGATGGTACAACCTCTGAACAGAACCACGTACCCATTCACTGCATCCCATACGCGCACTGAAGTGTCAAGAGAGCCGGTTACGATCGTACCGCGACGGAAGGCGATGCAGTACACCTGCTGAGTGTGCCCTTGAAGCGTGTGAAGGCACGCTCCCGTCTCCGCATTCCAAATGCGGACGTTGCTGTCGTACGAACCCGTGGCAAACAAGGGTTCCTTCGGTCCTTCGTCCGGGTTAAAAGGGATCGTTGGCCCACTGGATGTTACCTCGCAGTCCTCCGACACGGCAATGCAACGGATGGACTCTTGGTGCCCGCGGAAGGTGTGGATGAGCAAACCGCTACGCAAATCCCACAATCGTGCTTCCCGGTCTCGACTCCCCGAGACGGCCATCACACGGCCACGGACATGAAGTAGGGAGACGCAACGACAGTAGCAGTATGACCACGGAGAACATGAACCGGCTGTCCCGTGTTAGATCCCATACGATAACCGTCCGATCACATCCGCCTGAAACAAGCAACGGCTTGTTGGCCAATGACTTTTCGAGTTCCATCGCCTTCTCAGCCCTGCGCGCGCCAAGGACGCGATCGACGATTCTTGTATGATGGGCGGGGCATTGGGCAAGCCCTGCGTGTTGCGAGCGGCCAAGCACGCTGCTCTCTCCGTCTCTACGGCGGCATCAAACACTGACGGGGCCAGTCCAATCGCGTCGCAGCAAGCGTGGCACCCTCTTTCCTGCGAGGATTGTCATAGTCAATGTAGTGGCGGTCCAGCTTCCAGATGGGTTTCCCTCCAGTGCGTCCTGAGCCGCGGCTGCTGGGGCCGGCGGATGAACGAGGCCGCTTCGCGGCTGGGTGGGCCAAGTAGGTTCGAGCAGTTTTTGTTCAATGCTACGGTACACTTGCAAAAGGGCGCGCTGTGCGCCAGTCAATCCTTTGAGCCATGGCACTGCCTCCCACTCGTTTGGATCCAGTAGCCAAGGGTTGGTACGGCTCGAGGTATGCCTCGGGACGGGAATCGCATGCTGTCAAGACCATGTTGGTAGTTGGGATCCTTTCGCGTGGGGGTTGTTCAGTGAATCCTGACGACAGTAAACAGGCCAGGAGGGGACCAGAGCCAAACACCATACTCCACTTGTGTTCATGCAGCGTCTTGCAGCAGTCCCGTCCGAGTATCGATGATGTGGATCGCGCTGTTGCCCATGCCTAGGACGATTCGATCGTCGTCCGCCACCATGTCGGTAATCAAGACCTCAGGATAAAGATAATGTTGAGAAAGAAGGCGTCCGCCCTGATCGAGCCACGCCCGTGTCACCTCATATGGAGTACAAGAGCCTCGCGAGGGTGCGATGCTGGGACTCTCGTTGCATCTCGCCCCTCAAGAGGTAGTGACAACTACATTGTCCAACGGGTTGTGAGAGTACGAGCAGTCCTCCTGGAGATCGAGACAAGATACCGTGACTTGATTTCCGTCGTATGCAGTCTTCTCCATTACTACACAACCTTGGCCACCAGTGTGCCTCCTCCCACTACACATATGGGTAGGAGCCGCATCCCCTGGCAAGTTAGTTGCACCAGACCATTTTGCACCTGCGGCATGAGGTCCGCCGACAACTTGGGCACCGGGATTCCAGCCTCATCGCGGGGTGCATCCACATGGGTCGACAGGAATGACTGGGTGTCAAGCATGTTTCCTGATGCAGGGCCTAAATCGGCGTAAGAACAAAGAGACTCGATCAGCTTGGCGCGCGTCGCAGGTTCGGCCACAACACCTTCCCCAAGGGACGACTTGAAGACGCGATGCGTGGCAAAGGGAGGAATGCCTCGCCGCTGGGCTGATTCAGCGCGGACGATACCTTCGAGCGAATCGAGAAGAGACATGCCAATTTGGGATTCAGTAGGGACGAAGGCGAGTACGGAGTGCACGATCAAGGTACCCAAGCTCCTTGGTCAGGAGGTGCAACGCTCGATCATCACTGCCGATCGAAACGCCCGTGGCCAGATAACGGCATTGCAGACTTCCGAGAACATTGAGCACTTCCCTATATGCAACGTTCGGGTCAATGTTTTGATCTTGAACTGAAGTGGAAGGATTAGGTGCAGACTGACGCGGGCGCTTACGCGGTCTGGGGCCGACGTCGTCAGCATGGGTCCGGCGGCGACGGCCAAGCGTGGGCACCGATCTGGATCCCAGGTCGTCGATGACGATGACATCCAAGTCATCTCATCGCGGAGACGCGGTGCAGTGAGTGCGGGCCGAGGAGGGGGAGGGGTAACATGGCGACGCGAGCTGTCTACGCCAATACCCACCATTCGAGCGAGGCTACGGCCCGAGGTGAGCATAGGGGCGATGACGGAGGTACGGTAAAGCCCAGGCGTGGGCAAGGGTACGTGAGACGGCAGGAGTGCTGGCAAAACGGTGCCAGGTGCGACTGACACGGGCAGCGCGGGCGAGGGTGCGTGGGTGATCGATAACTCGAAGATTCGGATGCCGACTTCGGGAGGTAAGACAGCAAGCGGATCGCAGCGGACAGCGTGGATACGGGCGCGAGCGGCATCAGCAACACCAGGAAGCTGAATAATATCCCCAGGAGGGAGCTGGGCACGGGAGGGTGCGCAGTCGCGTGCATTAGCGTCGGAAGATGGCGAAGGGCGAGAGCGGCGAGTGACTCAGCTGGTCGGAGGGGAGAGAGGCGACGATGAGGGGCATGTAGGTGGTGAGGGTACATCGTGTTCGGGAAGGGGGGAGAGGGAGGCGGGCTGAAGATGTGTTGGATGCGCCCGAGACTGCGGTGGGCTCTGCGGAGGCAGGGCCCGGGGGGCGAGGCAGCTGGGACAGGTGGCACGGGCGGTGGCAGGCGGGAGAAGGGCAGAGGACGGGCGCAGCGTGGATGCGCATGGGGAGCATGCTCGTCGGCGTCCTTGGCGCGCGGCTCATTGACAGGCGTGCCGAGGCGGCTCATCTCGACGGGCACGCGGGGGCCAGCCGAGGAGGAGGCGTGGTGGTGTAGGGGGAGGTGCGGCTAAGCGAACGAGTGGCTCCCCACATCACTATCTGCGCCGGCCCACCGCATCACCCGTCGATGACGTCACCGGCCGACTCTGCGCGGCGCACGGGTGGGGCCTTAGCGCCCTTGGCTAACACCCAACCTTCAGCCGATTCGCACTCGGCTGCTCAGCAGACCCCTTCGCCATCTCTACTGCGGTGTCCCCGAGCTGTCCATCGTCTGGAGGGTTTGGGTAAGCAGCGTGCCCACCCTTCTCTTTCGCTGCCCGCCCGTTCTACAACGCCGCGCGGACGCCCCGGACGGGCAGACTTCCCCGGAACCCCCCCCCTGCCGTTGTGGAATGCATGTCGGTGAGCTGTTAACTGTACGCGTTAACCCCCAGGCTGTCTCCTCCAATCTGTTGTTGAGCACTTCGAGCACGTCGCCACATAACCAGCATAACCCTTCCTCGATCCTCTTAGACGCCGTGAACTTTTGGCCCCCCGGGCTGTCACCCCGAACCAGATACCCCGAACCGGACACCCGTACTGGAAACACCCCAGCTCCCGACACACGTCCCTCGCCTTACCACACCCCACACCCCACAGCCATCAACATCTCCCTACTTCTGTCCGGTCTCTAGGGAAGTTGAATGCAGAAAGCTGCGCAGCTACCACAACTGGTCCATCGTAAGACTATTACAGATTGAGGCACCGCAACGGCTGCGACCCCTTCGATTCAAACACGAGTCCTGCTTTTCAGATTACAGGTCCGACTTGGCGTGCGCAAACTTGAGGGCATCTGCACGCGCACCCTTAATGTCCACAGCTCCACTAGTCCAGCCAAGAAAACAAAATAAGCGTCAGCGGCGCCAAGGCTTTCGTACCTCGCAGTACCATGCCGGCAAGCAGGGTGTAGTCCAACGAACGTACCATCAAACACCAGGGTGGCCCCAGGAGGGATTTTGGCCCCCGCGCCCATTTTGCCATAGCCCAAAGCGGGCGGGATGGTGAGCTTGCGCTTTTCGCCAATGCACATGTCTGTCAGGCCTTGATCCCATCCTTTGATCTGCCAAAAAGGGTTAGCAAAGACAAAGCCCGGCCCGGGTAGGTACCGCAAATTGGAAATAGCACACACCACTTGGCCTTGGCCCAGCACAAATTCAAAGGGCCACGTCCGACAGAAGAATCAAACTGCTCGCCTTCCCACAAACGGCCCGTGTACTCCATCTCGACCCGGTCGCCGTGACAGTCTTGACGAGGCACTCCTCCGCTGGCACGCGCTTTTTTGATGCCGATTCGGAGCGATGAGGCGGCCTGCTGCCATAGCCAGCCCAGCAGCAACGAGGAGGACAGAGGAAAGAGAAAGCAGCTTCATGGTGGCAGAGGGTGTGGCGAAGGCGGATTACGCGGTTACGATGATGGTATGCAGACAGTAAGGCCCTCTCGTGTCCTTTTCTTCTCCATGACAGCAACTTGACATGAGTGCCACGTGGAAGAAGCAATGTGCTTGTACAGCCCGCGTTTCCCGAGATTCCACGTTTCATCACTATGTAACACGAGCGGCAAATAAAAAAATGCCTCCTAGCCGAATCGAACGACTAATCTTCGCATACGAGTGCGACGCCTTACCATTGAGCCAAAGAGGCGTTAGTCTCCAAGTTCTCAAGCAGAACTAATGTGTCTTGCCATATATCACTGAGCGGGCCAATGACAATATTCGCCGAGCAGCGGATCCAGCAACTACATTGTATATATATGTTGGTGGGTCGGGCCAGCAACACTTTCGCCTTGCCATTACCTGCACCGGTGCCCACCAACCAAGCGCAAGGAGTGGTGCCGACGTATCACAGCGCAAAGGACCAGCCACCACCAACCACGATGGGTACAAAGTGCTGGCTGACATGGTGTATTCTATGCTATATGATCTTGTTGACTGGTGTCCCTGCCGATAATGCGACCGACCTCGAACCCAAAAACTAAGAAGATGTAACGCAAGACTCCTATCAATGACCATTTCCACAAGGGCTGTGACGAGACGTCCAAGGGTTTCGCCGAGGCATACCGCGTCCCTCGTAACAATATCATCCGGGCTGATTACGACAAGGATACCCGGCAAGAAGACTCAAGTCTACCGATGAGGTCGGACCAACTGAGGCTAAACCGAGATCTGGCAAGTGTCCTTCTCTCTCGTTTCCTTCGATACCGCTGCGGGGAACCTGACTCTGTTTTTCTCCTATTTGGTGGAGATAGTAAATTCAACGAGCCAAAGATTAGGCGGCATAGTGCGCAAGGAGAAAATGAAGGACGCTGTAGGCGAGCCTAAGGGCGATAATACTATAAGCTTACTTCATCTGTGCAAGATGGAGAAGGTAGCAACCAGGCAGATCAGACCACGATTGAGATGGGAAGGAACAACGAAAGACGCTCACCTCTGTGAACAAAAACCGGGAAAAATTGACCGCGCTGCGAAAGGAGCGAGCAAGAAGCTGAATAAGAACAAATAATTGTGGCCCTAACCGAAAAACGAAAGAGCAGCATCTGTGCTTTGTCGGAGCTGAGCTTTCCTGCGAAAGTGGGGATTCCTAGACCCAAAAGTTCGAGAAGAAAAGGCGGGGGAGAAGCTGGGGATCTATCTCTCAAGCTCGAGTCGTTTGCGGTCGAATTGCTACATGCGATTGGAGGAATTTACCCACAAGAGCAACGGGTGGATTAGGACTCATAAGAACAGCTTTTTACACAAGCGAGATGGGTACATGAAATGTATTCTTACCCCTGCCCCTGCAAATGGTCTGGATTCGGGACGCCACTTTCTTCCCTTTAAATTGACCTGACTGTTTCTGGCTTGCAAGTTCGTATGTTGGGACGGCATCACATTTTGAGCATGTGGGCCTGACGGCCACATTTCTGCCCATTATTAAGATTGATGGAAATGAGCGCAAGAAAGGAACACTTGGTTTTACCCGAGCTTGCCCTGGCTGGCAAGTTCGACAAGTGGCAGAGTGGTCTGCCACCAACCGGTAATCAAGAGCCCCAAAAGGCCATGCACAATGCAGGACAATCGCTCTGGGGAAAAGCTGAAGCTCTCGGCAGTTCACCAAACGAGACGGGATGAAAAACGCGGGGCAGTGTAAAGAACAGCAGACATGCCGGTGTGGTAGAGCAGGAGAGCGATGGCCAGAGCGCGTTTCCGGAAGGTAGTCGGGCACAGTGGAGCACAGAGCCGAAGCGAGGCAGAGAGCAATGATGGCCAGCGACCAAAGCTGTATTGGGCATGTCAGTGGGGATGGTCCGGGGGAGGGGAAGGGGGGGGGGGTACAAACCTTGATAAAAACGATGGCGGTTGGTGACTTCGATCAAAGGCAGGAGGTGGGTGGCAAAGAGGCCGATAAGAGCGAGGGGCGCATCAAGGGCAACACCAACCAGGAAGACGGCGTTGAAGGGGGAGATGAGGGGGACGGAGCGCTGCTCGGACATGGTGGTGGTGAGGGGGATGGTGGTGGGTGGCCGAGGTCCGAGGCCAGAGGTCAGATCTTCAGAAGAAAGACTGGCCACGTGGTTTTTTGAAGCAAGCACAGATAACGCGCAACGCATGCACCACCCCTTGCACAAAATTTGAAATTGTAACCCGAGGCGGAACCCCCAGGACCATTCCGCCTGGCTGTACCCCATCGATGCCAAACCCGGCCAGGTCACCGCAAAGCCAGAAGACACCACCAACGCTCACAGCAACGACCCATCAACCATGGACGATGACGACGCATTTCTCTACGGCGATGACGCTGCGCCGATGCCAACGGATCTACCCCTGGCGTAGCGGCAGCGGGAGCGCCCAACCTGCAACGGCCACGGACCCAACGTCCGGAACAGCACCTTCTCCCGCTGGGGATGGCGGCAGTAGCGCGATGAGGAGAGCAGCGATGAGTCGAGCGATGAGGATCTTGAGATTGTGATGGACGCGCCTGATGTGGCCGCTTCCGAGAAGCCCTCCGGACACTCGTTCCTTCCAACAATGAGCCAATTCAGCCCATTTGCTCCGAGCTCACATCCTGGTGCGGCGTCTCCCGCTGGCGCCGCCACACACGCGACCAAACAGCCCAGTAAGTCATGCGTTTCCTCTTGCCGCGCATCGCTCGTTTTCCTTTTTTTGCTCTGCCCTCTGTGCATGAGGAGGTGAGGTGACCTCTCCTGCTGCTGGCCTGTATGGCCATGGCTGCTGACCAATGCATTCTGCCTTGCTCGCTTGGCTCCATGCCTTTCTCACAGCTGAATCGGCCAGTCTACGTCGGATTACACGCCTCTCCCCCGCTCGTCGGCGGGGGTGTACATCCCCCAAGCTGCACCGGACGATGGGCTGGTGCACACCTGCCCGAAGGAGCCGAGGGTCCACCGCTCATGCACCAGCGACAGCCCGACGCTGCGCATGTCCCACCATGGCGGATCTGCAAGTGTCCGACATGGATTTGCCCGGTGGTGGTCCTGGGCCAAGGGGGGCAAGTTTGGCCGGACCAAACTTGTACCACTTGGATCCCGCCTCAATGGCGTCTAAACCCTGGCGTCGCCCGGGGCTGACTTGACCGATTGGTTCAACTATGGGTTTGACGAGGACAGCTGGGCTCGCTGGGCTACTCATCAACGCCAAGTCATGGCCGAGAAGGAGGACATGGAGAGCCAAGCGGCCAACGAGGGACTGTATGCCAACTTTGATCCGGCCATGGGCATGCTGCCAGGCATGAACCCAGACCAAATCATTGCCACCATGCCGGCCCCTTGCAGCGCAGATCAATCAACAATTGGCTGCCATGCAACAACAGATGCTCCATGCCCAGATGGGCATGGGGGCAGCCTATCGAATGCGGCAGCGCCAGGGGTTCCTCCACCTCGTCCACCGGCACCTTACCTCTCGGGCCCGGCCGGCATCCCAACAGTCCTCATGGTACGCCCGGGCCTGATGCGGGCGCGATGCCTGCCATTCACATTGGTCGCGGCCCTCCCGGATCGGCTCCGCCTGTTGTTCGTCCTACGATGAGGAAGGTGAGGGAATGGAGCCCCCGCCGGCAAGGAAGATGGCAAGGAAGGCAATCAACCTCGGCCGCGAGACCCACGCGCGCGTTCGACCGCCGCGGGCGGTGGAGCGCACCCTTCCCATCGTCCGTCTCGTACCTCCGTCGCAAAAACCGTCACGAGCTGGACCACTTTGATGGCGAGTCGGGCTCAGGATGGATTACTCTTACTCGCATGACGACCAGTCTGCCGCGGCGTCTCATCAGGACCGATCCTTGGGCCGTGACCGACGCCGATCCGCAAGCCCCGACCAGCCCTCTGTTACGATTCAGCGCGATTACGATCGTCATGATCGCCAGGAGCGCGATCGCCCCCGACCGCGGCGGCAGTAACTAGTAACGCTTCTCCCTCAAGTCTCCTTCGCGGATCTAGGTAGTGAGCGCCACAAATCATGTATGGTTCTGGTTCCGAGTTCTGCTTCCGACCCGTCTTCTAGCACTATATCAGGATCTTGCCCCCCTACAGAGTATGCAGCAGGACGGGAATCATTGCAGGAAAAGGAGACTGACATGGGTCAGATCTCAGAGTTGAAAGAGGCAAGTGAGAGCGACGAGTAAAGGGGTAAGGTCAAGTTGTCGTTTGCTCCGACACTCCTTCGAGCAAGCCCAAAGCAGAAGCTGTCGCCACCCAAGAGAGCCAGGACCAATGGGTCGAGGGAGCAAGGGAGTGGATCAGGCCGCCAGAAAGTGCAAGGGTCAATAAAGGCTATCGTCCCTTCGACAGTTTTGCGCGACTGCGGCCAACGGGTCCGGCCCCACCGCTTCCCCACCCCGCTAGCCGCAGCATCAGCCACGCCAAGGGCAAGCGCGGCAGACGAGCGAGCCAAGGCGGAGGGCCGTGCTTCGAGCCAAAGCGGCGGGCGCATCCGAACAAGAGATAAAAGGGCGAAAGCAGGACGGGCCCTGTATCCTTATTATCGGTGAACCGGGTGAGAAAGACGTGGAGCGGCGCACCCAAGGATAAAGAGCAAAGAAGCGCGTATA
Source organism: Moniliella sp. 'wahieum' (assembly GCA_003971905.1). Lineage (NCBI taxonomy): Eukaryota > Fungi > Basidiomycota > Moniliellomycetes > Moniliellales > Moniliellaceae > Moniliella > Moniliella sp. 'wahieum'. The sequence goes on from RSEE01000015.1 coordinate 301,269, forward strand.
CTGCACAAGATAAAAAGCGAAAAAGCCAGTCCGAGTGCCAGGTGGACAAAGACAGGCTGCAAAGTGTCAGAACGGAGACGACGCAACCAAGCTGAATGAATGATGGAATACGTACATCGACAACAAAGCCGGGCACAAGAGAAGGATGGCGAGAAAGTGGAAGAACTTGCGCTTCGCATTGAGGGAAAGCACAGGCGGGTATCGTTTGGTCGTTAGAGAACCAGAAGGAAGTGTGGAACTGGGCGGGGGGACGGAAGGGGTACGCCCCGCAGGCGCCAGCCTCGTCCGGAAGGAGGGCTAGGCAAGGCAGAGATGCCTAGGAGCACCAGACATATCAGCAGGTGTGTGAGGGGAGACAACATCAACGATCAAGTCATCATTAGGTGTGATGGCCGGATCTGGAAACGTCTGGTTGACTCACATGATCGGATGCAATTGGTGCACCGCTGGGCGTGGTGTTTCCGGCGCTGACGAGTCGGGTTCTGTATCAGAACTGTTACCATGAGATAATGGTACAGGCCCTGATCCTGCCGACAAATTTGCGTCGACCCCTTTGGCCAATTAACGCCCCCGCTCCTTCCGCTAGCGGAGCCAGCCAGTCGAGGCCGCGTGTTGAACGAGCGACGCGGTTTGGGCTTAGGCGCAAGACGTGACATTGCACGCTTTTGCAGTGCTCGCAATGGGCCAAAACACCTAGCGGCCGAAAAGGATGGGGGGTGTCAGGAAAGAAGAGAGGAGGATGCACTGGATGAAAGAATTGCCTTCAGAAGAGAATCCTCCATTCCCACCACACAAAAGGCGATTGCTGCGGACAGACACACTGCCCACCAAGCGTCAAACGGATATGGGGGTTGAGGACCAATCGCCTCAAGGGATCGAGTTGGGGGTGTTGAAAGCGTTTCCAGGTTGAGCCCAAAACGGATAGCCCAAACCCAAGGATTGGCATGCAAAAACCATTGGACCCAGGCCCAAGAATACCACGATAAAGATGAATGAGAGTGTGCAAAGCGAGATGGAAAGCAGCTGCGTTGTGGGACGCAGTCTGGCCACCTCAGTCGGTGAATTGACGTCGGGCCAGGGAGCGAGAGAGCCAAGGAGAGGTGAGGTAAGAAGAAGCGAGGGAGAATGTACCGACAATAGCGCAAGTTGGTAGATGAGCAGGCATTGGGAGGACGCATGGTAGAGGGATGGGGTTGTGGATCAGTTTGGCAACCATCAGGTTGAATGCCTCGACCACGAGCATAGTTCCACCAGTGACGGAGATGATGAGCTCGGCGTATGTAAAGTTGCGTCTGCCAAGGAGAAAGCGTCACAAGCAGCGACACTTGGTACACGACCGTTGTGTCACGAACACCTCCCACACAGCCAAGACACTGTGGATGCGCTTGCCGTGCCCGGCAACAGAAACCCCAGGTGCTTAGCAAGCCCGCGGGAGCAGCAAGAGACGAGCATCAGAGTGACTGCGAGGTAAAAGAGGGCCACATTGCGGGCACGTACGAGGCCATTGCGGGAAAAGACCCAGGAGTGGGGGACGATGCGTACAGCAAAGAGATGTGTGACGTTGATGATGAAGATGAGCTGTTGACCGCCGACATGGCCAGCGGGCCGAACTGAGAGGACCGAGTCCGGGGGAAAAAGCTGTGGTGGCTCAGACGGAAGTGGAGCCTGACCCAGAGGCCAGGGAGGGAGTTGCCAATGCCCCACCGCAGAGGGGCCTCTCCCCTGGCCTCTGCTTGCTCGGCCCGATAGGCATCGAGCAGACAAGCTGCTGAGACGAGCGGACAAAAGAGCAAGCCAGGCGTCAGGCCCTGGTCCTGGACGAGGCGCAGATAACGCTCCGAGCGCACGCCCCACAAGAGGCAAGCATCTGCCTGTTTTGGCGCAGACGCGGGCGGGGACGAGGCCGAAGCGGAGGCGGCGGCAGGCTGATCTGGATGTGAGCCAGAGGTGAGACGGGAGGGAGTGATGGGCGCGAGCGGAAGGGCAGGTGCTGGTCTGGCTCCTCGTGGGGTAGGGCAAATGGCGACTGATCCAGACTAGAATGGGGGGTGCGGCGACGGCGACGAGGGTCTGCTTAAACGAGAGCGGAGGCGGGGCGCTGCAGTGCGGGAACGGCAGTGGCGCAGAGGGCGAGGGCAAGAGCGAAGGCGGCAGCAACAAGGAGTGCGATCTCAACAGTGCGGTTGGGGTTGGGCGAACGAGAAGACGGTTGAATGCAGACAGCAAAGGTCGGCGCATCGCGGCTGTCCAAGCTCCGACGAGCAGCACGGCAAACAAGGCGGACGAGCGACAAGAGAGGGCAGGGAAAGAGAAGAGAGATGGTGGGGACGAGGGGGTGTGCATGTACGCTGGGACTGGGCCGCCAGGAGGCCCTCTGACGCGGGCGGTGCCAGGGGAGTAGTAGGTAAGCGGCGCTAGACCCGGCCGCCGCGACACAGCACACAAACGAAAGCGTGGGTAGTTGTCTGCTGCTGCTAACGCCAACTAGGCATTCGTCACACAGCCTCCGCTTCTGGGCCAGCGCGAGCCCAGCGCACAGCACAAGTGCCGCCACGTGCCATGGCCCCGTGCCCCACCGCAGCTCGCCGCACGAGGGGAAGGCAGCGCAAGTAACCCTACTGGCTGCTACTGTGCCCCCCTGGCTGCGCACAGGCGCTGATTGATAGTCGGTGAGCAATATTCAATCGTGGCCTGCCGAGGGTGCAAGCGAACTAACTCTATGGTCTGCAGGCTGCCCCTGGCTACCATGGCCACGAGCTTGATTCAGCCTCGCCAGAGGCCCACCCACAAGTACAGAGAGTGTCGACGTGAGATGATCGTCGTGGATGGTCGAGTACGCGGTGGGACTGCGATTAGGTCGGCCAACGGACGGTGGCATGACAGGACATATAGACAAACAGCAGGCCCGAGAAGGAGAAGCGGGAGTGGTGGTGCAGCGGTGCAGGGTGCAGCGCTGGGGCGGTGGGGCGGTGGAATGCAGTGGCGCGCAGGCTGTTACGCAGAGGAGGCCGGCGCCGGACGGACCACCTTGGCGTCCGAAGGCAGCCCGATACGATACTTGGCCGCGAGTGGGATGTGGTCCGAGGGGAAGTGTGCATCGGGGAAGCCGACGCACCTTGTTGCATACTCCTCGTCCACAGGTCCTAGCAACGCAGTGGGCTCCACCGTGTCGGTGCTGTAAAACAGGTATTCAAGCACCCCCACAAAGCCTGGGGTGAAGTTGGTAAACGGCAGCTCCCCAACCGCGCCGTAGCTGCTCTTGAGCGGAAGCCCATGTTGCAGCCCTTTACCCGTCACATCACCATAGGTTTTGTCCAAAAAGTCCTCATGCTGGCCGGACAACAGACCACTGGAGAGGAACTCAAACACACCACTGCTCGGCTCCGAGTTGAAATCGCCACAGAGGATGGTGGGTACGGCATTGCCATCGGCATACGTCGGCGCAACCGCACCAGCTGGGAGAGTGACATCCGTCTTGCGCTTACAGAACACCTTGCCCGCTCTCTGCAGCTCGTCCATCAGCATCGCAGCCTGAACCAGCTTAACGTCGGAATAGGCCGGGTCCCAGTGCAAGTGAGTGTTGGCCACAATGAGCTTGGCCCCCGTGTCGCGGTACTCAAAAGCAGATGACGCCAACTTGGTCGCGGGGCATGACACGGTTGTAGACGTCCTCACTCGCACGGAAGTCGGCCCGTTGGAGGCACGCTTGGCCATACTCAATCACGAACTTGTCCACCATATGGAACTTGGCCCGTTTGTAAAAGACAGCGCACCCATCCACCCGACGCTTCTCTTCGTCACGCATCGTCTTGATTCGGGACTTGGCATAGTACACCCCAGCATAGCCATACGTGTGCAACAACGGTGCGAAAAACTCGTCGTATTGCTGCATCCCGACCTCTTGGAGACACACCATGTCCGCCCCCAGCTGTTGGATCTCCTTGGCAATGATCTCCTTGCGGTAGTCCCATTGCAGAGCCCACGAGGGTGTGTAGCCAAAGATGGCTTCCGTCGCCAACTTGTCCGCCAAAACATTGTAGCCCATCACACTCAACGTCTCGCTTCGGTCGTCGGGCTCATCCAACGAGAAATGGCCTCCTCATCTTGGTCCTCGTTCCCCTCAGCCTCCGACGTCAAGTTGATCCACTTTCGCTTGGCCGGCTCAGGCAAGGTGGGACTCTTGTCCCGAAGGGCATGGATGAGAGCAACCGTTCCATTCTGCTGGATCTCTGCGAGCTGCTCCAAGTCGAGCGGGTTGCCCTCGATCCCCAACATCTCAAGCTGGTACAGCATTCCCAACTGAGGGGCAGAACTGATTGCGTTGTCAAACAAGTACAGCTCCCTCAGCCCCGGCAGGAGACCCAGCTCGGGAGGAAGGAGTGTCAATCGGTTTTGCGATGCGTCAAGCACCTCGAGGTGCTGAGCTTGGCAATCTCGGGAGTCAGCGCAGTCAAGTCGTTGTGATTAATGAAGAGGGACGTCAAAAAATCGTAGCGGAAGCTCCGGGGCCAAGGCACGAAGATGCATGCCCCAAATCGAGTTGGGTCCAAGACTGGTCTTCGTCCACCTCTCGAGGAGGAATCTTGCCAGGAATCGTGGCTCGTTTAGCTGGCGAACTGGCGGGTTCATCCGAACTCGGCATCGGCGTGGTCCCGGATGGCTTGATTGCCTCAAGACGAAGCCCATTGGCAGGAAGAAGTGCCTTGGACGCATCCACCACATTCGATGCGGTTCTTGCTGCCGTGGCAGCCGCACGAGCATGGTGATGCGGGGATCCGGATTGGCGAGAGATCTGAAACGGCCAAGGTGAGTGAGTATTAAGTTGACCTTACAAATGCAGATGAGGAAACACATACGTCGGCACCCTTCTTCTGAGCCTTCCAGTGGGGCGAGTTGATCACCGCGGGGGACAAGGCGCTGTTGCCATTAGGTACGTGGGAATGAGCGGGTGATTGGGTGGTGAGGAGACGGGAGAATTGAGCGGGGGAAGTTGCGGGCGCTGGAGTTGGCCGCAGAGGTGTGGACTGCAGCATAGTTGACAGGAGATCCTGGGATGCCGTTGGTAGAAGAACCAACCAGGGAGGAGACGGAGGGATGCTGTTGGTGGCCGCTTTGACCGGCTAGCGTGCGCTGGGCAGGCCAGGCAGCAGCGTTACCCGAGTTGTTGGCACCAACATAGCGCGAATAGAGTCCGTTGGCACCCATGGTGCTCGAGGCATTTCCAGGTGCAGGACCATGAGAATGAGGAAGGAATTGGCTGGCAACAGCAGCGGCCGCGGCCGAACCGTGCTGCTGGTTGAGGTAGGAGAGGAACGCAGCCTGGGGCGCGGGGCTTGCGGATGGGGAGGAGTACATCAGATGGGAGAGATTGGGGGCTCAGCACAAGAAGGGGTGCGATGAGAAAGCAGGCGACGAAGGCGGAGGAGCAAAAGACACGAAAGATAAAACAAGCTTGGGTCGGCGGGCCGAGTCAGGCATCGCTCCAGCCAAGGGGGAGGGCGGGGGCGGGGGGAGGGCGGCAGCGGCGGGGGCTGTAGCAGGTGGGGCCGGAGGGCGGGGGGGCAGAAGCAGTGTGGTGGTGGTGGTGTATGGGCAGAGGGAAAGGCAGCCAGACAGTGGGTGGGACGCGGGGATGGTGGGGATGAGGGTGGAGGCGGCGGCGGTGGCGATGGCGCCCGCACCGACACGGGGGCTGGCGATGGGCGATGAATCGATGACGGCTGCTGGAGCATCGCAAGCCATGGCTGGCCGCCACGAACACTCGCCTCCTGCCTGGCATCCAGCCTGGGTGGCGTTCCGCCAGCCGGTGCATCTGCCACATTCCGCCCAGACAGGCCCAGCCCCGGTCGCGCCACGACGGCCTTCAGGCGTGGGACCGTTCTCAGGCGTTCCATTGCCCTCCCATCACGTGATGATCCATCGAGGCTCGCTCAGAGCAGGTCACCTGCCACGAGAGCATCCATCGCCCATCACTGATTCCCGGCTTCCCTATGATACTCGCTGCACCAATGCAATCGGTCTTCTAACCTCAGGCTCTTCCATCCGTCCCGTTGCAGGCTGCCCCATCCCATCAGCAGCCATGCCGCCAAGCAGCCAACATCTGTAGCCGTCGCCACACATGCGCCGCGGATGGCCTCAGTCAGGCCACCCAATGGCGTCAGCTGGGCAGTCCAACTCACAGGGCATGTGCCCTGCTGGGAGCGCCGAGTCAGCAGCACACACGCATCGGCCACTGGCGCGCGCAATCGCCAGCGCCACTCGCATCTGGTCGATGGGAAAGGGTTAGCTGGCCAATGCCGAGAGATTGGTATATGGTAAGGCGCGTCAAAGACCAACCCAGCCCTCCCTCTGCTCTGGCAACAGAGCACCGCCTGAGGGTCCAGCCTGCTCTTCCTCGCGTCCCGCAGCGACCATTATGGGGTCCGCGTTCAAACGTGGTGAAGGAGGCCTGGGACGTACTCACCGAGTACGTCGACCGCCCATCCGTCCAAGTCCAGCCCCTGCCCTCGACTCCGCTCGGTCCCACCCCATCGTACTCGGCGTCCAAGCGATCAATCGGGTTTAGGGTTAGGGGCGCTGCATACGCTTGGCTGTACACCGAACCTGTGTCGTCCTCCGTGTCGGCCAGGCTGGCGGCAGCGCATATTTGCGTCGATAAGTGGCGCTATAGGCAGGCCCATGTATCTGGTGATGCGTTGGCTCGACGTAAGAGCCTGCAAGCGAAGATATGCCCAACCCTGCTGTCGATGCGTAGGGGGGGAAATGCGCCGACGGATAGCCCTGCGTGTTGAGCGAGGCGATCGACTGCGTGTCAAACTCACTCCCCCCGTGCTGGGCGGGCCCATAGCAAAGCTCGGCGGGTAGCTGGGCACGGCAAATGACGAAGGAGCTCCATTGGGCATCCCATAGGAAGAGGGAACTCCCACGCTGCTGCCAGTCTGCATACCAGGATGGGCCGAGCGATCGCACTCCACTTCATGACGGTACCGCGCCATCAAGTCGCCGGGTTGTTGGAGCCGCCGACGCGGGCAAGTAAATTGAATCATACTTGGCTGCAGGTTGGACACACTCCCTCGACCAGGAGTCCCTGTGCCTTAAAGTGTTGAAGGAGATGATACCACAGCGGATGCTTAGAGAGCACCTTGGGATTCCCCAGGATCACCAACCCATACTTCGCTCGTGTCAGCGCTACGTTCAGACGCCGCGGATCCGATAAGAAGCCAATGCCCTGGTGATCGTTACTCCTCACGCACGACAGAATAATATAATCCTTCTCGCGCTCCTGAAACGCGTCGAAGGACGCCACCTCGACTTCCTTGTAGAGTTCCTTCTTGAGCTTACCATGCAGTTGCATATGGTTGACCACGTACGACCGCTGGCCCTCATACGGCGTCACGACCGCAATTTGGTCTGGAGTTACGCCGGATCGGAAAAACTGGGTGATAATCTTTTCGACGTTGCTCGCCTCGGTTCGGTTCAGGAACGAAGTACCTGATGAAGAGATTTCCTCCTGTCCCAGATTGGAGAAGAAGAACATAGGCAATGAAGGATTGGGCCAGGGAAAGTTGACGTTCTTGCGCACCCGCTCTGGAGCAGTCACCCCGTTTTGTAACGTGCCCTCGTAAAACATGTTGGACGGAAAGTCAGACAAGCAAGGGTGCATTCGGGACTGGACCTGCAGCCGAATCGGCTTGTTGCCCAGTATAAGCAGACGCTCAAACAGCGACTGGGTCAACCCTGCCCGGGCAGCCTTTTTGTTCATAATCACCGGCCCCAACTGGAGATGGTCCCCAACAACAACCTGCTTGCAACCAAACACGAGTGGGATCATGCACTCGGGTTCGGCTGCTTGGGTCGCCTCGTCTACCAATACGGTGCGGAACTTGAGCTTGCTCAACCGAGGATCTCCCGTCCCAACACAGTACAGATGACATCAGCGGCATGAAGCAGTTGCCGTTCACAGGCACGTGTCAGCGATTTGTACTTGTGCTCGTCGGAGCTCGACAGCTCGCCTTGTTCGTTTTTGAGCTGGATCAGCTTTTGCAGCTCGGCATGACCCTCATTGTGCGCAACCTGTTCGTGGAGGGTCAAAAAGGATATTGGACTATCCAGTCCTTCACGACTCTTGGCCGCCAAGCGCACCACTTTGAGACCGGTCTTGTGAATCTTCTCCGTTAGTTGGTCCACGGCCACGTTCGAAGGCGCCACAACCAGCACTGGTCCAGGGTTCATCCGGCTCAAATGATACACGATGGTCGCACTCGTCACTGTCTTCCCCGTACCAGGAGGTCCTTGGATTAAGGACACAGGCCGTTGGAGAACCGACTTGACGGCAAACACCTGTCCGTGGTTAAGCTCGGGCAGACCAGGTACAGAGAAACGTTTAGGAAGAGCAGTTTGAAGAAAGACATTCTTCACTTCGTGGCCAAGGAGCTTGTGATAAATGAAGGCAGAGACGGACTGTTCATCCACGGCGAACGTTCTCATAGCGGTCTGCATGCGGTCGAATGAAGTGGATTTCCAGACAAACATGACAGAGAAGCTCAATTGGCAGTGATCGGGTACCCCATCGAAGCGGCGCAGCTCGACCGCAACTTCGTCCGAGATGTCTAGCAGCCGGTTCATATGTCAGTCACCAGTCGCCCCCCACTGTTGCAAAGATGGAGAGAATACGCACTATCCGGGATCTTGATCACGTGGCCAAAAGGCCCTCCCAATTGGGTGCATTGCCTCCACGGTAAATGAGCTTCAGTTCATCACCCACGGCCAGGCGCACCTCGCCCGACTCAAGTTTGGGAAGCGACATCCATGCCACCTTTCGCATGTTGAGTCCTTGGTCCCAACGAATCTTCACATTTTCTTGGGTCTGCGACTCCTTCAATTTCTTGTCGTAATCAGCTTCGATTTTGACGAACGGGCCCAAGATGTTTTGATACTGGAACGCATCCTCGTACCGCAGCAGAATCCCCGGCGGATCTTCATCCAACCCAGGCTTATCAATGTCCTCGAGCGTCGCCTTGGCATTTTCCTTCCATAGCTCTTCAAGGCGGTTGTTTTGGTGAAACGTGATTCCCTGCTTGGGAGCCTGCGCCATCTCAGCATCGGTAGGGGCCTTGACGAGCCACGTAAGGAAGGCCTTGTCCTCAATGAGCGGCGCCCAGCGAGATGTGTCCGAGCGGCAAAGCCTCCATTCCCACGGTGGCCAAACCGGCCCAGATCGACGGATCGTGCGCCGTCGCGGCTCCACTTGTGGAGGTACGTTTCTCCTCCGTTCTGCTTGGCCATTGTTGATGAACGCCAGAGGTCCAACCGCAGTGTAGGCCGTGCCGTTAAAGACCAAAGAATACACACCCCCAATAGCACTGGCCAAGCGACGGTCATACTTGGCAATCAAGAAGAGAAGGCCACTGTTCAATGGAAGGGTTAGATCAGTCGACAGGAGGAGAGGAGAGTTGAAACATACCCTGAACGCAACATAAGGAGACGCGTGGGTTGGCCTTTGAAGAGCGCCCATGTCCTGCGACGAACATGTATGCGCCCCAGTACCGACACAATGTCCATTCCCCCGCCGTCAACCGAGACTGAATGGGCCGACTCGCATCGACTGGTTCCGGTCACCCTTCTTCTGGTGGTCGCCAGCATTGATGCGGCTCGCAGTGGCACCTTGCCTCGTCCCCAACCGATCGTCCGCACCGAAGTGGTTCGTGCCACCTCACCCCCTCTGTAATGCGATCGACACTGGGTCGGTCGGGTCCTGTCGTGCCGTGCTCGTCCCACACGGGTTCCCATCCCAAGAAACCCCGGGGGCGGGCCTCCCGCCGGGCGCCCAACGCTGATGGCCAAAGCCCGGGCGCTCCCTTTTCAGTCTCTGCTACGGGGACAATGCCTCCCCTTGATGATTGACGGCTTTTTTGCATGTGTGGGGCTCGCCACCATCACAAGTACCCTGATCCTCTCTCCCCCGTTTCTGGGACACGGGAGGGACAAGCTCCATTCTCCTCCGTTTCCGGCTGCGATCGATCTTCTTCCGGTCTGCGCTTACAGAATCAAACACGTTTTCTCGATCAGACACACATAGCCTTGATCTAGCACGTTACAATCGCCAACCAGAAAGGTTTGGCCTGTGCGGTTCGACGTACCTTTTGGAAATCTGGGTTGGACAAGTGAGCATGTGGCCTGGTGGTCTTGTGGACGTTGGGGCCTTGTGGTATCACGAACGGGGGCTGGGTCCCTCGCCGGCAACTGGCCTGGGGCTTTCATCCGCCGTTGCCCCTGACCCAGGAGAATCGGCGAGGCAGATGGAGGCGGTCAGGCAGGGGCCGCCAAAAAGCCTCGCCTGGCTTCCCATCCGCACCGGTCGCACATTCCATCCCCAAGTTGTTCTGCGTGGCGGCGATGGTGGTGGGCAATGGCGCGAGTGTTGGGCATGACGGCACAAGCGAGCCAGTCTCCAGCCGCGCTCTTTTGTCGGCGTACCGACGACCGCGCTGCGGGCTGGCATTGCACATTTCAAGTCCGCGTTCCCCATGGGGATGCGCCACATGTCGCATCTTGTGCGATCGCATGCGACACGTCGCACTACTATTACGTGGCTACGACCCACGAGAGGGAGAGATAGCTGGCCGATCCATCCCAGTAGACTAATCTTGGGGACCCCGCGGTCGTGACATGCAAACGTGGCTCGCATCGGTCGGTTGGACCATCGAGGAACAGAGGAAAGGAATCATCTGTGGCCAGGCGTATAAAAGGATCGGGGATGAGCGCAGCGACAGAGTGCTGTACAACAGAAAATTATACCGGCGGTGAGGTTGCCATGGATCAAGCCGTGGTCATATGGATCGGGGCGCGAAAGCCAAATGGATTTGCTTTATTGTGGACTGTATGTATTCCAGGGGGACAGATGACCATGGAGGTGACGCTTGAGAAAGTGGTCCACTGAGCAGGCCTTTTCCGGTCAGACACAATGTAAACTGGGTTATGTCGCTTGTAGAGAATCACCTCGTGCACGTGTGCCCAACCAATAACGTCCGTCGGTTCATGGTGCCGACTTCATGCAGACTCTGGGCGTGTTCCAACGTCTTGGCGCGCCTGGCCTTGTCGTTGGCACTCGCACTGATCATCAGCTGTTTGCTGCTCTTCATCGTCTGCCGACGAAAGAGGCTGTACAATCCGGATTAGCGTTCCTGTGGTCCACTCGCAGTGATAGGTCTGGATCCGTACCCTTGCATCTTGATCGGAAGGATGGGCCTCAGACATCTCAGTGACCAAAGTGGGGTTGCCTTTTGGATACAGTCGAGGCGAGAACGGGCCCGGATCAGAAGAAGGGTGACGAAGGGCTGGTGCTGATGGACGATGATAAATGACGGGACGAGGGGATTATGCCGTCGTCGTCTATGACGGGCTGGGAAGATGGAAATGCGTCGGCCCAGCTGCTGGGTGATGCTGGGAAAGGGGAATATGGGCGGTAGCGCAAGGCGTGCTTGGGCGATGATGAGTTGGCCACATAGCTAATCGAAAATGCCGGTAACAAGGTTCCGGATAGATATGAGGACTACGTACGAAATTCAAGGTGGGCAAGACCCACAAGATTGTGCACCAGAAATTTCGATTAGCCATGCATCTGCACCATTTTTCGTTTTCGTCGCAGACGAGGACGAGGTGGGGGGTGCGCGCCGCAGCCTCGCGTTGCGCACGATTGGCATCAGCCATCCGGGTACTCGCAGGGCACGGTCGATGGCAGCTTGCGGTCCTCGCTGTATATGGGACCGCAACGCCGAGGAGGTAGAAGAGGACGAGGAAGAAGATGAAGAAGATAAACGACTAGGAGGAAGATGAGGAGGGGGAGGAGGGTGTTGGGTGCCCGGTTGGCCATAGCCGAACCCGCCATAGTGGTCTTAATGGTACTTGTGCAACCTATGTGCCTCGGCCCTGCGCTGCTGCGGCGCGAGTCGGGGTTGGGGGCATAGGTCCAGGGTTGTTTGCGATTACGGCGAGACCGGGGGCGCGATACATCCATTGCCACTTGGGAAAACTCATCAAGCTCTGCTTCGGCCCCTGAACGCTTGCCGCCCGGAAAGCCATCCGCCATAAACTTAGCGTACCCGTCCGACAGCAAAGCTGATTTCCTCTGCTGTGCCTCGGAAGTCAGGTATTGAGCGTGTGCAACTTGGCCTCCAGCACTTGGATCTTGCTTTCCGCCTCGGCCACTTGGGCCGTGCCAGCATCAGTTTCCTGTTCCGTCATGGCAGCCTGAGCCTTCTTTGCGCTGCCAAATAGGTAATGCGCGCTCGGCGTGGCCACCGTCGCTTTCTCCCCGTCTTGGTGGTGGTTGCTCCTTCTTCCTTTGCAGTCCCCGCAGTGAGCACGGCCAACATTCCCGAGACACCCTGCTCGATCACAGCGCTGCGCTGCGCTTCGAGCCGGCTCAGTCCGGCCGCATGCTCCGCCTTGACTTGCGCCACGGCGTCGGACGCTGCACTGGCCGCGGTGGCTTGGGATGTGGCGGTAGCCTGCTGCAGCTGCGCCAAGACAGCATGCTTTTGTGCTAGAGTGCGACTTGGGAGCACTCGCGATCCTATGGATCAGCTGCGAAGCAGCCTTCAGACAAGGCGTGAAGGCAAAGTGGTGAGCCACAAGTCTTCAAGCAACGTCTGATTGTGAGGAGCAACAGGTCAAGAAAGGAAGCAGAGCGTACCTTCAGACAAGGCGTGAAGGCAAAGTGGTGAGCCACAAGTCTTCAAGCAACGTCTGAAGGGAAGGAGAAAGGAGAGAAGAAGGGAGATGGAGCGAGCAGGGCGTGCGCGGCCTGCGAGTGGAACGCTTCCGCTCGGCTAGGCGAGCGTCACCGATCCATTGAGGGCCGCGCAGGAGAACCCTAGCAGTACCCTCTAACATTTTGGTCTTCCACTCGGAGAAAGATGGGTGACAGACATAAAATAGCAAGGGGTGGGGCGAAAGAGACCGCTCAGCCCAGTGACTCAGATCAGATCTGAGGCCCTGATATAGCAATTGAAGCACAGGCAAGGGGCTATAGTGTGGGATCGATGAGAGGGGGGGACATCCGCACCCCACTAGCTCGGGCACTGCGCCTGCGGCTCCTCCTGTGGGGCACATATGCCAGTGAAATCCCAGCGATATGCTCACAGCTGTGCCATCCGCCCAGAGAGCTACCCCATCGCCCCTCTGCATAGCCTGCCGCTGTTGCTGCTGGCAAAGGCACAAAAGATGGGCATTCTCGCCGTCCTGGGTCTCAATCGCTAATCGTGTGGGTAATGCCCCACCCGTATACCCCGCCACAGATCGAGTCCCACCGCCTTCTCCCTCCGGTTTGCATGCCCTTTCTCGACCACTTTCATCGTCCCACTCGGCACATTAATATGCACTGACTCTGGCTGCCCACATGCCCCATAGCAAAAAAGCCCAGGATGGAGCGCCATTGACGTGTAGCGGCAATGGAGAGGCGATGATCGACTGTGACATGTGACATGTGAACATTCATCGTTGATAATCGATCTCGCAGTACAGGCCACGCCGTGCTGGTATGATAGAAACGTTGCTGTTACTCAATAACGCTCCTATCCGAGCTGTGGCTTCAATGGGTGCCCAAACGGCGCAGGGTATATACCTTGTTTGCCTCGTCGGAAAGACAGAGAGGGTACTCTCCGACATATAGCTTGAGATGTATATTATGCAGGGGATCACAATAACGTTCATCAAGACACAATCAAACACTGTGCGGACTGATATGTTGGTACTTAGTATATGTACTAGTGCTGTGGGGGGTTATGCATTTTATGTAGCTTGCCCACCCCCAGACCACTGGAGACGGGAGACGGGCTTATAGGGACTTTGTGAATAAGACATGTGCGGGTATCGGTACTACTCTGCTACCGCCCCTGCAGCCCCGTGCGTCTCGACCAGTCCCAATCTCACAATCCTTGCTGGTAGGACGAAAATATATACACCACACAATACAAGTCTGCAAAAGCGCTTTTTATATTGTGTGCATTCCATTGACAGAGCTTAAGGCTGGGACAGGGGGAACGCTACGTCTAAACCGAACCGTTCATCTTGCGGGGGTTACTTGGAAGCGCCACCAAGATTAAGGGACCAGGGGGATCGCCAGGATATCAGGACCCTCCGGCTCACGCCATCCGGTCCCGTACCCTAGGAAGCGCGTGTGGACACGGAGGAACGTGGTTGACATACGAGCGAGGAACCATTCCCCACTGAGACTTAGTAGCCAACTCCTTCCAATGCGCAAACAACTTGCCCGCCGTCTTGGTGCCGTAGTATCCTCGCGTCGTCAAAACCAGGGGGAAAAACGGTTCTTGAGTGCGTCCCTGGTACTTGGCGTTCTTGTCGCATTCTGCTTGTTCAAGCAGCCGAAGCAGTTCCTTCTCCCGGCGTTCCAAGGCGACGCAGTGCTCTCATGCACCACCCGCCGGTACGCGCTCTGCGCCTCCTAATTAGACACAGTTCAATTCTGTGTGGCACTAAAAGGGAGAAAGACAAGGGCATAGTAACTAAGTTATTAAAGCTCTCACGTTTCCCCCTGCACTCCAAAAGCACCGTTCGAGACTTTTCGGACCACCCATCTCATGCACACTGATCATTTGTGTGCCACACGGCCTATAGGATGTGCATATGTGTGGTGGCCGAGAAGAGCGCAAACATCGTTAGATCACATATGTCTGCTTTTACCCTCTCACATGCATGTTGGCACACACAGCATTCTCTTCTCCGCGACAGACTCTCCTGCACAGTGTGCGGGGCTATGTAAGGTAATCTTGACACAAAAGCTCCCAAAGGCGAAGATATCATGCCCTCTTGAGGCCAATCTCATAGACCTCTCCCGCGTCCACTTTCCTTCCATTTTCCTTTCCTCAACACATCTCACGCCCACACCCACCTCTTTCCATTTTCCTAGCATCCAACGCTGCTCACGACCTTTTTTCATTATGCAGCTCATTCGTAACAGTCTGGTTATTCTGCCGTGCTGGCGCTTGATGCCACAAGCGCCCTGGCTGCTCCCTTGCTCTCCACCAGCCGGCGCTCGAGCACGATGCCTCTTGCGCAACAGCGAACGTAACATCTTGAGTGACGGCGTGGTGGACAAGGACAAGCTCTCCAAAGAACTTCTTCGTTTGCGTACCAAGTATGCCACTGGATTGACCAACTATGAACGCAACGTTGGCAAAAAGCACGCGCACGATGCCACACCTCGTCCACCGTGACACGGGCAGCATCCTCCTCGGCGTACAGGAGGACGGTGCTCTTTGGACCGGACAGGCTAAGTGGGGTGGCCAGCTGATCGAGCTAGGTTCGTCCTTTCCTCCTAATGCGGATGACAGGGAGTGGGATAAAGTAACTCATCTTCTTCGCCTTTTGGAAACAGACTTTGACACGGGCAGCGCGGACACCCTGGTTGTCCCAAACGCTTACCTCGCCCTCCAAATCGAGCGCATCCAGGAATACCGGCACCACGTTTAACATTTCCTACGGCGACGGCACTAGCGCATCCGGTGAAGTGTACTCGGATACCCTGGCTCTTGGCGGTTTGTCGGCCGACAAGGCCTACATTGGCCTCTCAAAGCAGTCGTTCCTCCGCAGTGACGGCAACAGCCAGGGCATCAGTGGGATGGCCTTCCCTTCAATTTGCACCTTTAAGCAAAAAGAGCCCTTCTTCCAATCGCTCATCAAGGCTGGTGGACTGGACCAGGAAGGGTTCATGTTCAAGGTGCGGAACCACTCGCAATCGACTCTGACTCTTGGTTCGCTTAGCTCTACCGCCGTGTATGTGCCAGTGACAGAGGCGGCATACTGGACCGTCAATGCCAAGATTAACCAGCAGTCCATCTCGGCCATCATTGATTCGGGCACGACGTTGATTGTGGGTGCGTACACATCACCTCTCTCTGTTTCATGATGGCGGTCATTGTCTTCACACACCATACAATAATGATAAGCTGACGCGAGAGGTCTCTGTCCATGATGTTTTCCTTACTACTATAGCCCCCACTGCCCAGGCCACCCAGCTCTACAAGTCGCTGGGGCTTAAGGCCCAGCGTGACCTACTAGGCTCGGTCACGGCTACGTTTGATTGCGCCTCCCCCCCAAGGTGAGCATGACCTTTGGCTCCAAGACCATCTCCCTTGGTGAAGCTACATCTTATGGCAAGGATGACGATGGCAAGTGTGTGTTTGCCGTAGTTGGCCAAGACATTGGTACTGACAGTTGGGTCACGGGCGACGCCCTCTTCCGCAACACCGTACGTTCTCCCCCCCCCGACACAAACACCGCCACCCTCCATACACACCTGGTAGTACTGACCTCGTTTCCTCTTGCAGGTGGTCTCGTTTGACGTGGCCAACAAGCATGTCGGCTTTGATTAGAAAACTGGATCATCGTGTACCTTTTTCTCCTTTTTCTCATTTGTTGGCTGTCCCCGCGTTAAGAAAAGAGCGATCAGCAGCAGATACTCTTTCTTCCTCCCTCCGCGTTCTCTTTCTTTTTTGGCCCTGTCCATGTATTGGCGCACACTCTATTCAAAAGGGTTTGTCAAGTCGGGCCTCACGAATCTGCCTTCAACCACAAAACACGCACGCGCTTCTCTATGTTTTCACAACCCTCATTCCCTTCTCTCCACTCATTGTTCGAATATTCATAGTTCAGATGGACCCCTCTGTGTGACCTTATCTGCCCTTCAATCATCTCTTCGGGTTTACCAGGCAAATGAACGGAGGATATGGGTCCCCTATACAAACTAAAACCAGATCAACCAGACAGGGGAGAGATTGGGCATAACACCCACCCACCCGCGTCGATAAAGATTCATTGGGATGCGTCGTGAGGGGAAGAAATTGAGGCTACACCTGGGGTTGAGCCGGTGCCTCTGTTGGAGTCTCGAACGATCCCAGCGGGGGCTCGTTAGCGTGGCGGCGGTACTGACTGCCAGCCCGCCTGGGTGCCTTCGATTCAGCTTCGTCCAGCGTCTCGCGCTCCAAGTGGAGACGTTTGGCTTTTCCCATCGCCTGTGCATCCCACAAGGCCTCCGACCGTTCCAGAAGCACTCTCTGATGCGCCGTCGGTCCAGCGCAACTTGTACAACAGGCAGTAGGTGATTTCCGCTGACCCAATTCCATATCCCCCGCATCTCTAACCGCCGCACTACGGCCCAAGCAGAGGAGAGCTTGTTGCGTTCGAACATGCACATGTACCACAACTGGTGCAGCTCAAACGATGCCTTGAGACGCAGCTCGGACGTCTCCCATGCGCGGTTAAGACGGGTCCCGGCCCAGCATTCCCTCGTGGAGTGTGACAGGAACAACAATGTTGCCATACTCTTCCTTGTGCGCCTCGTCGTTCCCCATGTTCACCGGGCCGCAGTATTTGATCGAATGCTCCGCTTCGCTGACAGGGATCACGTCGAAAACCTTGAGCAGAGAATACCACACCGGGGCACAGAATACTGCAGAATACCACGGACATCCGGATCAGTGAGAGTGACGCGGGTACCGTTTGCTGCACCACATTGTGCGGCGTCTCGGTATGGGCCAAAGCATGCGCCGCGGGCGGGCTTGATGGGTATAACCAGGGGTTTGATGCCTTGCTGGGGACGCGGAACTCGACCGCGCGTCGAGTTGTGGATGGGCACGGTGGAGGTGCCATCGCCATTGGGTCGCGGGGTCATGGAGTTGTTCTACAGGCTTTTGCCGGTACAGCGGACCGTGATGTTCTTCCGGATGGGCAGTGGCAAGGGGCGTGGCAAGGGCGAAGTAGGTGCGACCTTGACGTTTTGCGGCAGGAAGTTGCCCAAGGCATAGCGACCGCTCTTGATGAAGCGCTACGAGAACTGGGATTGCATGTCGCGCATTTTTTGCACCTGCTCCGCCGTCGCATTCTCCGGCAGCTTGACTGCGAACTGTTCGCCCGGCTGGGGGGGCAGCGGGGCGTCGGTGTGCTTGGCGCACACATTGGCGAGGTGAGCGAGAGCAAAAGTGGCGTGGGGGCGATGCTCAGCGCGGCAGGAGGCACGCCGAGACGGAGTGCGACGGCCAGCATCCTTCTTCCCCAGCTGTCTGTCGGTTGCGCCCTAAGAGCCGTCGGGTGAGGCAGCGTAGAAGGCGGGGGGGTTACGCCTCGCAACAAGCACTGGTGGGGGTGGGGTCGCACCGACCGCTGCACGGGTCACCGGTCAGCGCGGAGCCAAGGATGATCGCGTGATCAATGTAGGATCGACAAGTGATGACATGTGACACGTGACATACATGACACTGGGCAGGTGCGGGAGGGGTCTTTGATAAGTTGGACGCTGGGCGATGACAGCGATGGCTTGGATTCGCGTTCGGTAAGGGTGGGCCCTGGTGGGCTCCCCCCTTCGACGCCACCCTCCACCACCGGCTCCAACCACTCACCCGCACCAGCAAGGACATCATCAGTTACCTGGTCCACCTTTTGGTGCCTCCCTCACGCTCCTCAAGTCCACTATGGCACATGTCGTGGGCGAAGTGTTGGAGACGCCCACATGTCCAACAACGGACGCCTCTCGCGAACCCCTTCCTAACCCTCTCCCCTTCTGACCCAGCTCTGTTTTTAGGCGCTTCCACCCTTGTCCCAGCCTGCCTTTTATGGCAGGTGCCAGATGGTGCCGATCCGCTGGCGGCTTCCGGGATCTGGCCTATTAAATGTTTGGCGACAGCAAGCAAAACACAAGCCGGATGAGCAGGTCGGTCTAGGCGCAGCGCCAATTCTTTGTTCCTAGCCTTAAGCTCTGTCAATACTATTCTTGCACCAGTAGGATGTGCCAAGGTCGGGGGAGAAGGACCAGTGGACGGCAGAAAAGTAAGCCGAGTTGCACTCCACGTTTGTCCGAGCCCCACAGCGGACCTGGCGCTGCTGGCCGCGACACGTGCGTTGTGATCTGCAAAGAAAAACCCCAGTCCGAGTATAGCGAAAAGACAAGGAGGAATGGGTGTGGTACAACCCGGTCGCACGTCACGGTGCCTACCTCCGGACACCTGGTGACGTTTCCCAAGATGGATGGATGGATGGATGGATGAATGGATGGATGGATGGATGGAGGATGGATGGATGGATGGATGGATGGATGGATGGATGGATGGATGGATGGATGGATGGATGGATGGATATGGATGGATGGATGGATGGATGGATGGATGGATGGATGGATGGATGGATGGATGGATGATGTTTGAAGACGGGGCAAATGGTGTGCTGCTCTGCGTAGGCTGGACAGCTGGTATGGACTGAGATCCGAGGCTGCTCCAGTGCGTGGGGCTGCCAGTGAAAAGCTGCCGTGGCTGCGCGGATGCCGGGAGACGCGCCGAGTGCGGCCCTGTGCCGCGCGGGGTAGTGTGATGCGTGTGATGTGGCGCCGCCGCGCGGAGGCAGGGGTGGGGCAGCCGGGCAGTGTCTCCGTGCAGCAGCTGCAGCGGGGCTGCCTTCAACCCTGCGCCTTGGGCCGCCTTCTGGCCCGCGCCCCCGCTCCCCCACGCAGCGCCCCCCCGGCGCCTCTTCGCCTCGCCTGCCCCCACTCCCTCGGCCGCCATGGACCCCTCCGCCCCGCTGTCGCCGCGCATCCTCGCGCCCACCGCCTTCTTCACCCGCCCCGCCGCCGCCGCGCCCCCCCGCCCCCGCCCGGCCCCACGGGCTCGGCACGCCCCATGCGCAATGTGCGCGTGCCCGGGTCCCAGTCGGCTACCGACGACTCGGACACCGACACCGACGTGCGCACCCGCGCCGCCTTGGCAGCCGTACGCGCCCCAGCTGGCGCCGCAGCCGCCTACCGCACCCGGCAGCCGCGTCCACAGCAGCTTGCGCATGGATCGCGTGCCAGCACGCCCGTCACTGGCCGCCCGTCGACAGGGCTGAGCACCTACCGCTCCGCTCATTCCTCCGCCTATGGCTCCGCCTATGGCTCTGCCCGAGCCAGCATCACGTCTGCCTACGAGTCGGCGTACTCTGTGGCTCTGGCTCCGAGTCCGAGTCCCGCACCTCCTCTCGCCCGAGCTTCACCATCCCACGCCCCACCTTGGTCCAGGGCCCCCCCCCGCCCATACTACCTCTGCACTGGATGTGCGGAGGCGCAGTGCCGGCTCCGTCGCTAGTCCCAGGGGCAGCCTCACCCTCTCCAGCACTCCACTACCACCAGCCGCTGCAGATGTGGGCGTGCCTAGCGTCGTCCCGGCTGAAGACACCCAGGGGGAAAGAGAGGAGGATTGCGCTTCCCCCACAGCCTCGCATCCCTCCCGTACAAGCCCGCTTCCCTTTTCTAGTCAGGAAGATGATTCGTGGCATGATCGCGCAGAAAGCAATGGAACCACCACCACACTGGGCGACAAGCTCCGGACCGAGGGTGGGACTAAACCTCTGTCCTCCTTCACGCAGGCATCCCACACTGGAGCCGAGTCCACCTTATCTCATGGCGCCACCTACTCCACCATTGGTGACAGCCCCAAGGGCTTGTCCGTCTCAGACATCAACCCTCATTTCGGGGGAAAGTGGCCCGCTGGGACTCCATCTCAGCAGTCAGTTGCATCCTTGGACCCGCTTGCAGGCCAAGTCAGTGCCCAATCCTACGACCTCTTTGTCAAGCGTCCTTCGGATCCACCTGCCCGCCCAGCGAGCTCCTTAGGTGCAACAGAGTGGAAAGGACGACTCATGCCGGTCACCCAGGGTGCTACGGAGCGCAGGATGCGCAAGTATCGGCTGTGGCTGGGTGGGAACCGCTTCTTCTTGGGTGGGTTGGGTCTTACTTCCCAAGCTCCTCCTGGGCGGCGCTCATATCCTTTGCCCTTGTCCTCGCCCTACCGGCCGTATGGATGGTCTGGGACGGCCGATGGGTTGTCCACAATATTTCCCCTGGGCTTGTTGTCGTTGTGGCCTATTTTTGGATGGCGAGCATCGCTACCATGATACATACCGCCTGCTCTGACCCTGGAGTTTTGCCGCGTAACTTGGACCTCCGTCCTGCCTGCCTCAATCCTGACGACCAAGGCGACGGAGAGGTATTCCTTGCTAGTCCGAGCGACAAAGCGGTGCCGATCGCACGTCGCGTCCGGGTGGGTCCTCAAGGCCGGATCTTGAAGCTCAAGTGGTGTGAGACATGCCGCACGCACGTACCGCCCTCCTAGGAGCTCGCACTGTCGTAGCTGCGACAATTGCGTCGAAAACATTGATCATCACTGTACTTTTCTCAACAACTGTGTGGGGCGAAGAAATTACCCCTCGTTTCTCTGGTTGCTCTTTGTTCTCCTCACCTCGCTCGTGCTCATGCTGTCACTCAGTGTTGCACACCTCGTCATGCTCACCTGGCACAAGGACCATTCTTATCCCCGCTCGGGCCACCGTAGCCCGGGGCTCTCCTTTGGCGGCGCTCTGCGCAGGTCTCCGGCCTCCGCCGTTGTGGGACTCATGTCCGCGTTCCTGCTGGCGCCTGTGACGACGCTGATGGGGTACCACGTCCGTCTCCTCTGGCTCAACCGGTCCACGGTAGGAGATCCGGATGGCGGCGCGGAAGGTGGGCGCAGATGCAGCAGGTCTGGAAGAGGTGGAAGGGCCGACACAATCGGCCACCGCCGAACCAGAACCCCGTTCTTCTTTCCTCAACACCTTTCTGGGTGGGCTGACTGCCCCCTGTCGTCTCCTTCTCCCTGGAGGAGATGGAGATAAAGACTCCACCTTCCCTTCCTCTTCCCGTCCTCGCCGGCGCCGCAGTACCCGGCCTGCTGACCCCAACCCCTTTGCCCGTCCGGGCCAAGGAATGAAGAACGTGCTCGCAACCCTATCCCGTCCCTACTCGTTGTCCTGGATGGATCGGCGCGGATGGGCGCAGCCCGATCTGCGCCGGACCAACCCTGCCTTTCTCTTGACCGACACGCCGCTGCAGGCACAGGGCGAGACCCCCTGGCCACCTGGAGCACCAATCACAGTGTCCACTTCCGAAGGGCTGGGGGAGAAGCATACCGGCCACACCTACTCTGCTTCGGGGGAGACGCGCATCCCACTGGGCACGCCGGAGGGATTGGCGGGGACATGGTCCCACCAAGACGCCCCGCCTGCCCATACGAACGACGGCGCTGGCGCCCACAACACATACGAGATGCGTCAACGCTTCTAACTTACGATGATGGCATTACGATGATGGCAAGACCTGAGGCCTCAGCCCGAGGTTTCTGTCGCTGCGCTGGATCGCTGGATCGCACCAGACGGTCAGGTTTGCTGGGGCTGAGCGCTCAGGCTGAGCGGGCGTCGACGCAGCAGCTGTGACATGTGACACCGGTTTTGATTGGTTGTCGCAGATGCTCGATGAGTTCAACGTTTACATGGCATGGCAACATGTCGTCGGCAATGCTCACGTTGGGCCTCTCATCCCCCCTCCTCTCTCCTCGCTGTCCTTTCCTTGATGCTCTTATCTCTCTCTTTGATACCATCTTGCTCGCCCACGTCATCTACTCCGCCACGCGCCAATGCGTTGTTCTGGAACAGGCATTCCACCGCCTCAGCCATGGGCGGAGACAGGATGGAAGAAATAGGTGGGGCGACTTGGGGCGCCCGAAATGGGGCCTCAGCTGCTGAGTAGATTCGGCAAGGCAGATAGAAGATTGTCGTGTCGGCTGGAATGACGTCGGGCCTTCCTGACCACGTCGGGCGGTCATGCGTCCATGCATGACGTTTGTTTGTGACAGGTGGCATCCGCCTATCCGCTCCGAACAGGGGCAGTGTGGACCCACACGGGGGGGCGACACGGGCGCCGTGGCTGGTTCGCCCTGGTTCGTTGGTCTTCCCTCCTCTTCTGTTCCCCCGCGTGGAGGGCGGCGGGAGAACCACAGGCCACTGCCCCCGTGCCTGCGCCTCCCGGCGGCGGTGGGTCCCCACCGCCCCAGTGCGCCCTCCCCGCCTCGGTGCTTCTGGGGGCGCGCACTGGCCACTTATTTAAACGAGCCCCCTGGCCGGTGCTCCCCCATCCCTCCTCCATCTCCCACATCTCTCTCCTACCATGACTAAGGTACGCTCCCGCTCCTCTGCCTCATCCGGCCCATCCCATCTGATCTCGACGCTGACCCTCCTCTCCGAATCTCAGGCTGTTGGTATTGATCTCGGCACCACCTACTCGTGCGTCGCCGTCTGGCAAAACGACCGCGTTGAGGTGATTGCCAACGACCAGGGTAACCGTACTACGCCCTCCTATGTCGCCTTCACCGATTCGGAGCGCCTCATTGGCGATGCCGCCAAGAACCAGACGGCCATGAACCCCCACAACACGGTGTTCGATGCCAAGCGCCTCATTGGCCGCAAGTTTTCTGACCCGGAGGTTCAATCCGACATGAAGCACTGGCCCTTCAAGGTTGTCGATGTCGGCGGCAAGCCCGTGATCCAAGTTGAGTACAAGGGCGAGACCAAGAAGTTCACCCCTGAGGAGGTGTCTTCGATGGTGCTGCTCAAGATGCGCGAGACTGCCGAGGCCTACCTTGGTGGCGCTGTCAAGGACGGTGTGGTCACTGTGCCCGCCTACTTCAACGACTCGCAGCGCCAGGCCACTAAGGACGCTGGTGTTATCGCCGGCCTCAACGTGATGCGCATCATCAACGAACCCACTGCTGCTGCCATTGCCTATGGTCTTGACAAGAAGACTGAAGGCGAGCGCAACGTTCTCTCTTGACCTTGGTGGTGGTACCTTCGATGTGTCGCTCCTGACCATCGAGGAGGGCATCTTCGAGGTCAAGGCCACCGCTGGTGACACTCACTTGGGCGGTGAGGACTTTGACAACCGTCTTGTCAACCACTTTGTTCAGGAGTTCAAGCGCAAGAACAAGAAGGACCTTACCTCCAACGCGCGTGCCCTTCGTCGTCTCTCGCACTGCTTGCGAGCGTGCGAAGCGCACCCTCTCTTCGGCCGCCCAGACCACGGTTGAGATTGACTCGTTGTACGAGGGCATTGACTTCTACACCTCGATCACCCGTGCCCGTTTCGAGGAGCTTTGCGGTGACCTGTTCAGCCACACCATCGACCCTGTCGAGAAGGTCCTGCGTGACGCCAAGTGTGACAAGGGCCAGGTCAACGACATTGTTCTTGTCGGCGGCTCTACCCGTATCCCCCGTGTGCAGAAGCTCCTCTCTGACTTCTTCAACGGCCGTGAGCTCAACAAGTCGATCAACCCCGACGAGGCTGTTGCCTACGGTGCTGCCGTTCAGGCTGCCATTCTCTCTGGTGACACCTCGGAGAAGACTCAAGACCTGTTGCTGCTCGACGTTGCCCCTCTTTCGATGGGTATCGAGACGGCTGGCGGTGTGTTCACGCCTCTCATCAAGCGCAACACCACTGTGCCTACCAAGAAGTCGGAGATCTTCTCGACTTACGCCGACAACCAGCCTGGTGTGCTGATTCAAGTGTACGAGGGTGAGCGTGCCCGCACCAAGGACAACAACTTGCTCGGCAAGTTCGAGCTGTCGGGCATCCCCCCTCCTCGTGTGGTGCCCCAGATTGAGGTGACGTTCGACGTGGACGCCAACTCTATTCTCAACGTCTCGGCCGCTGACAAGTCGTCGGGCAAGTCGCAGAAGATCACCATCACCAACGACAAGGGCCGTCTGTCGAAGGAAGACATTGAGCGCATGGTCTCGGATGCTGAGAAGTACAAGGCTGAAGACGAGGCTGCTTCGGCTCGGATCAGCGCCAAGAACGGGCTCGAGTCGTACGCGTACAACTTGCGCAACTCGCTCAACGAGCAAGGTGTGTCGGAAAAGATTGACGCGGCCGACAAGGAGAAGCTGGACAAGGCCATCTCGGAGACGATTGAATGGCTGGACGCTTCGCAGGAGGCTTCCAAGGACGAGTATGACGACAAGCAGAAGGAGCTCGAGGGCGTTGCCAACCCCATCATGCAAAAGCTCTACTCGGCCGGCGCTGCTCCTGGCGGCGCAGCCCCCGGTGGCTTCCCCGGCGGTGCGGCTCCCGGCGCTGGCGGGGACGATGGCCCGTCGGTGGAGGAGGTGGACTAAACAAGTCGACTTTGCCACTAGCTCGCCTTGTTTTGTTCTCTGTTTCTTCATCCCATGATGCCCCTTCGTTACGGCGCTCGCGACGCTCGAGGCCGTTGTACTACAAAAATTCCCATGATTTGACTCCACATGCTGTTGAGATGTAGAATTCCCACTTGATATAGTTCCTTGAAGGGGAGGAATAGCCATCGTACATGCTAACTGCATTTGCAGCTCGTCAAACACGTTCAACATTCCTTGGACTGATAGACCCACGCGGGGTCCCGCCTCAAGCACAATTGGCTGCCCTATCCACCTACCTACATCTACTTCCCCGGCGGTATGGGCGGGAGCTGGGGGTGCACCCTGCCCGGCTCGCCTGAGGCAGCACGACATGATGCCATGTGGCAGGTGCTTTGGCTCGGGGTTCAATGGAACGTTGACAGAATGAAGATGAATGAATGGTAGATGTACAAAACATGCGGGGCGAAGGCGAGGGGCGCGAGGCGCGAGGCGAACCTGGGCGGCACTCTAGACGAGGCCGAGGGTGCAGATACAGCGGAAGCGGGTGGCCCATTCGAGTGTGGCGTCGTCCAAGCGACCGGTGGGGAGGTTGAGCGTGCCGAGCAACGAGGACGATTTCCACCCCCAGGATTGGGACAGGGTGAAGGTCCGGTCCTGAGCTGAAGCGGGTCAAGGCGTTGCCCAAGGGCGACGGACAGTGGATGGCGAAAAAGGCACGGATGGCCTTGCGTGAATCGGTAAAGGGCATAGCGGGGCGCGGGGGCGTGGTCCAGTTCAGCCCTTCGCCCAGCGGTAGCGAGGGGTGCAAGCTTTCGCTCAACAGCTGGTCCAGCGCCGGCGCGCGCAGCCGCGGCTTGTCCTTGTCGCCCTGCTCGGGCGGCGCAGACGCGGCGGGATACTGTCGCTGGGGTTGTGGCGTTGGAGGTAAATGCCCAACTGGGGTCCTTTAGGTTTGGGCGTCGTGACCACATACAAGTTCCACAGACTGCCAGCATAGAACCACGTGGGCGAATAGAGTCGACTGCGGTCTTGTAGCTTGTCCACGCCCCAAAAGTCCACCCCGATCCGCATTGGTTCAAATGGCACCCACAGCTGTCCCAACGACCGCGGCACACTTGCCTGCCCAGCCCCAGCCCCGGGCCCGGCCCACGCTTGCTCCGCCCACGCCTCCAGCTCCTCCCCACGCGCCGCGCGCGCCGCAACGCCAAACGACTTGTGCACCGACCCGCCCCGCGCGCCTGGGGGAGCGGCAAAGCGTGCAAGTCGGTAACGCGGCCAAGCCCGTTGCCGTTGCGCCGTCGACGACGCATACGCATCCGCCTCCGCATCCGCCACCACCTCCTCCATCTCCACTTTGGACTGCGACAGGTGGTCCCGGATGGTCTGGGACGAGCTCACCAAGCTGCTCAGGTTGTCGCCCAGCTTCACCGTCTCGTCCTCCGGGACGCGGAAGAAACGTTTGCGGGCGCGCGTGCGGTGGGAGAGCGCGCTGGGCGAGGCGGGCAGGCCACGCGACGATGACGCGGGCGAAAGAGGAGGCAAAAACGCTTCTTCTGAATTGGCGGGGGCGGGTCGGAACGAAGCCAAGGTGACTGCCAAGTTCAACTCTTTTGCGTCCCCGTCCCCGCTCTTGGTCGGCGCACACGACTCGATCCGCGTTCGCAGCTCCATCCCGGACCACAGCCCACGCTGCAGCACATCCCCGCGCGTGTAGAGCTCGCGCGAGGTAGGCGATACGTCATCGGCCATACTGCTCAGCTCGTCAAAGCTCATGTGGGTATAGTAGATCCCGTGGCAAACAAGTCACGGTACTCCTCTCATCTTCGTCTTGGTCTTGGTTTTGGGTTTGGTTCGGTCTTGGTCGTGGCGTTGGTCTGGGCTTTGGTCTTGATCTTGGCTTTGATCTGGGTCTTGATCGTGATTGTGATCTTTGGGTTGCTCCTGCCCTACATTAATTTTGCCCATCTCGTTCGGTGGGCGGGGGGGTTGGGCTGCGCATCCCGGTCGCCGGTGGGAGAGCCAGTGAGCCTTCTTGGCCCTTCGAAACTCGACCACCTGCCGGGCAAATTTGTACCGTGTCCATTCGGTCAAGGTAAAGAACGAGTCGGAGGAGATGAGGGTGCGAACCGTGGCGGAGGGCAAGCCCAACTGAGGATCGTACGCCCACACCACGGGTACCGGCGGCGGCGGTTCCACCGCCCCGGGGGATCGGACGCCGCACGCGCAGGCTCAGGGTCCGGCTCAAGCTCCAACGTGACAGACGTCATGGGGGAGATGAACGTCGGAGTCGCACGGCCCGCTAGGTCGCGCAGTGCTCCCTCGCCCGAATCGGGCACCGAGCCCGACCCGACCCGCCTGAATCGGTCCGCGAGCGGCGCAGCAGCGACCTGGGTCGCTCCCGCCTCGTCAGAGGACCCTGGGTCGTCGAGCGTGGGGGGCGAAGAAGCACGGGGAGAGAGGAAGGGCGCCTGCGGTGTGCTCAGCGGCGGTAAGTGCGCCGGCGCGTGCAAGGGCGAAGGCAGGGGCGAGGGCGAAGGCAGGATGGGAGTGATACTGGGCATGGGCGTTGCGGTCCGCATCGTCACGTCCTAGTAGCCGTCGCCCTCGTCGTGTCGGCACGGCCGGGCGGTAAGTGCATCTCCCATTCTAGCACCTCACTGCCCCAGCGACAGAGCCAGCACACGGCTGCCTGGCCAATCTTGCGGCACGACAGCCCGTAAAATACAAGAGGTCGGGAAGGTGGATCGTCGAGCGTCGGCTCGGGCGGCGGCGAGGGACTAGGGGTGGGTACGGCGGTCGAAGCAGTAGCTGTGGCAGGGGCGGTAGCGGCGGCGGGGGCGGAAAGGGGAGAGGCGATTGGGAAGGGGATGGGGGCCAGAGTTGGGGCGACGGCCGTCGTCGAGGGCGGAGGAGTGGCGGGCGTTGGATGGCGGCCAAAGGGGGAGGGGAGGGAAGGGTAGAGAGGGAGCTCCATCCAACCAGGGGCTCGAGGAGCTCATCCACCGGCCGCGGGGCGTCAGGCAGGAGCGAGGTGGCAGGCACGATGCCCAGGCCAGCAGCGAAGCGGAGGTAGGTGGCGACGGTATAGGGGGTAATGCTGGCGCAGAGCAGGGTGAAGGCGAGGGAGGTGACGCTGGGCAGACCAAGGTAGGTGCTGGTGGCGATGAGGGAGAGGAGGAGAAGACGCGCGGGGGTGGGGGAAGCCTGTGTGGGGGGGGCATGCGCGCGGGCGCCGGCGGGGTAGGGAAGGCCGGGCTGAGAGGCGCGTCGGCGGCGGGTTGGCCCACACGGGCAGCTGCAGTGGCGGAGGCGCGCCATAGAGCGTGGCAGGCAGTACTCGAACGCCGGGCGCGACATGTTGGGGTCGGGAAAGGGGAGGAGGAGCGGGCAAGACAGGCTGCCGTCCGCCTCGCCGGCGCGCGGGCAAAGCGCGCGTGGAAGAAGGCGGCCTGGACGAGGATGAGCTTGTGCACGGGTACACACGCCCAAACGCGGCCACCGACACGTCGCAGCAGATGCCCACGCCGGGGCGGAGAGCACGGCTGATGTGCTGGTGCAGCGCGAGGGCGGCGAGGTGGGTGCGCTGCCGCTGGCGGGTCGAGGCGGGGGCGAGGGCGGCGGGGGGCGTGGGCGGCCAGGGTGGACAGGGGGGCGGTCCCGGCAGGCGCGGCGGCGCCCAGAGCGACGTCCATGTCGCGCTCCGCACTGGCGCGGCTACGCAGGGACGCCATGGGCGGTGGCGGTGGGCGTGGCGGTGGTGGGGGCGATGGGGATGGCGATGGGGCGGGCAGAGAGGCGGGGATGGTGCGTGCGGCGCGGACTGACTGGGCTGCTCGGACCGGCACATGTGGGCTGCTGGCTTATGTCATGTGTGGGCCGCAGTCACCTGACGTGGGATCTGTGTGTGCGTGGGTGTGCGCGTGCTAGTAGCCTACGACAGGAAGATGTCGATGATCGATTAACGTGCAAACATATACTACGCCGACCCAAGAGATGGTGCACAGCCGAGCTGAGAGGCCGCCAGCGGCTACTGGGGCGTGCTGCTCGCGGCGCGCGCAGGCGCGAGGCAACCGCCGTGCCCGCCGTCGCCTCCCGCGCGCGCCGCAGCATCGTCCGCGACACGCGTCCGTCGCCCGAGTGCGCCGACAAGTCCGCGTCCCAGCTCGTCGATCCCACTGGCGACGCACTGATCGGCCCGCCGCGTTCGGCCCAGGCCCAGACTCCGACCCGTACCGTACCCACGCCCATACCCATACCCATCCTCAGTCCCAGCCCCAGCCCCAGGTCCAGCCCCGAGCTCGGCCTCGGCGATCCCCCCCGCGCTGCGGCGGCGCGGCGAGCTTGCACGCGCATGCGCCACTCGGACCGGGGCGAGGAGGGGTCGGGCGAGGCGGGTGTGGATGGGCGCAGCGGGCGCAGGGAGAGGGAAGCAGAACTGGTATCCTCCGCCCGGGGGGGCGGCATCTCCGAAACCGAGCGCACATGCCGTCTTGTAGTGCCAAGCCCGATCTGCGCCCCAGCACGGCCGTATGGCTCCCGCTGCCGCGCGCACGTGCCGCTCCACAGGCCCGGGGGGAGGAAACGTACTCCCCGTGCCGGAGGGCAGGCGGGAGCGTACTGAGCTGGCTCAAACGCGGGCCGAGAGGGGGGCAAACGAGAGACTGCTACTGGCCCGCGCGGTGGAGCGGCCACTGTGAGCGCCAATGGTCGATATGGACATGGAATGGGCGTGCGCGATAGGCCCAAGCCCAAGCCCAGACCAAGAGGTGTGCTGGTGTTCCTCGGGATGTCTTTGCCCATGTCCATAGTGTGGTTCGGGTTCGGGTTGAGGTTCGGGTTCGGGTTGAGGTTCTTGTCCTTGTCCTCGACAAGCGCATGCAAAGCACACGTGAGTGTGCGCGCTTGGTCATCGCTGCCACGCACGACCGACGCCAGCCGGTCCACCATCGTCTCCCATCCATCCTCGCCGCTTGGAGGGAGGAATCGACCTGCGCCTCGATCGCGAACTGCAACAGCATCTGCAGCGATACGTTCATCTCTGCCACGTTCTGCGCCAAGTCCACAAACGGTTGAGCCACCTCGTCGGCATACAGCTCGGGCACCCGTGCTGCCACTTGCTCCAGGTTGCGCAGATGCGTCGCCTTGCCTGCCCTTTGCGAGGCAGAGGCAGAGGCAGAGGCAGAGGCAGAGCCAGGCAGGGGGGTGGGCGTGGGCGTGGTAAGCGAGCGGATACGAGGCCAGTCGTGGTGAATCGGGCTGGCGGGGGGTACCAGTCGAGGGGGAGACTGCGTCGGTCCGGCCGAAGCAGATGGAGCTGAGGCGAGACGCGGTGCGCACTTCGCGTTCTCGTTCCCGCTGGAGCCCTCGCGCGGGGGCTCGACAAACGAAATGCGGCGCGTACGGTCCACGAGCGAGTCGTACCCGCTGGTATAGGTAGGCGTGCGTGTGTGGGTGGGAGAGTGGGTGAAGGAGGCGAGGGAAGC
Source organism: Moniliella sp. 'wahieum' (assembly GCA_003971905.1). NCBI lineage: Eukaryota > Fungi > Basidiomycota > Moniliellomycetes > Moniliellales > Moniliellaceae > Moniliella > Moniliella sp. 'wahieum'. The sequence continues at coordinate 331,778 of RSEE01000015.1, forward strand.
ATGTGTCGCGTGGCTCATCGCCGTACTGACTCGCAGCGGACGATGGGGCAGGGTGCTGAGCGAGGCTGTTCGATCGTGGTTGCGCAGCGGAGGTAGACGAGTGGCAATTTCGGCGACACTGGGCCGGGGCGGAGCAGGCTCCTCCCTCCTCCGCTCAGGCAGACGGCTACCTCCTTCGTCCGAGTGACGCGGGAGGGGGGAAGAGAAGGGTGCATGAGGAGCGTCCCGCGGTCGCGTGTACGCTGAGGAAGAGCGTAGTAGGGGACACGCCGGGCGGGTGCTGGTCGCGCAAGGGAGAGCGATTGGGCTGGCTGGTGGGATACGCGGTAAGAAGATCCATATGAAAGGCGCGAGGCTTGCGAGGGCGAGCGGGTCGAGGTACTAGGGCGATAGGGCGAGCTAGGTGGGTGGCCTTCCGCCCGCGGTGTAGGTCGAATGGAAGCTGAGGACAAAGACAAGGCGTCGCCCGCCCTGCCCAGATCGGATGAGGGAGGCGCGCAACACACTCCCGCCTCGTCGTCCACCTCGGATCCCGAGGCATCGGACATCAAGTCCACAAATTCGCGTGGCGGAGGGGGCTCTTGCCCATGCGGTGGGACGTGGGGTAGGCGGGGAGGAGGGGTCCTGCACGGGGAAAAAGTGCGAGGACGATGTCCTGGTTCGTGGGCGCGGGGAGGAGGTGGCGATCGCAAACGAGCCGTTGCGCATCCCAATGGGGGAGAGATGTCGGCGATGGAGACATCAGCGAGGGACACGTCGGCGGCATAGGGGTCGAGGGCAGACCGATCGCCGTCGGGGCCAAGGCCGAGCCGGCTGGCCATGCTGCCCAGGCTGAGGGTGGAGACTTGTTCGTCGTTGGAGGGGGACGAGGGGATGGATGGGTAGGGGGAGGGGGGCGGGGAAGGGGAGGGGGGGGTGAAGGTGACGGCGGGGGGGAGGGCGACGTGAGCAGGCGGGGCGCAGGGAGCACATTGGGGCTGTGGGGCCGGAAGGCAGGCGGGATGGGGGCGCGGGCGGGGGCGCGGGCGGGGGCGCGGGGCGGCGGGGGCGGGGCGCCGCTGGAGGCCGAGTCGGCGTCGATGTCGCTGAGGCGGGGGGAGCGTGGGGGCGGGGACGGGGACGGGGACGGCGAGGGCGAGGGCGAGGGCGACGGGGAGAGGGCGGGGCGGGAGGGTGGGCGCGGCGAGGACGGAGGGCGTGCGGCGGAGGAGGTCGGCGATGGGCAGGCGGCGGACCGTGCCGAGGCCCGGGCGGGAGAAGGCGGCGGCAGCGGGCTGGGCGGCGGCGGGCGGGCATCGCAGCCCACAGCGGCCGGCCGGGGCGGGGGGGCAGGGCAGGGCAGGGGGGCCAGGGGCGCGTAGAGTAGAGCAGAGCAGAGAGCAGAGAGTAGAGGCTACGCGCCGCGTGTGCTGGCTACCAGCTAACCCAGCCAGCCTCCCTCGCCCGACGAGGATGCAGCTTGTTCTGGCACGTGACCCCCCCCAACAACATCCACTCCCCCTTGCAACATTCAAATCCCACGTGCCCCTGCCGCTGCCTGCCCCCCCCCATTAGCCTGACTGCCTAGCTCCTATCAAGGTTGCGTGGAGTAACTAGTAACCCCCCCCCGCAGACACACATCCCACACGGCCAGCATGCCTCACGCACCCTTGCGCATTCATCGGTGCCCCCCACCCCTGCTACATTATCTCCTCCCCCGAGTCATCCTCCTCCCCGTTCTCGTCCTCCTCCTCCTCCTCCTCCGACGCGCCGGCGCCCTTGTCCTGCAGCTGCTTCTCGCGCTGCAGCGCCAGCGCACGGTCCCGCTCCTGCTGGTGCGACGCCTTGCTGGCACTGTACTCGGGCCGCAGCGCCCAGTAGCCCGCATACGTGCCCTTGCGCTCCATCTGCGCAATCGACGACAGCACCTCGCGAAATACGGCTCGGGCTGCTCCGTCTGCTGCCGCAGCGTCTGGAACTGGTAGTACTTGTACTTTTCAAACAGCGCAAACAGCTGCTGCAGCAGATCCGTACGCGGCATCCGAGCAAACTTCTCCACGCCCTTGCCCTGCTTGATGATCTTGCCCGTCTGCTCATCCCAGTCAGCAACCCGCCCTGCCTGCCTCCAACCGCAAACCAAAAAGAAACAAGAAGACAGTCCACATACCGAAAAGCCAGCTTGCTGGTGTGCCAACCCCGACGTGATCCGGCTCTCCAGCCCCGAGTCAACATCGTCCATCATAATCATCTTCCGCTTCGGCTGCATCGCTTGCGACTGACGCAGCTTCATCATGCGTCGGTACTCATCCAACCTCTTCTCTTCCGCTAGTCGGCCGGAGAGCTTGCTCCCGCTCGGCAGGGTGCTCGCAAGAGTCGATGGGACCCGCGGGTGCAACCGCCGCTTCGTTCGCCACCTTGCCGACAATTGCCGTATGGCCTGGGCATCGTTAGCTTCGCCCCAGGAGGGCGGGGGGGGGGGGGGGGGACATACGCCTGAATTGGAGTTCTTCTTGCGCTTTTGCCTGGCACAGCTGCCGAGTCTGCGCCTTGGAGCGGAAGCACGTCTTCATCCTCCGACTCCTCCCCCGACTCGTCGTCCGAATTCGACCCCGAGTCCACCTCCTTGCCATCCGCCTTGCGACGAGCCTTGCGCGCCCTTCGTTCTTTCTCCGCCGCCACATCCTCGTCCGGCCGCTTCTCCTTGAAGGCAAAGATGTTGCGGCTGCCGGTATTGTGTTGGTCGGTGAGGCGAAGGTTGTAGGCGCGGGGCAAATGGGCCAGGGTGGGGTCCAGTGCAAAAGCCGACGGCGGCAGCGGCACCGCAGGCCCTGGCGCAGGCGGCAAGATGAGCTCCATCTCCGTCTTGGTAGACCCGGGCTCGGGGTCGTACAGACGCACTGTGCCCAACGGCTGCCCGGCCTGCTCGACCTGGGACCAGGCATCGAAAAGGAACTTGGGTACCTTGACGAGCCACAGCTGGTTCTGCGCACCACTTACATCCAGATCCTCGTCGGGCTCGGCATCGTAGAACGGCTCCTTGGTTTCGGGCTCCTTGGCGCGGTGAGACCGGCCGGCGCGTCGTCGGGGAGATCGTCCATGGCTCGGTGGCGGGGCGGTGGTGGGCCGGAAGCACAGAGGGGATGGCAAGTTTCAAATTGCATCCTGCCGAGGTAGCCCTCGGGAGGCAGGAGGCGTGATGTGCAGGATGGGTGATGGGTGGTGCCTGCCTGGGTCATGACGTACCCCCGGGCAGCGTGGATTACGGCATGCGCGGCGCAGGACACGCTGCGCTCGGACGAGCGTCGCAGTCGGTCGCTCTGAGCCTCCAACCGTCGCGATGGTGCGTGCCCCTCCCACCCCCCCCCACCGCCTCCTCCGCGGCCCTGACCCCCATGTCCTAGTCCCGCCCCACTGCCAGCGCCCCGCATCTCGTCTGGGCCGCAGGCCACGTCCTGACGCTCTTCTGCGGCGTCTGGGCGCTCAAGTCGGCCGTTTTCTTCTGGACGCACACGGTGCCGGTCTATCCTACACTGCCGCCTACCTCGGCGCGCTGGTTAGCTATGGGATTGTGGTGTACAAGTCCTTTGGGCATCCGCAGATGTCCAAGGCCAGCCTGCACCGCATCCTTTTGGATGAGAACGTACAGTACCTCGTCCTGTCGCTCTACTGGCTCTGGCAGACGCACCCTGTCCCGATCACGCTTCTTCCCTTTGTCGTCTTCTCCCTCTTCCACGTGCTCACCTTTATCCGCACCACCCTCATCCCGCTCGCGTTCCCACCCCCGATCCAGGGCACGCCTGCTGGCACCGCCGCCTCGTACTCAAAGAAGGCACAGACGCTGATCCAGAACTGGGTCAAGAACTACTACGACCTAGCCATGTGCATTGTGGCCTATGCCGGTACTCATCTTTGTCCGTCTGCTCCTCGGTGTGGCCCTGGGCGCCAACTCGGTCTTTGCACCTTCGTCTTTGCCCACTTTTACGCTTGCGCTTCGTCATGAGCTCGTTCACCCGCCAAGCCTTTGGCCGCGTCCAAGCCCACCTCGACACGCTCAGCCGCGACACGCTGCCCAGACCCGCTCCGCAAAACTTACCTCACCACACGCGACCTTCTGGCCCGTTACGCAAACGTCGTGCTGCCCTTTGACATGGCTGTGCCTGCGGGCACACCGGCCAAACCTTCAGCCCCGCCCGCAGCCACGGCCCCAGCCCCGGCCCCAGCGCCAGCATCAGCCTCCGCGTGAACAGCTACACTACCCCTCCCTCGGCGCCCAAGGCCACTTCCCCCGCCGTTCCTCCCCCTGCTTTCACTGCCACGCCCTAGGCCACGACACGTAACATGGACGCCGCCGCGGATGCGCCTACCGCGTCGGGCGCCACGTTGTACTCCAGTCCCCCTTGATGGGAAGACTAGGTTTCCGGTGTCCGTCGCACGGGATGACCAGTGTCCCCTCCCCCCATCTTACCTTACGCCTGGGGGCTGCAAATCTGATCCCGTAACCAAATATGGTGGAATGGTGGATTCCCTCCCTCCCCTTCCCCTTCTCTCTCGCCCTCCCCCCCCCCGTTCTCATCTCGTCTCTCTTGTGCACGAGGCTTCGGTGTGTGCTCCTAGTTTACTTCCTCTTCCTCTGCCCCGTTTCTTGTGATAAGGCTTGTCGTATTATCCTGTTCTTCCCCCCGGGCTCCTCCTGGACCGTTTCCCCCGCTTGATTGGGGCGGCCGCCCGCGGTGCTGGCTAACCGGATGGCTCATTGTTCCGCCTCGCTGATGCGGCGGTAGGTAACCGGTACCCTGCCATGGGGCGTGCCTCGCATGCACAGGCCACAGCCAACGAGGGAGGGAAAGGGAAGGGAAAGGGAACCCCCTTGCTCAGGGCCCTGGCCGGCGCGCAAAATAGCGGAGAACGGCACCGTATCCCGCAGGGCGTAGGGCCAAGTACGCGCGAAAGTGGGCACGGCGCGCGCGAGGCTGTAGACGTAGACCTTGGTTCAGCTGCCACCGCCTCAATTGGTATAGCACGGCAGGGGGTTGGCATGGATTGGGCGGGATCAGCCTGAGCGCTCAGCTGAGCGATAACCTTGCCTCTGCGTTTCCGTCCGTCGGTCGTGCAGCACAGCCCATGTACACCCCATAGCCCCGTGCGACGCGTGCGACGCGTGCACACGCTTCTATCAAGGGGGCTCTTGTGAGTCGCGTGACAAAAGCCCCGGTTCGGCCGCGCACGCCCACCTTGGGGCCGATATACACGGATAGGAGGAGGGGCACAACGATTGATGCCCTCCCTTGGCAAGTGCCTCATTGATGAACGGAGGCCTTGACGGGGGGGGGGTCAGTGCGCTCCAGCCACCGGGGTCGGCGGGCCGAAGCTGATGGAACGTGAGGAGAAGGCTTGATTCGTTTGATGGGGTCCCGGTTGGTTTCGTGGTACGCAGGATAAAAAGAGTTGCTTCAAAGGGGAATCGAACCCCTGTCACATCGAAGTCCCACAGGCGCGGGGCCAGTCTGGCAACGATGTAGTGTAGTATACCACAACCATTGAAGCGTACAATACCCTTATGCTACAGCTTCACCCCTTTTAGGTCCTGCCTTCTCGTAGTTCGGCCCACCGTCTAGTAGCTCATACCGAGCATGGACCAAATCCATCTCCATTGTCAGAATCACACCGTGCTAGGGGGCCCTTGCCCACTAGGCCCGTATGGGCACTATGGCGTGATTCCTATCAGTTGGGAGATCCTGTGTCCACCTCTCGACTGTGCCCCTTCCTGAGGAGGTCATATACCTCCTCTGCGTCCATAGATGTATGCAATCCATCTGCACCCCCCCATCTCCGTCTCCTGACATCCATCAAGCCATCCTAGCTTGCACTCGTTCCTCAGTTCCTATGGTATCACCTTTTCTTGTCTTGCATCGCAATTGCATGGTGTGGATCCAATAGTCATAGCGACCATCATCTCGAATGAAGCTCAACGTCCCAACTCCTCATCACATCCCTCACCTCTTCTGTGGACTTTTTCAACTTCGTTCTTGTCACCCTCTTCTCTGTTTTCGGAGAGTGAATCAATGGCACTCCTTCCCAATTCCTGCCGTAGAATGTAACCAAACGAGGGGTCACTGGGATGCGGTTCAATGGACTCTTACTTTACACACTCAGGCTTTTTCCATCGGGCGAAGACTTTCCTGTACATACATGCTTCCTCCCGGAGATTTATATCGCAAGGCGAGGGCAGGGAGTCGCCCCCAATCTTCCCCCTCTGGCCTTGACGCGACGAAAGGGGTGCCATCCAGAGGACTCATAAACGGATGTCTCATCATGGCGGTGTGGTAGCTAAAAAGTCACGGTGGTCCTGGGTTTTTACTTATGGCGCACAGGTCCACCACGGTAATGCTTACCCTTTGGCGCTACATGATATGCTTTGGAAACGAATCGCCCGGGAAGCAGAGGGTTATATCTGATGATGCGAATGCCGAATGACATCCTATAATTGGGTTTAGGGGCGAAGAGCAAAGTGTCAGCAAACGACAGATGAGCAAGCCGGCATCAGTGGTGATGGAAACAAACGCATATGATGAGATCGACTCTTGGCACATGTTGTTTTTGTCACGATCGCCTGTTGCAGTAAACGAGACAGTGCCTTCTCCCAACGTCCGACATAAGCGCGGACGTCTTAGCATCCTCCGGCTCCTGGACGGAAGCTGTTTCGAAACTGCTGTCAAACCAACGCGACAGTGAGGTCGACGCTGGGGAGGGAGTGCGAATGCATAGTATAGTGGCTGGCGGTCTTCTGAGTTCCATGTGGCGGCAAACAGCCTCTGGACTACGTCGCAACCTTTGTGCATGTATAGTTTTACTTGAGAGCTCATGCGTCATCAGCGGCCGGGCCCCCGTCGTTCCGGTAAACGATGAGCGCCCTAGCCGTAGCAGACTGCAAAACTACGGGGGGCCCACACAATATAGCGAAGAGGTATATGGCCAGTATAGCAGGCAGTATAGCTCGTCGTCACCCGTCCTTACCGTGTTTTCCCTGCATCAATTCCACAAAGGCCAGCGCTATCTGTTCTGGGACTCGACCTCCGACTCAGCTGCTACATTCACTCTATAGATGCAGCATTGCAGGCGGGAGGGAGGGAGGGGGGGGGGGGGGGGGGTGGGGGGTAGAGACAGGGGCGCAAGCCCCGCTCAACGTTTTTAGATTCAAGAGACGAGACTCCATAACAAACAGGTGAAGCAAGGCGAGCAAAGCAAGCTTGCTTTACATATTCAAGAGACCAGACTCCTTAACAAAAAAGAGGCATAGAGCCAACTCACTGCTGGGCAGCAGCACGTGGTGGAGCTTGAGGTTCTGGACGAGAGGGCCGTGGGTGTTGACAAACTGGAGGTAGCAGCCGTCCTGATGATACGGTTCTCGGCCATGGCCTGGGTGAACTGGGTGCGGTCGAGCTGGGTGAAACCCCACTTTTCGACACGATGATCTTCTGGCGACCGGCAAACTTGTACCGGGAGCGACGCAGAGCCTCGAGCACAGCAGCCTTGTTGCTGTCCTTGCAGCGGATCGAGATCAGCACCTGGCCAATGTCGACACGGGCCACCGTCGTAGGGCTTGCCCCAGGCACCACGCATACCGTCTGCAGACGGTCAGCGCCAGCGCAGAGCATCTTGTTGATACGGATCAGTGGAAGGGGTGCACACGGATGCGCTGTGGAAAGCGTCCTTGCCCCGTCTGACACACTTGTTGGCGCAAATACGCGCAGCCTCAAGCGCCTCCGAGGTGATCTGCTGGTGCTCGTCGCACACCATGTGGGCACAGAAGGGGAAGTCATCGACCGACGCACGCTTGCGGCCCAGGTCAAAGATGGGATCTTGGGCTCGGGCACACCACGGTTGTAGCGCGACTTGGGGTAGGGCTTGTTGCAGTGCAGTAGCGGTAGCAGCGCGCAGGACGACGACCCATCTTGATGAACTTGGCGGCGGTGGTGGTGAGGCACAGCCAAGCAGAGCGGCCAGGTGGCCACGAGGACCGGGCGGCGTGTGCGGAACCCTAACCGGAATTGAAAATCATGGCTCAGAACGGGGGCACTGTCGGCATTGCTGCGGCAAGGGAAAAATTGGCGTCAGGTGGTTACGCAAGGGCCGCCCCCCCCCCTGCCGGTGATAGAGGTGATCTGGGGCCGTGGCTACGACAGGGTGTGCGGTTGGGCGGAATATGCGTCTGGTTTCCAGTGCAATCGCCCATGGAGTCTGACGCGGACGGTCTGGTCTGGGCCTCAGGTCGGCAGGCGCAGGGTGTGTGAAGCGTGCGGACTGCGAGCGGTATGCTTTCCTAGTGAGAGAGCGGGTTAAAAGCAACGTGATAGATTCATGCCTGCTGAGGGGAGGGGTAGCAGAAGGAAGGGATGGCCAAAATGGGCGGGGGGGTGGGGCATGAGGCGGGGGCCAGGGCCTGACTGAATACGTACGTGGCCCATATCCGCCATGCCTTGGCCAAGGGCGGAATCGCAGCGGAGCGGAACTGCGATGCAAGGGGAGCGCTAGCGCAGCGCGGCAGATGTGATGACATGGTGGGCCTGGCAGGGGTCAGTGGTTGCCATACACTGGTGCCGTGCTGGGGTGCCGGGGCGGAAGGGCGAGACGGGCCCCGTGAGACGAGCGGAATGGAGGGGTGCCCCACGGGGGCAGGTGGGTGATGGCCTCAGCGGGCGGCTGGGCCGGGGCGCGAGAAGGGCGAGACGCGTGCAGGCAGCTGGCCGCTGCCGCGCCGACCCGTGCCGAGGCTGGCCCACCCAGGCCGACGCCCGCAGACACGGTACATGCCCCCGCCCAGCACCGCCAGCACCCGCAGCGCATCCACCACCATCGCCCGCGCCTTCTCCGCCGACGGGCTCCGCCTGCCCTCTCTCTGCCCCACCATGCTCCCGGCGTGCAAGAGCGCCGACGTCAATCTGCTTGTGTACCACTACCTCAAGGAGAGCGGCTTCACCCACACCTGCTTTGCCCTCCGCCACGAGGCCCGCCTCGACGACGACCCAACAGCCAGCACGCCGTCGTCGAGCCCGGCGCCCTTATCCGCACCCTCCAGAAGGGCCTGCTCTACCTTGCCGTTGAGGCCCACATCAACCCTGTGCGTGTGCTTACCCTCCCCCCCCCCATCCGTCTTGCTGCGTCCCCATGCTTACTTCGCCTGCCATGACACGCGCACAGGATGGATCCGAGGTGGCCTGCAGCGCGCCCTTCCGCCTCATCGGCCCTCCCCACGTCTGTGACGGCCGCACCTCCCCTCCGCCCGAACCGCGCAAGGAACGCCTCCTATCCTCAGCGGCTCACTCCTGATCCGGACCCGAAAGAGCGCCGAGAATTTGCTGACGCCGCAACACAGACCTTCCCGCCGCCGCCGCCGCCGCCGTCACAGCCCCAACCCAACGGCGGCGGCCCGAAGCGGAAGCCAAGTGAGGAGCAAGGCTCACTTCCCCGAAGCGATAAGAGGCCACGTAGGGAGCTCTCAGAGCCTCCCACAAGGAACGAGGGCAGGAGAGGCTCCGATGAGGATGAACCCCCCGATTCGGACTCGGCAATGAGCAAGAAGAGAAGCGCAAGGGCTATAAGGAATCTAAGAAGGCCCGCTCGGTTCCCGACCCAGGCTTTCATCCTTACCCACGCCAGGTGGAGGATGGGACCCAGTTCACGTCGGACGAGGTACAGGTCCTGACGGGGCATGTGGGCGAAGTCTTGTGTCGGCGTGGAACCCTACGGTGCCCGACTTGGTTGCCTCGGGCGCTGGGGACGCGACGGTTCGAATCTGGGACTTGAGTCTTCCGGGAAAAGAAGGGGTGGAACCCATTGACCCTACGACTGGGCCCACAGCCCGCTCCCAGACGACCAAGATGATTTGCAAACACCTTCCTGCAACTCACGCAAAAGACGTGTCCGCATTGGAGTGGAACCCAGATGGAACGCTTTTGGCTTCCGGTTCATACGATGGGATCTTGCGCCTCTGGACACCCCAGGGGGACCTCCATCTGGTTATGTCTATGCACCAAGGGCCCATCTTTAGCGTGCACTGGAACCGGCAGGGCACACGTCTTTTGACGGGTTCAGCCGACAGCACGGCTATTGTCTGGGATCTTGGGACTGGGGGGTGTTGCAGCAGTTTGCTGTGCACTCGGACAGCGTCCTGGATGTGGATTGGCTTTCCTCTCCCGGGGATCTGGCTGGCAGCGGGTGGCAAGACGATATCTTTGCCACCTGCAGTGCTGACAACACCATTGATCTCCTCAAGCTCGGGGAGGGGAAACCACTTCGCGTCCTCAAGAGCCACGAGGACGAACGAAGTCAACGCCATCTCTTTTGACCCGTCCAACACACTGTTAGCCTCTGCGTCTGACGACATGACGGCTAAGATCTGGATGGTGGATGCTGCACTTGAAGGACTAGGGGGGGGAGGGGACTCTCTCCGGCTTCGCGCAGGCGCACGCGACCGACCGACGAGGCGCGACCGCTCCTCCCTCGGACTCGACAGAGCAGGAGAAGGAAACTCCCCTGCCCGATCCTCCCACGTCGAGCAAATCCTCCCGGAGCGCCAAGTGCCTCAAGTTCACTCTTGCTGGCCATACAAAAGAACTGTACGCGCTCTCTTGGGCGCCACAGGGCCTAAGACTGCCAACGAAGCCCAACCTCGCATGTTGGCCACGGCATCGTTTGACCACACGGCGCGGATCTGGAACGCCGATACAGGCACGTGTCTTCGGGTGGTGCGGGAACATACCGACTCGGTTGTCGCACTAGCGTGGTCCCCGTGCGCACGCCTCTTGGTGACCGGGGGGATGGACGGATGGTGCTGGTAACGCGCGTACGCGATGGAGTGATTGTCAAGCGCTTCAAGGCAGCTGGGGGGGTGATGGACATTCAATGGCACTCGGACACGGATCCGCAGAGCCACCATCTCGGGCCCGACTGAGCATTGCCCAGCAGAACCGCATCTTGACTGTGTTGTGGATTCGGGAGCTGGCGGTGTGTGAGAAGGGAAAATCCGGTGATTTATCTGGGCAGCTCTCAGGGGGAGGGAGGGAGCAGCATTGTATTGCCGGGACCCCTGCTGCCGAGTGCGGTTTACTAGCACCCCCTCGCCAACGACGCGTTGGTTTCACTGCTCGTGTTTGCCTCCTATGGTTTGTCTCTTTGTACCGCTGTACTGTACTGGTCTACCCCAAAGGACCCTCCGGCCTGCCGAGCGGACGGGGACGCAGGCCATGCCCTGTTCAATTATGGGTTGGTTTGCGTATCTACACATTCATAGCCGGCTCAAAAGTGCAAGGGAAGAGAGAGGCAAGCGAGAAGAAGGAAGTAGGCCCCCGCGGGGCCTACTTCCTTCTTCTCGCATGGAGGAGGTATGACGTGAATGAGCAATCTCACCGATCCCATCTCAAATAGGCAATTGATATACGATGTTGCTCGTGCAGTTGGACACGGACCGAGTGGCGCCAAGCAAAGTATTCTTCCGCCCGAGGATGGGATGCACCCGCGGAGAGAGGCGGAGCAGAGTGTATATAACCAATGTTAGGTCGGGTCGCATGCGCAAGCGCTTTGAGCTTAGAGTAGGTGTAGGTGTACCACTGCTGCGTCTGCGACAGCGGTGGCGGATCGGCCGCAAAGATGTCATCCACGTTTGTTTCTTGTGTGCTGACCGGCGTGAGTGAGTGGAAGCAGTAGACTCGACACATCCACACCTTCCACCCCAAAAGACGGGTAAGCAAACGCGCGATCTCACCCTGTTGGTTGAGGCGGATATGGTGGTCGTCAAACGTGTACCTCTAACGTGCCGAGACGGCGAAGCGGGCGACAGTTACGGAGGTGCCAAAGAAGATCTTTCAGCAAACCTTCCACGATGTTCACATCTGCCGCTGAGCCGATGCACCAAACTCATATACATATGCGCCCACAAACGTGCAAACTGGGGTGGAAGTACATGCCCTATTATTCTCGATCGGGTGGAAGCCCAGGGGTGCCAATGCACCTTGGAGCTTGCGGGACCAGCTGGTGCGCACGTCATCTACCCCATACACGCCCTGCGCAGCTTGAAGAAGGCTCGACCGTGTCCATCGGGTGCACCGCCAAACCCGGCGGCTGCGGCATGTAGATGTCTTCCTCAACCTCCTCACTCATGGAGGTAGGGGTTGAGAAAATCAAATGGTGCAGGACCAGGTCCGAGGTTACACGGCCAACACGGTGCGGGGAGACATGATCCTCACTGGCCAGTCGGGGCGAGCTGACGCGCAGATAGATGCACTTGCCTTACCACCCCCCTCCTCGCCCGGGCTGGGCTTGCAGATAAAGTGGGCGCGAGCAGCTGCTTGGTTTCGCGCATCAGCGCCATCTCGGGCCTGTCCCAGTCGACCAAGTCCCAGCTGTGGATCGCCTCAAAGTGGGGCATCCCAGCCTTAACAATGGAGAGCCAGGTGTTTCGGCGTCAGGGCCAGTAATAGCCTGCCGAATGATAGGCCGGTTGAGGTCGGAAGCAGCGTCCTTTTTTCTGCAGTAGCCAAGAGGACGACGCGGAGGTACGGTGCTTGTCAATTGGGGTAGCAAGGTTAGCAGAGTGATGGTAAGGAGCGGGGTAAAAAGTTGGCGGACTACCGGCATCACCTCAGGTGATGCGACAGATGGCGGGGAAGGCTCCTCCTTTACCGTTTCCAGTACCCTGGTTTCCACGGGGCTCTGACGGTACGCATGCCCTCGTCCCTCAGCGTCATAGCAACAAAAAAGTCAACCAGAAGGGTTATGTGTAACGCCACGGTGCGCCTCCCCGGTCCAACTCTGCCGCGGCCCCATCGCTCTCCCAAAACTGGAGACGTTTGCGGTGCTTGATGGATACACAAAGAGCGCAAGGTAGGTGTCACACAACGAGGGGTATATGGTAAGAACTGGCGGTGGAGAAGAAGGAACTTCTGATCTTCCCCCGCTGAATAGCCGTCCTTCTCCATCCATTCGAGGATGATGCGCAAACGAGCGCGAAAATGAGCAAATGATTCGTGCCTGCAACAGTGGTGCAAAGAATGCTGTGTCAGCCGCGCCAGTCTGTGGGGTAAAAGCGGGACAAACGCAGCCAAGTGGCACTTTTGTAGAGCAGTAAGCTCCTGGCAGAACTTAGTGTCTGCTTGCGCCCGAGGAAGCTATCAAGCTCCTTGAGATTGACGTAGGCGATAGAGAGGCGACGGATGTGGTGCGCGTGCTGGAGGATGGGCTCGCTCAAGGCAGAAGAATGGCATCGCGAGCGTATTGGCGCACGCGCTCAGTGTGGTGTCGGCACAGTGAGATGGATTCGATGGCTCGGCCTTGGAGCTCAAGGGAGACAATCTCCGAATGTGAGGCCCAGTTCTAGGCCAGGAAGCTGTCGCGTCACTGGCAATAGCGGATACTGTCACGGAGGATGGGTGCGCGCGGGCCAGCTCTTGGCTGAAGAGCAGCGTGGGGGTGTGGGTCGCAGGGGGGGGGGGGGGGGAAGGAAGGAAGAGGGGGAGGGGGGAATGTTAAAATGATTGATCTGCCAGACGAGTGGGGGACGACAATGTCTAAGATCTAACGTCCTAACCAGACATGTCGGGATCAGACTCATCTGGTCACCGATGCTCACCAGATTGACTGGACCCTGTTTTGTTCTAGACCCTGTTTCCCCCTTTTGGTCTATGCTCCCCTTTGTTTTCTCCGTGGGACTCAGCTCACTTGTCCTCCTCTTCTCCGAGGTATATATACCTCGCTCCCATGCCACTCGATGAATATGATCTCTATCCTTTCCCCCATCTCCATCTCCTGTTAAGACAAAAAAGGAGAACAGCACTAAAGATGATTGTCGGGGGTTGCGGATATGGAAGGGATGGTGCCAGGGTCCAGACCTTTCAGGACCATTTTGTTTGCTGTGTGGCGCAGGAGGCTGTCATACGCCACACTCACACGCACATACTGCCCGCATCCACCCGCAAGTCTCGCTTGGGAAACGGCCTTTTCTCTCATCTCGAGGTTATGGGGCTTTTGATATGGTCGCTTTTTGCCGATGACCGTCAGGAAAGGCCATATCGCTGAGACGTTGAAGCACTGTCCAAGCTTGGTTCGGCGTGGCTGGCGCTGACGCGTGACGCGACCGGCAATCGAGCATCGATTAGGTCGATTAGGTTAATCATTAATCACTATTGAATTAATCAATCATCGAGGTCCAGAAGCACCCGGCGTTGCGTTGATGTAGGGTTGGTTATAATAGCGCACCCTTGGACTGCATCAACCTGCTTTGCTTCCTCTCTTCCTCCATGGAAGTGGGCTGTCTATCCGTTGATCGTGCCTTCAAAAAGGGTATTTCAGAGAGTGATGCAGTCCGGCTTGTAATTCAAAGCAAAATAGCGAGGCGCAATAAAATCTGATGGCGTATTTTCTCTTTTTTCTCTCTTTTACTTAATTCGCGGAATCCCGCAAGACTGGGCTAGTGCCTTGGACCTTTTCGCCCCTTGAATGTTCTTGCCACAATTTCCAATTCAATTCGCTGGCTCAATTCTAATCGATGTTGAAGTTCAACGTTCAATCCAATTCATCTCCCACCACCACGCCACTCGCATCCGGTAAGCGCCATAAACAACATCAAAAGAGTAGTTTCTTACGCAAAACTACGCACAGTGAGATTCCACCAAAGCATCACCCACCTGTATCGCTATCTCTGCCAGTAACCCTTGCGACGAGATGCCTGAAACCTCCCAGACCCCGGCCTCCACACGGAAAGCCTCCGCAAGCGTCGCCACAGAGATCACAAGGACAAAGATCATGCTCGCAAAAAGGAGCGCCGCGAGAAGAAGAGGCGGAATAAAGAACGCAAGGAGCGCCATGGCAAGGACAGCAACATGGAGACCACCAATCGCAGCTTCTACTCCGACGCGCCCGAGGCAGACATGAGCTTTGAACCCGGCGAAAAGACCACCGACACGGCCTTCACAGCGAATGACGAGGAGTCACTTCAGCTGGCTGAAGAGAGCGTTGGCGATCCATCGCAGCAGCAGGCGGAGGCCCACCTTTCCCCCATTCTAGCGGAGCCACACCTTGAACCCGAGCCATCAAGCCAGGCAGATTCACAGCTACATGCTGGGGTGCCCGAGCCCTCATGGCAGGATTCGTACGCTGCAGGGGAATCTGCGTCTGAGCTTCGTCAACGTTCGAGTAGCAACGAGCTGCAGGAGCATGAAGCCGTGCCCACGCCAGAGGAGGCCGCGCCAGCCACGCCGGAGGCGGCCGATGATGACGACGACGACGTGGCTGTATTGGACACCCGCCTGCTCCGGTCGCGAGAAAGCGCGGACGGCCGAGCAACAAGGAGTTGGCGGAACGTGCCAAAGCAGCTGGTGTGGCGACGCCTGCAGTGCCTTCCACCGCGCCTAGGAAGCGCGGTCGGCCGAGCAGGAAGGCGGCACAGCAACTAGAGGATGAAGATGCTGACCGCCCTTCAGAGGAACCTTTGGATGAAGGGCAATCTGCGCTTGAGCCTCCCCAAAGCCCTGGTAGCGATGCGTCACAGGAGCATGAAGCCGTGCCTACGGAAGAGGAGGCCGCGCCAGCCGCTCCGGAGGCGGTCGACGAGGACGACGGGGCTGCATTGGCCGCCCCCCCCGCCCCGGTCGCGAGAGAAAGCGTGGACGGCCGAGCAAAAAGGAGTTGGCGGAGCGTGCCAAAGTAGCTGGCGTGGTGACGCCTGTCTCGCCCCCCACAATTCCCAGGAAGCGTGGCCGGCCGAGTAAGAAGGACCTTGCTGCACGCGCAGCGGCTGCTGCAGCGGCTGCGATGGCGATTGAGAACAACGGCGCCACAGACGCTGGCGAGTCGTCTCTGCCCAAGGCACGCAAAGCATCGCAAGCCCAAGTGCCGAGTGTGGACGTGCCACCGCCGCCTCTTCACTCGATTCCCCTTCCGCCGATACTTGCTGCTGGTCCGGCCTCGGGGACGGTCAACTTTATCGTGCTAGGTGGTCCGACCTTTGCGCGCTTGTTTTCTGGTATGTTGTCGAAGATCTCTTTGGGTTTGGGTTGACACTGACATTGGAACAGACATTCCTACGCTGGCTGCTATGGAATCGCTGGTGCGGGATCGGTTGGACTTGGACGCGACAGAAACGGTGTTGTTGGCCTATGCTTTCCGTGGCATGATGATGAGCTGCGTAACCAGACCGATTTCGCTGCGTTTGAACGCAAGATCAAAGCTCTTCCGCCTTGGACGCCGGACGAAGTGGTGATCTACGTCAAGCCGCCGGAATCCTACTCGTACCAGTTCATTTTCCCCCAGCTTTCGCATCAGATGCCTGTTGCCGCCGCCCCGGATGCGCCGCAGGATGATGCTATTGGACATGCGGCTGGGCTAGCGATGGGGACCCAGACTAGCGCGACTGCGGACACGGATGACGTGATGGCGTCCGATGAGGAACAGCAGAGTGCCGCAGAGAGCGATGAGTTGGAGACGACGCCGTTCGGGACACAACCGAAGAAAACGCAGAAGAGCCCTGCCCAAGAGGGGGGATGGCCAGTGTGCACGAGTGTGGGGTGTGCCACGCTACGCCGCACCATCCGCTTGCGGACTGTCCGTTGACGGTTGACACGGAGCTGATGCGGGCGCGGTACCAGGAACTGGTGGCACAGGGCCGGCGCAAGAACGCGTCGGAGCGCCTCGCCCAGCGCGAGCTGGCGCAGCTGCTTGCAAAGTAAAGAGATGCGTGGAAGGTGTTGGTTCTGCTGGATGTCAATATGATTGATTTTTCTTGGTGCTCTTGACTGGGTCGTAGATGATCGCGATGATGGAAGAAGGGGGGGGAATTCGTAATGATGGCCCTTGCACTTCCGTGTTCGTAGAATAGCATTTGCCACCTTGAGTGGCAGGGACATTAGAACCGCTTCGCCTATACTAGGCCCGCTTTTCGAGCGTTTGCTATCAGCTCGTGCCCATCCAATCTTCATCAGGAGGCCAATGGTGTCGCCCGCAGGCCCAGACCTCTGCCTCCCGGCATTTGTTTTGTCCAAACAGTGACTGCAGCGTGAGAGGAGGATGAGCATGGCGGACGTGTTGGCGATGAAGCGCGGCCGTCTCCCACACGACAACACTGCAACCAAGTTCCTTCCGCCGGAGAATACTCGAAACCTCTGGGCAAAGGAAGAGACGGCGTGCCGATAGCATGTGTGCTGCTGGTCGCACTCGGTCTGCTCGGGCAGCCGATGCAGCTCCTTGGCCCAGCATCGGCTGCGTAGATGCCTCATCGATCTCATCGTCCGTGGCCTCAGCCTGGCCTTCCTCGTCCCTTCGAGCCCCACGAGCACCTGAAAACCGACGCAGGCCGAGAGGGATCACGTGACCAGGGCCTCACGTGCGGAGAGCGGAAGGGGCGGAACAGCGGGCTTCTTGAGACGGGTGGATGGAGGGCTTAAGCACCCTGCTGTTCTTTTTTCGTGCGCCACCACGGCCAAGCAAGCAAGCAAGTGCGCCTACGATGCTGCCTCGCCGGATGCTCGCCAGGGCAGTCGCACGCCCCGCTCTGCATCACGCCCCACGCGCCGCGCCTCGTCCCCGCCGCTCGCCCCCGTGCCTGCCCCCTCGTGCACACCACCCCTGTGCGCGCCAGCAAGGCCGGGAGTGTGGACATTCCCTGGTTCATGGAAGAGGAGACGGCGCTCGAGGACGAGGCCTTCGTGCGGGGCCCTGTGCAGGACCCCGAGGTGCCCCGCCTAACGTCCTTAGCGGCATGGGGGAGGGAGTGGATACACGCACAGTTCCTTCTGCCCAGCCAGCTGGAGGATCTGTACGACGTGCTCCTCTCTGGTCCCGCGTCCCATTTGGTCGCGTCTGTCCTCGAGCCCACGATGGGAGAAGGCTCGGTCTACTCCATGCACCAGAGCCTTGTCCCTGCCGGACGCAGTCACTCGCGTCGCCCTCCGATCGTTTCATCCATACCCTTCCCTCGCGCCTGAGCAGCCCACAGCCGATGGATCCTCATCATCGAGGTCCGCAGTGCCACGCGCGGTGCGGTCAAACGCCTGGCGAGGAAATCGGGTACTACGTACGTCATCTGCCTCCCCCTCTTCTTGCTCTGTACTAACCTTCAACATGCCAAGTTGGAACAAACCGCCCCTCCCGCTGTGGCACTGGAGAGCACAGCCGAGTTCCTCGAAACCCTTGACCTCACTCCTGAGGAGCGAATGGAGCTCCCCCTGGCCCGCCTCTCGTCTCGCGTGAGGTCCAAGAGGGCATTCGGATGCTGCATAGTTCCAATCCTGAGCGCTACACACCCAGTGCTCAGCACTGTCTTCTGTCTTTCCCTTGACATGGTCCAGCGCCTGCTGCAGCTCGACGTCCCCCTCCCCCGGCCCAGCTGGCTCGGCGTAACACCCGTCTGCAGCTGTTCCAGCATGTGCGTGAAGCGGCGATGCCCGAGTTGGAGCGCTCGCTGTTTGATCGGGTCGAAGCTGCATTTGAGCGTGTCTACAACATCCCCCTCCCGCCGAAGAGCAGAAGGCCCAGCTCCAGGGATACGATGCGCGGACCGACACCATGCCCACCAAGGTGGTGATGCAGCATGTCTACACCCTGGTCGATCGCGAGTCGGGTCGGGAACTCGTGACACCCACCAAGAGCCAACGTCCCATCCACCCGGTGCAATACGAAGGTCTCGTCCCCTTTACCCAGGCGACCGCGGTGAACCGTTCCAACCCCGGAACCAACCGGTACATCAACTTCCGTGGTCCCCGTATCGCGGCTCGGGTCGACAATCAGCGCAAGAGGGGTGACGGTAACTGGGCCATGGTCGATGCTGGGTGGTGCCAGGTGCATGTGGTGACCCCGCGTGCGCGGAAAGAGTACCCGATGGAACGGAATTGGGGAGGCTATGGCGCAGGCTGCGTACGAGCGGGACAATGCCCTCGCCTTCCTCCGCGCCCGCCCGAAAGACGAAGACATGCTGATCAAGCGCGACTACAAAAAGCGCCGCCCACCACCGCCCATGCGGGCCTCGAATCCCGGCGACGATGACTATGATAAATGGGATTAATGCATCTGGTGGCTAGCTGGCGCGTGGCATGTGGATGGGATTGGCCGTTAGGGCAAAGGGAGACGCTCTACCTTGCGTACCCCGCGGGCATGTTTTGCCCCCCAGCCGTGTCGAGCTTGGCGCTGCGTGTACCAAATTGAATGGCGCGCTTAGCCCGCTCGGCGGTAGCCCGGAACCCCAATGCATGTGCCACGTCCCGCAACAAGCGCTTGTCCCCGACTTGGTCTGTAGGACCGTAGAACGCCTTTTGCTCCACAGGCAGTTGGGCCACATAGTTTACCACAGCCAAGGCAAGGAACGGGAAACGGCTTCCCGCCCGGTAGAAGAAATGACCCGATCGTCGCGCCCTAGGTTGCGTTCGGGCAAGCGGTCCAAATCGAGCTGCAGCTCGTCCCGGAGGCCCGGGTAGGCCTTGCGCTCAAACGCAAGGCGGTGACGTTGGTAGCCTCCAAAGAGCTCGTCGGCACCTAGTCCGCTGATCAGTACACGAGCCGGCGTGGTATAGGGCGTTTCGTGTCCCGTCTCTGGGTTGGCGACCATGCCCCGGCCCAAGGCAGCAAAGTAGAGTGCCATGGCAATGCTCAGGTCCATCTGGATCCCCATCACCATACCAAGAGTCAGCTGATCCTATCCCTCCCATGCATACGCATACGCCACGCGACACGCACGTACCACTGTATCGCTTGGCGCCATCGTATCTACCACCTTGGCTCGTTGGGCGGCATATTCCTCTTTGGAGACGTTGATCGTGACCAGGCGCCAGGCACGCTCGGGGTGGAGCGTGCGCAACTCCTCCAGCGCAGCAAACGCGGTGAGCCGATCGGGGGTGTTGTAGTCGTCAGAAGATTGGAAGGCAACGTTCAACAGGTCGATCGGCTGTGTAGGCGGGAGATGCTGGTGCATGAGCAGGGCCAGGGTGGTGCAGTCGATTCCGCCCGAGAAGAGGAGGGCAGCGGAGACAGTGTTGCTTTCAGGGCGGCAGAGGATCGGGGGAAGGCGACTGGCAACAGAATCACGGAGTACTTGGATCAGGTGCTGGATGACCGCAGCCTGTGTCTCGCTAGGCGTGGTATTAGTGTTGGGCAAGACCGAAGGCAACGTCCATTCTGGGCGAGATCGGGGGAGGAGATCAAGGTCCGGTCGGAGGCGCGAAGGAGAAAGTAATTATCACATGGGACTTCAGTGAGCGGAGTGGGACCTGCAGCACCGCAGGAAGCAAGGAGGAGATGCTCGGGGTTAGGGGATTGGAGGAGGGAGCGCCGTCCTAGGGGGTCGCGGCCATAGACCAGTCTTCGTCCGTGATGAAGCAGAAGGCGTAAGGCCCGTCGATGCGATCAAGTATGGAGGAGGGCGGTGGTGGGGCTGAGGGAAGAGGTGTGGACCAATAACTCGAGGGCAGCGAGGAGCGCTTCGCCGTCGTTGGCGGCGGTGTGGAGGGAAGCGAAGAGGTGGCTGAGAGCGGAGGCGGCGGCGGGGGCGGCAGGGCGGGGTCGAGAGCGAAGATCTGGCCGTTCCAGCGAGCGTGCCGAGGGCAGAGCGAAGGGGCTGGGGGGTTATGTAGCGGCCGCGGAGGCCCAGGACGCTGGAGAAGAGGCGTGTGTCGTGCCAGGCAGGCCAGAAGGGGGCGATGGTGGCGCATTGGTCGGGGCCTGGGCGGGAGGACGAAGGGTTAGTTTAGCGAGGGTGTGGAGGGGTTGGGGGGAGCAAGACGCACCACCAGGCGGTTGGTGGCGACCAGCTGCGTCCAGTGGCCGCCATCGTCGCCGGATCCGAGGAGCTGGCGGCGGCGACGAGACAGATGCCGCACATGATGGCCAGGACGGCTGGATGGTGGAGCCAGCAGGCAGCGCGGCGTCTTGTAATTTTTTTTGATCGTCCTGAAGCTTGAAGCTTGAAGGCGCCTGAAGACGTCAGGCCTGACCTCGACCGGTGCGGGGGGCATCTGCGGAATTCCTGTTCCGCCCTGCCTCGCCACTCCTTTTTGCCGGGGTTTGGCCAGGGCAATTTTTTTCGTCCAGTCCGCCCTCTCGCCAGCCCTGATACGACGCTTCCAATCTCTTCTGACCATGGCGCTGCGCAACTACGTCCAGCGGAGGAACCACAAGGAGCGTGGCCAGCTCGCTTCCCGCAGCCAGCTTGGCCTGCTCGAGAAGAAGAAGGACTACAAGCTCCGCGCAGAGGACCACCACGCCAAGTCTCGTGCAATCAAGCGGCTTGAGGAGAAGGCCGCCAACCGGAACGCGGATGAGTTTAGCTTCAGCATGATCCGCGGTCGCATCGACCAGCGCACCGGACGCCACATCACCGGCTTGTCCAAGGAGCAGGCCAATTTCTCCCACGCACTCATCTCGCTCTTGAAGACACAGGACTCGGCTGCGCTGCGCGACCAGCTGCGGCGCGAAAAGAAGCGGGCGGCCAAGCTGGTGGACAAGCTCGGTCCGCTCGTGCCGACTATGCGGGTTGTATGGCTGCGCACGCTCGTAGTCGGTGACTTTCAGACCGCACGCGAGGACAGGTCCTGCAGCTGGCTAACCTCTTGGCTGGCGAATGGGGCCCGCTGGACGAGATGGACGATGTCGATCCCGAGGCCCAGGCGGGGGAGATGGGCAAGAAGACGGTGGTGCGAATCTGTGGACGAATGTACGTTGATGCACACAGACTGGGTTGTTTGGCGGATACTGACCAAGGGATAGTGCGGAGCATGGCGGCCAAGGATAAGGGCAAACGCAGGGCCGAACCTGACGACGACGAGGAGGAAATCGACCCGACCGACCTGGATGGCGACGATGATCTTGCCCCCAAGGCAGGAGGGGGGAAAGTATGCTGCATACCTGGTGCAACTGCTGAGTGGACGGCAAGCACGAATGACCGTGCTGGAATCGGCATTGGGCAAGCTGGAGTTGGTGCGCAAAATCATGCGGACCAAGGGACAGCATGTCAAGCTTCAGACCCGCAAAGACGAGGAGCGTCATGACCAGCTCACCGACTTGGTCGCCGAGGGCAAGGTGACACCGTTTGGCATTGCATTGCCCGGGTACGAGGATGCCCAGGCGGATGCAGACTACCAGGACTCGTTTGGTTTCAAGCAACGTGGCTTCAAGGGTACCCCGAACCCAAGAAAAAGTCGTACAAATGGAGCACAGAACGGCAACGCTGAATGGAATCCACCTCTGTCTATTGTATGGTCTCCATTCCAAGTCCTGGATATCTAGCTGTCATAGCGCCCAACGTCAACGCCCAGAGGCGAAGCGACCTATCACTACTTTACTGCCAACTATGTTCAACGGTCGTGTGCGCTTTCTTGATGTTGACAGCTGATAAAGAGCACCCGATAGCCGGATGTCGTTGTCATTGGCATTGGCATTGCAGTGACAGCAGCTCACAGTGTGGAGACGCGAGCTGGACACATTTATACAATCTTACGGCTTGTTACCATTCAGCAGGCCTGCCGCCGCCGCCTCCTGGTCCGCCTCGAGCTGCTGCACCGGCTGTCCAGCAGGAACTGCCTCGTTGTAGGCTGCGTGCCGCGGTTTGGAGGGGCGCGCTGGTCACGTCCACGCCCCCGGGTTTTGCTTGGCCTGGGCCAGAAGCTGATCCTCGGGTCCACCCAAGACAGGACCGTCAAAGGCGTCGGCACGCGTGCCGAGCGACTCGGCGTGATCGTCGCCCCCTTCCTCGGGAGGAATGATCATGAGTCCCCACCCGTTTGGCCCGTCTGTCCAGTGTGTACAGACGCACCTGGGAGCCCTGCTACCCCAGACTCGTTCACCCCCGTTTCGTCCGAGGTGACAGTGTTGCGCGCGGCTGGAACTTGTCCTTGGTTTTGTAACTGCTCTTGGAGCCGAGCGAGGCTGCCTGATCCAGGGGAAACCATTGTTAGCTGAGATGAATGAAGGGGGGGGGCGCGTACCTGCTCCTCAATGATTTGCGCATCCGACTTGCCAGCGTACTCGTCCGACATGATATTGCTCAGGTGGGGATCGTGGGTGTATGGGGTAAGAACGGGAGAGCGAGGCCATGCGATTTATACCATCAGCCTACGGCCTAATGATGCAGGCTAGAGGCGAATGACGTCGAGGGCAAGCTACAAGGGAAACGTCGATCTCCTCTTCTTGCAGGGCAACGTCATAGCTGCCGTCGGACCAGCGGGCCGCACACTGGGCTGAATGCTGAGCTGGACGCACTGACCAACTCGAGGGCCACCCGAGGATCGAAGACGGCGAGCAGCGGATTAGAACCGTACGTCTTCGCAGGAACTAACCCATCCTATTGAACAACCATCCTCACGCGTCGTCGTCATCGATGCATTGGGCCGTCGCTCGGACCAAGCGCCCATCTGGGCTGCTGAGCACTTCGTTCACCGACCGTTCAGCTTGAGCGCCGTCCCGATCCGCCTCTCCTCGGCTACACAACGGCGGCTGTCCCCCGCGTCATGGCACTGGGCCTGCCGCGCGGGCCGAGGGAGGCCAGGCGGAGGCGGCATCCTGGCCATCGAGCGCAGCGCCTACGCCATCGCCTTGGCCAGCAGACCTTTGTACTTGTCCCCCAGCTCGTCCCACAAGCCTGGACGGGCGCCCTGCATGGCCTCCAGCGTCGGCCCCAGCTCTTTCAGCCGCCGCGGCACTTCCCCCCTCAGGTCCAGGGTGGCGACCGGTCGTGGGCCCACTCTTCTTTGCCCATCGCGGCCGCTGGATCGACCGCGCCGGCCTCGTCCATCACTCCGAGATCCAGCAGGTCCGACACGTGCATCCCCCCAACGACTAGTCGTCCCACCCGTCCTCGTCGACCTCCTCCGCCTCGGGCTCCTGGCCTGCCGACTTCACCGTCCAGCACTCCATCAACGCACCCAGCAAGCAAGCGCGACGGTGGAGCGGTAGAGTGTGTTGGCCGGCCATGGAACGCGTTACAATTTGCCTCCGGTCGGTAGCACTTCCCCCCGTACAGGTAGCGTCAGTAGCAGATCCCCTCCCTCCCGCAGCAGACGCAGCAGACGCCAGGGCGTTCACCTTGCGTGCCCAGACGCCATGCAGCGATCCGTCTCTTGCATCCAGCGTTCCGCCACGAGCGCAGCCCTGTCCGTCACCCAAGTCCAGCGCAGCGAGCACAGCCAGCGCATCGGTCCGCGGGCACACCAGCGTCGGGCCGGAATCAGGTAGAGAAGGGGCACGAGGATGCCGTGGGTTAAGGATGCTGTCTTGGCTGCCTTGAGGCGAGAGACGAGGGCACGGAGCAGCTCGCTGCTCTGTTGGAGCATGCCCTTCTCTCCGGATCAGGGCACAAAGGAACGGTCCAAGCGCCAACCGGCCGTCGTTTCGAGCGTGTCCTCGGGTCGAGCAAGGCAGTGAGCACGGGGCAAGGAAGGCGCGTGTCGAGGTGGGTGGCAGCGT
Source organism: Moniliella sp. 'wahieum' (assembly GCA_003971905.1). Taxonomy (NCBI): domain Eukaryota; kingdom Fungi; phylum Basidiomycota; class Moniliellomycetes; order Moniliellales; family Moniliellaceae; genus Moniliella; species Moniliella sp. 'wahieum'. Next base: position 356,192 of record RSEE01000015.1, read on the forward strand.
GGGAGCAAGGGTGATGGGAAGCCCGTTCCAGGCCAGTGTGGGTTCGGGCGCCTTGCCAATGAGGTAGGTGAGGCTCTGGACGAGCGCCTGTTGCACGTCCGGTCTTGTCCCAACTCGGCCCAGGCACCCACCAGGGCGGGGAGAAGGGTGGGGCAGCTTGGACTGTAGTAGCGCATCGGGCTGAGCCGCACGAAGCAATGCATCAACACATGCCAGAGTAGCTGCCGCCGCCCGCGTAGCCCAGCGTCCATATCCTCCTTAGTCGCCCCCTCGATACTGCCTTCCAGCTGCACCTCGGCCTCGGTGGGGCGCACCACGTACCCAGCCACAAGGGGAATGCAGCACTGAGGATGGCCACATCCGCTGGCGCTTGCACCTGGGACACAAACGCCTCCAACACATCCTCCGCCACCGAGCTCACTACCGGATCGTCTCGCTGGGCCAGGAAGGTGTGCACCACGCCCTCGGCCAGCGCGGACGCTTCGCGGCGCTGACGCTACCCGAGGAGAGCGCAGCGACGCCAAACAGCCTGCACGGCCTCCAGAACCAGACGCTCGTGTCACTTTGTTCAGCAGTCTGGGTGCTTTGCAACAGACGGCCCAGGTGGCCCAGGAGAGTCGGCGCACACTCGCTGGCTTCAGGTGGCGTGGTAGAGGAGGCGAAGTGACGATAAAAGTTGCGCACGGTCCGCGTCGCGGCGGCCGTCGCAATCGCATCGCTGCCGCCCAGGGTGAGGGTGGCCGCGTTAAGGAACTGAAGAGAGATGCTGAGGGGCAAGGCGGCGGCAAACTGGGAGGCAAAGAGGAACGTTTGGGCGGTCAAGAGAGGCGGGGCATTTTGCACATACGGCGCCACGGCCAGATCAAACGTTTTTTCCAGTTCAAACGCTGGCGTTTCAGCGAGCAGGTCTCCGTTGCCTCCCAAGAGGAGCAGGATAGCCTCAATCGGTTTCCACCAATCTGATCGTCCTTGAGCGCGGTACGCCTCTCCGACGGCCACGCGCGCCGGCACAGCGCGTACCAATGCTTTGACACTTGCGTCTGGAATCACCTCCAATAGGTCCGACACCGGTCTCGAGCCCAGTGGCGCGCAAGGATTCCGTGCCAGCAAAGATGGCACCTCCACCATCGGCCTCATCAAGCTCGGCGACAAAGGCGTTGATGAACGGACCATTCCTCCTCTTGCTCGTTGGTCACCATGCAAGTTGGGTCAAACTTTCGACCCAGGAGCCGAGGAGAGAGATCCCACCTTCCTGACCTGGGCGGAGAAGATTGGAGCAGGTTGGAGACCGTCTTGTGGTACGCGCGAAGAAGCGCGCTGGCCGTCTCCACCGCTGCGCTCGCCACACCCGGGAGGGAGGAAGCAATGTCCCCATCGCCTTCGGGGGGAAGCCAGCTGGCTCCCCTCTGCCGAGGGGCTGGTTTCGTAGGTTTCCAAGGCCTGTGCGGCAGCGCGGGTAACAGCGAGGGAGGCAACGACCACGTCCGACACGTGCGATTTGAACACAGGCTTGACATGCGACGCCAGCTGGAGCGTGCGCAGCGCCTCGGCAGTGAGTGCAAGCTGTTCCCATGTTTCCACTCCCTGGGCACTCGTGGCGAGCGCATGCAAGCCCTGCTCGCCTTGCCGCACGAGCTGAAGAAGGGCAGGGATCCAACGAGGGAGCACAGTCTCAAGCGCCGTCTGGGCCGCTTGTGGAAACTGTTCCCGGATCAAGTAGGTAGCCTCGAGCATCTGACGCACCAGACCAACAGCGCGGGCCTGAAGGTGCGCATCGATGCCTTGGGGCGATGAGACGATGGCCTCGAGACTAGGGAGAAGCTGATCGGTAAGGTGGAGGAGCTGGTGCTCGTCCAACTCGGAACGGGCAAACTCGGACAGGAAGACGAGGGCGCCATGAGCCTTGTGCGGGGTAACATTGGCTGGATCAAGTGCGGAAATGAGGACAGGCAGGAGCTCGGGCATCTGGTCGGGGAAGTCGGTGCTGGCCACGTGGCTGAGCGTGAGGGCCGAGGCGAGCCGGAGTTTGCGCTCGTCAGAGAGCAGGAGCTCAAGGAGGGTGGCGCGAACTTGGGCCTTGGCCGCGGCGGGCATGGCCTCGCCGTTTACGCCTGTGTAGTTGGCGCCGAGAGGAGACCAGGTGGCATCGACAACCTGGCGCAGAAGTAAGGAAGCGGCCTGGCGGATGGGCAGCGGGACAGCCGGGGTGGCAGCGACCTGGACGAGAGCAGGGCCAAAGAGGCCGTCGCTGGTCTTGCGGTGCTGCAGCTGGGCCTCGGCATGGGAGCGGAGGCCCGTGTCGGCGTCGAGGGTCTGGGCGAGGAGCTGGGCAACCGCGTCAGGATCAGCCATGGCGGTGGGGGGGAGGAGCAGCAGAAAAGTGGTGGAGAGGAGGCGTGCTAGGCTTGCTGGCTGGTTTTTTTTGTTGGTTTTTTTTCTGGCAGCCAAAGCGAAGAGGTGGTGCGCGCCGCGCTTTTACATCAGCAGCCCCACACTTGTCTTGCCCAGGAGAGCAGGGAAGGGGATGTTGCCTTGACGCGTCGCGCCGCCCCCACGCCGGGGCAGGCATCGCACGCACCAGGATTGGTCTTGCGTCCGGCGCTCCCGCCCCGCCCGCGTCCCACCCATGCGGGCGTGCCAGCCCCATATCCATCTCTTCGCGCCCCTCACACCTATTACGTCTGCGTCTCATGTCGGAATCCGACCCCCGGGTCTTACACGTTTCCCCCAACCTACTAGTAGTACTACACTGGACGTTAGTACGTACTAGAGTTACCGCTCTTTTTACCATCGATGGCTCGGGACCCTCTTGGCGTTTGTTTGCATGGGGTGCAGCCCAGTCACGCCTTCTTCCGAGGGAGGCACAGCAGCGCGTCCTGGCCGCCGCCTGGTTCCGCGGCTTCCCCTTCGCACGCGTTCCCTCCACCTGGGCGAGTCCTCGACGCTACGTTAAGTACCACATTACTTGCTGCCCACGGTCGATTGACACTGTGCGTATCGAACACGAGGCCTACCCCACCCAGTGTTGCTCTCACAAGACCGGGTCAACCAGGATACTACTAAGGACTTGCAGGGCAGCATATCTCCACGCTCTTTCTCCTTGCAATGGTTGTGGCATCGGAATCGTAGTCGGCCCAGGCCCATGCGGACAATGAGTTCACGCCGTGTCTGTGCGCTTCTCGCCCTGTGTTGGCCACCGCGGCGACCATTTTTTCATGCTGGGGATGGTGGCTCTCAGCAACTTTTTTGTAGCTTCTGCCGGGTTCGGCCGCTTGAACTACACGGAGACCTGCCTTGAACGAACGATCGGAGGAAGTTGCAGGGTTTGAGGGGGTGGTGTGGGGCATCATGTGTGCTTGCATTGTATGCTGATTTTGGCGCTTGGACACAAGCGTAGTTTGCTGGTGCCGTGTGGAACGGCCATGCATATTCTTTGTGACGGGGGATAGGGGTGTTCTGTTTTGGCACATTGGGCCCTGCAATGGGCGAGGCACTAGTATTGCTGTGATGCATACTATGATGTGGGGGCCAAAAGAAGCGCGAGCAAAAGTGCATACTGGTGACGGCAACTGGTGTTGGAGCTGTTGGGCTGCTGCCCCATGGATGATTTGGCGGGGCATGTTTGCCCTGAGGATGAATATTGAAGGGTGAAGCTTGAGCCTCAATCGGGAAGCGATTGGCGTAGGACGATGGAGCGGGGAGGAGGAGGGGACTAGGCACAGATGGGGTGCGAGGGCATCGGATGGACTGTGCGGCTGCATGCGGGCGAGGTGTGATGTGACATGTGATACAGTGTGCTGTGATACGGGCGATGGCGATGGAGAGTGCGCTGCTGCCTGCGCTGGAAAGCCAGACCCCCTCGGGGTGCCAGGCGGCTGTCGGGCTGTCGGAGCTGGGATGCGACGATGCGGAGGGCAGGCGGTGGATCGCATGCGCCGTGCTCAGCCATCCGATGGCTGAGCATTGATAGAGCATTGCCTCCTGCTGCTCCGCCCTCGCCATCGCCCTTGCCCCCGCCCTCGCCCTCGCCGTTGCCCCCCCCCTCGCCATCGCATCCCCCCCCCCCCCCCAACCACCGCCCTCGCTACCCCCCCCCTCCCTTCCGTGGGCCGATGAGCCGCGATCACGCGCGCCGTGGCCATGTCCAGTGCCGCCGTGGCCATCACATCTCCCACCCCTAGTCCCCCCCCACCTCCTCCTCTTCGCCCCTCCCCACTGCCTTTTCCACCCATCTGCATGCCCTCGCCCGCGCCCACTGGGCTGCCCAGCCCCCTCACGCCGCGCTCGACGGATCCACCGTCCCCCAAATCCTCGACGCTGTCCTCTCCGCCCTCTCTGTCCTTGGCAGCCCCGACACGCTTGCTTCCCTCGCCGCCTCCGCCAGCCTGGCCTGGCGGCTGGACCCACTCTACACCAGGCGCCACACCACCCAAGACGGCGAAGCCAGGATGGATCCGTCTCTAGGAACGGCGCTTGGGCTCGGTCGCTGCCCACCACGCCTTCCTGCGCCCACGCCCACCCCCTCCACCCAAGTCTCGAGATGGGCCTGGGCCTTTTCTGGTACGCTTCCCCTTCCCTTGCTGATGATCCTGTCCCCGCGCCCGGTCCCGACCAGGTTCGCGAGACCGAGTCGGATGAGTGGCAGCTGTGCCTGTTGGGGGAGGGCGAGCAAGAGCGGATCATGCGCCGTTCGGTGGCGGTCAAGATGCTGACGCATGCCCTGAGTACGTCGGCCACTGAGGAACCGCCGCCGCTCACTTTGCGCGCCGGTGCCAAGACGCCCAAACGCAAGCCATGCTGAATACAGTTCCGATGGCGTGCACATCCGCCCTGCCGTTGCCGCTCCCGCGGTCGTCGTCACTGCCGACAATCCTGCATCCGGCTCGAGTCTGGCACTGCCCGAACCGGCCGTGTCGAGCACGGCAGGCGCAGAGGACATGCCGTCGGTCATGCACTTAGCCTCCATCGCAGCCCATGGGGTGGGAGTTTTGGGCTCGGAGGCGTTTCGAACTCCTTCCACATCGCCCCGTCCTCCTTCGAGCGTGAGCGAAGACAAGCCCAAGGAGAAAGAGAGAGAGAAAGGGAAAGAGAAGGAGAAAGAGGAAGAGAGAAAGAAAAGGAAGGAGGTACAAGCCGTGCTCATGCGCATCTTGCCGCCATCGCTGCTTCCGGCCCGTCTCGTACACCGCACCGTGAGCGTAGGCCACCCCTGCCGCCCCAGCCGCCAGGACCAGAGGGCGTGACACTCACCCTAACTGCGTCCGAGGCGGAGAGACTGACAGTAGAACGGGCCGAGCGGGCGTTTGCGGCACGGATTGTTGAGGCATGTGAGCCTTCCACCCGAGTTGCCAAAATTCAACTCCAGGTCGAAGTCTTTCTTGAGGGGAAGCAGGTGCCGCTCTCCCATCTTGATGCGCATTTAGGGGACACGGAGGACGTGCCGGGCCCCTCGTCCAGGGTACGCTGGTCCTCTTTCCCCCGACCACCCAGCCAGTCCGATGAGCCCGACCTGTTTGGCCGAGTGTATCCTTCCTCTTCCTCCTCCAATATCCCTACCCCATTGGAAGTCGCAACGGCCCGGTCCTCCCCAGAAAGCTCGCTTTTGCCAACATCGCCTCTCCCTTCCGCACTTTCGGGGGGCGAGGATAAGATTCATTTGGTGGGCGGGACGTTTTCCATCCATGCCCGCTCGGCTTCCGAGGCAGGACGCGTGGTGGACATGTTGCGTACCCTGGTACGTCGTCTGTTTCCTTCCCTGCGGGCAAGAGACGTGAGCTAACCGTTCTTTGCTAGATGTATGCCGGGCAGGCGATGCTGCTTGAAGCGCAGTTCTTGGCCAACATGGGGATGGAACTGCCCTATCCGGAAGATGTACCGACTTCGACCCCCGCGGCCCGTGATGCCACCCCACTGTCTCCTCCTGAGACTCACGCGAAAGAGAAGGATGGTTGGGGCAAGCAGATTTGGTCCTTACTCTCTTCGGTACGTCCCAACCACCAAGGTACGATCATTGCGCCCCAAGGAGCAGAGATGGAATAGTGAGCGCATCCTGCGCGTTGAGGATGCTCCCTCGCACCCGACGCGCCCGCACATCAGTCACCTCGCTTCAACCATTTCTGTAAGCCGGCTTGGGCATCTGCACCAACCGCGCCCTGGTTCCGTTTCGCGTTTTCTCCGTTCACTTTGGGGAAATGAGGAAACGTCAAACACCTCTCCAGTTTCATCGCGACGTTCTTCGTTTACTCGGTCTCGCACTCTTTCTTTCCGCCGCACCCTCTCTCCTCCCACCACCCTTTTCATCGCAAGAATGATGAAGGTAGCGCATCGGAGCCCGAGTCGGAGCATGCGGCGCAGGCGGTGCAGGCCGTGCGTTGGACACGACCCAGTAAGGTCGAGCGGATCGTCACCACGTCTCCCTTCCTCCAACGGGAAGGGAAAAGTTTCGCTTCGTCCCAAGCGATCGCCCTGATTCGCGCTATCCCCCTCCCACGCCTACGCCGATCCCAATACCCACGGACGCCCTTCGCCCCAACGACATGGGAGGCACGTCCGCCCACCCCACCCCTTCGTCACCCAGGACACTCCCCTCCCGTGCGCCGCGAGCAGAACAGCGCCGCGTCACAAGTCTCACCTTCCCGCGCCCAATACAAGCGAAGCCCCGGAGCGTTTCGATGACGCTGCCTTCCTCGGACGCGGACTTGGCGCAGGGCATAGCCCCTGACGATGCCACCTCGACCGACAAGGCAGAGGCCCTGCCTCGGCCCTTGATCTTGGGCGATGATGCGGAATGGGTAACGATCGACTTTTTCCGCGCGCTTCGCAAGACAGGCGACGTACGCCTAGGACAGGTGGTGGAGACGTTAGCCTTGGCTGCCGCGGCCGCGGCCGGGGCCGGGCCAGGGACGGGGCCAGAGGCAGAGCCAGGGGCAGGGGTGGGGGCGGAGCCAAGCAAGGCGCCGCCCGACGTGGCGTATGGAGAGGAGACATGCTGGACCCTAGCGCACAATGGGTACCTTGTTACCCTTGCCGCTCGAGCGGTACGCGCGGGCGGGGAGAACCCGCCTTGTCTTCCCGGGTGAGCGTGGCCAGCGAGAGTGACTCGGCATGTAGCCAGTCGGAGAAAGCCGATCCCGAGAGTGAGGCGCGGGCTGTGGCCGAGTTACTCCAAGTTGGGATTGAGCCTGCACGCCAGGCGCTTCGCTTGGCCGATGGCCTGGTGCGCCGTGCTAAGCAGCAAGCCGAGGCTGACTTGGGCGTCGATTCCGACCCACTCGTTCACGGTCCCATTGGGCCCGTCTCGCTCTGGACGGTTGTCGACGGGGTCCCGTCCAAGACCCAATGGCTCTCACCGGGTGCCTACCTGTGGTCTTTGGGCAAGTTTGTCGAAATGCTGATCTACCACACCTTTACCGCCGACGGCCTTCCCTCCCAGCCCCGGCCCACCCCCACTTTCTTCTTCCGTACGACCCACGCCGTGGTAAAGGCCACAGCTTCTCCCTTTCGTCTATATCACCTTCAGCTCCAAGATCCCTTCCTTCCGTCCCCACCCCAGGAGAAGGAGCAGCGTTTGGAAGCGGTACGTTGGAATTCCTTTGTGAAGAGCCGAGCTGACGATCTCCAGGCACGCGAGACGCTTGTGGACTGGACCCAGTCCTTCTATACGTCGGTGCAGCGTCACCTAGACAACGCCGCGCTCATCCTGGCGCAGCAGGCGGAAGCGCCTGGTGCCGCGGCGAGCGAGGCGCAGGATGACCCCAGCTCTCCTCGAGCCAGACTGTATGCGCTGCGCCAGGTTCTCGCCGAGGAGCACACCCACCTCGAAACCACCATCCGCTCCACCCCCATCACAGAGCTGAACGATGCACGGATAGCGTTGCATGATCGCGCTGCGGCGGCGGCGGCGGGCCGAGGCTTGGTGGGGGAAGTACCTTGCTGATCCCATGCCAGAGACGCACTACGCCTGGCCCCCCTGGGAAGAGGAGTGATGCTGCCCTCGTCTTCTGTCGTGGTGCGCATGAACGATCCCTTGTCCGTCGTGGCGTACACCCTCAGCCTCCCTAGTTTCCAACGGGCCGTTCATTCCCATGCAGTCAGCCGGGATTCGGCGGTAGGCTCCCCACTCGAGCCCAAGGATTCGATGGAAGAGTTGACTGCGCAACCTTCCCGCTCCACTGTTTCCACTTCCCAACAGTCCACCGCTGAGCCTCCGCCTCCCGACCCCGACGATCCCGACGCGCAGTTCTACCGCCCTGAGCGCACAATGGGCGTGACCAAGGCCAAGAAACGGGCCAAGGATGCGTCGTTGCTTACGTTCAACAAGCTCCGTCGCCTCTCCTCGCGGCAGAATGAAGAAGGGGACCATACGTGGCCGCGCAAGGCGCCGTATACCCCGTTGCGTCCCGTGTCGACGCCCAGCCTGTACAGCATGCCTGAAAAGGATGAGTATGACTCGGATGGCGGCCATGGCACGCCCACCTACCCCCACTACCCCCACTCAGTGCATGTCAAGCACACGGTCACCCGGGGCGCGCAAGGTATCTTGTACAGCGTGGCACGCCGCTTCGTTTGCCCGCTTGCGTTCCCTGTGGGGTATGGGGGAGACGGATTTGGTAGAGTCGTTGAGCCATTGTACCAACTGGGCCGCTGGCGGCGGCAAGTCCTCCTCGGCGTTTTTCCGTTCGTCAGATGGCAAGCTGGTGGCCAAGCAACTGCAGGCCGTCTGGACCATGGATGAGACGGAAGCGTTCCTGGACTTTGCGCCATCGTACTTGGCGTACGCGACCCACTGCGCCACCAGCCACCAGCCTAGTCTGCTGGTCCGCATCCTCGGCGTCTACAGCATCAAGATCAAGGACACCACTGGCCGGATACCTCGGAAGCAAATGAATCTGATGGTGCTGGACAATGTATTTGCCCATCCTGCCGGGGCTGGGCCACTGCTGCGCTTTGATCTCAAGGGCATCCGCGACCGACGGGTGAAGCATGCCAATTTCGCCTTGGACCCCGGCGGCCATGTGTGGCACGATGCCGAGTGGGCGGAGCAAATGCGGCGCAGCGCGTTTGTCCCTGCGCCCGAGAAGAGCGGCTACTGCGTGCGCTCGAGCGCGACGTGGCGTTCCTAGTGCAGCGGGACCGGATGGACTATTCGTTGCTGGTGGCGGTAGCGGGCACGCGGGTGCGGGTGCAGTGGTGGACTACCGGGGCGTTTACATGGGGCAAGCAACTGGAGAGCACGTCCAAGCGCGTGCTCAAGTCGCCCGATGGTAAACACAACGTCACCATCCTCCCGCCGGGCGAGTACGCCGAGCGCCTGCAGACGGCAGTACGCGAGTACTTTGTCGCGTGCCCCACGGGCGGGGAGCGAAGAGCGAGGGCTGCCGAGCGTGTTGTAGGGTCGGTGGAAACAAGGTAATTTTTAATGCCCCACGGCCCAGGTGGAGGTGGGGGCGGTGGGGGAGGTGGTAGAGGCCCTGAGATGGCAGAGGGCAGACTGGACAGGGCGGGCTAGGGTGTAGGGCTCCCCCTGTCCACACCTTAGCTATGCTCGTCCCGAGCGGAAACGGGCGTGCAAGCAAGTGTTCCGCGTTCCGCCCACACCGCCTTCGTTTCAACTTTCAACCACCATGCAATATATCACACATCACACACATCATATCACATATCACACATCACCGGTCACCCTTCTGTGTCTCCTGTAACCACATGTAACCACCCAAGAAACTACCACACGCAATGCCCCCTATACACACACCTCTCTCTCGGACAGTCTTCTGCCTAGCTAGACTAATATTGGTCCCAGAAAAACACGACAAGGCATCGAAATGAGGTTCTGCAAGGTTTGCATCTCATTCATGCCACAGTGTTCCTTGTAAGGAGAGTATACATATGTTGTAGAATCTTGTCATGGGGGGGGGGGTCCCGAGATGGGACCCCCCTTAGCTGTAGTTTAGGAGTACATAAACCCTTGGACAGGCCAATCGGTGTCTCGTATGTTAGGTCCTGCTTCAGATCCTGGTTAAACCGAGCGGGTGTAGAGGCGAGGAGAGACCGTCTAGTGTGGGTGGCTGCCTGCGTGTATATAGAGGCCGCAGCTCAGACACTCCGAGGTAGGGTTACGTCGTAGGTCGTTATAGACAAGTTGAAGGGGTCCAGGAGTTCCAAAGTTCTCTGTTCCTCGCAGCGTTACCACACGTACGCTGTAGTAGGCGGGAACACCGACGAGTCCTAAGGAAGAGCAAGCCCTACTGAGTACTGATGAGAGTAACCGCGGCTTGCAGTGTACTCGACGTATTAAGTCGGAAATTCGTAATAAGCGTATAAGGGCAGTGGTATAGAAGGTGAAAGAGCGAGAGAGGAACGGGTAGTCGGGCAGACCAAAGACAGGATGGTCGACAAGGACCACAGCCAGCAAGCCTAGACATGGCTGCTTCTATACAACAGAAGAAATCAGGCCTCAAGTGCCCCATGGAAGGTATAGACAGAATGGGGGGCACTTTTTCCAGAGAGGAAAAGACAAATGCACAGCCCATGCTCTCAAAGGCGCTGACGCTGCGTAGTCGGGCGTAGCAGGAAGGGTTCTGCCAACTAGACTGGGTGCAAGGGGCACGAAACATTGTACCGATGAGCCCAAGCGATCACATGGCAGGCGGCGGATGATATCCGCAGCATGGATACGACGGTCGACTGGCTCTCTGTCGCTAGTCTAAAACAGGACTGACGCGTGTTGGGCTGAGATGTCTACGACATTCGGGGCTCAGCGTCCGAAGATAACTCGATTACCGCGATAACCGGAGCGCCCCGTAACAGAGACGCTCGAGAAGAAGAAATTGGAAATGGGGGCGAGATAAGCCGAACAATTACATCAGTTACACTGCCCGATACATAGTATCTCAGAGTATTATTCGCCCACGAAAGGCTCTCGCACAATCGTCGTTCGTACCGCTCTCATCCATTTTCATATCCTTGATATACTAAGTGAGAGCGTACCCAGCCAGGTCAGGAAACGGTCTGAAATTCGCCACGGACATATCCCATCCGATTCGGATGTCGGATGGACACGGTGGATCTCGAGACTGGTGATGCCTTGTTTATTCACGAAGTTTTGGTCTACCCAGCGCTTACGGGGTTTGTGGATGGTATCAGTTTTATCCCATCCACTCTACCCGCAAGCCACTTTTTTCCGACCAGAATGCATCGGGGTGTAACCACAACCGGTCCACACCATCACAATCCTGCGAACCACCGCCGCATATACGACCGACAGAGGATTGAAACTGATCGACGAGGTGAAAGAGCACCGCGGTAGACTTTATTGGAGGGGGGAGAGGGTAGTGAAATTCGGTGGACAGTGGCCATAGGGGGCATTTCAGAAGTGGCTTCGAAAGCACGTAATGAACAATACCACGGGTAGGGTGGTAGGGTTGTTTTCGCAGCTTGTAATTTTAGCGACTTCATGGTGTGTGTTCCTGCACGTGAAGTTGCGGAGGGAAAGGTGAAGCGGCCTTCTTCACGAATATCGCACGTAACTTGGAGGAGAGGGGAAGAGGAGCTAAGCGTGTACCCTTATCACACCTTCACGCTTAAGATGTTGCCAAACGCATGTGGCTCTATGCCGTCGGTGTTTGGACATCATGTGGCACGGGAAGTGTGCAGTCCATGAGGGATGACGGAGAAGGGGAGGGGGATGGAGTAAGATCCTCCGACAAGGCAGTGGGCGAGAACATATCTTGAGCGGACGGAGGGGGGGTCACTAATTTGGAACCCCTCGTTGACAACTGCTTCTGAGGAAGCGGTAGAGCATCAGTGGCCTGATCACGGAGGATATCGGCGCGCATTTTTTGACGGCGCCGAGCAATATACCGTGAGCGTTTGGCCCTTCGCCTCTGTTTCCGTTCCTCCTCGGGGAGTTCCGGAACACCGCCGTTGCGCTTTCGGAGGGCCTCGGGACGATGACGTGTACAATAAAAGTCGTCCGTACGCCAGTCGATCGGAGAAATATTTTGACGAATTAGAAAGTTGTTCCAGCAGCGGGTATGCTGCCTGATTCCACACACGGCGCACTCTAACATCGGCCACTTTCGAACACCGAGGGAAAACTGTCCCTTGCGGCCACAGACCTCACAGTCATAGGTCACCATTCCTGGTGCTGTTGTCGCCGCTGACTTGGGTTTAGGAGCGAGCGATGCAGTGGGATCCCTCGGTGTGGGCTGCTCTAGCTTCTGGCTTATTGGGTCCAGGAAATGAGCGGGATCTCCCTGGCAATATTGCCATGGCCTTACAGCACCACCTTCCTTTTGTTCGCCTCTAGTCGCCCGCCACGCCTTCAACCACTTGCGCTGGGCTGCCGCTCGCTCCTTTTTGGCCCAAGTCTGCTGTAGGGCCCTCTCCTTCTTAGCCTGGGTCACTTGCAGCACCCCCCTTTTCTCCGTCCGGGCCTTCTTCCTCCCGGATTCAAGCGTAGTATCCACCTCCGCTTTGACTTGGTCTTCAACCCGTACTTGCTCTTGAGCCACCGTGCGGCAAGAACGCTTCCGCGTGTCCTGGAAAAGCTCCATGAGTTGAGCTCGGGCTTGAGTTGCCTCCATTTTCTCGGCCTTGGCTTGGGCATCCACATCCGCTAATATTTTGTCCAAGCGCGAGGACAAACATGTGAACATGGCCACCTCGTCCGCGTGTTGCTTCCTCCTCCTCTTGACTTTTTTCTTCCTTGGTGGGCAAAGGGCGGAAAAGAAGGCTTCCCACTCGGACCGTGCGCAGCAGACCACCTCCATTTCCACACTCCCCTCGAGTGGAGCTTCAAGTGCTGCGGCATCCAATGCGTACTGTTTGTCCCATTGCTGGAACTGTGCGAGCTTTTCCGCGTCGGCTGAGAGTGCAGCACGCCGTATTCCACTTCCGACTGTGCTCCTGGCATCATATCGTTGGCGTCCGGACCAACATGGTGCTCAGGACTCAACATTGACTCCGGGCACGGCATTTGTGAACGAGAGGGTATCGCCGTCCCGTGCTCTGCAGGGGGAGCATCAACGACGATACCGTCATCACACTTGGACGAGTAGGCGTCCGTCGACGGGCGGCCCTGCTGAGTCAGTAGGGCATCAGAGTATGTGTCTTCCCCACCATCCTCAGCTGCATTCGAATCTTGGTAGGGCCAGGGGTTAGGTGCCTGTTGTGAGGACACCATTTCCATCTTGGTTGGTGAATGAGCCCGTGTTTCTGAAGACGGCCCGACTCGAGTAGCCGCAATTCAGGAAGATGCACCCCCTTCACAGGATCCTCCAAGTCCTCTGAGTCCTCTGAGTCCTCAGATTCTCCTGGTGCCTCCGGTTCCGTTGGCTGTTGTGGCTTCCCCGAATGGGCATAGAGTACCCATAAGCGCGTGCCAATTAGGTAGTACGTGTTCCCGTTCCGATCAGACCCTATAGGGTCGTTTTGCTCGTGTTGAACAAGACTTTCCTCAGTCACCATATGGAGGCAGTCGGGCGTTTCGGAGATCCAAGAAGTGACATCATGAAGGACTCCTAATTGAATGGGACGGGACAGGGAGGCAAACGTGCGTGGGTGCTCGTCCGACCCGAGCCAAGCAGAATGCGAAGGCATACGACGCTCGTATTCAGCCCGCAGGGTGCTGAGCCATGTCTCAGACGAGACGGTTCCGGGAGTGAGGAAGCGCATCAGCAGGCGAATTATCTCGGCTGTGCGCACAGCCGATCCATTCACCAAATCCTGCTCCAGTTGCCACGGTGACATGGTGGCAGACCCGAGGAGTGGCCGGAAAGCCGAGAGGAATTGGCAGACGGCAGCAAAGCGTGCATCGCGGCGGAGACGGGCGATTCCCGGCTCGGTGCCCTGTGACGCAGCGAGAGCGGTGGTGAGGGGGTGTGAGCCAGGTTCGACAGAGGCGATAGGGAAACCCCGAGGAACTGAGAGCGTAGGCGTGGGTGTGGGTGTGACGACAGGTGGTGGTGGTGGCGGCGGGGCAACCTCCACAACAACGTTGCGCGTTGTTTCTGGTGGAGGCCAATCAAACCCTAGAAGCATTTGGAGTTGATGGGCAACATTGTGCTGGAGGGCCAGCTGAACTGCAGGGCCAAGCGGGATCCATGTGCCCTGACACTGGATGGGCGTGCCCTTCACTCTGTCATACTTGCAAGTGAGGATGAGCTTATCCAGTATACTCCTCCACTCGGCAGGCCCCAGTCCAGCAGCTTTCAGGATCTGGGTCGCGTTCAAGTATCCATCGGTCTTCCGGCGCATGCACGCAATGTTGCCCACCTTTGCCTCGTATACGGGCACACGTCCGTAGTTCACCTCAGTAACCTGGCTTGGAGTTGGCGTGACGGTGGATACACCGGCGAGAGCGCTCGCCGCAGCGCCAGGAGCACCAGATGGAGGCATGGCTGTGGTAGAAGAGGATAGAGCAGGCGGCAATTTGAGTGCTGTTCCCGCAGATGGCAAAGCGGATTAGACCACAGCGGGCGGAGGCGGAGCTGGTTGGGTAGAGCTCAGAGCGAAAACGGTGCTGGCCGATGTCGATTGTAATGAACGCCGGCGGTGTGTGTGTGGTTCACGCCAACACCCACGCTCAGACGCTCACGACGCCAGTGCCCGTGAGTCCGTGTAACCCTAACATACACCGCTATTTACCCATTCATTACGTACCAGACTGGCCTAGTGCAGCACAAACTGTGTTACGTAACAGTGTCTCTGCCGCAGCATTAACCAGGCTCGTCCTGACGGACACATTTCTGCTCTCTGGATCTGATACGTAATGACATTTCTTTCGGAATGTCCAGATCGTTTGGAGTTCACCGACAATATACATGAGGATGCCGGCATAACTGCTCATAATTTCTTGCCAGGGAAACTTTATGTGTAGTCACAAAATTCTATCACGAAGCCTCGATTTGAGTGCGAGCCATGCACGGTCGAGAGGAAAAAGTTAGAAGACCAAAGGTTGATCCCACCAGAAACTGGGGACTGTTTGACTGCATGAGATACTAGAAAAAGGCAGGATTTGCTTGGATTTGAGAATGAATTGTCGGAAGGATGGCGATGGAAGAGGATCGATGACCCCGCAAGAGGTGACGAACAAGTTGCAAAGACCAATCCAATGAAGCCTGTAGAGGAATAGGCAACAAAATAAATTATGAGCGTTACAGGATAGCTCTTGGGTTTTGGCCAGGATCCCGTCAGTCCCCTTCCGTCCGGCGTTGGTGCACCGCTGTTTTCGCACTTCTGCTGTACATGCAGCACGGTCAGGCCTGATGAAGACTGGCCGCATGATGACCCTGTTGGGGTGATAGGCTGGCTTAAATGGTCAACACCACCACTAGTGCGATTGCACCACTGTCGACCGCAATCAAGACGCCAGGGCCCATCACAAAGGAGAAAGTGTGAGTGTAAACAATAAGGTCCGCAGCCCGCAACAAAAGGAACAGGGACCAAAAGCGGAATGCACCCCAGCCTCAACCAGAAAACGCAGTAGGGAAAAGCCTCCAGACAAAAGAAACGCACCAATGAGAGAGTTCGACATTGGCGATGGAATAGGTCAACATAAAGAAAGGATTTGAAGCGGGCCCAAGCGCACAAATAACCACCGCCGTACGGCTGGTAAAGACTGGGGCCAGATAACCCAGGTCGAAGGGAAACTGCACCATTTCGACAGAACCAAGTTCATCGTTTCGGTCGATGAGACAATCCGTTCGTCAGGCAGACATAACCCAAGCAAGAGAGACGGAGGAACCTTGTGAGTACGGCGTCGGGATCGTCCTCCCGTCTTCGCCAGGGATATAATAATGCTCGTTGTGTGTATTTCGCACGGGCGACCGATTGAGGTACCGTTGGGGGTGGTAACGCAAGAAATGGCTTGATGGTAGGAGACAAATTCCCTCTTCGTGGGCAGCGCACCCCATGTCAAGTCAGGGCGTCAGAGCGTAGCTCAATTTTGGCGGTCCAGCACGACTAGACAGAAAAGTCCGTGAAGTCTGTGAAGTCCGTGAAGATATTCCATGTGTAACGCGTCTCGCGCGCCATAGCCCGTCGCGGGCATATTCCGCTTCGAGGCCGGATGTGGCCATAATTGAGTGACCTGCCCATCGCCCCAGGGACGGGATACAACCACGGCGTCACCTCTGGGGTGGACTTACTGTTTAGTCTGAGGAGCGGGGCAGAACGGCCGACGCGTAACCGCAAACTCCATTCAACGGTGGGGTAATCGGGTCGACGATCATGGTGTATTCTGTGCACTTGGGGCAAGAGGTAAGGGGCTGTCGTCAACCGCCCCACCACGATGGAGCCAACTGCAGCCCTCACCACGTTCCGAACCTCAACGGGTCCAGAACAACGACCAGACTGGGGCATGTGCCCGACTCTGTCTCATCTCTGCGATCGAGGCCACAGCGATGCGCCCACCCAAGTGTACTATCTCAAAGCATCGACGAAAAAGCACTGCGAGGTAAGGGTTATTCTTGGAAACACACAACCCGGCACCAGCAGCGTTAGGCTGAGGGCACCAGCAGCATTAAACAGTGCGCATGCTCAGCGAACGTTGAGCTCCGGCACGTCTCGCGCAGGACTTTCAGCACAGGAAGCTCGTGGTGATGATGAGGATGGTGGTCTGCTGAAATATGGAGTCTGAGGCTCCGACCCTCAGGCCAGAGCTCAGGGACGGAGTCGCTGCAAACAAGCACAGCACCAACCCTAGCCATCTGAGCGGAAGACGAAAACACTGACCCTGTGCCCCAAGGCGCAAGTGGCTTACGCAGTTGGACCACCATGTGTCATGCATTATGATGGGTGATGGATGGAACGGTCAGTTGGCCACTGCATAGCGATCGGTGATTGGTACGTAAGCGCCCTCGAAATTCTGCATGCCGGGACCGCCACTAGCGCAACAGCAGGAAAGCGACACAAACTACTAGGACGACAGGCCAAGAAGGAACGCGGCGTTGTGGCGACCACCAGGATGGTCCGTACGCGCGTTTGCTGACAGCTGTCCTGGAGCTCACATCCAGCCATCATCCCGCCAGACAATGCGCGCATACGCCAACCGGATTCGTTTGTCCTGGGCCATTCCTAGAAATGATTTATCGCGGGAGGGCGCGATGAAGCAACCATGCCATGAAAACGCCCCAAAAGAAAAGAACTTCATCCGCAGTACTGAGAAAAGCTATCAAGAGAGACAGAAGGTGATATGGCGGATAGGATCGATATGTGGAGAGGTAAGAAAGAAGTGGCCTGGCATGGACGGGCCAAGTAGAGGCAAACGATCGTGCTTCGCACACTTAGGTCACGTTTGGCATACCACATCATAGTAGTGTTTGCACTTACACCCCCGCCCCACTCCACGACGCCTCGAGGCGATGATCCGATTGCCTGCTGGTGATGATGAGTCCGAGACAATTTGTGGGCTTGGTGGGGGAATCTCTTGAGGCCCATTAGAATTTGGCGCACGCATGAAGTATAGCGACACCAACATCAGTTTATACTACTGTGTGCATCATCTGGAAGCACGGTATCATAGAGGGCATGAGCTTGCCGAAGTCATTGGCGGTGGATTCTCAGTCCAGAGGGTATGTTGAGGAAAGATATGAGCTCCGAAACTTACTCAGGGAACCACTGCGGACGGATATGTTCATGTGATGGGCCCCACAAAATGAAAACCGACGACCACGCTCCGATAAGAGGGCAGCAATCAAGAGTCGCTGGAAAGGCCTCCCCTGAGTAATGGGAGGGGAGGAGAAGCTTAGGCCGTGACCTTGCTAATACGAACAGCGTATAGGATCAGAGATGAGACCACAAGTTGACACCATCGGGGTGAATGGCGTTCCGCCGTAAGCGTTGTGGCTGATGGTGATGGCAGCCAACGGCCGGTTCAACCTGTATTACGATCCACGTCCAGGGGGAGTATATCTCGCAGTGCGGAGTGGGTGGCCACATTACTGGGATCCCCGTGTTTTCCCTAGGGTCGAGCATATACAATACTGTCATTGTCATACACTCCTCTGTCGTGTGCCGTTTTGCTGATGCAGTGTGAGGAGGCAGTCTCGACGAAGATGAGAATCATGTCATCTGTGATGTCCACAGTGAGCTTTCTTGTATGGAGCCTTGCACAGTGCTTGATCCATGGTCTTGCCCTGAAAAGCTGAAGCATGTTTGTCGGTACAATCCCTAAGATGAGTTGCATCAAACACGTCCTTCAACCAGGCGTGGAACCAAAAAGGAGGATTGAAGGGTCGCCGCAGGGCAAGGGTGTTGGTTCAGATAAAACTTGTGTGCAAAACGACATAGTCATGGAATGCAGCATGTTTCGTGCATTGTGAACCTCATTTCGGTGTGCGCCGACCATTCTCGTGAACGCCATCGGTGGGGTGTACTTTTAGGCGAGGGCTAGAGCTAAGCTGAGCAGCCTCTGGAGGGGTTTTCCCATCAACGAGGATCGTGTCATCATGTGAGCGGCGTGGGTGCCTTCACGTCCAAACGTATTCATGACCGATTGTAATGGCGATGATGTGTGTTTTGGCAACGGCATTGACTGCATTCCCCCAGTGGCGGGAGGCAACAGCTCGGTGTGGCATCGCGGAAGACAAGCACCCCGAGCGTGGGAGGGGCCTTCTTTTAGGATGATCGATGAAGGGGGCTGGTTGACGGAACTGTGTCTCAGGCGGGGAGGCCGCAGCCATGAGGTATGATCAAGTGGACAGATGAGAGAGAGATACAATCGCCGCCTGTTCGGAGAAAACGTAGGCACCACTCGAGAGAAATGACATGATGATGATGTCCTATATTCTCAAAAAGAGGAACCCAATACGAGGGCCAATTAGCGTGATATGTTGAGGGCAATAAAACACAGTTGACCTGTTTCATTTCTCTTCTCTGGTTCCTGATCCCCACCCCCATCTTGCGTACACTGACATATCGCATACCATGCTCTCTGCGCAAATGTCTTTACACCATCCAAACGACAACAGGCTGTATGAGACCCAAAAGAAGAACCCGCATCATATAATTAGCATTACTTGTTGTGCGTATTATCCTTTGCACTCCTACAGCTTTGCCAATCCGGCCACGTACGTGTTCACCGTCTTGGCAAAGTGAATACCCTGGTTGTACGCAATCTCCAACTCCAAGTCCGTCGGCTTGCGGTCGCCCGTGGGACCCGCCAGCGTCGAGGCCCCATACGGCGAGCCACCGTGGATCTCCGTCAGATTAGACTGGAGCGGGAAGGAGCTGTAGCCATTCGGCACATAGTTGATCCCGTGGTGCACAAAGTAAGGCAGCGTGGTGTAGTGAGTGGTCTCCTGGCCACCTTGCTGGGTACCAGTCGAGGTGATGGTCGAAGCAAACTTGCCAATCAGAGCACCCTTGGCCCACAGCCCACCAGTCTGGTCAAACAGGTTGCTCACCTGGGCAGGCGCACGGCCGAAACGCGTGCCAAAGGCGAAGATGTAACCGTCATACTTGGGCAGATCACCGGGAGTGATGGCAGGGAACTCGTCCTTGAGCGCCTTGTTGGCGTGCATCAGATCCAGCACCTTGTCCGGCAGCGTCTCGGCAAAGGTGAAGTTGTCGACCTTGGCCGAAGTCGAGGCAGCTCCGCGGGCGGCCTCGTTGGCGAGGGTACGGACGTGGCCGTAGAGCTGGGAGGGTGGGTTAGGTCAGTCCGCGAACCACGAACATGCCAACGCATGTGCAATGGAGGACATACCGAGTGGGAGACAACGGCGATGCGGCTGGACATGGCAACGAGAGGCAGAAGTGTGGGTGGGGGAAGGAAGGAAAGCGTTCGCGCTGCTCTGCTCTGCTTTTGGCTTGTAGACGAGAGCCTTCGGGCCTGTTGGGGTCACGCGTCACCGGTCAAGAGGGGCCAGCCGACTGCATGAAGGCGGGTCTGAATTCTACCAGAGGCTTGCGGCGGTGACCGGGACCAGGCGGCCCGTGGACGATGCGTGCGTGCGTGCGTGCGTGCGGGTGAGTAACAGACGTATGTGGAGCCGACGGGTGTTTGATATGTGGCTTCGCAGCGGCTGTTTAGGCCCACCTGACACAGCACGGGCCATTTTCTCCCTGGCTTGAATTATCGAAACAATCAAGTAAGGTGCTAGCTACGTTGGCTGGAAAGCGGGGTTGGTTGGGGTACGTTTGAATGTTTGAATGGAATGGGTGATTGGCTATCGCTGAGCTTCAAGAGTTGGTCGATGATCGATGATCTGATCATTGTTCGCTCCATCGCTCCTCGCCACTGAGACTCAGTACTCAGTACGTTCAGTACATTCAACGTTCAGTATACGCACTAGCTCTCTCAGTTACTCGAATTAATCATTCGCTCTTGCGGCGCCTACGTCATCGCCACATCCAATGCGCCAGCGCTTCGAAAACATACTTCGGCGGGCACAACTTGGCTAGACTACCTACCATTCAACGACCTTCTGTCATCAACGTCGACCCCTGGGTCTTGCTGTGCATGTTGTCTGCGGTTGTATCCCTTTTGAGCGAGGAGAGCCGAAAGACAAAAGGAGCGGGTCAGTTGGCGACGGTGCTGCTCCAAAAGCTTTAGAGAAGAAACCAAGGCTGCCATCCCGGATTCAATGGCTGTGAATGATCCGAAGTAAGAAAGGAGGAGATGGTTGTACTTCCCAAGAAAACATGTCAGGGGTATGAGCGTGAAGAAAACATTTTATTAAGCGCTTTCACGAGCTTCAATGGGTTAGTGGTATACTACATCGTTGCCAGACTGGCCTAGTGCCTGTGAGATTTCGATGTGACAGGGGTTCGATTCCCCTTTGAAGCATACTTTTTGCCTTCATTTTAGCTCCCAAGCTTTAGGGGATCAAACAGCTTGGAAATACTGCACGTTGAACATAACAAGTGGTATTTCTTCGTATAGCTGGACCGTATTGTCCCAATGTCTAGCAAAGAGCGGTTCCCATAGCAAGCGAAATACAAATGATGTGAAGAAAGGAACTGCAAATCCTCACTGCACTCCCGAGTTTGGGAATACTATGCTACCAACCCTGCTACCTGCCCCCTGCCCCGCCTGCCAGTGAGGTTCGTTAGTGTACACATTGACACTTCGTTCATTCGGTGTATTCCGCCGTGTATTCCGTGTATATATATACCCAGGAGGAACATGACGGTTCATAAGTTACACCGATCATATATGTACTTGCGCATCCGTCATTCTTTGGAAGCCAGCCCGAAATATACACCATTGACAACAACAACAACAGGGCGGCCAAAAAGGACGGAAGACGGTTTGGAAAGGATGCCACGCAGTTCAAAAGTGTCGCCTGACGCCACATGAGGCTGTTTCGTTCCGTAACACCCTCTAGCTTCAAGCCCTCAGACTGGGATCAGGCCGCCTCCTCACTGTTTCAGCCGCATCACAAAAGTATGCCAACCGTTAGCACCGAGCGGAGCGAGGCGAGCGATTTCATCCAGCATCGCGTTCTGCTCAAGTCGTTCGGTAACCTTCTCCAATTTGCGTGGGTGCACCGTGTCGGACGAGTCCAACAGCTTCGTAATTCTGTTTTTTGCATCCACTTGGCGTCCATGCTCCGTATGTTGGTGATTCGCCACGGATACACGTTCTCCCAAGTTCATGCCTGAAGCAGTGGGAGTGGCTCGAATGAGGGCGCGTCTCGTCTGGGGGAAAACAAGGATGAAAGCTGGATGCGGAAGGGGGCTGGGTACGCCGTGGAGTGATGTTCGGTTGAGTGGGAACACTGAATTGGAAGCGAGGTGGGGGCCCAGGGAGAATTGATGTTGATGGAGTGGGAGTGACGGAGGACGTGAAAGTAGATGGGGGTACAAATTGAAAAAGGGTTGCAGACGAGGAAGAAGCGTTGCGTGCGAGCGGGATGGGGTTTGAGGAAGGGGGATGGGCATTGGACGGAAACTGAAGACGTTTGAGGACGTTTGAAGGGGCTTTGAAGGGAAATATGTTTGAGAGTCTTGAAGGGGCTTTGAAGGGAAATATTTGAGGTCGTTGAAGGGGCCTTGAAGTGAAAGATGTTGAGGACGAGGACATAGGTGCGAGCTGGGCGGAGTTTGAGGAGGAAGAGTTGGACGGAAACGGGAACAAGTTTGAGATCGTTGAAGGGGCATTAAAGGAAAATATGTTGGAGGTCGTTGAAGGGTCTTGAAGGGAAATATGTTTGATGACGATGACGGAGCGCTGGGTGCGAGCTGGGTAGAGTTTGAGGAGGGGTTGGACGGAAACTGGAACAGTTTGAGGTCGTTGAAGGGGCGTTGAAAGTGAAAGAAAATGTTTGAGGATGAGGACGAAGAGTTGGGCGCGATCTGAGTGGGGTTTGAGGAGGGAGGATGGGCGTTAGCAGAAACTTGAACAAATTAGGGGAAGTTGAGGGTGGAACGTGGCGACCGAAGAAGCTGGAAGGGAAGGACCGGCGACTTGGGTTGCGGGAGGAGGAAGGGGAGGATTGAAGCGAAAAATTGGGGCTGGACCGGGAAGTGGAGCCTCTTTAGGGCATGGATGCGCTGTGAGATATGGGATGGGAAGCGATTCTGCTCAAAGAGCCTGGTACGGGTAGCTCTCCCTCTACCGCCTCCCTGCCAAGCGCCGCTCTGAGCCGGACGAAGGAGCTGTGCCAGTCATCAAGCGCAGCAGCATAGGCTGCATCGTGGGTAAAGTGGAGCAGATCCTGTAGCGCTGCATCATTTCGGATACGAGCTGCGTGAGTTGGGATTGTCCATGTGGTCTAGCGGCAAAACAGTGCCACTTGCGTCCGGCGGGGATGGGCACTTAAGCGGGATGCGGCGCCCATGCAGCAGCTCGCCGAAGCAGGGGTCGTCCGGACGAGGAGGAGAGAGAAGCGTTGTACGACGCCATGGAGCCCGCGCGGGCTGCCGGTGCGGGGGGGCTCTGGGAGAGCTGGCCATGCGGGGGGGATGGGATGGGTGCGGGGAGCGCGGATGGTGGTGTGGCGGGGGGGGGGGGGGTGGCGTGTGCTTTAATGAGGAAAAAATGGGCGCTGTCCCATCCCATCCCAACCCATCACCGGCCGGAATCACAAATCACGCACCCCGAGCCGCCGGCCGCATCAATATTCAATGCCCGTCGCGTTCCGCTCCTTGCCCGCAGTCCTGCTGAGCCCGAGCCCACCACCACCACCGCCACCGCGCCGGCCTGGGAGCGCACCGCACCAGCAGCATGTCCTTCCATTTCAACTGGCCCGTCTTTAGCGACCAGTTCCTCTCCGACGCGGCCTCCCTCCTGACAGCGCGCTGAACAAGGGAGCCAAGCCCGCCGCCATTGCCGACGAATTCTCGTCGAGCGCCTCGAGATGGGGCATGTCCCGCCCGAGCTCGACATTCTTGAGATTGGCGACTTGGCTCCCGACCGTTTCCGCGGTATCTTCCGCCTGACCTATGCCGGAGATGCTCAGCTGGTGTGGCCACCAAGGTGCAAGCCAACCCGCTCTCAGCCGATGCTTCGGCGGCCGCTGCGGCCGCCAGCATGGCCGCTGCCTCTCCCCCCGCCGGCGCAACCGCCGACATGCCCGAACCCAGTCTCCCCGCCCACGGTCCGACGCTGACCAGCGCCCTCTTCCCGGCCACTGCCTCGCGCGGGCGCGGCATCCTCTCGCAGCTCAGCCACTCGTGGTGCCGATGCAGCTTCGTCTGCACCGCTTCGCTTGCGCGCAATGTCGTGCTCATCCTCAGCAAAACCAAAGGTATCACCATGGTGTTCAAAAACGATCCGCTGGAGAGCGTTGCGGTGAGTTCGACATTTGACGACGTGCCTCCCATTGCCTCGTTCTCCGACTCAGATCGAGGAGACTATCCGCACCTCTTTCGAGAAGACTTGCCTGCAATCATTCACCAGCTGTCCCAATCCTACCTGAGGGGTGAGCTCAAGTCACAAAAACCCAAAGTCGCAGAACAGAGGCGACGCAAGACGCAAAGCAGGAGGGAAAATCCCCCGTACCCACACAGGGAAGCACTACCACCCGTTCGCGTGACTCCCCCGACTGCCCGCCGACGACCCCGAAAAGAATGACAAAAAGAAAAGGCTACCGCGCGGCCGGGCAAACCCCCTCGTCCAGTGTCTGAGGCGGGCGCTCTACGCCCCTCCCAGCCCCGAGCAGGGAGCACTGCTAGTGCCACCCTGCTCTCTCGCCCTCGCGTACCTAGCACCCTCGCTTCACCCAAGCCCACCAGGGCCGCCAGTACGATCGGGATGCAACAGCAAACGCCCCTCGGTTCCACCCGCTCAAACTCTGCGTGCTGTTTCCTCGGAATGGACCCTTCTGATCCTGAAGGGGGGAGTACGACCCCACCTATGGCTTCAAAGAAACACCTGGTCCTTCCCCCCCGCCGCAGGGTGGGACCCATTCGCTCTCTCTCTCGCGGATCGTCGCCTCTCGCCGCCCACGCCGGGGCCTAGCGGAAGCAGAGGATTTGTGGCTGGATGAGAATCCTGGGTTGAAGCACAACGACGGAATCAGCTGGAGCGTCTCAAGGAGGAGACCGATGGCGAGGAAACGGTGCAAGACGAGGAGGAGGAGGAAGATGAGGAGGAGGACGATGAAGATCTTCAGGCGGACGATGCAACTGACGAGATTGATTTCTACTTCCCCTCTGCCAACCCCCCGGAGAAGAGTTTGAAGATGGGTCCTATGCGGATGAGGTGGACGAGCTCGATTCAGGGTACGATTTGACGTTGGACGAGGACCCCGAACAAGAGCAAGGCTCTGATCGGGAGAACGACGCTGATCCCGAGGCGGTGGAGAGGGTGTCGGAACCAGAAGGTTCCGACAGCTCTCCTCGTCCCAATTCGATGCGCTTGCTGCGTGGGGAGAAAGACGATAGTGATCTTGCGAGCGTATCGCGTCGAGGAAGAACGTCGCTCTGGGACCCTTTCCAGGATACGCGGGGCAAGTCCCGCCCCGACGTACGCGCCTCGTCCCGTCTTCCACGACCAATTCCCCCTCCCCCGCTCTGGCGCCCATCGCGCGCACCCACCAGGCTGCCGCGCATGCCCGAGTACCACGCCCCCCGTCTG
Organism: Moniliella sp. 'wahieum'; assembly: GCA_003971905.1. Lineage (NCBI taxonomy): Eukaryota > Fungi > Basidiomycota > Moniliellomycetes > Moniliellales > Moniliellaceae > Moniliella > Moniliella sp. 'wahieum'. The sequence continues at coordinate 381,219 of RSEE01000015.1, forward strand.
CCCCTTCTTCTACCATTCGCACTCTGCCCACCAAACCTGCCTCCCACTTTACCGGTCGCGTCGGGTCGACGCAGACCTGTCTCCCTACACTCCGCCCTTGCACCATGTCCAAGTACGCGCAGGCCAGGACCTTGCGCCGCACCCTAGCCCGCGCTCGGCGCGGGGAAAACGGACTGACCCCCCACCGCCTCTTCGCCCGCGTCGCAAACATCGCACCTTTACCTTGGGCCAAGCTTGACACCCTCCTCCCCCTCGTACTACCATACTTCTTGGACCCACATGCGCGCACTTTGTTCATCCGCCATCATACTTGACTCTTACTTTCCCATTCGTAGGTGCAGCGCTGCCTTCACACTGTGCCTGTTCTTCTCGCGCCCCAGAACGCGTTGCCGTGTCCCCGCCCGACAGTACAAGTCATGTTGGGACGCCCAGACTGGTCCCTGCGGCACAGATTGTCGTTCTTTTTTGATGGACCGGCAGATCATCGTCTCTTGTACAACGACGGGTGCCATGGAAAATGGAAAGATTAGGGAAGCTCAAGGGAGCAAGACCCAACATGACAGGAGAAACGATGTATCCATGACAGGAGAAACGATTTATGCTGTTATTTCTCCTGTCATGTTGAGTGAAGAAGAGAGGACTTGCACACTCTATTGGCGTCAACGTCGTCTCGACTTTCGTGGGCCGCAATCAATGGCACAAGGGGAGAGAGCAGAGGAAGTAAGGAGCCTTAGTAGCAGTGCCTTCCGAGGGCCCGGGCCGTGATATTGGTAGAATGAACTGGGGACTGCGTCCAAGGCAGATGTACCAGGGTGTACCCGCTCTCGACAAACGGCCGCTCCAAGCGAGCCACTTGTGTTGGTTAAGGGGCGGTCACTGGGTGCCAATGGGTTTCACCGTATCACGTCGGAGGTGGCAATGGAGCTCATGTCAGGAACCGGGTGAGAACGCTCGTTTCTCCTCCATTTGTATGGTGGCGTCAGTAGTGAGATATCATAAAACCAAAGAGGCTGAGGGAAATTGCTCAAACCCGACCGACGCAGCCTGACGGAATACTAGCTCCTGGACCCATACATGCAACAGAGTAACAGCATTAGGAGGAAATCCTACAGAATGATAACATTCTATGCGGAGAGTGGGAAAGGGGGAGTAAACCCTGCTGAATGCAGTAGTATGTGTAAGATAAATGGATGCGGGGAGGTGGGGGGGGGAGGAGAAGGCCCGAAGCCAAGCCGAAGCAGACCGATTACTTGTCCACCACAAACGAGAAGGCGCTTCCCAACGCCAGACCAATCGCCAACCAAAAGCTCAGCACCGAGGCGGCCAAGCGTTTTCCTCGGCCTCGAGCCCCGGTGGGAAGGAGTGGAGACAAACAGGCTGGTGATCAGGTACCCGTTCGATGCACCAAAGAGGAAGAGCACCGTAAAGAAGACCCAATCTTGCTGCAAAAAGGGAGGCGTCGGCGTGGCTCCCATCACCGCCCGTGGTACCCAGGAGAGCGACGTGGCATTGCCCAGTCCTTGGTCCTGGACGCTAAGGGGGAGCGGAGAAAGCGGACACAGCGCCTCCCGTGTGGGCATGCTGGAAGAGCGGGACAAACAAGACCGGGCCAAAGCAAAGACCAGTACCGACGCTGGGCGTGAGGGAAGCCAGCTGGAGGGAAGGAAGGAAGGGAGCGTGCGACCGACTACATCGCTCAAGTTGAACAGGAAGAAATGGAGCGAGGCAAAAACGAGCGGAGAACCGAGTGTTCCCTTGGGCGAAGTGGACGACGTGACGCGACTTGTAACCGTAGGGAAGAGAGCAAGGGTAACGACAAAGTTGAGTACCATGGCCAAACAAAAGTACCATACTTTTTGCCCAGGCGACCCAAGAGCGCCCACGATGCACCGTCATGCTCTTCCGCATGCTCCTCCCCGTCCACCCGGGCCCAAGAGGAGGAACCAGCTTCTTTGTAATGCATTCCCAAAACAGGTCGGTCTGAATCAGCAGACGGAAGGCGATCAGCACTACGCTCATCAGCATCACGGAAATCACGAAAAACACAATGGTAGCCGGCTGGATTCAGCATCGACAGATTGCACTCCTGGCGTATCGTTAGCAGGCGGGTGAGAGCGGACAAAGGAGACAGCCGCCACCAATTGGATCACCGACACAACTACAGCAATGACGCCTGGAACGAAAGCATCGTGCCCATACAAAGCGGGCCAAACGCCGAACTGAGCGCGACCACGGCGTTTTGGAAGTAACTGCAGCCGGCGGCCAGGGTATTGGCCCAGACAAAAGCGCACCAAAGTAGAACAGGTCGCACCTCGCGTGTCTACCTCGGGGTCCGGAGTGTGCCCGGCCCAAGGGCGGTGATGAGAGTGAATGCCAAAGAAACAGAACAGCAGCAACACTCCCGACCGTCCGATCCGCTTGGACGGGGTGGTCTTGGGCAGCGACTTGGTCGCCGCTCCTTGGAAAAAGATGGCCGTGCAGTTGTAGCTCACAATGAGCCAGTTGGCAAAGTTATGGGCAAAGGGCGTGTCGGCAAAGCGAGTACGGTAGTACTCGGACGGGGTAATGACCACGTTACTGCAGCGACCGACGGTCCCAGTTAGCCTGCCTTGCCGCTGGCTCAGGAGATCACTGCGAAAGCACGTACAAGGGAAGAAGCACGCCGGCACCCAGCAATCCAAACGCAATGTAGATGCCCAAGCGGGCGAGAGGCGTCATTTCCTGCCATGCATCGGTCGCCTCGGCCCCCGTAAGGCCGTCCTCGTCGTCGGGTTCGGGCGGGTCGGACTGGGCGGCAGCCAGCGCGGCGGCGGAAGGCGGGGCGGAAAGAGCCGCCGGCGTGGGCGTGTCGTCACTGGCGTCAGTGGGAAGCTGGCTGTACCTGGCGCTCATGGTGGCCAGCAAGCAGAAGGGACAGGCGAGCAAAGGGCGAGGGTGATGCGAGCGGTTGAAGGTGCGGGAGCCAGCGTCCCAGTCGCACGCGTTGGGTTCGATGCCAACGCAACACGACGCTGCAGGCGAAACGAGGGATGTGCTGGACGCTGGACGGTGCTTATCAAACTCCGGCTCGGGGCGGAATGAGGGAAGAAGCGCTAGCATGCGCGAACCCTCTCGGGGGGGCTATCGATCGATTATCAATCCCTGCCACTGGTGGCGTGCATGATCCACACACGACTTGTTCAACGAGAAGGGCCGCAATGAAACTTGAAAGGTGAATGTGCTTTGAACATTGAACATTGAACATGGAGTAATTGATCTCTGTGGACCCGAAAGTTGCAATTGAGCGGGTGGGATGGGCCGTGCCACAGCGTGTGCTTGAACCTCCGCGACGGCATGGTCCACCGCAGACGCCACTGTGGATGGATTCCAACTTGCAGCCGCCTTCTTCCGCAAGGTGCGCCCTGTGCCACCCACTTGGCCAAGATACACAGCGCCTGGCCGCCGAGATCCGAGAGGTGGCCAGTGCTAGTGAAGCAGGGACTGGTGACTGGTGACTAGTGCCTGTCACTAGTCACTCTTAAATGCCTCGGCTGTGGTGGTAGAAGGGGGGAGCGGGAGCCACTGGGGCGCGGAGCGCAGAAGGGCGGAGACCAGAGGACCATCAGATGGAGTTGCGCGGCGGTGGCTGGTGGGGGGCCGCCAGCTGGGCTGGAGGCAGTAGATGGGAAAGGAGAACCATGTTCCTGGTCATCGATCGCCGGTGTTCTGTCATCGATCATGCATCATGGAACATCCCACTTGGCAGGTTGCCGCGCCGCGCCACGCCATCCACCCACTGCCCCCCTTCCCAGGGGCCACCTGGGGGGAAGGGGCGCAGCAGGCGCAGCTCGGATGTCGATGATCGAAGAGGCAGGTGGGAGCTGGGGGCGCAGGTGCACTGTGCCCGTCTCCCGCTTTTTTCCCTCATCGGGCGGGTGTGCCGGCGGGGGCGGCACATCCGCACACCCTGGCCCCCCCGGCAGCAGCAGACGACACGGTGTGGCTCGGGCAGGATCTACCCGCCCCGGGGGCAGTCCCAGCCGCGGGCGCTTGAGCCCCGCCAAGCGCCAACCACAGAAGCGTCGGAAAATGGGCGTCGGAAGGCGTCACGCGTCAGATCGGCAGAGCAAACGCCCACCATGCAGGGGGCAGCCGCCGTCACGCGCATCACGCGTCAACTTGTCCAGTTGGTCCAACGCTGTCCTATTAAATCCCAGCCCGCTCCTTGGGCGGCGCAGCCCACCGCCGCGTGTTCTGCAAACCACCCCTCCCACCACCACCCCCTCTGCCTCTCTGTCTGCCATGAAGCTCACCACTGTTGCCGCTGCCTCCCTCGCGCTCGCTGCGGGCGTCTCGGCGTTCGACATCACCTTCCCTTCCTCCGCCTCTGGTACGTCTCCTCCCCGCTCCGGCTACAGTGCATGCCTTGTCCCCCTCGAGTCGCCTCCAGTGCGGGGGGCTCTGCATCCACCCACACCCCTCCCTGCTCTCGCCCCTGCACGTCGGACTGATGCTAACTCGCGCACCCAGATGCCTACTGGGTCGCTTGCCAAAACAACACGCTCAAGTGGACGTACCAGCAAAACGACCCTCCTCTGTTTAGTGTGGCCCTGCTCAACTCGAACCAGCAGCAACTCATTGGCAACTACCAGATCGCCAACAGTCTCAACACCTCCGCTGGCGAGGCAGTGATTGCGCTGACCTGCATTCCGGCCGGCACCTACACTGCCATGTTTGTCAATGCGTCGCAGTACTCGCTGAACCACCCCCAGGTCTTTGCCAACAGCTCCACCTTCACCATCTCCCCCAACGGTACCGCCCCTGCGACCGCCACTGCTGTTCCCGAAGGCTCCTCGACCGGCACGGCCACCGTCGGCAGCTCCACGCTGACTGCTTCGCTATCCTCGTCGGGCGCCAGTGTCATCTCGGGCCAAGCCACTTCCTCGGCCTCGGCCTCTTCGGGATCGTCGTCCAAGTCGCCTGCTGGTACCGTGGTTGTCCCCCTGATGGCAGCTGTTGGTGCTGGCGCTTCGGCCATGTGGGCCCTGCTTTGAGGGTCTCCCTCCTTCTCATACCCCGATCCTGATCCTGTGTCTGGCTCCTCTTCCCTTTCCCTCCTCCCTCTTCCTTCTTCTCTCCCCTGTCCCCCGTCCCCCGGGTTTGTAGGGGGATTGTCATGATTGTTCTTCCTCTTGACGGGCATTTTTTTGGCTCACGTGTGTCCACGTTTGTTTGCTCTTACTAGCATACCTTGTTCGTATAGCCCCAACTTTTCCTTTCCTTTATTTCTGTTCTGTTCGGGTCGTCTTTCCTTTGTCTCGCTTGGGCGCGTATCTTAATGACGATCGACTGAGGCAACCGTTCGCTTGGTCGCCAGCCTTTCTTTTTTTTATGCCTCCCCGTCCATCATGGATGATTTGTTCGTCATCGTGCGCCGCCTGCAGCGGCCCCCAAAGACATAGGCAAAACGTAGGGTCGGGCATATTGGTATCTTGGCATCCATCTACGCGGTTTGACGGTTAGAGAAGAGATGAACGGATACCCATTGCTGTCTTCGAGTGGTGCAATGGCAGAACGTCTTGGGTCTACAATTGGGCTCCAAACAGAACGCTGTTCATAGACCTGCATACGGCGAGGGAGTGGAAAGACGAGGAAGAAGCTAGTATACTGTCCAATGAGTAACTAGTAATGAGGCCATGAAGTGCATCAGTCCTGGGGCCTGAGGAAAGATCATCGATCAGTGTGCGGGAAAGACGAACCGCATTGCTACTCCAAGCCTGATACGGATAAACTGTGGCTGCATCAGCAACAAAATATCTCAGCAAGTGCACAGAAGAGCAAAACGATCGCCAAGCTCCCTACGATCCGTAGGAGTAGATTGGAAGGTTGGCCAGAGATCCACTCAAAGGGTCCAGGGACTACGTTCTCCATCAACAGCTCCCGAGTCGGAAAGATCATCAGATCTAGGATAGAGTTTAGTAAAGAACGTCGATTATATGTCCCTGACGGGGTAACCGGTAACCCGTGACCGTCACGGAGGGCCCGGAGCAGACTGGCAAATCGGCCTGATTCACGGTTTGCATCAAGGGTCCCAGGAGCGGCGCCAGCAATGCATTGTCTGATCGTGGTAAATAAAGGCGGTTTTGAGAGAGCGGCGACATGGTACACTTCAAACTGCAAAGCAATTTTTGTTCAGCTCGTAATATAAGGAGCTTATTAGTGTCAGCCTGTCAGGCAATATATACTAGGTGTGGCGTTTTGGGGATTGATGGGCGTTGTCATATGCGGGGCGCCCGCTTTGGACCGGAGCTGTAAATTCGGTCGGGGGGGGTCGCGGCACTGGAAAGCACACCTTGAAAGGCAGAAGAGTTGTGGCAGAAGCCGAAAGGGAAAAGTCACAGCTGTGTGGATCTCGGTCCATCATCAACTTCATTACCTTTGCAGGGTTGCGCAGATTAGAAATAGACGCAGTGGTACTGAGCTTATGTGTGGTCTATGGCCCGCACTCGTCGTGTGAAGGTAAACAGTAACGCCACTGGTATACGCAGAATGGGAAGGGGCGCTTTCATCACAGGTACCTCTGTTACCCACACGGGGCAAGTCTTCATATAGCCAAACAAGGATGGCAGTGTTATTACTTAGTGAGTGCCTCTGCACCATGAACAAAGCTGTACGCACCCACAGGCAGGACTGATATATACCTTTCCTTTCCCACCGCCATCATCCTCATCTCACCGTCCTCCTTTCACTCCTGTCGCCCCCCGCGCCAAGCCACTTCTACCACCCCATCCCTGCCATTGCCATGACCATTGCGCTCGGCCCAGCCCCAGGAAAGGCGGATGAGCCTTCTGCTCCTTCCACCCCAAGTTCCACAACGGCACTTGAGGAGATAGGACAACTACTGCAAACGATGCTTGAATCTCAGGGTGCGCTCGAAGAACTCCTCTTCCTGATGCGCCCATCCAAAACACCAGGCAGGTTGTTGCCCCCCAACCGCGCTTGTTTCCGCCACGCGCATTATCAAGCCCAGAGGATGGTTGGGGCTGCGTGCATGCGTGTCGTACTTACGTGCGCGGCCCAAGACGCCTCGCCACGCGACAACCAAGCCCCACCGCGTCGGCGTAGGACGCGCGTTTGCACGCCCTTGGAGTTATACCCCGCCACCACAGTTTGCTCCGCCCAAGGCGTAGAAGGAACGCGCCTCGGTTGCTTTATCATACTATCCTTGTCTCCCCTTTCGTACATTTTTTCCCCTCGTCCCAATCGACGTCCCTCGTTCCCCTTTCCTCCATTTTCTCCTTTATCTCTTCTCATCGCATTGCATACCTGATTGGCTTGACCATGCAGCCTGCCATTTTGTATCCCCCACCTGTCCATTCACCGTCACCTGCACCTGCGCCTGATCCTTTGTTATGCGAGGAGTATTACGGAGGTGTTCGGAGGGGAGGTATGCTGCGGGGGCTACGAGAAGAGTAGGAAGTTACATAGCGGAGGGTCCCCAGAGCAGAGGGTGCGTCCCGGACGATAAAAAGTAAGTAATAGACGTGATGCCTACCACGCAGGACAGTGTGGCGGGGGCATCGCACCAACAGCTCTTTCGTCTGGGCCACATGGATCAGCCGGGCGAAAACGGATGGTTGGGTGGCGAGGAGCGGAAGGAGTTGGCTAGGCACCCTCTCCACACGGATCTATTATAGCCGCCTTATTCATCCAAGGAACTAGGGCATCATACCCATTGGCCGAAGAGAAGCGACGCAGCTCGAGTGGGATATGGACGATGGACAGCGGTCCAGCAAGTCCAGCTCCGGTATACACCTGGGTGGGAGGAGGCTGAGGCTACTTTCCAGCTGCTACCAGCCCGAGGCCTGAGGTGAGAAGACTTTGGCGTGGAAAAGCGTGTGCCTCGTCGTGGTAGAATGCGTGGGAAGGCGAGACGGAAGTGGCTGTCGCTGCAGGCTGTGGCAAGTGTGGGGAGTGGAAGTGGAGGAGGTGGAGGCGAGAGGGACAGATGGAAATGGCGAGCGGTGGGAGTGTAGCAAACAAATGGGAGCAGAGCATAGATAGATGGACAGCAGCTGCCTGGGATCATCTCGAACATCGATCATCGTGCTTGGACGGAGAGGAAAATGTGGAGGGGAAAACTCAGTTGAGTACTCAGTCTGAGTACTCAGTTTGAGTATACTCATCGATCAAAGGGTGATTGTCATTAGTCCCGGCAGCGTTGTTTGGTGGTCGATGATCGATGATCGTGATGGATATTCGATGGAGGCGCTGAAGGATGGCGCATGGCATGATGATGATGCATGATGGATGATGCAATGATGCCGCCCGGAGGCGTTGGGGTGCCGGAGGGGTGCCGGTGGGGCCGGGGGGGGGGCGTAGTGGTCCGGTGCGGAGCGGGTGTGAGGCCTGTGAGGGGTGCCTACCACGTGGTCTCAGCAACTGATCAGTACGTGGGGGTGAAACATTCGGTACATTGAAATTGAAATTGTTGACAGACGGGCCTGGACATGTGGCGCACGTATGCGTGCGCATGGCGCGCATGCTAGTGGGGGGTGCAGGATGGAGTCCGAGTGGAGATGCCAGATGGTGCGGACGTTCGGCCAGGCCAGGCCAGGCCTGTGTGTCGTGCGCCCGAGCCCGAGCACCAACAAAACCCGAGGCCTAAGGGAACGTGGGGCCTGGGAGGTGTGGGCTGGGCACACTCGGCAGGCTGGGGCGGGCGAGCGGCGAGGGGCGAGCGCTGGGGGCCGAACAGTGGTGGGGTGCGGGCAGGGCGGCAGCGCAGCTCACGTGAGGCTGCGGGAGGGTTAAGCGTTAAGCTAGTTAAGCGTTAAGAGTGACTAGTGGGTTGCAGTCGGTTTCAGCGGCGATACGCGATACGCATGGCAAGCCCTCCACACTGGGCTGGTGCGGTGAGGCTCGTACAGCGTGGAGCCTGCGGGCTGCCCCGGCGCCGTCTGGGCATGAATATTCGCCCAAGGCCTCGTGCGCATCCGCCCCCTCCACAGTGCCCAGGAGCGGCAGGCGCGGCAGGCAGCAGGCAGCAGGCAGGCAGGGCAGGCCGACGGACGCAGCAGACAGCAGGCAGGAGCCCGCAGGCAGGATGTGTGATGTGTGCGTCAGATCGGTGATCACTGATCAGATCGATCACCGGGGTCGAATCATGAATCAGTAACTGCTAGCCACAGCAAAGCCAAGGCAGCCCGGCGCACTGGGGCACTGGGGCACTGGGGCACTGGGGCACTGGTGCCTGAGCAGCCGATGCGCTGCCTCTGAGGCACGGGGCATGGGGAACGAGGCACGAGGCACTCTGCCAAGCACCGCACATAGCCGGCGGTGCTTTGCGCTGCCCAGCCCATCGGCACGCGCCCCTAAATGCCATCCGACAGGCTCCCTGCTCGGCTCGTGTCGCCACCACCACCGCTGCTGCCCTCGGCCTCTCCCGTCTTTTCTTCGTCTTCTCGGCCTCCTCCGCGCGCCCCTCGTCCCCACCCGCGTCCTCCCCATGCTCTTCAAGCGCGCCTCGCGCTCCTCGCCCGACTTGCCCGTCGATGACTTGGTCACCACCCCTCATGAGGCCGACGCCCCCCGCCGCGACCCACTCTACAAGCGCATGTTCCAAGTCGGCCAGCTCGGCGCCGTCTTTGCCAGTGGCAGCGCCCTCTTCTCAGATGGGTACGTCCCCCCTTGCCATCCCCCTCTGCCCCGTCGCCTGACTGCTGACGGTGCATTCTTTTCTTTTCCTCTCGTAAAGCTATGTGAACGCCGTGTCGGGTGCGACCAACACGGTCATTATAGTATGTGCCCCCCCCCCCCCTCCCTCTCTCGCCTTCCCCTCCTGGACACAGCTGTTAGCTGACACAGGTACCCACCCAGACCTATCTCTACCCTGACGACCCGCGTGTCGCTAATTTCAGTCAACTCTTCTCGTCCCTCGCCTTTGCCGGCACCGTGCTGGGCATGCTTGTGTTTGGCGTGGCGGTCGACTTGACTGGGCGCAAGGGCGCTATGCTCTTTGCTTCGATCTGGCTTACCATTATATCCATCCTCTCTGCCGGCGCGTGGGGCGCAGGCGGCTCGCCCGCCTCGGGCAACCATGCGCTTGGCGGCTTGTTTGATGCCCTGATTGCGTACCGTTTCCTGATTGGTATTGGTATTGGAGCTGAGTACCCAGCAGGCTCAGTCGCTGCCTCGGAAAACACCGAGCAGGAAGGCGTCAAGAAGAACCGGCAACAAATGTACTTTTCCTTGGCAACCAACTGCGCCATTGACTTTGGCTTTGTCGTGGCGGCCTTTGTCCCGCTCATCATCCTTTGGATCGCTGGTGGGACCTCCCCCGGACAGCTGACCACCGTCTGGCGTGTTTCGCTCGGCTTGGGCGCCGTCCCTCCCTTGACTGTGCTCCTCTTCCGCTTCCAGATGAAGGAAACAGAGGCGTACACCAAGTATCACATCAAATGGTCCAAGCTGCCATGGTGGCTGATCATCAAGCGCTACGGAGTCCGCTTCACTGCGCTCTGCCTTGCATGGTGGTCGTACGACTGGGTCACCTACCCCACCGGTCTGTACATTAGCCAGATTCTCCTTTCTGTCGTCAAGCCCGGTCCGGATGGACAGCAAAGTCTGTACAAGGTCCTGGGATGGACCACACTCATCAATGTGTTTTATCTGCCTGGCACCCTGATTGGGGCCATGTTTGTGGTGGAGCGGCTGGGGCCCAAGAACTGCATGATCTTGGGCTTGGTCATGCAATCAGCCTTTGCGTTTGGCTTGGCCGGCGGGTACTCTTTCCTCCAAAACCACATTGCCGGCTTCATCCTGGTGTTGGGTTGCTTCCTTGCCTTGGGCGAACTGGGTCCAGGGAACAACCTCGGTTTGCTCGCCTCCAAGGCGGTCGCCCCACGTGTGTCCGCGGTGTAGCATATGGTGTCGCTGCAGCGGTAGGCAAGGTACGCATTCTTTCAATCCTCTCTTCCCTTCTCCTCTCTCCAGCCGGTGCGACATGATGAAAGTTGCTGACCAGGTGATATGGTTTGGGTTCCAGATCGGTGCGTTTGTAGGGTCGTATGTGTACCCCGACATCAAAAAGGCCATGGCCAAGTACAATCCCATTCTGAAGTACTCGGGTCCGTTCTACATTGCTGGTGGCTTGGCTCTGTTTAGCGCTGCGATCACCTATCTCTTTATCCCGCCCGTCGTACAAGACGGGATGAAGAAGGAGGACGCAGCGTTTGTTGCCTATCTGCGCGAACACGGGTACGACCCCAAGGAACTGGGTCTGGAGGAGGAAGAGGTGTACGAAGTGCCGTCGCAAGATGACAAGAAAATGTCGGACGACGAAGCGGTTACCTCGGCTCGTCCCGTCCTGTCCTTTGAGTAGAGATCGCTTCCCCGCCCTCACTGCTCCCCCGCCCCCCTCCTTCTACTCCAGCGGGGCCCGCCTTGTCACTCCCCCTCCATTTACTTTCCCTCTTGGGTCAATCTTTTCATGTGTCCGATGTTACCTCTGCCCCTCTCTGCAGAATGCCTGTTTCTATCCTTTGCACGGTGGCGCGCTTCTGGGCAACCTATGATGAAAATCTTACGTTATGGGGACCAGGACATGCTGGGAACATGAAGGGTAACTGTAGTTCAAGAAGAGGCATATCCGACGCTCAATGGCGAAGAATTGCGACGCGGGGGCTAGATCTCAACACGGTCAAGCGAGAACCCGCCCGAAAAGGCGAATAGGCAAAAGAGAGGGGGTGACGAGCCACGACGAGAGCGGTGTCAGTCGATTGGGAGAAAGGGATCAGTGGCAGAGCAAGAATCGAGCTAGAAATAGAAATAGAAAAACGGTTAGGCGTCTTGCTCCCTCTGTTGTTCTTGCTCTTGCTCTTGCTCTTGTTCTTCTTCTTGTTCTTCTTCATCCTTTCCCTCGGCTCATGACCCCCGTCCACGTCGAGCGTGGCGGCATAGTGGGACCACTGCCGCAGTTGGGGTCCATAGCGATGGAGAAGGATAGGGATGGGCGCCATGGCCAACGCGATGAAACCCAGCACGGTAGCGCCCCACGCGACGGGGAAGTGACGCGGACCGTACCACTTGTGCATATTGTTAAACAGTTGGCGCGAGACGAGCGGCAAAGCGCTTCCCACCGCCGCACGCGTCATCGTTGGCGGCAAACGTGCTGGCGATCCAGTTGGGGTAGGCTTGGGCTAGGTACCCAAACGAACTTTGAAAGATAAAGTAAATGGGCGGAGCTATTAAGCTGTCATGTGTTGGCCAGTGCACGACAGAAGAGAGCAGAGGTGGACAACGTCGAGGTCAGCAGGGGCGCTCATGACACAGTCATACCAAACGCAGCACAACGAAGCAAAGGGAACCGCAAACGTACACATAGGCAATGGTCGGAACAATCCAATGGATCTTGGGCGTGGCCGTCCAGGCAAAAAAGAAGAGGATCGCAGGCAGGGTAATGCCACCGAGGATAGAGAGGTCCAACCAGATCTCGGTGGGTGGAAAGCTGCCGCGGTGAAGGTAGCTCATAAAGGTAGGGATGAACCGACGCTCGTGCCAGATCCAGTAGAATCCATACGCAATCCAACAGGTAATGTTGAGGCAGAAAAATACCACTCCCAGTTCGCCTAGGTTGAAGCCATAGCCCTCGGGACGAGGCACAACGTACACCAAGGGCAAGCTCTCGAGAAAGACGTACATCAAGCATACACCAACGCAATGTGCATGTTCAACCCAATCACGATCGGCTGGGTCGTGCCGAGGATAAACGGACGAACCAACGTCTCGTACGCCTCTTCTTTGAACGTTTGCTTGTGCTTGAGCTCACACCGCGCGCGCAAATGCGGATTGCCCGTCAACTTGCGCAGTCGCTTGGCCCGACGGAGCAAAATGTTGTCGGCAAACGTTTCCGGGAGCGTAAACACGAGCAGGACCAACGTCGTGCCAGACAAGATGAGTAACGGCCAGATGGACCAGCGCCAACCCAACCGTTGCGATGCAAAGCCGCCAATCAGCGGGCCAGCCGTGGGACCCATCACCGCTCCCAACGACCAAAACCCAATCGCCAACGCGACCCGCGTAGGAGGCCAAATGTCCCCCAAGCTCGCCCCCCCCGTGGCAAGAGGCGGACCCCCAAGAAGCCCCCCAGGAAACGCAGGACAATCATCCCGGCGTAATTGTCGACGAGCGCCGTGGGGATCTGGAGGATGACAAAGATAGAGAGGCAAACGATGTAGGGTGGGTTGCGTCCGATCCAGGAAACTTCCGAAGCGGCCGTCAGACCAATCATCGGGCCTAGCTGTGGAGAGAGAAAGAGAGAGAGAGAAGGGTCAGTTTTCCCATTTCCATAGAGAGTCATATATTCTGGGGAAACGTGTACGAACCCCATAACCAATGATGAAGACGGTCAACCCCACATCACGGCCTCGAGCGAAACATGAAAGTACTCGGCCATCAACTCTCCGAAGCCGTGTAAATACCAGCCCCCATGTACACGCTAAACGTCAGAATCGAGATGGCCAGGGTAAGCCACAGTTTGAGCAAATGCGACCAATTTTGCGGATTGTCCCCATCTTCCGGACCAAACCATTCTACGAGATAGGGGTCGCCGTCGGGTGCATCCATAGAAGGCGGGCCTTCGACCGCTCCTGGCGCGTTGATCACGGTTGAAAACGAAGTACGGCTGCCTTTCTCCTCCTCAGGTGATGGGGCCGACTTGAGGCGACTGGTTTTGTAGCCGAGACAGTAGCGGGCCGGGACGTGGCTCAAAGCATCCTCTGCTTCGTCGACGTACTTGAAAAACTTGCCCTTGCTCGCCCATCGTACTACCTGGCCAAAGGTAGTCTCTTGGAACATGGAGGTATGCAGGCCCTGCAAGAAGAATGTCGACTCCTCTTTTTCCAAGGCTGGGTCCACGATGCGGTCCAGCACTTGGGCCTTATTGTTCTCTTCTTCGCCATTGGCAGCGGGGACAGAAACAGATGGAGTGTCGAACGTCATGACGAGATGGACGGGACGACGGAGGGAGTGTGGTTCGACCAAGATGGATCCAAACGAATCGAGAACAAGGGGTTTTATACTACACTGCTACTAATCGCTCTCGTCTTCTGTGTTTTGCCGCGGGATTTCCACACCAATTAAGGCCGTAAGAAAGTCCCTTGGCCTCACTCGTACCGCAGCGCCTCAGGCCGCGCATAGGTTCCCAGGGTGTTGCTCTTCCGAAGAACTGATAGCGTTTCCACACGAAAGGGAGTATGTGGACAGTGAGTGCATGGTGGAGGAGCACATAGCCGAAGAGATATTCTAGCTTTATTGCCGAAAGTTTTCCGCGGCGTATATTATGTTGCTTTGCCAATCCCATTTTCGGCATGTATGTGGATTGCATGGCGTCAGATTTCACACTGTTGTTTCGGGCGCAACACGACCCATGACTCCGGCCACACCAGGACAGATCAAAATAGTATTAAGGCGTTTTGCCGCGGAAAGGTTGGCGTACAAAAGGAGACCGCGACTCGATCAATCTTCATGTGTTTTTGTGCTTGTGGGACAATACCATCCTCATCTCAAAAGGGCCCAAATGCCACGGAAGTTTCCCGATACGTGGTATGTGTCGTGAGTCATGCGGAAGCGAGAATGAGCCATCGATGATCGATCATCCCCCGAGGGCGCGCGGGCGTCTTCCGCAGCATTCGTATCTGGCGACGTGCTGGGTAGTAAGTACCAAAATTATAAGTGCACCGCGTCTATACCCCGAGAATCAGGCTGTGGGCCGTTTAGTGCCTGTAACTAGTAGAGAGAGGGCATGCAGCATGGCACATTTCAGTATATAATTGGCGCGGGTCTGGAGCTTGGCATTGGCGTCTGTTGCTGCGGGTTCGCGTGTCGATACCGAAATACGCTCGGTTAGCTACACACTGGCCACACCACAAGCTCGCTGTGCTGCTATTCTCAAAGAGCTCTCCACCTATGTGTTGGAGTAAGAGCGAGAGAAGACCACGTTTATGGTTCGCCGTGCAGAGCGGTAAGGAAGACAGCAACCAAGCTCCTTTTGCCACTTTCTCAAATGCCCGCAACAAGTCCCTTGAGGCTGGAAGATTGGACAGGTCAGTAGCCCAAGTCGATGCCTATAATCTGTTTGCCTGAGTGGGGCTCACTGCCCTCCCACTTGCCTCTCCGCCTGGCCTCTCTTCGGACGAGCACGGAATTAGCAACGAGGCAAATGGGGTCGATGGTCGATGCTGGTTGCTTTACCCCCTCGGTATGGGTGGGTATATCTCCGAGTTTCTGAGAACCTCATCTGTCTTCGGCGTCTTGATGAGACCCCTGACCGGTGACCCTGCTTACTGTTTTCTCTCCGTCCGCAGCAAGGAGAGGCACGTGGCATGGCCGGAGAGCGAGGGCTACCGATTGAAGTGATGGCTGCGGGGGCAACCCGAGGAGTTGGAGGGGGTGAGGAGGAAGAGCAGACGGACGCACCACTTGCTTGTCGCCGACAGGCTCCTGTGCCGTGGAAACGCGCGTCGAACCCGACTGCCGCGGTGCAGCCACACCTTGTGTCCGGCTATGTCCGGTATCGACGTCATCTGGCGAGAGCGGCAGGGCGGCAGCCAGTCACCGATGGCCACCTCTCACCCACCACATATGTCCTTCAGACAATGCAGCAAGCGATGTTTGAACGTTCAACTCCGCAGCCGAGTAAGGCGGGGCGCCCCCCGAGGGCACGGACCTGGCCAGGGCCTTTGGCGGTGTTGCGGCGCGGAGCGATTCGGAGGCCTGATTAAGATGGGCCACTGGGCCTTCCCATCCCCCATTCATGTTCATCCCCCCACATCCTCACCACCACCTGCCTCTTCCCTCCAGCCCGCCATGTCTCTCTTTATGCGCAACCTGCCCATCGTCACGGCCTTCTTTGGCTCCACCGCCGTCTTTGCCGGCGCCTATGGCTCCCATGGCCTCGCCGGCAAGGTCACTGAGCGCCGTGCGTATCTGTTCTCCCCTGCCGCCTGCGCCCAGCGGACTGCTGACTCGTTATTAACCCTGGACGACAGGTCTCGCCATGTGGCGGACGGCGGTGCAGTACCAGCTGATTCACACGCTTGCTCTGGTGGGACTGACGTTTAGCGGCGTTGCGGCGCGCAGTCGGGCGGGCGAGGTGGCGACCGGTCTGTTTACCACTGGCATCCTCGGCTTTAGCTTTGGTATCTACACCACCTCCTTCCTTACCCCGGGGGCAAGGCGGCTAAAATCATTGGCCCCATTACCCCCTTGGGCGGCATTTCGCTCATTGTCGCCTGGATCTCGCTGGGCTTTATCCAGTTGTAAGCCCTCCCTGGTCTGACTGGGTCACTATGTGCGGGCTTGGATCCTGGGGGGGGCGAGGAAATCCACCCAGCTCTAGCTCTTTCTTGCATTGCCCACTACTTTTTTTGCCTTAATCTATAAGACTGTTCACATGAACCACTGCAATCCATCAATTCGCTCACCAGGGTAGTCAGATCGGGGGGTAGCAGACAGGACAGAGGCAGGACAGAGGTGCGCAAGTCATTATTCATCGCCATGTACACGCACGCGGTAAACACAGGTGAACTCGGGGTTACCATGGTTGCCTACGAACCGGAACCGAAGTACCGAGGTGGGGATCCGCAGCGCCCGCACCGCCGGCGGCACAGGGAACGTTTGGATCGCCCGCGTGTGCGGCGAGGCGTCGTAGGTGACGGTGCCGAGGTAGAGGTAGTCGTCGTCGGGCGGCACAGGCATCGGTTCAGCAGTGGAGCTCGAGTCGGAGGAGAGGGCGTGGCGATAGGCAAGGTACGTCTCTTTGTCTTGCTCGCTGCTCATCAGGCCCCAGACTTGCACCTCTCTCGGTGCCGCACGTGCGTCGTGGACAAGCGAGCGCGGCACATGTTCAATCGTAATGTCTGTCACGACGACCGGCTTGAACAGCGCAATGCCCAATTGGCCTTCTGACCCGGCAAACGCCCAGCACATCCCGGGTGTCGTGTCCGGGTGCAGAGCAACAACCGGCGCACGAGGCGGTGGCATGCTCTGTCCCAAAGGAACGGGAGTGATGGCGCGTACCATCGAACCGAGCCAGCCCGGCTGCGAGGGGGAGTAGGATGGACTGGTGAGGCTCGGTACAACACGGCCGCCGATGGTGTACAGGGCGTAGTCTGGCCTGGCCAGTTTGTCCGCCGAGTAGCGCTCAAGCGCAGCATCAATCAAGGCCAGAACCGAGGCGGATCCTTCGAGGGGTGCCGAGGCGGCAGCGGGCGGCGTGTCTCCGGTCGGAGGAGACGGTCAATGAACCGGGCCGAGGTACGGTCGAGGGAGCCAGCATCGGTGTATGTCTTGGCTGTCTTGCGCAAGCGGTCCCACACGTCGCTCTGGACCTCCCCAAGACGCTCGGTAAACTTGGTCTCTAGCTGGGCTTGGAGGACCTGGAGCTCTCCGCGCACCAGGGCAGCAAAGTCGTGAGAGACTAGTTGGGTATCTGCCAGCCCCTGGGGATCCGACAAGAGCGAGGGTATCCTGCTTGACTTGGCGGCGGAGCTGCGTCGTTCCCATGGGCCACATGTTTCCGCAGTTCGGTCCAAAAGGTAGGGTCGATTTCCAGTCCTGCCCCCACCCGTCGCACTACCATCTGTGCGGGCAGGGACTTTTCCAGTCCTGCCAGCCGATCCAGAAGTCCGGCGTGCTGGGCTTGCGCGTCCGAGCGCGCTTGCATCAACTGAGAGGTGTCGGTGGTGATCTTGCGTAAGGACGTCTCGACCGAAGCGATCTTGCTCTTGAGCTCAGCGGCCAGGGTAGAGGTGGAGCCACTCGCCTCGTCCAGGGTGTGAAGGCGACGGGAAAGCGCAGCCAATTCAGCTTTGAGTCCACGCTCCTTTTCCGCCACCTGGCCCGTCAGGCGCACCAGTTCTTTGCGCAGTTCAGCAGCCTGGCTCTCCAACGAATCAATCGTCTTCTGCCCTGCTTGGTTATGGTGCTCAACTTTGCCCAGGCGCTCAGAAAGTTCGGCCTTGGTTCTTCCAAACTCATGCTTGAGTGCAGTAAGCTGAGACCCGTGGAGACTGCTCATAGACCCGGCAGCTTGCTCGAGCTTATGCAGCCGCTGGGCTAAGGCCATGATGTCCCGTGGAGGAGTGGACGGGGGTACATACATCCCTCGTGACGGGAACGCCAGGGGGTAAAGAACTGCACATAAAGCGACCAGTATACCCACAAGGACAGCAACACCAGCCCGCGTCTTGAGGAAGGACCAGGGAATGGAGGCTGGGCCGACAGGCCGATCCACTTCAATCCGTTCTCTCGACTCGGAAATCGTCAGTTCTTCCACTCGGCCAAGTCGGCCTCCTCTTCCTCTTCCTCCAGGGGCCGACCAAAGGGAACCGAGCGATTCGCCATCCCCTTGGCTCCTGTACGAGGCTGCTGGATCACGGGTTGGGCTTTGGTCGCAGTCCGCGCCCGGGTGGGGCGACGGGAGGTACGTTTGCGTCCGTCCGAAGAGTCGTCGTCCGACTCGTCGGGACGGAATTGAGCATCGTCATGGCTCGGACGGGCTCGACGCCTCCGCCCCTGTTGGGCCTCCTTCAGCGCTCGATGGTCATCGGCAGTGAGTACGATCTGCTCAGCTCCGCATCCGAGGAAGGCTCGGCTGTGGGGCGGAAGACGGGGTCCTGGGTCCCCCGTTTCTTTCTCCGGGCCGGAGCAGGGCTTGAGGCCTCTGTTTGGAAGGAGGAGGAGGGGGGGGGTGCAGGTGCCTCAACGGGCGGAGAAGAGACGCGGCTCGCGCTGGGAGTCATGTGGTTCATCAAGTCGCGCGCCATGGCAGACTCGTCAGCATAATCGTAGCTCGCGGTTCCCGATCCTGTGGTCGAAGCTGGGCCTGGTCGAGGGGAAGAAAGGATGTTTCCCCTTTTCTGAGCGGCAACAAGCAGGCCGCTGGAAGCTGTAGGAGGCCCACTGGCTGGACGAGGGAAGAGCCGCCCGGAGGAGGGTAGGTGGGGAACTGGAGTGCCTTGTTGGGAATGGCGCGTCTCCTCCTCTCTTCATCTTCGTCTTCTTCCTCGATGGGGGGGTCGCGTGCAAGTCTGCGGGGAGACGCAGGATCAGCACGTACGGCTCGGCCTTGCCTCTCTTGACGCACTTGGGTCTGCCGCTCGCTGGCCTCGGCGGTGAGGATGGCAGCCGAACGGCGCTGGGCGCGGAGGAGGGCGTAGCGCTCGTTTGCCGGCAGGCGCTCCTCTCCGTTTGCTGACGCGCCACCGGACACAGACACAGCCGATCCAGCTGAGCCGGCCGACTCGCGGTGGCCGTTGCGGCCTACGATTGGAGTTGCGTGTGGTCTCGTCGGGCGGGGCGCCGTAGGCGTAGCTGGGCTGGGGGACGGCGAGGTTGACATAGGAGGTGCGGCGCCTGCTGCCCGAGGAGCGGTTGGAGACGTCGTCGGCGGCATCGCCGTCGATGGAGTGGGAGACAGAGCGGCGCCAGGGCGCAGCGCTCTCGGGTGGCTCGGCCATGTTGGGGGCGGAGGTGGTGGAGCAGACGACGCGTTTGCTGCTGCCGAGCTGCCAATCCTACACCCTGCCCGTCGCGTCCGGCCAAACACGCAGATGTGGCACACTGGCCCGCGCACCTGCCCTTACGTACACATCTGCGTTGGGTCGGCGCGCCGCCCTGGCGTCCGTCTCTGCCCCGCCACTGCCACTGCCTGCCCTCGCCTTGTGTCGCTACGCACCGGCGAGGACTATGAACATGGAACTACAGTCACAACAGCCACTAGGGGGAGGAGCACGGCACCGCGTGCCTGCTCAGGTTCATGGGGTGGTGGTACAGATGCAGGGAAGGAGAGGGGGGGGGGTGGATATACGAGTGAGGGGAGGGGGGAAGCAAGGCGCAACACAGGCACTTCGAGACGGGCAAGAGCCCCCGTGTGGACGTCTAAAGCTTCCAGGGAGCAGCACAAGTACCGCCACTTAGAGCTTCTGCATGGCAGCAATGTCCGTCGACTGGACATAGTCCTCGCCGGCGGTCTCAATGCTCTCCTGCACGTCGTCCAAGGACACCTTGTCGTCCTCGACAACCAGGGTGATTTGGAGCTTGTGTACGCCGTAGCCAACGGGCACAAGCTTGGAGGAACCCCAGATGAGGCCCTCGCGCTCGATGGAGCGCACAGTCTTCTCCAGCTCAGCCATCGGCGTCTCATCGTCCCACGGCTTGACCTCGAGCGTGACGACCGACTTGGCCGGACCCTTGGGGCCCTTGGACGCCTTCTTCTTCTCGTACTCAGCCACACGCTCGGCCTTGACCCGCTCCGCCTCGGGGTCCACCTCGTCGTCCGAGCCAAATAGGTCGACCTCGTCATCGTCGTCCTCCGCCGCGGCCGCAGGCGCCGCAGCCTGGCCAACCCACCGGCAGCAGCGAGGGCCTGGGCAGCTGCGGCCTTGTCGCCCTTCAAGGCCGGGTGCTCAGCCTCGTACGAGGCAACATGGCCAAACCACCGGCCGACGTGAGGGTACTGAGCAAACATACCGGCGGCAACAGCTTCGTACGTCGCCACATCCGCCTGGGAGGGTTCAGCACTGTCAACAGAACCACAAGGTCAGCCAGTGCCATCCAAGAGAGGGATGGGGCAGGGTGGAAAGGTTCAGAGTGCCATAGAAGTGGTTGTCTTCACAGCAAGAAAGTCGCGGGGTCTTACGCCGCTGGGCTCGGAAACACGGACCACAGCATTAAGATCATCAGGCAGAGGAGGGAGGGAAGAGGGACACGTACCCGACCACGTAGGACTTGTCGGCGAGGAACTTGTCCAGACCGGCGAGGGCAGCAGCGTTGCTGAAGTCGGGGAGGGACATGCTGGCGATGGAGGAAGAGGTGGTGGAGGCAAGCGAGCGAGAGGGCGAGCGAGAAGGCGGTCTATAAATGCGCAGAGAGACACTGCCCGGGTGCGGCGGCGGTGAGGACGGGAGCGGCGCTTGCACTTTTTTTTTCTTCGTGAGCCCAGAGCCCAGCCAAGGCGGCGCGCGCCAGCAGCAGCGGCCTCCACATTCGATGATTTCGTTGCTGCTCGGTTTCGATTATGGAGGTTAGGGTTTCCGCCCCGCTCCTCAGCACGTGGGGGCAGTGATGTCACTATCACTAATCATTAATCATTGGTCACTTGCACTGTCACATTCATGTCACATGGGATGCGTGATTTACTATTTACTCATCGATCATCGACACCACACGTCACACGTGATAGGTCACGTGGTCCTGCACTGGGACCGCGGAAGCGCTGCCATTGCGAGGGTGGCCCCGGCGCGGAATCAACGACTGGGGCAGCGGTGAGGTCATCCCCGCACACATGTCCCTCCGCCGCCGCTGGCGATTGACACCTCCTATCTGCCGCCTGATCCTGCTTCCACCACCACCCTCGCCATGACTACCCTTTCTGCGCGATCCGCCCATGTGGACAAGGTCTTATCTCGCCCCGGACGTGAGTACTGCCTCTTCCTCCCGACGATGCCCACTCGAAGCTAACGGTCGTGTGTGTCCGCCTGCTCCCAGCCTGGACCCAGGAGGGATTCAATGCTGCTGCGTACGTGTCATGCGCCTGACAAGGAGGGTGCACGCGCTAACTATTTCCCCCCACCTCAGCGCCCGACAAGCGTTGCGTGATCAAGTGCGCGTCCTGGTAATCGGTGCAGGTGGCCTGGGGTGTGAGATCCTCGCCAACCTGGCCCTGAGCGGATTCAAGGAGATCGACGTGATTGACATGGATACCATTGACATCTCCAACCTCAACCGCCAATTCCTCTTTCGTGATGCCGACGTGGGTCGGCCCAAAGCTGTAGTTGCTGCTGAGTTTGTCCAGCGCCGCGTTCCGGGGACCAAGGTGAATGCGTACGTCCCGCCTTTCTCTGCTTCGTCCATGACACCCTCCCCCGGCTGACGTGCGGCCGATTTGCCAGGTACCATGGAAAGATCCAGGACAAGCCCATCTCGTATTATGCCAAGTTTCAGTTGGTCATCTGTGGGCTGGACAGCGTGGAGGCCAGGAGGTGGATAAACAAAACGTTGGTGGGCATGACCCAGGACCATCCTGACGATCCCGACATGTTCAAAGTCCTGATTGATGGGGGCACCGAGGGATTTCGAGGGCAAGCGCGTGTGATTCTGCCGACGATCACGAGCTGCTACGAGTGCTCGCTTGATTTGCTCGGTCAGCAGATGGCGTTCCCGATCTGCACCATTGCCAATACGCCGCGGTTGCCTGAGCACTGCATTGAGTGGGCAGCGGTGCTGCAGTGGCCCAAGGAGATGGGTGAGGATAAGAAGATTGATGGGGACGACGCTGACCAGATCAGTTGGTTGTACAACAAGGCCCTGGAGCGTGCACACGAGTTTGGCATTGATGGAGTGACCTGGTCGTTGACCCAGGGCGTAGTCAAGCGCATCATCCCAGCCATCGCATCGACCAACGCGATTGTCGCTGCGGCGTGCACACAGGAAGCGCTCAAGTTCGCCACCTCCTCCGCACCGTATCTCAACAACTACATGATGTACACTGGCAATGCGGTGTGTACACGTACACCTACCCCTACGAGAAGCGGGACGACTGTCCCGTCTGCGGCGGCACCACGCGGCAGATTCTGGCCCAACAAGGCTGGACCTTGGCTGATCTCCTGGCGTATTTGGTCGAACAGGACGACTTGGGCCTGACCAGTCCGTCCCTGTCCACCTCGGCGGGGACGCCACTCTACTTCCAGCGGCCTTCGCCCTTGGAGGCACCGCTACGGCCCAATCTGGACAAGTGCCTGACCGACCTGCTTGCCGCGGACCTGGGCCCAACAGAGGCTGGAGCACAGTCGGTGACAGTGTCGGTGACAGATCCCAAGTTGCCGATCCGCCTGGACGTGGAGCTGGTCTGGGCGGCGTAGCGGGGCCAGAAATGCATGACCGATCTGTCAGTGTTACATGTTCCGACGCTGAATGTCCGGCGCCGGCTGCGGCCACTGGCGGCGGTGTAGGCGGTGCGCGCGGTTACGTCAGCCCGCGGGGGGTGGCGGTGGGGGTAAGCGGTGTGGAGCAGGCCAGTGGGAGGCTATCCTGGGCGCACCGCAGCGGAGGAGGGGCGGCGGGGCAGGCAGCGCAGCGGACGCCGAGGTGGACACTGGCCGGGTGCCCTGTCGGCGCGGCGCGACACGTGGCAGCCCAAGTGGCGCAGACGAAGCTCCGGCCAACGCAACTGACAGGCGAGCGACCGCCGACCCCCGCCCGCCCGTCTGTTCCCATCCCCAGCCACCATCACCCACCCCCACCCCGCCTCTCCCTCTCCTCCCGCTTACCTCTCACCATGGGCGACCACATCCGCGACGAGGAGCTCCAGCCTACCCAGACCCAGGGCTTCAAGGTCGGCGAGAAGAAGACGCTCGACGAGTATACCCAGCTGGACGCCAACGACGACTCCCTCAACAAGTGGAAGGCTTCGCTCGGCATCACCGGCGACGCCAAGGCAGTCGGTGGGCCCAAGCTCACTGTTCACACCCTCGCCCTCGAGTCTCCCTCTGCCCCCGGCGGCAGCGTGCAGATCAGGCTCGATGGATCCCCCGAGGCGCTGGAGGCACTGCGCAAGCACCCTCTGTCCATCAAGGGGGCGTCGAGTACAACATTGCCATCACCTTCTCTGTCGGTGCCACCGTTCTCTCCGGGCTCAAGTATCTCCATGTGGTCAAGCGCGCCGGTGTGACGGTGGACAAGCTGGAGGAAATGATTGGCTCCTATGGCCCTCGGTCCGAACCCTACACCAAGCGTTTCATCACCGAGGAAGCCCCATCCGGCATGCTCGCTCGCTCCGGCACCAACATCGTCCGCAGCAGGATCATTGACGACGACGGCAATGTCTACACTGACTTTACCTGGTCGTTTAAGATTTCCAAGGAGTGGAAGTAAGTGGGGTGACCTTGCTTTTGCGACACAATACTTCTTCCCTCTTTCCCCTCTCCTCGTACCTCCATGCACTTCTTGGACCGCCAACTCGGTCATTTCCTCGCCTCCCCTCAGCACCTTGAACTCGCTTTGTATCATTTTTACTTGGGCAGAGAACAAACGAGTGAACGAGGGTGACGGCGGCAGAGGCGTCAAGAGCCATGACGAGAGGGTGTGGACCGAACTGGATGCTCTTCCAAGGTGTTTATCTCTCACCCCTACCCTCCCGATTTCCCACTAGCCAGCCTGTGATGGTATGGACCCTCTGTTGCCATCTTTCTTTTCTAGTTGTGCGTGTTTCTTTTCCGTTTCCACTCTTCCCTCTTCTCCCTGTCCCCCGCTTTTCCCTCTTGTTTTTGGCGCTTTTTGCGTACCGCTCTCACCCAATCCAACATAACACGTTTGACCATGCCTGCCGCCGCACGTCCACGATAAGGCGCGGGGGCTAAACACTGTCAATGGCACCGGTCTGCCACCCGCTCCTGTCGGTTGCCGGATGGTCCAAGGTTGGCCAATGTGGATTGGGCGTGACGCTGCCATCCCATAGGCGTGCTGTGAGCACTACTAGTTGAGTCGGGGTTACTCCATATATGGTTAGTTCCCACGTTGCCCAGCTCCCCCGCCCTCGCAACGAAACAAAGAGTTTCGGTGCATTTGAATGGGGCATAATGGAGAGGCGAGGGAGTGATGGAAAAGGGGTCATACGCAGTGTGGGAGCTGGGGATGACCGACGGCAGCAGATCGTATAGATGTGGTAAAGGTTTTGGCAAAACACGCGGCAGAGGGGAGAAGGGATTGGGGGGAGGGGATGAGGCAGCCAGAACGGAGACAGGCGGGAGGGGGGAAGGGGAGGGGTACGAAGCCCCAGCTCGTCTGTTTGCTATGCATCTTATGCTGCCTTCAGTGACAAAAACAAGCAATCAAGGCGGTGGGGCAGGCGGCACCAACCAAGGCTGCCAGCCCGCTCTAACAAACACAAGGCATAGCGGGGCAAAATGGCAATTGATTAAAGTGATCAACGTAACCAACCGTGAAAGTGGCAAAGACCCCGCCGCGCGCGGAATGGAGCAAGCAGTAGGGTTGCTTTGCTTATCGCCCTCTCCGCCCACCCACTCCGCCCCTGTCTAGCGGCAGAGTGCCTTGTGCCCCCACCGCCACCGCCTGTCCCCGCTTCCTCCACCCCCCTCCCCCAGCCCATGCGATCCAAGTTCAAGGAAGAGCACGCGTTCGAGAAGCGTCAGGCGGAGGCCCAGCGCATCCGCGCCAAGTACCCGGACCGTATCCCCGTCATCTGTGAGAAGGCGGACAAGACGGACATCCCGACGATCGACAAGAAAAAGTACTTGGTCCCCAGCGACCTGACTGTGGGCCAGTTTGTCTATGTCATCCGTAAGCGCATCCGCTTGGCGCCCGAGAAGGCAATCTTTATCTTTGTCGATGACGTCTTGCCTGCGACCGCGGCGCTGATGAGCGCGATCTATGATGAGCACCGTGACAAGGACGGCTTCCTCTATGTGTCGTACAGCGGGGAGAACGTGTTTGGAGAACAGGACGATGCGCTAGCTTCGCTTTGGTGCGTCCTTCCGCTCCGCTCCGCTTCTCCCCTGAGCCGCCCTGATGGGCATGCATGACTAACCAGCACCTTGCAGACGCCCGCGCGGTCCTCCACCCCCTCTTATGCGTCAAGTTGTTACTTCTCTCCGACCGTCCTCCTCGTCCCGGCTCAAAGCTTGTTTGTACAATCTACCCCTTCCTCCTTTTGACTCCGACACAGACGTGTCTTGCGAATGTGCGTCCGCGTATGTAGATGGTGGGCATGGGATGCGATCTGTTGGAATATTTACGTTCACCCCTACTTGGCACAGCTGCCGAACGTGATCACCAACCGCCGCATCTCTCACGCTGCATCTAACTCGACCAGGGAAGAAGGAGAATGGCGTGGGAGGTGGGGTATACATAGCGTGGGTACCAGTTAATTCCCGGTTACGCCGAGGAACTTGATCAGTCGCCGCATCCACGTCACGCTCTCCGCATGCCGTTTCCACTCCAACAGGGCGATGACGTCGGTACAGAACTCCTCGTGCAACCCAATCTCGTCGAACCAGGTGTTGAGGTCGACGGTGAGTGCGAGCGAGTGCTTGCCTCGCCGCGCATAGTGGAACTTGTACGGCGCCCATTTCCTCAGTAGGTTGGTCGAGTTGCGCAAGTCTGACCCGTCTGGTACTTTTTCCCCATTGGGTAGGATCGGAGGGAGGATCCGGATCTGCTCAATAGACCGATTGGATGGTAGAAAGATCATGGGAACCAACATCAATCCTCGGTCTTTTCGATGGATGGCAACCACCCACGAGCAGCTTGATGCATCGGCTTCTCCGCGTCGGGACGACCAAAGTTGAGCGTCGGTTGCTCGTTGCTAGGTACATTGACAAACGCAATCCGAAACGCATCCAGATGCACATGAATCGTTCCATCCTTCCCAGTGGCTTACTGAGATGCACGTACTTGGACCCCACTTGTTCGCGCATTCGCCAGGGACCAAGACCCTTGCGGTACACACGCACAATCGCCCCTTGGACCGCATCGCCGAGCCATCGCTCTCCACCACTGGCTGCATGGCCATGATCTGGGCCGGAGTGGGGCCTTCGGCCGTGGGCGCCGTCACAGCGCGCAGCGGGGCTTCCCATCGCTTGATCAGGCGCTGAGCGGCATTCAGCTTGGGGAAACGCATTTGGGACGCTTCCTTGTTGGTCTTGACCCGTGCCAGCTTGGTTTTGCGCTGGTCGATCTTCTTGATGTTGGGTTTGGGGATGCCCAAGTTGCCGCTCTTGTACGCTTTGAGAAAGGCACGCCAGGAGGAGAGCATCGAGGCGTGCCGGCAGGCGCCAGCGGCCGCACGCGCTGCGAGACAGGGGAGCGGGGGGGTAGGCCGTACAGCGCGCAGGGGGGAGGGGGCGCACCTCATCCCCAGCAGGAGCGAGGGTCGGGGGGTGGGGCATGGACGGCGTAGAAAGGAGAGATGGGACGTGGGGGAGTAGAGGGACGTGGGCGTGGAGGCTGGCTAGGCAGTTGTGGTTGGTGGCACTGCCGTTCTTCCCTGGACACTTTCATCTTCATCCATCCTCGAGCTTCGCACCACGCCCATTTTTTTCCGACCCCATCGGCTTGAAATATTGTGGCCCCCGGGTCCAGCTTCAAGTTTCAACGTTCAACCCGCAGGTGCTTTGTGACATCGCCATGCTGCCGTTGTCCTTCTGTGAAGAGTCACGTGGTGTGATGAGTGACGCATTGATGACGGCGAAATGCAGCGAGTAGACAGGACTTTTTTCTCTCTCCAGCCATCTCTTACTCGGGAAGACTTTAAGAAGGAGCCAGCCTATGGGTTGCATTGTATGAAGGGCCGGTAGTTGAAACTCGACAAAAAAAGGGGTCCGCCCGGGATCGAACCGAGGACCACCTCTACGAGTTGAAACACCCTAAAGAGGCATGATACCACTACACCACGAACCCGGTGTTACAGGTGTCCCGAAGGTCTTGTTAACAAAAATGCGGAAAATCCCAAGCAGTTTTCCTACTTGCTTTCTCAACTCCACCGGCGATGCCGAAGCCACGTAGGTGGCAGATGTGCGTGTGGCAGAACACTGAGGAGCATTGGCCCTTGTTCTGTATGGGCCAGAGAGAGATAACCACAAGAAGAGCAGCATCTTGAGGTTCGGCCTGAGTCTCAAGTCGATCTGAAGGGCGAGGCGTGATGGGTGACGGTGACAGGTGACGCGTGATGCGTGACGCGTGACGCAACACCCACTTCTCACTTGTCATTCCGCCGTCTGGGGCGGCTGGTTCCGCGCGGGGCCGAGGCCAAAACTTCTTGGCCAGACGCAACGCTACGAGCGGACATCACTGCGAGCACGATGGCGTTTCTGAGCCGGCGGACGGTGCTGCAGGCACGCAGCAGCCTGCCCTCGATGCCGCTCCTGGCGCGCAGCCTCCACTCGCTCCCGCCCTACCAGCCCCAGATCGCACCCGAGCTCGGTGGCGCCGCGCCCCTTCCTCAGCCGCGAGGCTGTCCACCTCGTCGGCACCGTCTACCGCCAGGGCCTGATCACCCGCCTCAACCAGTCGATCCAGGGCACCCACATGGAGAACTCCCAATAGCCGATGTGGCCATTGACGCGGCCAGAACCCCAAGTACATCCACGCTTTTGGCTACGCCGCCGACCCTCAACAACGCCTTTTTCCTTCACAACCTTGTATGTCTTCCCCCCTCCCCCCGTCACGCCCCCCCCCCCCCCCCCGGTCGCCCCTCCTGCGTCCCACTAACACTCCCGTGCAGAAACGCAGGGCTGAAGGTGAGGCGCCTGCTATTCCCACAGGGAAACTGCGTGCGCGGATCGGCAGGACTACGAGTCGCTTCCGGCGTTCAAGTCGCAGTTCAGTGCTGCTGCCTTGGGCCTGGCCCAAGCTGGCTGGCTGTGGCTTGTGCGCGACCAAACTGGCCGCTGGGCATTTTCCCACCATCGGCCGGTCGACGTTGCGCTGGTGAGCAAGCAGAGCAAGCGTGGCCTGCACGACTTTGAGGCGACCTTGATTGACACCCCTCCGCAGGAGGAGGAGGCGGCGCCCTCGTCGCCCGCGGCCACTATGGCTCGGCCGAGCCCCAAGCCAACTATGTTCCCTTTGCTCGTCTTGCCTCGGCGCGGGACAAGTCCAAGGTAGGCCAGGACCTCACTCCCCTCTTCTGCATCTCGCTCCACGAGCACAGTTGGCTCCCCGATTACGGCATCTGGGGCAAAGAGGACTACCTGGTCAACTTTTGGCACAGCCTCGACTGGGACAAGGTCAGCAAGGCCTATTCGCACGTCCCCATTGTGGCTCCGTCCAAGGAGGCGTAATTCTCTCCGGTAGGTTGGAACCAATCCAACGACGGTTCTGCTCCTGCAAACAGACTCTGGTCGTCACAGATGAGTACAGGCGAGGTCTTCCGCAGTCATCTATAGGGGACTGATTATGTGGAAAAGGAAGACGGGAAAAGGCAAAGTGCATTTCACCCACCTCAAGTGGGGCAGTAGAGGGTATAAATGGGGACGACAGTTGGTTACCAGTCGCAGGCGCTGGCAAGCAGGCGGGCAATACGCTCCAGGCCCTTGCGGTCCTCCTCGTCAAACCCTTCCAAGGCTTCACAGTCAATGTCCAGAACACCAATGATGATCTCGTCCTGGTCTCCACGCCCCTGCCAGTCGACCAGGTCAGAGGCCAGCTCGGCCTGATGGGCCTTGCTCAGCGCACTACGCGAAACAGTAACCGGCACAACGATTTCCGACAAGGAGGCACTGTCACAAGCAATGTGGCCCGCTGCAAAAATGCGTTAGTAGAATGCCCCAGGGGAGGGGGGTGGGGGGTGGGGGGGGTTAGACGCACGGTAGGCATGGGTACTGGGCACAATGACGGTGCGCGGCGGAAGGAGGGCGCTTGCGTCGGCACAGACCCACGTCCGGGACCGAGGCGATCTGCTGGCAAGCGGGTAGGCCGCAAAAGGGCCAGGAGCAGCGTCGGCCGCTTGACCTGGCCACGGGGAGAAGTTGGGGCGAGGATGGGAGAAAGGAGGTAGAAGCCAGCCCAGTTGATCGTCTTGGCTTCGTAGCCCGGGGTAAGTTCGGCCAGACGCTGCTGGAAGCGGTTGAGGCCAAAGTAGATGAGACTCGAGGCGTTGGCTAGGTTGGACACCCAGCTGCGTTGGCCATCGACCAGACTTTCGATGGAGATGAAGAGGTGCTGTAGAAGCCTCCTTGGTGCGGATGTGCTCAGGGATGGAAGCAGCGTCGGCGTGGACCATGGTGGATGGGGGGGGAGGGAGGAAAGGTAGGCAGCCGGAAGAAAAAGAGCAAAAGAGCAAGCTAGAAGAACGGCAGTGGGACGGTGCGGACCGGAAGGTAATGACGCGCAGAGCGGTGAGCAGAGACCGGAGTGGCCGAAGCAATGATTCGCAATGGGTGAACTAGTGACTGGTGCACGCTGACGTCTAGCTGGATGGGAGCGACTGGTGACCAAAATATTTCGGGTGCATTTTAAGTCCGCTGGTTCGTGGCTGCGCGCCACAGTGGCGCCGAGCGCTAGCACGCCATCCTCTTTTCCTGCCCAGCCGCTTTTCTTGTCCCAGTGCACGGGCCGGACGGGGGCAGGCAGCCGCCCCCTCCGCAGCGCTTGGCGCCGTCTCGGTCGTCCCGCCTCTTCTGTTTGTGGGCCATGTCTGCCTTGGCTCGCTTAGGCCGCGTCCGTGGGAGCCCACGCCGGTCGTCGTCGCTGCTCCGCCGGCACATGCCTCGCGTCCAGCCAGCGCCCGCCTTCCTGCCGGCCGCCTGCCCAAGCCGCCGACGGGTGATGGCGTTGCGTCCGCCGTCCCCTCGCCGCTGGGCGTCTGCACCGCCGGCACCGCCTCGCCGTCTTCCCCTGCGTCGATGCAAACGCCCAGAGGGAGGCGCGCCTGCGGTCCCAGGGCCCCGTGCTCTTCGACAGCGCCCGCGCCGGCCCGGCATACCGCGATCCCGTCCTGGGAAAATGCGACGACCCAAACGCCCAACAAGGAGCCCACCTACACATCCAACCACTCGGGCTACCGCACCTACCTCCATTCCGAGCCCTACCGTCGGACTATGGCGGGATCCTGCCCCAGTTCCAAATCGCGTACGAGGGGGGAACGCTGAATGAGGCGCGAGACAATGTGGTGCTGCTCCACACGGGCTTGAGTGCCAGCTCGCATGCGGCCTCCACCGAGGCCAACCCGTCACGCGGATGGTGGGAGGACTTCCTGGGCCCAGGTAAGGCCGTGGACACCAACAAATACTTTGTCATCTGCACCAACGTCCTCGGCGGCTGCTACGGCAGCACCGGCCCCTCTTCCCCGTACCTGCTGCCGCTGGGTCCCCAGACGCCGGCGCATGGGGCACACGCTTCCCCATCCTCAGCTTGTTTGATATGGTCCGAGCCCAGTTCTTCCTTCTGGATTCCCTCGGGATCAGCAAGGTGTATGCAAGTGTGGGCAGTAGCATGGGTGGCATGCAAAGTATTGCGGGGCCCACCTCTTCCCCGAGCGGGTGGAACGCGTGATCAGTATCAGTGGCTGTGCGCGATCGGGACCGTCGAGCGTAGCGCTGCGGTATGCGCAACGGAGCGTGATCATGGCCGATCCCAACTGGAACCAAGGCTTCTACTATGGTCCGGGCCAGATCCCTCCCCACACAGGGATGAAGCTGGCACGACAAGTGGCCACAATAACGTATCGCAGTGGTCCGGAGTGGGAGCAGCGGTTTGGTCCGTCGTCGTCGCGCGGCCCAACCGAACGTTTCCCCGCCGGCGGCCTTGCCTGCCATCTCGACCACCCCAGCCACCGATGCGGCGCGACTGGCGGAGCAGGAGGCGCCGTTTGAGGCGGACCCGGCCCTGTGCCCGACTTTTTGATTGAGACCTACCTTGACCACCAGGGGAATCGTTCTGCTTAAAGTACGATGCCAATTCGTTGATTTATGTGAGCAAGGCGATGGACTTGTTGACATGAGCGACTTGTCCTGCGCGACTTGGAACGACGAAAGGAGATGCGGCGCAAGATTGAAGAGGGCATGCCGTCGGAGCAAGCCCTGGCGGAGATGCAACGACAAGCCGAGCAGGACGACGCGGATGAAGACGAGGGTGGGACCAAACCCTCTCCCGCTCTTCGTCGCGCGTACACGCCGCCAACACATATCCACCATTACCTCCCCCGCTGCTCATGCATATGTTCCTGCCTTGGCCCGCGGCCTGGCCAACTTGCGTACCAAACCCACCCTTATCATTGGCGTCCAGTCCGATGTGCTCTTCCCCGTCGGCCAACAACGTGAACTCGCCGAATGTCTCCGCATGATTGGAAACGACAGGGTCAGCTACTACGAGCTCGACGCGCCGTACGGCCACGATAGTTTCCTGTATGTACTTCCCCCCTTCCCCCTGCCTCATTGGTGGGTATCCTGCTGACCCAGTCTCTAGACTCGACGTGGCCTCGGTTGGCACGACCGTACGTGGTTTCTTGGGCTGAATCATCTATCTCGTTGGCTACGACTCGCATTGGGACAGAGCATGGGGTATCTAATAGTCGTCCAACAATGTCGCATCGTGCGGCCCTAGTTCGCTGAGCCAAGGCAGGGGAAAATCTTCTTGCAAACCAACCAACTCTCCTCGGGATCAGCCTTGGCATCGGGTAGTTCGGCTTCCAGCAGCTCCTCCATAGCGTGCATGTAGACCTCCTGTTCCTCTTCGGAGCGAGGTAACCTTCCATCTCATCGGGCTGGAACAAGACCTGGTCCAGTTCGTCGGGGGCAGCTTGTCCAACGCGGCCCAATTGGTGATTCCGCGCAACGAGGCAACACTCGGCTTGGGCGCGGGCTGCGGGCTGGTCGGACGTGGGGGGCAAACAAGGAACCGACAAGATGGAGGGAACTTGTCCTCGCGCGCGCTGTTCCGAGAGACGACACGAAACGATAGCTGGCGCGTACCGGATCAGATCGGACCGCGAAAGCGAAAGCGAAAGTGTACCGGTCGGTGGTGTTGGGCACAGCAGCTGGCCGACTCGGTTTGGGTTGTCCAGAACGAATCACGACCGCGCACCTTGGTCCGTTGGACCCGAGCCGCGCAGGCGTCGGATGCACCCAGGGCAGTCCCACGGCAGCTGCGCGAAGCGAGCGGAGTGTAGCAGTTGCGATTTCTTCAGTACGCTGAACGTTACCGGTCGTTCCTCCGGCCCGAGAGAGAAGCGAAGAAATCGACTCGGCTGAAGGAGCGGTGATGAGGAGGTTCATCAGCTCGGTCATGGGCTCGCGTTGGAGCGGATGACCATGACATACTTCAAGCGCGAGCCCGAGACAGCTCAATGCGGACGTAAGAGGATCGCGCCGAAATGCAACGGGTTCCATGCCAGGCGAAGAACCAAGCCCGGACCCAAAGAGTTCCGCCAAGTCCATAGCTAGCGACTCGGCTCGTGCTAGGTCCATACCAGCTACCACCTCAGTAGCCGACACGAGCCCGGAAGCCGCCCGACGCGTGCGTTTTCGCGCTGGAGACGAAAGCGTACCCTGCACCGCCTTTAGCCGGGTAACGATCCCGGGAATCTCCGTACGCGGGTCGAGCGTGGCAGAACGGGGAAAAGTGGGTGTAGATATACGTGAGGAGGAGATACTTGGCCTGGATGTTGTACGCACTCGTCTCGGCCACTACGGCCAAAGGGTCAAGCGGAACCCAGTGGTTGTGCTGGTACAGCAGGGCAAATACAGCGGCAGCAAAAGCGCGTTGCCGTGACCCTGGATGCCCCACGGAGCTTAGCATGAACAAGGGCGTGCGTGGCTTGGGGCGGCAGGCTGCTGTCGGTTAGCACAGGACGTCGTCGCGGCGGCACTCAAACGGGCCACAATCGATTCCTCTATCTTGACCTCGGTTGTCGTGCCAGATTCGGTCCGAACAGACGATAGGCCGTCTTGCCTTTCGTCCCGCGCGCGCACTCGAGCACCATGCGTTCCGCCTGCGTCTGGAGCGCGGGCGAAAGCGATCCGCCCACCGCCGGCACACGCGCAGCGAGGCGGCCGATGATCTGGCGGATTTGCGTCGCAGCATCGGCATGTGGAACGAGGAGACGTACTGGGTACGCGCCCAGGTACGCGTGCGGAACTGGGACGAGGCCAGCACGCCCCCCACGCCCACAGGAGCGACTTGGCGAGTGCCCGTGCCGTACTGGGCGTCAAACGCGGCTCGTACTCGGTGCGCTCGAGAAAGAAGCCGCATGCGGGGCAACCGAATTGCCCTCCTCGTGCACCAGAGCGGGGTGGTCAACGCACAGCGGCAGCAGCTGCCGTGCAGCTAGGTGGTAGTGGTGGTAGTGATCGGGCGGCGGTGATGCAGATGGGAGGCGTTTAATTACTTGCGCTGGGCAACACCCAGCTGGAAGGACCAATTTCAAAACCAAATGTCGGCGCACACCAGTCCCTGTTGCACCGATCTCTGTTCTGTGGCAGACTAACACAACACGTCAAGCTTCAAGGTGACCATCGAGAAGATCGACTCAGGCCAGCAGGTGCTCTGCATCGTCCAGTCCCTTTATACTGCCAAGTCACTAATAGTCAGGGACCTTTGCCCATGGCCCAGCGCCTCCCACACGTCCTAATAGACTGGGGCATCTGTTACTGGGAACAACAAGCTTAGAGCAGGAAGGTATTACGATTCTGTCGCCTGGGTTACATGGAGGAGATGAGCGCGGGGACAAGGCGGTCGTTTTAGTTGCGTGCTGCGCGAGGAGCCAGGTCAGTAGCGGTAAGAACAATGGAGGGTTATAGAGAAGCGGGACGACGTACCTCCCAATTCGTGAATCTGGCGCTCCGAAGCAGCGATCGAACGTTCCAACAAGAACGTCAGGAGGCCCACGCCGGCCGAGATGGACCACCAAGCAGCATTGTTGTTGCTGCCAGCGCCAAAGACCATAAGCGGAAGGGGCAAAAGAAGGATCCAGAGGAAAAAGACATACATCACCCGCGGCGCCACGGTTTTGACCACCAGTTCCTGCGGTGGGCGAATGCCATCGGGACCGGCCTTGCCCGGTGCCCACTTCATCGTCGACAAAGTCTCCACAACAAAGTCGGGCGCAGTACCAAACGCATGCGGTTGCGCAGGGAACGCGAACTTTTTCCTCCGGCTCACCACGAAGCGCACACCCATCGCGTCGGCAATCTCCCAGGCCAGCGCGTAGAGCAGCGTTCCTTGCACGCAGAGGAAGAAGAGGTAGAAAGGCAGGGCGGGGAGGTAGAGAAGGTCATCGAGTGTGCCCGTATGCTTGCCATGGAACATGGTGTATGCATCTGGGAGTGGGTGCCGAGGATGTAGGAGGGGATGGGGGTCAAGTAGAGCACAAACGTGCTGAGGAGCAGGACAAGCGAGACAAAGCGGTAGCGATAGGCGATCTTGCGGCTACGCGCACTCAGGCGCTCGATGGTGGCGTGCTGGACTGCAGCACAAGGAAGAGGGTCAATCCATACTGCTACTGGGACGCAACGCGCGCAAGACACGACGGCCAACGTACCGGCAGGGTCGATGCCGCTGGTGCCGATAGGCGCTTCGTCGAGCACGGCGAGTGGGTCGTCGGTGGTGGACGCGTCATACTCGGGACGGGGAGCAGGGCGGGCACGAAGAGAGGACATGGTGGTGGGGATGGGATGGGAGCAGCGACCCGACGGGTGGCTGTGGTTTTCTTCTCGAGGGGCAACTAGACAGGCCGCTTCGAGTTTCGAAGGAGCGCGCCGCGCTTGGAGGGCTGCGCCGGCGCTTCAACACAATTGCCTGGACCCGTGGCGCTCACGCGCAGCCAGCGGGCAGTCAGTGACTGGTCCCTTGCGGCGGCCCTCGCTGGGTACACGTAAGCGCCGCCCTCAATCTGCGCCAAACGCAAGTAGGTTGCAGCGTTCGCGTTCAAACCTTCAGATCTCAGAAGCGCTCGTCAAATTAATCCAAGTCGTGTCAAACTACACCCCCGCAACCCTGCCAGCCCCACTCAGTACTCAGTACTCATTCATCCATCCTCGGCCTCCCCCCTCTCCGGCCCCACGACACCCGGCCCCGGCTCTACCCTCCGCCCGCGACCGATGCAAGCGGTCGGGCGACGAGGAGCGGTGGCGGCCGTGCGACCGCTCGCTTGGCCCGTGCCCCCCATGGTGCTTGCGGGTGCGTGCGATGATGACGGGAGCGATGTGACCCCTCCTTCTCCCCCGCCGCCGACCGGGGAGCATGAGAACGCGGCGCGTGCACGTGCTTCTCGTCCTATGGGTACGCGAGTGGCTGTCTTCCTTGGACCGGCGCGATCGTTCCTTGTGCCGCGACGAGCGCTCCTTGGTGTCACGAGAGCCGTGTTCCTTGCTTGTGTGGCGATGGGAACGGAGTGGGCGTGGCTGTGGCTGCGGGGGCGATGAGAACGAGAACGAGAATGAGAATGAGAATGAGAATCCGAATGCGAACGGGAATGAGGATGAGAATGAGAATGGGACCGGTGCAGACTAGACCGCTTCTTTTCCTGTGATGGAGAGGAGGAAGTATTACGAGTAGACTTGGACCGATGGGAGTGGCGACGCTGCTCCTCTGGGCTGCGTAGCAAAGAAGGACTGCGTCTCCGCTTGGTGCCCCCCGTCACTTGCTCCACCTCACCTGAGGCGACGGGCTCCGCACCTCGGCTCGATCCTGCCCCTGCTCGCTCCGCTCGTCCTCCGAGAAGGAATCGGAGGTAGAGGTCGAGAAGCTGGCATGCATCGCAGCGGCAAAGCGGGATTCCTGATCGCGCCTCTTCTCATCCGGCGGCCTGGGCTCGTGCTGAGGAACAGGCGCGTGTGCTTGGGGGGGTGCCGGACCGGAAGGGGGAGCGCGCATGCGCTCCAACACGCGGTTGTGAGCATGAGTGTGTCGAACAATACGGGCCAAGTAGGTGGTGTCCAGCACGGGGGGCTCGGCGGGGGGAGGCGCGCCAAGCAGGCGGCCATCAGGTGTGTACGGTGTCCAAGCCATCCCAATCTTCCTCCCTACCGCTGCGACATGGTAGTTGCCCACAACCAGGCTGGCTAGGAAGCGTATGTCGGCGTAGGAGCAAAAGTGGCCACTCCATCTGTTCAATTGTGCAAACAACCATCGCGTCCCCCCTCGCAACCTACGCGGGATCCGAAAAAAATGGGGTCCGCCCGGGATCGAACCGAGGACCACCTCTACCAGGTATTAGAACCCTAAAGAGGCATGATACCACTACACCACGAACCCCTGTTGTTTTGCCTCTGCGAGTTTGTTATTTGATTCAGACACTACACTTAATCTTTGCCAACACGCCGTCCTCCCATCGATCAGGCACTTCATCAAGCTTATATAGATCCCATACCTTAGCTTCCCTGCCTTGCCTTCTTCTTCAGAGGTCTCGGACAAGATCTATCGCCACCCTCCACGGCTATATCACCTATGGTCTGATGTAGTGTGCCGCTTTTACAGACGGCATCGTGTGATCATAGGAGTACAACAAACGCATCGGGCGTTACTTGGTGCGGGACAGACTTGTGGAGTAGCGTGGAGAGAGGAAACGAGGGAAGAAAAGGAAGAAAGGGAGGGAGGAAGGCACAGAAAGGGGGGATCACCCCACCGCTTCCAACCGAGCTAGTACCTCATCAAACACTCAATCCTTCGCCTCCTCCTCCGCCCCGCCAAAAGGCCCTCCATCCAGCGGAGGATCCACTTCCTCCCGTTCGGCGCGTACGACCTGCGGCTGTACCCGGGCCATATCCGCATCGGGCAATGGCTTGATCGTCATGGGCCGGTGCAGGTTCTGGGGTAGCGCTCCCTTGCACGAGCAGAAAAAGGGTCCCTCTCTACGGGGAGCGGGCCGGTAAGAGAAGACGAGGGGGATGCGCGGCGGGACACGCAAGAGGGGCAAGGAGGATTGGAGACAAGCGAAGTGCTTGCCATATCTTGGGTAAGGTCATCGAGCTTGCGTTGCGCCAACGTTTCTTCCAGCCGCTCCATCGACTGAACAATATAGGCACGACACGTGGGTGACAAGGCCTGGCGCAACAGGGTGTGGAGCCGGTCCAACTTTTGTTCAAGATGCGGGGTCGCCAGGTCGGTTTGTTTGCGCCGAGGCAAGAATACCGATGCGCGCGCACGTGCTCGGCTCGTCTGTGCCCGCGTGGGCTCGGGGGCTGCACTGGTACCTGCCGTGGTGGGAGAGTTGCGTCCAGAGACGGAGGCACAGCCGGGAGAAAGGCCAAGGGGACTGGAAGACTGAGTAATAGACATCGATGCCACGCACGCTTGGTGGTCTGAGGGACGTGTGGGTGTGATGCGGGAGGGGGCAGGCCGAAAAGCGTGGGAGGCAATGGAGGCAGTGGGGAGCGGGAGCAGGGTGTTAGGGGGCAAGAAATGCGGACGCGGCTGGTTTTATAGCATCGAGCTCTGGCGATTCAACGTTAACGGTACCTACATTAAATGACGCCCATCGTCGTTCAGACCAAGGCGGGCGAGGCGGAGCAGACACTGGGCGGCTGCTGGGCCGGGGTGCGGTGGCCCTAGGCCTTGGGCCTTAGGCCCAATGCCATGCTCACAGGGTAGGGTTAGGGCACCGCCCGAGCGCTAGGGTTACCCCGTCTGTGCCACGTCCTGGGCGGCAGTCGCTCCGCCACGCCGTCGGCCCACGACCAGACGGCTGCTCGCGATGCGTTGGCTGCCCTTGGTGCTGTGCGTCGCTGCTGTTGCTGCCGCTGGCCAGGCCCAGGCCCAGGAGGTGCCACAGGAAGAGGCCGACGTGTACACCTCCTCCACCGCGTCCACGCCCCGGGCACCTCCACCGCCTGGGCCCCCGCGCCCACCTCAAGCTCCTCGCCGACGACCCAGAGAAGGCCCAGGCACTGTACCGCGGTCTGGCCGGCGCCGACGAGTGGAACGCCCTTCTCGCCCAGGCCGAGGCGAAGAGCTTGTACCAGCTTGCCCTCGTCCCTGGCGCATGGGAGCAGCAGTTCGCCCACCTCGACCACCTTCCCCCCTGCCGCGCTGACCAGCACCAACTTGTACGTCCTCTCTGCCTCTGATATGGCCAATGCCCGTTCGCAGGAAGGAGCAGGATGCAATGTGACAAACAGAGCAAACTGACACGCTTGCAGTGCACGTTGACCAGTGCTGCGCCACATGAAGTGACCGTGGTCGCCACCCCGCTGTCCGAGGAAACACCATTGACGCCTGGCGATTGAGTATGCGGCGCAGGTCGAGCCCAGCGCCCTCGATGCCCAGGGCTGCATCAAGACCCCTGCCGAGTACCCAATCGAGTCCCCGGAGGCACTACGCGTGCGTGTCCGCCACCCCTCCAGGCCCGCTTGTACGTCCCCCTCCCCCCCGCGCGCGCCTGAAGAGCTCCCGGCCCCAGGCCCCAGGCCCCATACTGACCTAGAGGACGATACGAGCAGGCCGGCGGTACAGCTCAAGCCTGTGGAGGCGAATGAGGATGCGTCCAAACCAGTGGTAGATGACACGCCCGAGCCGGAAAAGACTTTCCTTCAGAAATACTGGATGTACATCATCCCCATCCTCATCGTCCTCATGACCAGCAGCAAGCCGCCTGAAGAGAAAACACGGGCGGGGACTAATTCGCCCCCCTCACATCTTACCACCCCCCGCTTGTTCTCGCTTTCGTTCTCGTTTTCGTTCTTGTTCGAATTTTGGGTCGGCATGCACCGGGTCCAGTTTGCCTCCCAGCTCGGGTTCGCTGGGTGGGGGGGACCATGCCCTGCCTCGAAAATGAATGGATGGTCCAAGGGGTGTTTATTGTTAGGGCTTTATGCTTCGGAGGCCCAGAAGGGTGGAGGGAGGGGAGAGTAGAGTCAGGGCTACCAGCACAACGCAGCAAGATGGGCACTAACGCAGGCAGAACGGTAGATAGAGAAAGACAGGATGCGGTGCAAGCCAACTTGCCAGACGAATAATGACAGGACAGAGGAGCCTTTCCCAGCAACGGCAATTAAAGGGGTTGTCTCGGTGGCAGTGAGGTAATCAGGGCGGCACCAACGACCACTCCGCTTCCTCCACTTGCCTTTCTATCGCAGTAGCAAAGTCGGGGAGAGGAGGAGCGGGTCAGAAGCCCTTCTCCTTTGACCCCTAGACGCGAAACGAGCATTTCTGCCACTCCTCTGCGACCCTGAACGCCCCGCGCACCCAGCCAACCATCAAGCGCAGGCGCATCACCAGCAGCGCAAGCGGGACCGGTGCAGGCCCATATAGATATTCACGCTCATTGCAAGTAGGAGAAGCGGGATACTGCCCGCTGGGCCTAAGGCCACAGTTCACCTACCCAACGAGCAGCGTTGGCATTTTCCAAGAGATGCCGTACACGTGCTTGCATAATTCATACCTGGGCATGTTGCTTGGCAACCTAGGTCACTGTCTCTCCCCATGACATACAACCGTTTGGGAAGGTTGCTGATGCAGACTCGATGTATAACTCTCTTTTGAGGGTACTTCGTGTCCGAGGAGGGGTGACGCTGTTGGTATCGAAACAGCGTCCGGAACTGATTACTACACTCGACATTGTAGTATTACCCTACCCTCTCTCATTCATCTTCATCTTCATCTTCATCTTCATCTTCATCTTCATCTTCATCTTCATCTTCATCTTCATCTTCATCTTCATCTTCATCTTCATCTTCATCTTCATCTTCATCTCATCTTTATCGCCATGACCATATTGGCACGTATGTGAAGTAGGGTCTTTTCTACTTGTTCCCCCAACCGACACCTGATTCTCCCCTATTGCCCTGGAGGCCTCATTTTCTCTTTCCTGAGAGCTTCCCCCAGACCCCCTTTTTTACACTGCAGACGTGCAGACGGGCTGTCCCTGTATGCCCGAGCAGCAAGTCCACTCAACATACCGTCAGCAACAAATGGAATTATGACATAGTAACCCGCCGCACCCCTCCCTGAACGGTCTGGCCTCAGTACCCCCTCTGTGTACCAGCATCACAGCCTTTGAACCGCGTATTACCCATAACTCACTGAGTTCTCTTCTAGTGCCGTGTCCAGCTCAGAAATGCCTTTCTTCACACACAGAGACCCCTTTGCCTCATCCGTGGGCAGGCTACAGCAATAGTGATGCGGTCGTGATGCTCGACGTCAGGAAGATACTTTAGGGCAGAAGGGACAACAGTGGCATCCAAGACTGTTGTTCTAAGAGAAAAAGGACGGTACACCGTAAAGACATGAGCACGCAACATGCACGGTCCTTTTCGACATACATTGCATCGAAGGGTCATTTTTGCCGTGCTCCGTTCAACACGAACCGTGGATGATTGACGGGCCTCTGCGGTAGAGGTCGTGCACAGCCCCGTTAAGGTTGAAGCCGTTTGTTAGTAGGATGGGGGACATCAGCTAAATTTGCAACTGATCTGAAGGGAACTTGTGCCTGTTTACAATGGGGCTTCCCCTTGCAACTGAGTACTGAAGCACTGATGGCTGATGCTCTGGCACATGCAGTTCCCTTGGCGACAGAGTAGGCTGATGGGCCCGCATATCCACAGGTAATTCCCCACCATTTAGATTGCACCCCAAAGGTGAGTAAACCGTATTCAACAGACCATTGCATTCTCAAAACAAGACTGTGGGCCACATATGTATATCACACCTCACAAAATGGCATTGGGTGCACTGAGAGCTATGCCAAAAAGAGCTTTTACCCTTATGTGGTGATCGATCTAATGTACCTTTTACGGTGAAACCAAAAACACTATCTCATCTTCAAGCTTCAAGCTTCATCGACTTCATATCAGGTCTCATTTCCGGTCCAGGGCCACTTATTAGTCGGACAGATGACTATAGCCCCAATAAGAACGTGTCCACATAAATTCCTCGAGGAATGTGAAGCGTCTTTTGAAGAGCTTAATAAAGGTCTGTCCAGCTGTCAACACATGAACATGCTTTTGTCACATGTCTTTGAGCCATATACCAGAAAGAGTTGTTCCGCATCTCATGTCGTTCGCAGCTCAAAACAGAATAGCTCTCGTCGATAGATTCAACATTTGACCTGCCAGTCGTTCCTTCTTGCAATGTCCTTCTCTCATATACATCCAAAGTCAGCCATGCCGCTACTGCGCCATCGATAGGCCTTGGAGGAAGTGTGGGGAGAGACATTGCTTTGAAACTGCCCAAATAACACCATTCCTTTACCACCGTCGTGTTATCATAACGACCGGAGGTGAAGGTGTGGCAAAAAATAATACTTTTGTCATGCCGTAGTGGTCGTATTGTTGGGCTATACTGCGGCGATACCGCGGCTGTCTTGAGGCAAACCCCGAGAGCCGGAGCCGCCTGAGCCTCGGGAACGTTGAGAAGGGTGAGAGGTGAGGTACTGTTGATGACGTTGATTATTGTGGGCGCTTAATTATTAGCGTGTGTGGTTATGAGGGCAGAGAAGAAGAGAGAGCAGAGATAAAGTTTTTGAAAGGTTTATTTGATTGGCGCGGTTAATATGTTGGTGTAGCAGGTGGGCCGAGAGAGTGGGTGCCGATCGGTATGGAGAAAGGAAGAAGGGCGAGGGTTGGGTGTGTTTTCGATTGACAACAATAGGGTGTGTTGGGCCCCGATCAAAGCGCTGGCATAACATAACACGTCTAGGCGCTGGGACAAAAAAGCCACCCAACAGGCAGTCGGCAGGGGACCGGGGACTGGGGACCGGGGACTGGGGACCGGTGAGTTCCAAGATGCGAGATGGCCGAGAAGTGAGATCTGAGACCCGAGTATCAACGTATAACCCAACATCCACGCTGCAACAAAAGCAAAACCTGCCATTCTGGGCATGCCACCCGCGGCACAGTGCGCTCGTGCCAGGTGCCGATCCTGGGCAATGTTATTGATGCTCGCATGCCAGTCCTTCCGTACCCTGCCGTACATCATCGATCATCCGACACGTTTTGCCGGTGGCCAAGGCAAGCCGAAGCAAATGTCGATCCCATTCGTCATCCGCCCCGCGGCCCCCAGCCTCCATTCCTGTGCCACTCGGTCTGAGTACCGAGCTCTCCTGAGCCGCTTAGCCGCTCAACCGCTCAGCCGCTCAGCGCCACCCCATTCCGCGCTTAAGCCAGCCCTCCCGCTATCCTAACCCAATTAAGCAGGTGTGCCGCGTGCCCATAGCCATCCCTTCCTGTAACATAGAATGTTGGGCGCACGAGGTTGACGGATCAGGGACACAGCCGAGCTGAGCATGGGAGCCTGAGATCGAGCCCCCGTCACTAATCACTAGTCGCTCTGGCTCGCTTCTGGATCTTTTCCACACGTCATCGCGTCATCCGTACTTGGATGGCTTCCTCTGGTGCTTCCTGTGCGCAGCACTAAGATCGAGGGCAAAATGATCTAGTACTACTGTCGATGTTCTTTACGAGCTTCTAGTATATTGTCAGTGCATGTCAGTCCTCAGTGAGGATCGAGGAGAGACATTTTACAGTGTCTCTCAGTCGGTTCGCCTGTCAGACTTACACATGTTACAGAGAGGGCCTTGTACTTAGTATAGCTACACGCCACTGCACACTGATCGTCTGCTGCCATCTAGCGACAAGAGTGAAACTTCGCAGAACAGCAGACGCCTATAGTGCCCTTGGGTTGACACATGCCACTATGCCAGCTACAGACCTTAGGTTCTGTACCTTATATTAGCACTGCGTACTCCACGTACAAGCGGCAGCTTCTTAGATCCCAACGTTCAAAAAGTAGACAAGGCAGGCAATCATCACTGAAGGAGCGGGCGCAGATCATCCACGGCCCAACTTCATGTTGCGCCGGCCCTGAGTGCCCAAACCTTTTGCACAATAAGAGAGGTCTGAGCGGTGCACGGAAAGCACGGGCTCACTTAGTTAGAAGGCGTGGAGGAACTGCGCGAATATGTTCAAGCTGCCATTTGGCCCCATTGTGTACTTGTTCCCATCATCACGTTCAACCACCTTCAAACCGCCCAGGATGATGCTTGAAGCAAGGTGTGGTTGGGACTTATAGACGAAATTTAAGAAAAAGTGTATATATAGACGGACTGGACCGTTGGTTCCCTCTCCCCCCTTCCACCACCCATCCACTCCGTCCTTTCCTCTTCGACGTACCCTGGACCCCTCTTCTCTCCTCATCACTCTCGCCTACCCAGCCACGACACCCTCTTTGACAATGAAGTTCACCGCTACGTTGCTACTTGGCCGTCGTATTGGTCCTGGCTTGCTCTGTCGAGGCTGGTCCCATCGCAACCAACGCCCTACACATCTCCGTCGCCAGGATGACATCCTCGATGGCGTTGCCAACGTGGTATCCTTGATGGCCAGATCAAAACAACTTCCAGCACTCATCGAAGCGCGACAACATTGGTGATGGTATTCTCAACGTTGGCGCTATTGGCGGAGAGGTAAACAACAACTTCCAAGGTGACAAGGGTGGCGACAACATCCTCGATGGCGTTGCCAACGTTGGTCTCCTTGACGGTCAGATCAACAACAACTTCCAGCATCTTCGAAGCGCGACAACATTGGTGATGGTATCCTCAACGTGGCGCTCTCGGAGGAGAGGTGAACAACACTTCCAAGGTGAAACGGTGACGATATCCTCGACCGGCATTGCCAACGCTGGCATTCTTCACGGTCAGATCAACAATGACTTCCAGCACTCGAAGCGCGACAACATTCTGGATGGAATTGCCAACGTCGGACTCCTTGGCGGTGAGATCAACAACAAAACTTCCGAAACTCCAAGGGGACAACATTGGCGATGGCCTCCTCAACGGGTGGCGCGATCGGCGGAGAGAGGAAGGTGAAAACCATTTCCAAGGTGACAACGGTGACGCCATCTCGATGGCCTTGGCAACGCTGGATTCTC
Organism: Moniliella sp. 'wahieum'; assembly: GCA_003971905.1. NCBI lineage: Eukaryota > Fungi > Basidiomycota > Moniliellomycetes > Moniliellales > Moniliellaceae > Moniliella > Moniliella sp. 'wahieum'. The sequence continues at coordinate 425,580 of RSEE01000015.1, forward strand.
ACGGTCAATCAACATATGACTTCCAACACTCGAAGCGCGACAACATTGGTGACGGTGTTGTCAACGTCGGTTTGGGCGGTAAGGTGACAACAACTTCCAAATCCGTAAGGCTCCGCCGCCCAGCAAGGGTCAGACCAACATCCTCGATGCCTGCTCAACGTTGGTGCCGGGAATGGTGAGGTCAACAACAACTTCAACTGAAAGCCTACCACATTCTTCTCTCTTGTTCCGACGAGTCGTTAACCCTTAGGTACGGTTACAATAATACACAAAGGCATTCTTCAATAGTGAAGCCATTCAAACAGCCTCGTTTTACCTCTTTCGGGCGTAACCTCAGGCCGCATCTTGGCAAGGGTGAGTGATGGGGGTTCTGCGGGCCACTGCATCAGTTCAACGTTCATGGGATGAGAGCTCTGTAGCCTGTTCTGCGCTGAGACACCTGACCATGCACCGGAGTGTGGCACGGCGAAAAACAAACCATCGTGTGGCGGAGGACATTGTCTCTCTCCTTCGTTGCAACCGAGGGCAGGCTCTTTGAAGTTTGAAGCTTGAAGAGAGGTCTACAGGGACCTGACGCTGGCTTTATTTTACTGTGAGAGGCTCAGGTGGATTCACGCACTGTGTCGTATAGTAACAGCTCTCACGCCATCCGTCCGTCTGTCGGATGTGAATAGAATTTTGAATCGACTCGGGCCGAGGCGAGGCCACTGGATAGGACGGTCGCGTACCTGTCGCTGATGAGGGAGCCACCTTTGTGCGTGTGGTAGCAGGTGCGGTAGAGGTGTACTAGGTACTAGCGACCAAGTGAGTTTACAGATGGTTACGTTGACCACTGCAGGACGTACGTACTGTGGAGTAGACGGAGCAGGGTATATAAAAACGACTGCGGCAGAACGCGTCGCTATTATAGGCAGCAGACCCAGCGTGACGTGACTCTCCCGAGCCGTTGAAATTTTTTGACATGGGGCCGAGGGCCGCAAAGGTGCCTGTCCCTGTCGGTCCTAACGCTGGGAGAAGAGCACGCGGCGCCGATGGTTGCCTGGGCGCCTGAGCGGCCAGACACCCTCCCGCCTGCGTATTGCATGCGCTCCGTTGGTGCCCCACCGAGACACGAAACCGGTGCTGTTTCCGGTGCCTGTGCCGGGGCCGCGGCCAAGGAGAGCGAGTGGATGGGTGTGGGTGGTTTGTGCTGCGTCATGGATGGGGGGGTGCACATGGGCTGGGGGGTGGGAGAGACGAGGGGGAGGGTGGCACTGCAGCGGTGTCCTATCTCGTCCCGACCGGGCAGGCGTGTCTTACTGGAGGTTGTATGTTGCCTGGGTGCGAGGTGAGGGCGTGGGGGAGGCCAGCGGGGCATATTGGCAACGCGTAGCAAATCGCCCCGCCGGGCACTGGGGTGGGGCTGCCGCGTGGCGGCCGGTGGCTACTGGATGGGTACAACCTGCTCGCAGCCGCCGGCGGGCAGGCGGGCGAACGCCTGCCGTGGCTTCGTCATGGACAGGCGGTGGTGGTGCGCTGAGGCGCTCGCAGCTGCGCTGGTGCTCGGCCCACCGCAAAGGTCCTCATATTTCACGACGCTGCCAATTTGGATGGCGACCTGGGATGTACCATTTCGGGTGCTTTTCTCCGGTGCAACGCCTCTTTGGCGGCTGCCTGCCCGTCTCCTGTGCCGTCGACGCCGTGCCTGGGCGCCGCCATGCGCTCGTCTCCTTTCTGCCCTGCTGTCCCAGGCCAGTGTCGCGGCCAGTAAGCGATAAAAAAAGCGTTGTGCCTGCATTAGTAGTATCTGCTGGCGCACCCACTACCACGGTCGTGTTTTTGCACACAGGAGTACCCGCACTCCCATATAACCCTCCCCCTTCCTCCCCCACCTCGTGTTCACCCCCGCCCCCAGCTCTCTCTCCGCTTTCGCATCCTCCCGCGCCTCCACCATGTCCGACGCCTCTGATGCCTGCAGCAAAGACCCGCCCTATGCCGGCAGCATCGGCCTCCGAATCGGCTCCATCTTCATCATCCTAGCCACCTCCCTCTTTGCCACCATGTTCCCCGTCGTCACCAAACGCGTGCCCCACGTCAACATCCCCATGTGGGCCTACGACATTTGCCGTTACTTTGGTTCGGGCGTCATCTTGGCCACCGCCTTTATGCATCTACTTCAGCCTGCGTCCGAAGAGCTTGGATCGCCCTGCCTCAACTCCACCTTCCAAGGCTACCCGTTCGCCTTCCTCTTCTGCCTCCTCTCTGCTCTGTACGTGCGACCGATCCTCCTTTCTCGCATACCCGCACAGTGTGTACGGCCGCACTAACTCCTGGTCACCCATCACAGCCTCATCTTCCTCATCGAAATGCTCGCCTTCCGCTGGGGCATGAAGCTCGCAGATAAACTGGCATACGACCCGCACCAAGGTGGACACCACCATGCCACCGAGCACATCAACCCGCCCATTGCACCCATTGGCGAGTACACTTCGTCGCCCAGGCAGCAGCCTGACGTGCTGGAGAAGACGGACAAGATGTCCGACGAAGAGAACTGGGTCGTGAGTGCACACGATGCTGATTCGGAGCAGACCGAGGCACTGTCGGGAGTGGTGCGTCGCAAATCATTGGTGTGGCCATCCTCGAGTTTGGTGTCATCTTCCACTCGGTCATCATTGGTCTTACCCTCGGTTCTTCCAGCTCCCAAAGCGACTTTATTACTCTCTTCATTGTCATCATCTTTCACCAAATGTTTGAAGGGTTGGGTCTTGGCGTCCGTCTGGCATTTTTGCCTCTTGAAAAGAATTCGTGGATCCCCTTCCTGGGCGCATTGGCCTACCCGTGCGTCACGCCCATTGGCGAGGCGATCGGGTTGGGTCTGCGCCACACGTACAATGGCAACAGTGCCACGGCCAACTACGTCGAGGGCACACTCGATTCCATCTCGGCGGGCATTCTGTGCTACACGGCCTTTGTCGAGCTGATTGCCCATGACTTTATATTTAACGACAAGATGCGCAAGGCACCCATCTGGCTGCTCACCCTCGACATCTTTTATGTCTTCCTCGGCGCAGGCTTGATGGCACTCTTGGCGAAATGGGCCTAATCGTCTACGATCGATGTTAGTACGTTACTGTACAATAATAACCGCACTGACCTATCCAAGATTCCAAGATTGGTACCAAAACGGCTTCAAGTTGCCAGCCCACCAGCCCACACTCGCACGGATGCATCCCCCCCTCTCACCTCTTCTTTGCTGTAAAGATTATCCCCCTCTCTCGAGAAGACTGTGTTGCCGCTGCAAGCGCAGTTTCTGCGAGATGCACCCCCCGCTCTCATCTTTGGGTACTATATAACCTCCCCTTCTTCAATATTCTCACTCCCAGGTCCGTGGGACCTGGCCACGCTGCGATGGGACGAATGACGATACTTGCTCATTCAATGGGACACGTCGAAACCGTGTTGTCCGTCAAGGCGCACTGGATCATAGATGCATTAACGAAAGGTGCGGCGACTCGGAGATTCCGTAATGTTATACTACTCATTGCCTTAGTAGCTCATTCAGAATCGTCAGACTGTTTGTGCAGCCACACTGTTCTACCATCCATTCATCTTCTTTTATACGGTCAGGTCCCGGTCAGGAGGAGGGAAACATGGTGTTGAAGAAAACTGGTTGAAATGGACGAGACTGTGTGCGGAGATGCCGCCGCCTATCCCCGGGGTGTTGGGACTATGATATAACCTACCAACTAGAATGATTTTGATGATACTCCTGCGTCCGTGTTCCAGGGTATAGAGTATCCATTACTGGCCATGACAGCGCGGACGGAGACTCGGTGATGTTGGCGGTGGAGCCACACGTGTGCTCCTGGCCGGAGACCTGCAGGTTCCTCTGCGATTCCCCTCTCTCCAGGGCGATTACGAGCGCCGTGTTGGCAGGCGAGTCTCGGCAGTGGCGTTGTTTCTCTTTCTTTGTTCTATGTAGCGGGACTGCTGAGGCGCTGAGGATCAGTCTGAGGCCTGAGGCCGAAGATTAGAAGGCAGAGGCGTGGGTTGTCGTGTGTGGTGGTAGACGGGAAGGAGAAGGAGGTGAAAGAGGCGCTGGACCTAACGCTACTTACGTACAAGTGATGAGTGAGATCATTAGCGATTGTCGATTACCGAAAGATAAAAAATTGGACGAACAGGGAATTGAACCCCGGACCTCATGCATGCTAAGCAAGCGCTCTACCCCTGAGCTATCCGCCCGTTGACGTGCACTTTACGTTCACGGTTTACCATTTCAACGTACAACTGAACGTCAATCCCCCCCAAGACAACCCCGCCACCATTGTGTAGTACCTCGTCGGGGCGTCTAAGCCTAACCTATGGCGACACCCATCTTGGCCCGCCTCCATCGAGGCGGGTCTTACAAGTGGTTTGGTGGCGCTTCTAGCATCAGTTGAACGTGCTAATATCTAGAATCCACACCGCTGGTTTTAGCGCACTCTTTTGGGGCCGCCGTCACGTCGTCGATCGGTTGTACAAGGGGTTGATGATCTCAATACGGGGGCGTTTCAAGCGACGTTTGTCATACCAATGACACGGTCTGTATGGGCTTTTTACTAGCACTTCCCTCCCTCGCCTTACACGCCTTACACGCACCGTCCATTGTGACCAAGCATCCATTTCCTCTTCCCGTGTGAAACTGACAAGCACGACGGAAATGAATGAGATAAGATGGGATAAGCGCATGGTCGCCGCAGAGGATCCCCATCGATCTTTCCCCGTCGCTGTGCACAACCTGGGCAGACCTCTCGACAGTTCGCTACCCCATCGTCAGCAACTTGTCAATCGTATCCTCCAAGTTACCCGCGCACGCCTCCAACATCAACTGGCACACGTTCCGCTCCATGTTGGGGAACATGATGGCCAATGTCTCGAGCTTGGCTTGTTGCTGTTGGTCTTGCGCCCACGGATTGGGCACCTCATCCCCAAGTGGCGGAAGGGGCAATTGGAAACTGGTCGCGGCCGCGCGCCCCCACCGGTCCGACGAAAAACCAGCTTCGCCATGCGCTGACGCCGCTTCCGAAGTCGTAGGACGGTCGGAGACAAACGGTAGCAGACGGTTGCGTTGCGACTGAGAAGCGTGCGTGGACGAAGATGGGCACGAGTTGGGCGGCAGTGCCTCCTCGCCACTACGGGGATCACGCACTTTCTCCCCCGTCTTCCTCTTCCCACCCTGGACTTCAGCACGGAAGTGTCCGTAGCCTCAGCAACCGGTGCGACGGTTGGTTCCGCCACTGTCGCCTCGGCCCACAGTTTGTTTAACGCTCCAATCGGACGACCAATGCCCATCTTGGCTGCCTCCCCCGTGCGCTGCAAAAATTGACGAGTGTCCTCGGCAAGAGAGGCGCTGGTCAACGGCGCCGTCAGAGCCCCCAACCCACTCGCCACCGCAGCAGGGAGGGCAACCCCTTCGCGTGTCCCCCGGTTGGGGCGATGCCGTGGGTGCAGTGGCAGTGGGAGGGATGGAAGTAGCAGCGGAGGTAGAAGGAGTGGTTCCTGCGTCGGTAAACCACCGATCAGAACGCCTTGAGTGACAGGACCCCCGATCCGGCCATTTCGAGTAGGCCGAATTCCTTGGGAGCCGGGGAGCGTTTCCGCTCGGCCTCGGCAGCCATGCGAATGGCAGCACGTTCTACTTTTGCTTCAAACTCGTCCAAGGTAAGGTGGGAGAGAGATGAAAAGTCATTTGTTCGAATGTGATGGCGCCTTGGAGCGAGGTAAGATAATATCCCGCTTCCGAATTCAGTCGCTCAGGACTGCGAAAGTTGGTGATGTACTCGACGTTGCTTACCAGGTGTGGGCACTTGGCATGCAACACCACAAACACTAACAGAGGCAAGAAGGTGTCGGCACTTGCGTCTTCCTTGAGCTGCCGGATTAAGCCAAAGATCACTTTGCATACGTTGAGGATGCAGATGAGCTTGTCACGGGGTGCCTGTAGTGGTTGATCTGAGCAACTCTTTGACGGCAAATTCGAGGAAGCCACCTGAAGCGCCGATGGGAGGCAGGTCCATATGAGATTCTTCCACCCACGCAAACAGGGCGATTTTTTGGTCCAGGACTGCATCCCGTTCCAAATCGTCCGTCTGGATCGGCCATTTCCCTGCGCAGCAACAGCGGGGGAGAAGGTGTAGTTGTACAGCGACTCATCACGAGCTTCTCCATCGCTTCCTTGGCATTGTCAAACTCGACCGCCGTTTGTTCGCTCCATGGCAAGGTCTGGCTCATGAGATCGGTAATGAACTTGAGAAAGTCCATGACCAGCTGAACCTGGCTCGGACGCGTGTGGGGACGACGGGCAAAATTGCGAATAATAAAACTGCGCGCGCAGGGGGAGAGGTAGGTTAGGACCCTGTTTCACCTTGACACCTTGACACCTTGGCACCTTGGGCCAGATGGACAGACCAGAGGCACATAACATACCTTCGCACATATTCCCCGACTGGCACTGCGCTGCGCAGTTTCATCTGTTCGAGAACTTGTTGAAGTCAAATGGCACTTCGGGTGCAGGGTATCGCTGTGCACATGCTCGAGGTGTGCGGGGGGAGGGTTGGCAATTGGGCGAGAGAGGGGGGCGTGGAGGTGTTGGATGACTGCTGGGCCGGCGAGGAGAGGGGGACAAGTGCACCAGCGGCGGGTTCCTTATCGATCGGCCGAGGGGCGGATGTAGCACCATGCTGTGCGTCTCCCTCTGTTTCATGGTCTTCTTCCGCTGCCGTAGGAGGCGCAGGAAGAGGACCCTCGTTCACAATGCCGTGGGGAGGGGAAGGAGAAGGGTCGTAGCCAGGCTGAGCCAGCAGGAGCTCGCCTGCTTGCGCACTCACGTCGGCGCTGGATGGGGAGGGTATGCGCTCTCGACCGACAGGGCGGGTGGATGGTAAGGATGCAAACTGTTCTTCCGCCGAGGCTCTGGGGGGCTGGTGGGCTGGAGAAAGGGTGATCGGGGAGGGGTGGCAGTTGTGGTGCGGGGGTGCTGCGCCGCGGGCGAGGGCGAGGCGGGGGGCGAAGAGGAGGGCGATGAGGAGGGCGAAGGCGAGGGCGAAGACGAGAGTGGGAGCGTTGTGAAGGAGACGCTGCGGTCGAGGTAGGCTGCGGGGGGGCAGCTGCTTGCCCAAGGCCGGGGGGGCATGGGCGCGGCGCTAGCGGAGGCCAGCAGACGCGCGCGCGCAAAAGCGGTGGCGGCGGGGCAAACGTCCAGCACTTTTACGTGAAACCAGCCAGCGGCGCTGCTTGCGCCACCAATCCCAGTCACGGGACTGCGGCATGATGAATGTTTCGATTGATGGTCAGACTCAGACGACTCAGAGGCTGAGGACCCCGCCAGAACTCTCGTTTCCGATACACATGCCGTCGGCAATAAAAGCCGGTTATTGCACGTTGTATTAGCGAGCAATTGAGGGCGCTTCAAGTGCGCATCCTCACTGGCGTATAGCCGGGCGACTGCCGGTGGGCGTCGATATTGGTCCGCTTCTATGTGCAGAGGGTGAGTAGTTGCTGTCGCACTACAGTTGTGTTCGCGTCGTCTCGTCGTCCGTCACCCCTTGTGCACCGACTCCCCTGGCCTCGCTAAACTACCTAGTCCCCATCTGTTGCGATGACCGAGGCAGTCGGATTGGCGACTAATTAGGGACTGTGACAGAGACAAGCCGGGAATCAGGCGAGGGCAGGGGGAGGAGGAGGGAAGCAGAGGGTTAGATGAAGAGTCGAGAATGGCACGAAGCGGGTAGGAGCCAGCGGGGAATTGAAGCCAAAAGGAGGGGGAAAGGAGACAAGCAACGGATGCCGTTGAGGCTACTCCCACCCCGCCGGCCGGTGATCCAGGTGACACAACATGCATCATGAATCATGCATCACATATCACAGCCGCCTGTCCTGGCATTGCACTGACGTCATTGCCTCATACCGGCCATTGCATTGGATGGGCAGTTGCCAGTTTGAAACCAACAGGTCCATAAGGCCTAAGGCCTAAGGCCTCACGCGTCGGCTGACTGATAACCTAGCAGGAGAAAGGGACAATGCACGGGACATAGCCCCCGTGGCGAGAGGGTTATCCAATGGGGCAGGCGCAATAAACAAGCACCGCTGTCCGAGGGGGCGACCCGCCCGACAGCGGAGGGGAGCCGAGCGCGGCGCCAGTCTCGGTTGCGGGCGCTGGGCTGGGATGCTTGCCGGGCGCTGTGCGCTGGCCGACACCTGTCTTTCCACAAGCCTACGACGGAGTGGTCACAAGTAAGTCGGCGCTTGCATATCAGGGGGGCGGACTGGCAACCCCCCCCCCTCCCCTCCCGCCGCCAGTCCTCCCAGCGTCTCTGCTTTGGGGAGCCTGCTTCCCGCGCCAGGTGGAACACGGCCTGCTGCTGCGAACGAGCGCGCATGCGCTGAGAATCAGGAGCACTCTACTGACCTTGTTTTGCGCCTGCAGTGCTCCCAAGAAGTCGGCGATCCTGGCTTCGGCCACCAAGAGCGCCAAGAAAAAGAAGTGGAGCAAGGGCAAGGTGAAGGACAAGGCCCAGAACAATGTCGTGCTGGACAAGGCAACGTACGACCGCATCATCAAGGAGGTGCCAACCTTCAAGTTCATTTCGCAGTCGACGCTGATTGACCGGTTGAAGATCAATGGTTCCCTCGCCCGCCGTGCCATCAAGCACCTGGAGCAGGAGGGCCAGATCAAGCGTGTGGTTCACCATCACGCTCAGTTGGTCTACACGCGCGCCACGTCGGACTAAGCGCCTTGCTGGGGCGACTGCACTTGCCGCACATTTGCGCTTTGTTTTCCTCCCCAAACGCATGCTGTCTTACCTGGCATCCAGCTTGTTACATTCGCTTGAGACTGGGGTGTATCGTAGTCTAGCTCCAGCCATTTTCTACTCGCCTATTTGCGTCGTGGTGTCGTTCGTCAGAGCATAACGTGATGCGCGACCATCTATGTGTCCGTTGTCAGACTGATGGCGAGGCCGGGTACAGTTTGGCCACGGAGCCTGTTATATTCCCGAGTCTTCTATACACATAAAATTTGCATTTGGGACGAAACTGGTGGCCAAGTCGCTATGAAGTTTGAAGGGCGGAGCAACTGTTGATACTTAGAATGCGATTGAGAAGAGTGAGTGGACACCAGGTCCATATGATAAGAGGGGTATGCGAAGGCCTCTGCAGTTACCAGTTAGAGCCGCATGACGCATGAAGCATACAGCGGTTGCAATGGCACGACCAAAGTGTGTACTCTTTAGTCATACTCTTCATCGTCTTCATTCGACCCGAATCACTGCGAGAGTTCTTCTGGCGCTCATATTCCTCCACGAAGGACGGGGCCAAGTCGCGTGCTCGTTGAAAGAGGTGGTCGACGGGCACGGGAGCATGAGGGTCGCCCCATGCCCCGGAAACACGCACGAGAGCAAAGGAGATGAAGAGTTCCTTCAACAAACTGAAGCTGAACTGATCCGTTTCCTTGGCCAACTGCCGAGCCACGGCCGAAATCGAATCATACTCCCCCCCGAGCACAAGAGAATTGGCATACTTGTCTTGCAGCCAACGGAGGACGTAGGTGTAGCGCAACTCTTCATCTGGGAGGCCAAATTCGTACTTGGTGTCGAAACGCGAAGGGCGCGAGAGCAAAGCAGGATCCAACCGGGCTGGATGGTTGGTCGATGCAATAATTAGAAGGCCATGATTGGGGTGATTCCATCCAGCTCGTTAAGCAGGACCGAGAGACGGGTGTGTTTGACCAGCGAATCCAGGTCCTCCATCACCAACACGCAGGGGGCCACTTTGCGTGCTTGGGCAAAAATCTGCGGCAAGTCACAAGAACTGTCCGCCCCCTTTACCACCAAAACCTGTTGCGTCCTTTTCAGGTTGCGAAGCACCGAGCGGATCGCAGTCGTCTTCCCGTTCCCGGAGGGCCGCAGAGAAGAAGACCGCGTCGCCAGGGTGCGTCAAGCGTCTTGTACATCTCTTCACTTTGGAAAAACGTCTGTGTGTCCGTTCGAGCCAAAGGCGCACATTCCTTGAGCACCAAGGGATCCTGGGGCGAATGATGAAGTTTCTCATACATACTCCAGGATTTGCGCCACCTGCCGTTGTCAAACACCCACACAAGGGGCCGGGGCATTTCCGGGGGTTGGCGTCAAGCAATTGGAGCGGGACCGCACGTTGCCCGAATCGAGGTCGACGATGGCCTCCATGACGTAGCCATGAATCCCCAGTCTTGGATTACCAGCATAGTGAGTGGTACACGAGCAGCTTGGTCTCGGAAAAGGTAAAGCTAAGTGTACCCGTGCGGAAGGATCGAGCTGCGGAAGAGGTACACCTATCCGTCCTTTCTCATCTTCTTGTGTTTGCGCGAGGTTCCAGGCGTCACCATACGGAATGACCGCCCCTTCCGACTCCTTGACAAGTCCCGAAGACACAAGGAACGGCACCACACTATTGTCCAGCATGGTGACCACCTCGGCCCCAGGGTGGGCGGCTTGCACCTGACGAAACAGGCGGTAGTACATATCGTCGGTTTGGGCCTTGTTCAGGATGTCATCCATGGAGGCGAGGAGGTCGAACGAGGCCGGTTGCATGGTCAAGGAGAGATGACACTACTGGGGGAGATATAGTAATGGCGAGGGGAGAGAGATAGGTGGGTTAGAGTATGAGGAAGAGGGAGGAAAAAAGTGGGTTATTTATCGTCATAGGCCGATGCGCCCGGTAACGATCGGCAGCTGGATGAGAGATGAGCGCGACGAGCTTGATGCCCCGTGTCGGATGTAGGTGGCGTGGGCGAATGTATGCGTGACCCACACCACCACCACGCCTGCGAGTCATCCGAGTCAGGACAACCAACTCGCATCGCAGGATTATTGCGGTTGCCGTCGCTGCCGTCCATCACACCGTCTTTGCGAGTCATTCGAGCATCCGAGTCAGACACCAGCTCATTGCGGGATTATTTTGGTGCTGTCGCTGCCACTTCTATCACATGGCGCTTGGCTTCAACCAGCGTCCCTTGAACGTGGTGGGGGTCTACTTTCAGTGGGCGCTGAGCCTCAGCCATGTCGAATTGTGATTCATGCCATCCGCAGGGACCATCGCTTGGCTTTGTTATTACGTTAAACCAGGCCACCTTCTCACGCTCTTCCCACCCGCCCGAGGTGACCGGTCGGTCACCTGACCTCCCCAAAGAAGGGGCCATCAGGACGTGTACCTGTACTCAGTACTGACTCAGTCCCAGAGACCCCCTGTTTCCATCGGGCGAGAAGGTAATTTACCTCCCCTCGATCGTTCAAGGCAGTACGCCCTGGCCACCTACCCAATTGGGGGCAAACCGAGGCAGTGGCCACGAGCCTGTCGGAATAGTGCGTTCCAAAGCATAATCGATCGTGGTCGAGATGTAAACCCGGCCTAGCCAACGGGCGCTCAGCGTCAACTTCGACCCAAGCCCATCTGCCCCGCACAAATGCTAGGTTCTCCGATGCGGATGCGCTGGACACGGAACCGGGGTTACCAAGTACGTCGTACGGGCGGGCCCGCAGGCAGGAGGTGCTTACCACCTTACCAGCGCCTAAGACATTAGGCCCTAGGCTCACTGCCATTGTTACGGTGCCCACTTACCGAGGCCAAGGACAGTACCAATCCCTTCCCCTAATGCATAGAAGGCCTAGGTGCCCGTACCACTCCAGTGCCGGCCTTCGGTCCAGGAGGCCCGACGGTCGCAGCGTCGGGAGGAAGGGGGTACCCGGGTACGGATGGTGAACCAGTCATCGCTTGAACGTTTGGCGCAACCGCGTCCACTCGTCTTGGGCTGCACGACGGAGCAGCGGAGCAACTTGGTCCAGTTCGCTTGCGGCCTTGGCGCCAAATTCTTTGCGGTCCAGGTACTCCGGTGCGACAGAGAGGTACGCTTGCCACTCGTCCACCCACACTGTGGTTGCGTACCCGCGCAACCGAAAGTCCGTCACGATCATCTTGGTTACTTGGGGGGAATGTTGAGGGCCGCGGGGCCAGGAGGCAGGCCAAGAGGTAGCAGAAGGGGAGGCCGAGGGCAGCGAGAGGTAACGGGGAACCATTCCCCACAGGCCGCCGCATAGACAGGGCTGAAGAAGAAGAGCGCATGTTGGCGTTCGTGGGCCAAAACAGAGGCTTGGCCCTCGGTGGTGGACAGGGTACTGACCACATACGCAGGCGGATGCGCAGGGGCGTCGGCGCTACACCGATTGGGGTCTGAGGGGAGAGGAACCGCGGGCTGATCCCAGGAAGACACGCGCCCTGCCGGACCAACGCAGCCAGGAATGCGTTCTCCCAGTCGTTGCAGGCAGGTTGCCACCAGCTGTCGATTGTGGGCTCCAATTGCTCGGCAAGGGCAAGGGACGAGAGCCAGCCACGGACAGCGTCGAGGGGGAAGTTGAAGCCTTGGTAGTTGGCGCACAGCCGCGTGGCTGCAGCGAGGGGGACGTAGCGCTGCACCGAGGGTGCGCAGCGGTCGGATGTGGTGGCAATGGGCGGCGCAGGGAGCCTCGTACCACGCCTCGATGCGCGCCAGCGCGGCGCTCTGGGCGGCGGCGGAGGCGAAGCGGCAGATGAGCAGCGGAGGCAGGTCGGGGTCGGGGAGGACGCTCCACGCGGCGGTGGCGGGTCGGCGGCGGCGGGAGGCGTGGTATGGGCGGGCGCCTTCTTGAGGCCGGGCTTGGGCCCGCGTGCTTTGCGGGGCATCGGGCGCAGGGAGCGGCGGGTCGCTCGGCGTGGGTTCAGGGGTGCTGGTTTAACCCATCCTCCAATCGACACGGCCGCAAAATCAAAATGCGATGCAGGCGCAACCCGAAGAAAAAAACAGCGGGTGTGAACGTTTCAGACGCGTCGGCGCGTCGCGGCGCCATCACGCGTCACGCATCGCAGCGTGGCATGCCCTCGACCATCGCTCGATGGCGTCGCTTGCCGTGTTCGTGTCTGCGGGCCGCACTCGCCCGCTCCCTCCACCCCACCCATGTGCACCACCGACGCTGTCATCAGCAGCTGGCTCCTGGACGATGCGCGGCCACTGACCGTGCGTCTGCTGAGCCGCATCGCCGACATCGACCTCCTCACCGCACGCGCCGCGCTCGCCGCCTTCTTCCAGGCGCACCAGCACGAGCTCCATGCCACCTACCTTCTCAAGGGCTTGCTCCGGCCCCCGCCCCACCCCACCCGCACCCCTCACTCCGCCTTCCAAACGGCCTCGCGACGACGACACCGACCCAGCACAAGCACCGCCCTCTGACGCCATGGACCTCGACCCCCCCGCCCCTCGAGAGACGATGCTCCTGTGCTCGTCTCCGAGGCCAAACGACAAGGTACGTGCACCGCACCCCGCAGCGGATCTGAGCTGACCCACTCCACTTTTCAGACGCTCAAAAGCGGTTCCTTCGCCTGACCACCAACGAACTTTACAGTCTCCATCCGGGCCCCCACGCTTCGGCTCAGGGGATAGCGCGCAGGTGATCCAAGCTGGCCAAGAGGGGTCGCAAGGCCAAGCGCTGGCCAATTGGGAAAACGCCGATCGTGGTGCTGCATGGGGCGTAATCACCAATCCCGAGATTACCGACCGCCTCTCTGCCAGCGAGAAGAAAAAGTGGATGCACAAGGCTGAACCCACACCTCCCACGAGCCATCCCCTGCACCCAAAACCTTCCAGCACATCTTCCGAGGCGGGGGGGACGCGGCTGTTCAGCCTGGAACGGGGGGGCGGGGGAAACGCAAGGTCATCCAACGTCGCAAGACCAAGAACGCAAAAGGGTACACAGTGGTACAGGATGTTGAGGTGTGGGAATCGTGCAGCGAACCCGAGGCGGAGATGAACCAAGGCCCAGGCCAAGGGAGACCTCAGCGCTCGCCCGGAGCGTACTTCGGCCGCGCCAGGTCCCTCGGATGGCTCCGCCGCGTCCAAGGTGCCGCCACCCAAACCTGCCCCCAAGCCTGCCGCCAAAAAGTACTCTGGCCCACCCAAAAAGGCGCAGCAGAGCCTATCCAGTTTCTTTGGCAAGAAGGCCTGAACGGGTGGAGCGTGGCCAACTCTCCCGGATGCTATGTCCTGTTTTTTTCTTGAGTGATGTTCGTGCGGCGTTCGTCGGTACCCATCTATCTCATGTCCATAGGTTCCCCTCTCACTTCGGATGGCGAACACGGAGCAGTCAGCATACTGTTGCCACGTCACCCACCGGTGCCTTGCCTGATTCGTAGATGTGAAAGCTAGACCCTAGAGTTGCCACGCGCAGGCCAGCAGGCCACGTGTACATTCCTGTCCCACTGCTTGCTCTGTCCTCTTCGCCACCACCTCTTCCCCCTTCCCCTTCTTCTCGCTCACCTCGTTACTTGATTACTACTCGCTGATCGTCTGTGGTTTAGAGACTAGGTGTCTCCAGGTCAGAGCCTTCACGCGTCGCTACAATACCGAATAAACTTACTGGGAGTCATTCTCACCGAGCCAAGTCCCTAGAAAAAGATCTTCGTCTCCTTTACTAGTACTTGTTTCCCATGCACCCCATCCCTTTCCATCTCCCTCTACTACTCCCCCTGCATGTTCGCACTCTTCATCGCACTTGACAGGATCCGGAGGGCAGGGGAGGATTGGAAATAGGAAAGTGTCCTAAGTAAATTGTACGCAACGTCCAGTCCGTTCGTCCAGGCCAGCGCGCTGAAGTTCTGAAGTGCGTTCGTAGAGGCGAATAGGCTAGTAGTCACTTCAATATCTCTATCTGGATCCACCGGCCCCACTGTACTTTTTTTGTAAGCAATGGCCGCGCAGCACGTCCTGCGTACATCCAAAACAGTTGCTTGGCCCACATGTGCATCCTAAGGGCGCCAGGCGCGGCAGTGAAGCCAGCGGAGGGGTGATGCCGTTTGGATCTGCGTTCTGCAATCTGAGATCTGCGATCTGACCAAAGAGCCGTATCTCTCTATCTGCCTATCAGGAACCATACGCACGGACAGATCCTGGATCGTATATCATGACGATCGATAGTTGTGGGTTGCGCCTCGCAGCTCCGACCACAGTGCACAACCCCGCCCCGCACGGACAAGAGGCACGGGGGCAGTGTGCCAACCGCTCCCGCTCGCTCGCAGCAGTTCGCAGCACGCCGCAGTTTGGTGCAGGGTCCACGCGAGGGCTCCTCCACGCACTCTTCCCCCGCCGCCGCTCCTTCGTCGGATCCGTCGGACGGCCTGATTGTCGTTTTGGCCCGGAGCAGGAGGCGCTAAGCCACCTCCACCATGCGTGGTGCTGTCCAAGTCACAGCCATCGTCAGCGGCCAGGAACTAGTAACACCGATGACATGTGCACAACACGTGCCTGCCGTCTGTTTTGGATATGTAATGGCTGCGCTAGTAATATGCTAGTAGCGCTCGCACCTCCCTTCCATCTCAGATCTCACCCACTCTCCGCCCCATAAATAGTCCGTCAACCCAGAGACCCTCTCTTCTCCTGTCGCCACCCCGCCCTCCCAGTTGGCCTCCATGGACACTGGCCTTCCCATCTCGCCTATCGAGGCGCGATGGCTCCTCCGCCCCTTCTCCCTCGCCTTCGCCACCCCGCTGGCGGGGCTTCCCCGGAACCAGTCCGATAGCCTTTTGCCGTGTCAGTGGGCTGGGACCCAGCCGCGCCTGCGCACCAAGTGGCCTCGCTTCACGCCTCCTCGTCCCCCGTCTTGTCCCACGCAACCGAGCGCACGCTCCTCGCGTTTGTGTCCGCCGTGCTTCCCACATGCCTCGTTCTCCTCTACGTCCTCTGGTCCTTCCCCTGCATCCAGCACTGTGTCTTGCACTTGCCGGGAATTGCCTTTCTCCACCGCTCCATGCAACCGTTTGTGTCGCTTGAAGATATTCTCACTTCCCTCCAAGCCGAGCGCCGCACACAGGCCCGCACTGACACGAACGAGGACGGTAAGGACGTGGTAGGTTCCGACGCCAACGAAAATACACCCCTTCTTGCTACTACCCCGTCCGCCCCCGGCCCTCGCTGGCCCGCACCTAAGGTGACGCTTGGGCTCAGCATCGTTGGAGGGTGCATCTGGCCGTATTGGTGGCGCGTTTTTGCTATGCGATCGCCGGGTCCAGGGGGAAGCAAACAACGTGTCCTTCTGTGACGCACTCACTGTTCTCTCTCGATTCGGCCGGGTGGGTGTACATGGTAGTGCGTACACTGGGCTGGCCACAGCCTACCCCGCCGTACGACACGCTCACGATGCTCCTGGTCCTGCTTGCTGGATCGGTGGTGCGGTTGCACCTCCTCTGGGTTTCGTGGTACGATGGGTCAGGGTTGTATGATGGGGAATGGGGGACAGGAGGCTACGCAACGGCCGCGACAGCCAGTGTCGTACTCTGTCTCTATGCCCTGTTTCTGGTCTTTTCGCTCCCGCTCGCTGTGCTCACACCGGACTTGCAAGCGGTGTTGGGATGCAGCAGCCCCGAGGTTGCCCTGACGGCGCCGGCCACCCGGCGAAAGACGCTTCGCAGATCACATCGCCCGAAGCGTTTTGTACCCTGTGGCAGTGGTGCACGTTCCGCTGGATCGACTCGCTTCTTCAGTCCTCCAAGAAGGGCAAGATTGCGGAGGAGGATGTGTGGCAGCTGGGGCGGACCTCAAGGCGCGCGTGTTGGATTGGCGGTGGAGCCAGCTGCAAGGCATGGGCTTGATCAAACGAATTTGGGTGATGAACTCACGCGATCTGCTGCTGGACTTCTTTTTGACGGTACGTTTGCCTTCCTTTCCTGCTCAGAGTATATAAAGGCACCACAGAGGAGAGAATGAGGGTTGGATGGGGACTGACACTCATCTGTATAGGTAGCGAGCACGGTCATTTCGTATTCCAAGCCCCTCGTTCTCAAGCGCGTCCTCGAAGGCATCGAGTCGGGCAAGCGCAACTCGGACACGGACCTGGGCGTACACGAGGTGTGGATGGCACTTGTCAAAGGTGGCTCCTACACCAGTCATGAGACGGCCTATGCGATTGCGCTGCTGGGCCTGGTCCTCATTGCATTTGGTTCCGAGGCGGATTTGCTCCACCTATATGCCGGTCGGCGCTGTGCGGTGCGCACGCGTGGCGAGCTAATCAGTGCCATCTTCGCCAAGGGCATGCGGTGCAAAGACATTTCCGGTGCGGTGACGGAGGAAAAGAAGACTGCCTCCGCAGAGACGGGGGAGGCGTCCGACACAGACTCCACCAAAAAGGCCCTCTCGTCAGATGGCAATGGTACGGGTGCAGAGGCAGATGCCAAGGCGGCGGACACCAAGGCATCAAAGGAGGAGGAGGAGCGGAAGAAAGCTGAGGCCACCCAGAATGGTCAAGGGGTCGGTCGAACGGTGAGCCTCATGTCGGTGGACGCGAACGCAATGGGGATGCTTATACCCATGCTCTGGAACCTGTACAAGGCCCCCCTCGATTTGCTCCTCTGTCTCGTCTTGCTGTACAGCCAACTGGGCTGGTCGGCCTTTGTAGGCTTTGCCGTGGTGCCCCTCGTACTTCCGATCCAATCGCTCGTGATGAGGGAAGCGCTCAAGCTGAACAAACGGATGAGCAACGTGCGTGACTCGCGCATGTCGGCCCTGTCCGAAATGATCAACAACTTGCGCTTGATCAAACTGATCAACTGGCAAGGCCGGTTTACGGAGCGAGTGACCAAGCTACGAAACCAGGAACTTCATTTGCTTTTGGTGCGCTTCCTCTTGGGTTCCGCCACAGCCCTTATCTGGGCCCTGGCCCTTCCACCATCTCGGTCGTTGGCTTTGCCTCCTACACACTCTTGTTCAAGCACACCCTCACCGTCCCCGTGGCCTTCACCGCGCTCCTGTACCAGCAGATCGACAAACCGTTGGGCATGTTGCCCATGATGATCAACTTGTCGCTCAACACGTACGTTTCGGCTCAACGCATTCAACGCTTTCTCGATTACCCCGAGGTACCTGAAGGCGTCACTACGCTTCACTGCCCGTCAGCTCAGCGTGTTGCCGTTGCGCGACAATGTCGTGGCATCAAACGCTACCTTTCGCTGGCACCAGATCCCATCCTTGGCAGATCCTGACACGCCAGACAAGTCGGCCAAGCCAGCGTCGCGCTTTGCTTCGGTCCGCAAGGCCGTTTCCAACGTTGTCGGCTTTGGGCGCAAGTCCCCTCCTACTCCCGAAACGGTCAGGTGCGATACGACGAGCGGGTCGGGCTCGGTCGCCAGCGCTTCAAGCTCTTCTTCTCCTTCTCCTCTTCTCCGTCCGCAGCTGGGCAATTTACCTTGCACAACATCACGCTTGCTGTCGATGAAGGCATGACCTTGGTGTGTGGTCCAACGGGCGCGGGCAAGAGCAGTTTGCTAGCCGGTCTGTTGGGGGAGATGGACGTAAGCTGGCACGTTGGTGTTGGACAAGCAGCCTGGCAT
The DNA here is from genome assembly GCA_003971905.1 of Moniliella sp. 'wahieum'. Taxonomy (NCBI): domain Eukaryota; kingdom Fungi; phylum Basidiomycota; class Moniliellomycetes; order Moniliellales; family Moniliellaceae; genus Moniliella; species Moniliella sp. 'wahieum'. Next base: position 443,979 of record RSEE01000015.1, read on the forward strand.
GGTCGATCCGGCCACCGGTCTTCACGGTGGCATCTCCTTTGTGCGCAACAGCCGTGGCTGCAAAAAAAGCGTCCGGGACAATATTCTGTTCGGGCAAAAGATGGACATGGAACGGTACAAGGCCGTGTGTGGAGGCGTGTGCGCTCATGCCCGACATTGAACTGTTTGACGATGGAGACCTCCAAGAGATTGGCGAGGGTGGCATTTCCCTTTCGGGTGGACAAAAGGCTCGGGTGGCTTTGGCACGCGCTGTCTACTCCAAAGCACGCACCGTCTTGCTGGACGATGTCTTGTCGGCGGTCGATACCCACACGGCCCAAAAGTTGGTGGACGAGTGCCTGACTGGCCCCTTGATGCAGGGACGCAGCATCTTGCTCGTCACCCACCATATTCCGCTTGTTTTGCCTCATGTTAAGCGGGTGATCAAGTTGGAGCGCGGCACGGTGGTCGCCATGGGTGCTCCTGCCGACTTGGTTGCATCCGGTGCCATCGAATGTCCGCAAGCCTGAGCAGTAAGGGAAAGAGCAAGTCGCCCGAACCGTCGTCCATCGATCTTATCGACCGTGGAAGAGACGAAAGGAAAGGTAGATGTGGCGGTAGACAAGGGATCCTCTCTTCCCGCATCGGGCAGCCAAAAGCCAGGCAAGATTGGCCCGTTGGATGGAAGCAAGGCGTCGCACAAGATTGTCGAGAAGGAGGAGGTGCGGGTGGGACGGGTAAAATCTCATGTGTATAGCGTCTACTTACACGCACTGGCTGGTGGATGGTCGCTATGGTCATGCTGGCGTTGGTACTGAACAATGCGACCAGCTTGTTGTCCTCAGTGTGGCTATCTTACTGGGCGTCCGGGGCAGCGACTGCGGTCAGACATGCGGTCAGGCAACTGATGCCGTCGTTCCCTCACAACCTCGGGGATGGTGTATCATTCGCGCTGGACTCCCTACCTCGTTAAGCTGTGTTGCGATTCCACCTTCACGTACGCGCCATGACATTCAGCGTGGCCGAGAAGTGGTGCTGGTTGCCCCGGCGAGAATGCACCGGGTCCCTACATGCTCATCTTTGCCTTGATTGAGTTTTCTTCCTGTATCTCGGCCCTGGTCAACATCCTGCTGTGCATTACCTCCCTCCGTGGGTCCCGAACGCTGTTTGCACGGATGCTGGATTCGGTCAGTCACTCCACAACCAGATGGCTGGACAAGACACCTTCCGGCCAGATCCTCAACCGGTTCGGCAAGGACATTGAGTCGCTCGACTGGGGCGTTCTCCAAGGTGCCTCCACTGTCCTCATCCAACTCTTCTCCCTGTCACGGCCTTTATCACCTTGGCCTTCCTCGTACCGGCTTTTATGGTCCCAGCGCTGGGAGTCATGGCTGTACTACTCACGTGCGTACATCCTTTCCCTTCCTTCTCCCGTTCCTTTCCCCGTTGAACTAGGTTTCTCTCTCCTACCTTCCATGACCCCCCCCCCCGCCTCTCCTAGTTGACCTATACCCGAGACTCGATACTAACCCTCCGGCTCCGTTCTGTGTCTCCCATAATAGTGACCAAGGTGTACATTGTTTGTTCGCGCGACCTGCGCCGTCTCGAGTCGGTTCACCGTTCGCCCATCTTTAGTGGCTATTCCGAAGCGCTCAAGGGCATCACCACCATCCGTGCCTTTCGGCCGAGACGCGGTTGCTGCACGAAGTGTACCACAACGTCGACGCCTTTTCGTCGGCACATTACTTTTGGTGGATGGCCAACCGGTGGCTGATGCTCCGCGTCGACTTGGTAGGAGGGTTGTGTGTGTTTGGAACGCAGCTCCTCGCTCTTTCCGGTACCATGTCAGCCGGCTTGGCTGCGATTGCCATCACGCAAGCGGCCAACTTCACCTTATCATGCTACTGGCTTTCACGCGGCTGGGCCACCGTAGAACAGGAACTCACGTCCATCGAACGGGTGGTAGATTACTTGCCGCCCAAGTTACCGCAAGAACCTGCGCAGGTGATTGAAGGCCCCCTGCGCCTGCCGCTTGGCCCAGCCGCAGGCAACGATCAAGTTTGACAATGTGTGGTTGCGGTACGACAAGTCGTTTGATCCGGTTCTCAAGGGCGTCTCGTTTGAGGTTCGGCCGGGGGAGAAGGTGGGCATTGTAGGGCGCACAGGCAGTGGCAAGTCAACGCGCAAGCAGCTTGTTGCGCTTTGTCGATCCGGACGAGGGAAGCATCTCCATTGAAGGAATCGATATAAGATCGTTGGGCCTGCACGACCTTCGGTCGCGCATCTCGTTCATCCCTCAAGATCCCGTCTTGTTCCAAGGTACCGTCCGCGACAACCTCGATCCATTTGAAGAACATACCGATCTGGATTGTCGAACCGTCCTCGCCCAGGTCGGACTCGGTCGCAGCCCCAGTCGCAGCCCCCCACCACCAGGCCGGATCGCGTACCCCGAGCCGACCCGCCTCCCCGTCCGCTCCCCAAAACGCTCCGCACAATAAGGACCCCGACGAGACAGCACCCCACCTCACCCACAGGAACTCACCGAGCTCACTCTCGACTCGCCCGTGGCCGATTCGGGGGCAACCTATCGCATGGCCAACGACAGTTGCTCGCCATGGCACGTGCGCTGCTCTCACAACCACATTGTGATTGCCGATGAGGCCACGGCGAGCGTCGACTTTACTTCGGACGTGCGATTCAGCAGGTGATCCGTGACCGGTTCCAGCACAACATTTTGCTCGTCATTGCGCATCGGCTCACTACGATTGCCCAGTTCTCGCGCGTGCTCGTGCTGGATGCAGGGAAGGTGGTTGAATTTGATACGCCGCACGGTTGCTGGCTAAGAAGGATGGCTACTTTTATCGCATGGCCCAGCACTCGGGTGTGTTCGACACGTTTCCAGATGGCCGAGGCGAGTGCCAGTCAGAGCTCAGGTTGAGCGCCCCCGAGGATTCGGTGAAGCCGCTGACGGTTGAAGATCAGACCTAGGCTTGCTACATTGAGCAACAAACACCTCATTCTTGCACCTTTTTCCTCTTCCCTTTTCCTTTTTCCTTGCTTTTCTTTCCCCCTCTCCTCCTCCGATTCCCGTTCTGCTGAGCGTCGACGGTGTGTTTCGTCGGCGTTTGGATCTGCTTTCTATTACTATAGTTGGTCAACAACGAAAGGGTAACAATTATGGTGCTGTGGCCCGCGGGATGTGAGAGATGGGAGATAGGAGATGGGAGATGGGATGGGTCCACCATGTGGAGAGGCCGTGGTGCGAGTGCGAGCGGATCGGAAGCCCCGTTTCGCGTTCGGCGAGGTGTGTGACTGAGGCGTCTGAGCGGCGCTCTGGCAGGATTGGCACAGTAGCAGTAAGGTTGCCACCCCAATTAAGCCGAGCCGGACTGCCGCCTGATGCCCTCGCTCTCACAGACACATCTGGACCCTAGTTCGCCTCCCAGCAAGGCAGACTGTAGCCGAACCAGCCTTCCGCATGGGGCACTAGCCTAGTCACGCTGTAGCCGAGCAGGACTGCTCCTGGTGCCTCCCTCAGAGAGAGACCTGAGCTAAAGATATATATACTCGAGACTAGTCCCGCCCTCCGGGAAACCAATTGCGCCTCCGAGGGGCACAACGGTGGCATTACCGGTTACCTTCCAGCGGGGAACTTTGGGCGCTGGCTCTGTGCGGTTCGTCTCTCTCTTGTGCCCTGACCGGGACCCCCTGCTGGGGTCGCATCCGCATTGGCTTCTTGTGGGGGAGCACGGCGCGGCGTGCCTACTGCGGATTCGTGCTATCGGCTCCCGTGGGAAAGAGAGATGAATGATGAATGACATGTGTCGAAAACCACATGAACCATGGCACTGACAGCCTGACGGTGGTAGCTCAGCGCACAGGGCGCGCTCCGGCAGGCCTCAGGATAGCCCCTGTGGGCATGTGCGTATGAGGCCAAAACGCCAACCCCACAACCACTGCACGCTTCTTACCCGCCGCCGCCTGCCTTCTGCTGCTGTGCCTCTCCCCCGCCGTCGCGCGCGTCTCACAGAAGATCACCCAACAATGACCTCCTTTGGTCCGCCTGTCCGCCCCATCCAGCGGCCTCGTCGCGCGCCGGCCCATCGGCTCCCGCGGTGCCACACTCGCACCTCGCCACCCGCGCCTCGCTTGGCCACGCCAAACCGCCGCCCGCCAAGAGTAGTGTGCCTCCCGCCCGGACTGCCAAGCACGCCCCCTCTTCGCCTCTGGCTGCCGCACGACGGACCAACACATCTTCAGCCACTTCTTCTTCTTCGGCCCTCCACTCCCCCGCACCCCCACCATCTCACTTGTCTGCCCAGCCCAGCCGTCCGTCCTCGGCCCTCAGCCGACTCGGGAGCAAGAGCAAGGACAACCTCACCTGCTCTCCCTCTGCCCCTTCCTCCACCTCCACCTCCACATCCAAGCCGGCTCATCCACTCAGCAAAACAGGGGTACCTGCCCCTCGTCCCACTCGCTCTGTCGCCTCCCACATCCCCGACCCTCTCCTCCCTTGCCCTTCGGCCAAGCTCCGCACAGGGAAGGCTTACCCGCTCCGCCTCCCATCCTCCCTCGTCCGACTCGGCCCCGTTGCACCATGCGTCGCGCCAGACCTGCGTTCCCGACATGCAGGAAGGAGACACGAATAAGACACCGGAGGTGGAGAGCGACGTACCTGTTTCATCTCCTCGCCGTGGCCATGGAGAAACATGTACTGCACCACCGACCTCTCTAGCGTTGGACGAGGTCGACGACGAGAAGGAGGCGGACCTCTCGCCGCTCGTCCGGGCTGAGGATGAACAAGATGCAGAGCTAGAGTTGGATCCTCGGAGGAGCACGAGATTTATGATTATGCGCATGTGGGGGCGCGGGAGGCAGAGCGGGTAGATTCCGGTGCGGCCCTGGACAAGGTGACGGTCCAAGCAGCGCACCTGCCGAAGGAGAAGGAGCAAGAATTGGTGCCATTCCGAGCAATGGGGGAGCAAGTGGGTGCGTGCGTGCCAAGGAAGCGCATGCGACGGACCAACTTGCCCTCGTGCAACACGGGCTCGACAAGGAAGAAGAGGACCATGCATCTCACCTCCTTTCGCTTCGGGCAGAGCACGAGGAAGCACTGAATGAACAACATGCACAGCGGCAGGTACTCGCCTTTTCCCTGCCGGGCACACAAGCAAGCGAAGGGCATGCCCCCTTTCTCTCTCGGAGGATCTGGAACGAACGGGGGCATCTCTCCCCGAGGCTAGCCCGGCGCAAAAGGCCACCGTTTCGATGTTGGAGCAAGTGCAGGAAGAGAAAACGATACTGGTCCGAGAGGTGAACAAATTATCTGCTGAGCTGAAGGATGCCCAACGTGCTCTGGCTGAATCGAACGAATTTCGGAAGCGTGCCCAAGAGCAACAGACGGCGCTGCAGGCGGTACAGGATCAGTTGGCCGCGGCGCTTGTGCGGGTCGAGGAGGGGGACATGTTGCGCTCGGACCTTGCCACGGCTCAGCGCAGCTGCAGCAAGCTCAGCAGGCCAACATGGTGGAGCGACAGCAGGCGGAGGAGGCGAACGAGGCACTCCTGGCGGTTCGAGCGGCCCTGGTGACCCATCAGGCCCGCCTGGCCCAGATGGAGGAACAAGTCAACGATATGGAGATGCAGAACGTGTCATTACGCAAGGTGGAGGTGTTGACAGCCGCACAGGGTGAGCTAGAATCGGCCAGGGCGGCATTGGCTACTGAACATGAAAACGTGCGGTTCAAAACAGCGGAAGACATTGCCCAACTCTCTGCCCGTCTGGAGGAGGTGGAAGCGGACCGGGCGTCGGTTAAGGTGGAATTGGAGGAGGCGCACACCACGCTCCGATTGGTAACGGATGAGCTTGCAGCTGAAAAGGAGGCTAGCAAGAAGCAGCACAGCGCACTACAAGAATGGTCAGGGAAGTACGATGAAGCGAAGGAGCAGATCGAGACGTATCGCCAACAAATGACCATGGCGCACGGGAAGATGGACGTTGCCCAGCGCGATCAGCTTTCCCAAGAAGAAGAATCGAGCAAACAGGGTCCGCGGCTTCGGAGACTGCTTGCAGGCCAGGCAGGATGCCCACCAGACTGGTTCGGTCACCAGAGGGAACGTCCCCAGCGGAGCAACATTAGAGACGGAGGCAATGTACCAGGCTTCTCTTCAGCAGCTGCAGCAGAAACATGCAACACACCTTGCCTTGGTACAGGCTCAGCTAGCTCACGCAGAGGAAACGCGTGCAGAGCTCCAAACCGAACGAGATGCAGTGCAAACGGAGCTGGCAAATTTATCTGAGCAAATGGCACAGGCGCAGAGGAGCTCAAGCAAAAAGATGGACCTTGAACATGTGACAGTCCAATCGAAAGCGGCACAGGTGGCACTGTGTGAGATGGAAGAAGCGCTACGCCAAGCCAGGCCGTGGGGGAAGAGATGCACGCGGCGAGAGAAGGACAGCAGTGACGTTCTGCACCTTGCAAGCGGAGCACGAGCAGGTTCAGCACACGCTTATGCGGTGTGAGGAGGAACTGAGCAGGTGCAGGAAGACGTGTGCTGCTAGCCAAGGCGGCCGAAGAGGCTGCCTCGGTGCAGGAGCAACTCAAGGGTAAGCTGACTACTGCCGAGGAAAAGGAAGCTTGCACCCATAAGGAACTGGTGCAGAGAAACGAAGACCTTATCGCTGCGCAGGAAGCGACAGCGCATGTACGGATGCAACTGAAAACGCACCAGATCCAGGCGCACGACTTGGAGGAAGAAAACGCAAGATTGCGCACGTCCAAGGAAGGTGTGGAAACACAGCTGGCCTTGGCGCAACAGGCGGCAACCATGGCTGTGGCAGCCAGAGAAGCGGTGGAGAGCGACTTGGCAGCGGTGCGGCAAACCCTGGCAGAGGCAGAGGACGAGCGGCAGTTGCTCCGGTCGCAGTTGCAGCAGGCGAGGGATGCTCAGGCTCGTGATCACACCAAGCTGGGCGAGCTGAAGACCCGAGTGGCGGAGCTAAGTACCGCCGAGGCGGAACGTGTTGATGTGCAGAACGAGCTTGCTGTGGCTGAGGCCGAACGCAGACGCTTGTCGCTCAGTTAACACAGATGCAACCGCGAGTGGACCAGGCCCAGGCTGATGTGAGCAAGCTGACTGATGACGTTGCTCGCCTCAACATCAAGCTAGCAGAGACGACGAATAAGGTTACGAATGACAGGGATGACAAGGATCATGCGTACGTCCTCTCCTCCTCTTCTGTGACTAGAACCTCTGACCCCACCAGGATAGCTCGTGTTGCCAGCACAGCAGGACGATGATGCTTCGCTCCTTCGCCACGTGCAAACCTCGTGCAGGAGTTAGAGATACTGCGATGTGCTTTGGCGCAGGAGATGGCCGATAAGGAAGCGCTGCAGGCGCGGGTGAACAAAGTCCTGCCTCTGCTGGAAGAGATGGCGGGGACTGGGCAGCGGAGGCCATCCGGCTGAAGCAGGGGATTGAGCGGCTTGAGCAACAATATGCTGCGTTTACTGCACTATAGGCCTTGGTGCGCCCACGGCCGCGGATGCTCGGCCGAATCCCCACCCATTTTTTTCTGTCTCTGTGCGGTTTGGGTTCCAACAGCTGTTCTGTGCGTGAACGATGATATATGGCCATCAAGAGACTCGTGGATGGAGAACCGGAGGAGGAAGAGGCACAAGGGCTGTCAGCCAGCACACACCTTGTCTCCATCTCACAGCCCCGTGTATCCGCACGCATGGAGCTGGGCTCAAGCCTGAGCTTCAAGTTGAAGCAACCCGTATCGAGGTCAGCATCTGCTTACCTAAGATGCCCAGACGTGGCCCATGCGTAGCATCCCATCCATCCTGTCGGCGAGTCTGCTGCTCCATTACCCCCTCCATCTCCACCATCTCCACCTCCACCTCCGACCGCCATGTCCACACGCTGCGCCCCTACCTCGCATGCGTGCGCTCCTCCCTCACAGCCGCCCTCACCTTGGAAAACTTTGCGTCGCAGACGGTGGAGCGGCATAATGCACCTGAGGTCGAGACCCAGCGCACGCCCGAGGTGCTTCTGCAGCCGCTCACGATTTGCCGAAACGAAAGTGAGCAAGTGCTGATTGAGCCTTCGATCAACTCGGTCCGGCTTAGCATCAAGATTAAACAGGCGGACGATATCGAGCACATTCTCTGCTCCAAGTTCACCCGCTTCATGATGCAACGCGCAGAGAACTTTGTGGTGCTGCGGCGCAAACCAGTTCAAGGCTACGACATTTCGTTCCTCATCACCAACGTGCACACCGAGTCGATGCTCAAGCACAAACTTGTTGATTTTATCATCCAGTTCATGGAGGAGGTCGACAAGGAAATCTCAGAAATGAAACTGTCGCTCAACGCGCGCGCTCGCATTGTGGCCGAATCTTACCTGGCTCAAGTACGTTCCGACCTTTGTTCTTGTTCTCCTCGGTCGCTCCCTACTAACTGCCGGAATGGACATTTCTGCCATTTCTGCATTTTCCCAGTTTGCCTACTGAGTTACCTGAAAAGCAAGCAAACAACCAAACATACACGCACGCACGCACACACACGCAATGCCATATCGTTGAATTGGTACGTGGGATGTGGGGAGAGATAGGTCATGCTTGCTTGGCATGCTGCAGGCGCAGGGGCATTCCCTCGGCGTCCAACAACCCCGTCCGGCCATTATCCTGCACCGGCAAAGGCTTCTGCTGTGGTACCTGTTCCACCACCTGCGGCCCGGGGCCTACTTGGGTATGGATCAGCCGACTAACCGCGCCAACCGGTTGGACAGGGATGACCTGCGGGTTGAATCCCTTGGGCAAGCCAGCGGGCAGCGGTGTCTGCTCCTGTGGGCCGTGGAAGGAGGCACCAGCACCTTTACCAAGCAAGTTAAATGTGTCGTCGAACGTGGCCGAGGGGAAGTAGTGGCGGATAAGGGAGAGGACGAGTGCAGCATGTTCCTTTTCGTGGTAGAGCACCGCGTTGGGCCCCGCGTCGTAGGTGTATCCTGCCAGGCGCTTGCCGCCGTCCGCGAGCGAGGCGCGGTTCAGTTCCTCAATCAGCTGGATCACAGCACGGGAGGTATCGTTGAGGTAAAAGATGGGTGGCTGGGTGTCGAGGCAGCAGCATGAAAGTTATTCGAGTCAGTCATGGTGAGGGCGGCAAAGGCGTCAAAGTCCTTGGCTTGAATCGCGCTCGCATATCCTCCATCCGCTTGGGCACCACGTGCTCCACGCGCGCCTGAAGGAACGGGGAGGTAGCAACGGTGCGCTGCATGCCCGCGGTGGATGGAGTGCCCTTCTTAGCGTCGGACACGACACAGATCAATGCCTGCAACGAAGGCCAGTGAGCTTGCTCGGCCACACTGACCGCCAAACTGTCCTTGCCATCCTCTTCCTTGCCCATCTGCCACGCCACAAAGCCACCATAAGCGAGCGGCAAGCCGAACCACTGCCCTGCCGCGCGACACGCGTCAACTCCGACACGCTGTAGGCCTCCGTTAGGGAGAAGAGGGTGGCCAAGGCATAGGTCAACGCAGCAAAGCCCGAGGCGGACGAAGCCAGGCCGGCAGCGGTGGGAAGTTGTTTTCCGACACGACGTGCAAGCCCCATTCGGACAACTGTGCGGGCGCGGGGTAGATCAGTCAGTGGGTCATCGCGGTAGAAAGAGGGAACGGGGGAGGAAGGACGACGTACCTTGGGCAGGGACGGGTCCTTGTCTTCTAAGCTCTTGCGCATCCTGCGGATCTCAGCGATACACGTGTCTAGACGTCCGCCAGGTGGATCTTCTCCTCGGTTCCGTTCAGCCAGAGGCGGTCCTCTCCAGGCCACATCGGCTCGGGCGGACGTCTTGCTCTGGAGCTGGGCCTGGTCGAGAGTGACGCTGACGAGTCGTTGGTGGGAAGGATGAGGGCCGTGTTGCGCTTGCCCCAGTACTTGACCACGGCAATGTTGACGGGAGCACTGACAGTGGCTTGGTAGATGACCATGACAGCGGCTAGGTGGATGGATGGCGGTGGCGGAGGACACAACGTGGGAGGTTCGGGCCAGGCTTCAAGCTTCAAGGAGGATGGGATGGATGATGGGACGGCGAGAGGCAAGAAGGACGCAACAGCAGGCGTAGGGGCAGTGTGGAGCTGAGACAGCGGTCGATCCTGGGCCGCGCGTGGCTTGAAATCATCTCGATCACCCAGTCTCAGCGCCAGGCACGACGGCCGCCGCGCTGTCGTGACGAGCGGTGCTGCTCAAGCAGGCGGATCCCGAAGGGGTCTTTTTTTACCAACTACCACACAGCCCTAAGGACCACGACATTGCGTCCAACCTGCGGTGGGGGCTTATTCGTGATCGGCGTGCGATGCATCGTCAAGTGCGTGTGGTTGGTGTAACCACCAAAGTCTCGGAGATTGAAGAGAGCGAAGAGTACTTTCACTCGTGACCCTTGGGGTCCCATGTGGGTGCATGGGCGTATGGGCGTTGCCGCACTCGCAATTCGATTGCTTTCAGGGATACATTGGTGGAGAGGGTCAAAGCTCAAGAGGCGCGCTTTGCCGTTCCCGGGGGCAGTGGGATTGACCTTCCTTTCCCCCACTCAGACGAGGACATGCAGGAAAGATAACACAGGTACCACGGCCCTCCTTTTGGGGCGAGTACCGCCTCGAGCCGCTCAAGGTAGAGTACTGGATCAGCCGGCCTGACCAGTTGCACGGCGACCGGTTGCGGTACGTAATTCTTTCTCATCTATCTTGCTACTCTTCGTCTTGATAGCGTCGCCAAATGCCTGTCGTCGTGAAAGTCTGCACCATTTGGGGGGGGGTGGAAGGAGCGATACGAGTAGAAAGACTAGGAATACAATTGGTTCATAGGCCAAGACGCAGTTAGGACGCCATACCTTGGTCCGGGAGCCGCTCGACGGCATACCGATGTTTCTGGATATTGATCAGGGCACACCCGGGATTTGGCGCAGGCGACGCCTCAATTCGCGGTCGCAGGTAGCAACGAGGTAGCATTTGTGGGTTTGTACGCGGTGGACAATGCAGTCGTCGGCATATGTGCCCTTGTGGGAGCAAGGCAACCGTTCAAACCGGGGGTCTCTGGCGACACGCAACGCCACACGGTACTTGGACCCCAACTTTTCCAGCTCGGCCAAGACGCAGTCGGTCACACAGGGGATGGCGGCCGCGTAGAGCGTGTCCATCAGACCCTGCACGACCTCGATTTTGTTCTGGAGTGAAAAGTTGATAAAGTTGGTATCGATGATGACTCGGTAAGGCGGGCCGAGCTGAGTGTTGGCCTGCAGGAACATCGAGGACGGCAGTTGGGTCACATGTTGGATCTTCTTGCCCTCGGGCGTGGTGGCGGCCTTCTTGCCCTCGCGCGCAATCCGGGCTTGGCTCGATTTGCTAGTGGGAGCGAACGAGAGGAGGCAGTCAGAACAAAGAACAAGCGCGATAGAAACAAGGGTACATACAGCCTGGGGTCGGTGGTGCTCAACAGGCGCTTGCGGTCGCAAACTTTTTCGTCTTCTTCGCTTTGCCCATGATGGTGGGGAGAGGGGGGCGGGGGCGGCACCAGCGATTATCGATTAGGGCAGGGCGGCATCCAGCAAAAACAAAAAATGAAGAGCGGAAATACATTCCGCCGTTGCCCCCCACACTCCCACCGGTGGCCCTGGCTGCTCTCTCTTTCTCTTTCTCTCTCCCTTTCTTTCTCTCTCGCTCCATGGGAATGACCCTGAGTCCGGTCCGCCCGTGGGCACTGGACGCAGGCAGGACTGCGACCAAGTCTCATCCAACTGCGGGACTGCGGCAGCGCGCTGCAAGTACGGAACAGAAGGCGTCAGAAAAAAAGAGAATGTCGACGAGTTCAAAATAACCTGCAGTGGTTCTCAATCCAAACCAACCAACCCCGACATCCTTTGAGCGATCGTTCTGAGCCGAGGAGGAACCAACATGAACATGATTCTGGCAGGACCCAGGATTCAGGATTCAGGCTCCGCCAACAGCAAAACGTATGGACGAACAGGGAATTGAACCCCGGACCTCATGCATGCTAAGCAAGCGCTCTACCCCTGAGCTATCCGCCCTGTCGTTGCTCCAACCTCAAATTAGCCTTTTAACCAGTAACCCCTCTCTAAAGGATAAACGATGTGTCTCTCATCGCCATCTTGTTGCTTTCTTCTTTCTTGGCGGTGACGGGATGCTAGCGTGTCGGAACCAGCAACGAGAGAAGGCGGGCGGCAACCAAGGTTCCGCGTGACCCACATTGTACTGGTTGCCCTCTTTAGTGACGTGACGCTGGGGCGCGCCGTATACCTCCCACTCGCATCCACGTCAAGCGGTCCAGAACCTTACAGTACCCACACCAGCACCTCTCCTCTACTACCCTATCGAGACACTCCCTCGATCTGCGTCCGGAGGGAAGGATGGGTGGGACCTCCGCACATCCGCACATCCATACATCCGTACAATCCGTAATACTTCAATCGTCACTCATCCAGGCCGTTCCATCTCGTTTCCTATAGTCCGTCCGTTTCATCGTTCATCGTTCATCGTTCATCATTAATCACTCATCTCCAAGCGCGAGAAACCAGTCTCCTCACCCAACAATCCAAGTCAACCTAGTCAAGCAACCACAACCACGTCGTTGGTAGAAGGGCAGCACTACCCCTGCGGCCTGAGGTCAGGCCTGGGCAGAAGTACCGCCTGCAACAACACAAGTCCCAAGTCGCAAGTCCCAAGTCACATGTTACATGTCACTGAGGAGTTATTGGTCAACATGGTCAACATGGTCAACATGGCCGACACGAGGGGCGAGGGGGGACGACGAGTGGCGGCGGGGTATCGGCTCCTCCTCTACGCAGACCAAGCGGTCAGACGGGGTGACCTGACCGGCCCATTGAGCAGTCAAGGCCGCTGCCGCCTTGGCCGCCGCCGCCGTCGCTGCTGTCCGATCCACATGCACACGTTGCACACTTCCCCGGTCCAGTTCCGTCAGCGCGTCCGTCGGGGCATCCGTCGGGGCGTCGGTCGGGGCGTCGTCGGGGCTTGGGTCAAAGCAGGAGCGAGAGGAAGCGCAGCTTGGTAGGAGCCTCATGGAAGGCAGAACGGTCCGAGGCCGGCGCGGCCATTGCCGAAGCCCCCGATGCACCTGATCCACCCGACCTAGCGGGAGGCCCACGTTTACGCTGGGCCATCACCTTGGTCAATTCGTCGAGCATAACCTGCGGTTCGAGGGGGGCGGATCGTTGTGCGGGTCCCGAGTGAGCATGGTCATGTGCACGGTCCTTGGCGTCGGCGCGCGCACGTCGGAGCAAGATCCGTTCTTGTCGCGTCAGGGGGGGCAGGGCGGCCGATTCGTACACTTCTTCTTCCCCTGGTAGAGGCAGTGTTCTTCCTCCCCTAGCAGAGGCAGGAGTCGTCGTCCTTGTTCTCCTTGCCCATTTTGGGGTTCTCCATTTTGGTGGTATCCATATTGGGTTTCTCCATTTTGGTGGTGTCCATTTTGGATTTGTTCGGGATCAAGCGAGGTCGAACGTACCTCTGTCGCAGTGGGGGAAGGCGGACAGGGGACCGCGGGACGCTGCGCTCCAGCCGGATCAAGACCAAGATCGGTTTTGGGACGGTCAGCGGTTTCCCCTGCTCGCGCGGGGTGAGGGTGAGCCAAGGCGTGCATGCCGCTCTGCCATTCGGCCTGGAGTAAAGCCAAGTCTTGCTGAACGGAGCGGACTGGTCCTGGGCCGCTTCCAACATCGTCGGATCAGCCGGATCCGTACGATGAGGCGGCGCGCATGCAAGCCCGAGTCGAGGGGCAAGGAACAGTCCACGATTCGGCACAGTTGACCAACTTGACCTGACGCTGCGTAGGCTGTGGAGCATCCTGTTGAGCCGAGCGGGCCAGGTGGGATCGAGCTCTGGCTCGAGTTCCGGCTCGAGGTCGGGTCGTGAAGCGAGCGTGGCGCGGTGGTCCACGACGGATCGGGCAGAAGCAGAAGCAGCAAAGCGGAAGACGAAGCAGAGAAGAGGAGAAAAGGGGTACGAGCTGTGGGGAGAGGGCGGTAGTGAACGCGTGATGGAGCGTGCGGAGGAGGACGTCCAGGCTTCATGGGCCTGGGCGACCGCTGCTCTACCTGGGCCCAAGTGCGGGGCGGGTGGGGGGTATCGAAGCGCAGTGCGAGCAAGCGAACGAGGCTACTGCGTCGGGACGAGTGCAGTGCCTGGTGGGCTGCGTGCAGTGCGACGAGCGAGAGAGGGTCAGGAGGCGGGGGGAACGTGTCGGGCGGAGCGCGGGCGAGGGAGGAGCGGCGAGCGCAGGGTAAGCGGGGGCCCGCTGCTGGGTTCTTTTGGAACAGAGGAAGGTAATGTGGAAGAGAGGCTCATGGACGTGCTCGCAACGCTTTGCCGGCCCCAATGCACTTCCTCCGCCTCGTCCGTTTCGGATACTGAGGCAGAGGGCGAAGCAGATGCCGTCGACACAGCAGCAGCAGGAGCAGCAGCAGGAGCAGTAGCAGAAACAGAAGCAGAAGCAGCATAGAAGCAGACATAGTACCGGAAGAAGAAGGAGAAGGGGAAATAGCGGAAGCGGAAGCGGAGCGGGAGCAAACGTCGGAGCCACCAGCGAGGTGGAGGCCGCGATGGGCATGTGGCAGGTCGGAAGAACGGGCCAGGGGGAACAAAGTGGGACCAGTAGGCGAGAGGAAGATTTACAGTAGGGAACTCCGTGGGAGGGGAGTGGACGTGCATGTGGGCCCGCTGGGAAGGGGAGGGGGACACAGCGTACCGAGGCAGACCTCCCAAGCTGACGCCACGAGCGTGCAATGGGGAGGGATCGACTTCGCCCTCGCCCTCGCCCTCGCTCGCACCTGCACCCTCGCTCAAGGGCAAGCGGGCCAGTGCATACTCCGAAGCGGACGAGCTGAGCCTGCCCTCCCTCGGGGCAGAAAGGGTGGACATACTGATCCGATTGCGGCGCGAGGCATGGGTAAGGGAGTGTGCGCGTGTCAGGCTCGTTGGTTCGTCCGAGCCGGGCGGGGCGGGACTCGGGTGGCAGTTCCACTGGCCACGTCGAACGAGGTTGAACTGAGGATGGGGACGTGCCAGGACTGAGGAGGGAGAGGCGCTTGTACCCTGTGCGCGGGGTGGAAGCAGTCGAGGAAAGCTTGAGGTTTTGGCTGGCCACGACACGCCCGATAAGCGTTTTAGGTTGCGGGCCGAGGCGCCGGGCGGGGGGCTGGCGACGCGAGACCGCGGGCGCATGGACCACACCGGAGCGCCAAGTGGATGGCAGTCGGGTGGGAGGAGGGGAAGCGACGTCGGACCGGGCCGCGGAATCCAGCTCGTCCGATCCTAGGAGGGGTAGGCACGCACGGGCGCATCCAGCGCATACATGTCCCGCAACAGGTCCCATTCCTCCAAATCGACCACATCGAGGTCCAGCAAGCCTTGCGTCAATGCGCGCGTGGCCAATTCCATTTGGCGCAGCTGGTCGAGCAAGGCCTTACGCAGAGGAAGTTGGCGCATGTCCCCGCGCGCATGCGCACGCACAGTCGTAGCCGCAGTCGCATCAAAGTTGGCCACCTCGATTCTGGAGATGGGCACCAACGGGGTGTGAGCTTGTATCCTCGGTGCAAGATCTCTGCCCTTGACCAGACGAAGCACCTGCCGCACCTCGACATCCCACTTGCGCATCGCTGCGAGAAGCGAGACGGTTTGGGTCCAACACTCGCTCGCCAGCGATTGCACTTGCTCTGCACCACACCCGGTACACTTCCTGGCCAAAAGCAGGGGTGTAGATATCAGTGTCCCACGTGGCGCCGAGGCGGACGCGGACGCGGAGGCAGCAGGCAAAGGGAAAAAGGTGGAGGCGAGGTGGAACTGAACCGAGCGCTCTTCTGCTCCGCGCCAGCCGCGATGCGGGCGCTGGGCACGGATGCGTAGGAGAGCAGACCAAGCCCGCACTGACCAGCACCATGCCCGCCATGCGCCACCAGGCCACCAGGACCAGGATGACGGCGGCCGCCGCGCGCCCACGGCCCTCGACTCGTCTGACCTCGATCGCATCGTCGATGGAGGTGAGCAGGTGGCGAGTCTGGCCAGGCGGGGGCAAGACGTGGGTGCGGACGCCGAGGCGCTCTGTGCGTGGCGGCCCAGACGGGGTGGCGTGGAGGAGACGAGGGCGCAGGTGATGGGCCGGTGGTGGGCAGGGCGTGCTTGGACCAGTTGGGGTCGAGGGGGAGCCGAGGGGGGCGTCGTGCATCTTGGTACATGCCATGGCGAGTCGGGGTGAGGAGGCAGGAGGTGCAGATCAGGTACTTGAAGCGCTCGCCAAAGGAGGGGGGCAGGGGGGGGGTGGAACGGAGCCGGGGCCGGGGGCGACGATGGAAGCGGGGGCAGCGAGGCAGGGGGCGGCGAGCGGCGGGGGAGGGCGGAGGAGGCGGCGGGGAGGTCGGGGGGCGAGGGCGGGGTGCTGGCGGGGGCATGGGTATGGGGCGGGACGGGGGCGTGTGGGTGGGTGGGGCGCGGGCAGCTGCAGCTGCTGGAGCTCGTCGGCGAGCGTGAGCGGCGCTGGGAAGGAGGGGGAGGGGGAGGGGGAGGAGGAGACGGAGGTTGTTGGTGGTGTGTGGCGTGTGGTTGGGGGCGCGTTCAGCCAGGGGAGGGCTGGTGTGGTGAAGACGCAGGGTGTGATGCTCGGATGGGGACTGGCGCATGTGATGTGGCCTGTGATGTGCTCCTCCCTGGCGGCCGCGCGCGCATCATCACCCATCAGCCCATCATTCGCCCCACTGCGCCACCGGCGCCACGTGGCACATCCGCATTGCATGGCGCCTTGGTAGCTGCTTCTCTGTACGCTATCGGACTATGCCTCCATCCTCGCTCCTCCACACAGCGCATGCCCACATCTACTGCCAGAAAAAGAACAAAACGCAACAGGAAAGAAAGAAACAGAGCAAGAAAGCAGGAACGCAAGAAGCAAAACAGGGAAAAAAAAAACAAGAAAAAAAGATAGCCAGCAACCCACAACGAAGCCCCGTCCTCGATGCACCCGCCCTCTCGGCACCTAGCCCTCCTTTTGCCCACGACGGCCGTCAGCAGTGGGCCAGCTGGGCCTTGATGTCGGCCAGCTCCTGAGCGTGACCTCCTGCTGCTCGCGCACCCCCCCGTCGTCGTACAAGTTCGAGTTGGGGAAGTGGCGGATCAGTTCGGCAAAGGCGACGCGGGTGACCTTGTGTTCGCCCTCGCCTTCGACGACCGGGTCGCGCGTCGCCGCCTCGCTCGACTGCAGCAGCGCCTCGCCCGTGGCGTACGTCAGTTCCTGGCCCTCCTCCCCCTGCAGGGAGCGCGCGGGCGGCCTGCGTGTCGTGTCCCCTCGTACAGCGCAATGATGGCCAGCGGCACGCAGTACACCACGCTCTGCACCACCTCGTTGATTTTGATGTAGGCCTTGCGCGCCAGAAGCGTTCGAACGGCGCGAGGAACAGTGCTTCGATCAGGTTGAACGGCGCGACATAGACAAACTCGTCGGGCGCACGCACCATGGCCACCACCTTTTGCGCAAAGTACGCACGCGCATAGTCCGCCGCCTGTTCCACCACCTCTTCGTACGCCGAGTTGAAAAACGCAACGAGAATGTTGGAGAGGATGAGACTGGTCATAAATGTCAGGCAGTAGTACAACACTCGGCCAAACGGATACCCAAACGCCTCTGCCACCAAGTCGTAGTCTGGGTCACCCAGGACGGACTGGGTCAACGTTGGCCAGCTTGCCCAGCAGATCCGGTACTTGTTGTCCGTCTGCCATGTCCAACCCGTACAGTGCCTGGCCAAAGCCGACGGCGGTGATGACCAACAAGATAAAGAAGATGGCCGTCTGCTTGAGCATGGCAAAGATGATGACCTCGACAATACCGAAGAACTGCACATTGTCCGCCACGCGCAGCAGCTGGAACCAGATCAGGGGCGCGAGGCATGCCAGGAACTGGAACGCGCGCAGCTGCCACGCCTCTTGCTTGTGCGAGCCGGGCGGGAAGGAAAAGCCGAGCACACGACAGGTAAAGGAGACGACAAAGAGCGAGTCGGTCAACAGGTCCACAATCACCCAAAAGTCCACACCTTGTCCAATCCGCCCAGTTTGAACCAGCGCGAAATATCTTCAAACAGGAATCCCAGCGCAAACACCCACAAGGACGCTTCCCAATATCAAACTCCTTGACCGCGCGCATCGAGAGGGTGTACAAATCAAAAACACCACCCACCGCGTGATGGAGATCCAGTAGAATACATGGGCGTGCCCAAGCGCTGCGGGTTAAAATGGCGCAACCAAAATTTGGCCAGGTCCCAACTGCCTGCATCCGACGGCAGGAACGCCTCCGTTTCATGGTAGGGCAAATCTTGGTTTCGCCATCGGGCGTGTACGTCTTGACCAAGTGGCCCGTCCAGAGTGCGCGCACGCATCCCTGCACCGGGCGAGGCGAGGAAAAAAAGGCAGTTGCCATCCACACCAGCCTCGAGCGTCGATGCCGATCGGTAGGTTGGCCCCTCGCCATCCAGACGCTGGTACTTGCGCGTCAAACTCAAGTGGGCAGCGTCGAGTTCCCACGGACTGTCCAGCTGGCCCATACGGCCCGCCGTCAGGGCGGCCTGACCACCACGACGGTCTTTGAGTGCCAAGCGCCAGGCGAGCTCGCTGCGTGCGGTCAACCGACGCGCCAACACTTCCGCCACCAACGCACGTTGGGTCACCAACGGACTGCCGCCCAGCCGACGCGCCAAGTAGCGGTTGTCGCGACTGGCCTCAATCAGCGCAAACGGACCAGCTTGCGGCCAATCGCAGCGGCCTGGGCAAACGCACGCCCACCGCAGGCGTCACAATGCCGTCGCGGGAAGTGATGTTGTCGGGATTGATGGGGTCGGGGATCAGTTCGTTGATCAGCAGGCGGTAGCGGCCAATCAGCGCGCTGACCACCTCGGGGCTGGGCTGGGGCAGGTCGACGGACGCCAAGGCCGCGCTCGGCCGGGAGCAGCAGCGGCTCTTGGTCGGACATGGGGGAAGGGGTGGTGGGCAGCAGCAGACGCCAAGCGCAGCCGGTGGGGGGTTGGGTGGTGTGTGGTGTACAATGGGCGTGCGTACTGCGTGCTACACGGCAGACACCGCACGGACCCGCACAGGCAGGGCTGTGTAGGGGCGTGCACACTGCCGCCGTGCCGGGCGTGTGCGCTGGCAGGCTGGCGACGCCAGGCTTATAATTGGGGTGGCAACCCTACTGTGCCAAGCCTGCCAGCGCCGCTCAGACGTCCCAGTCACACACACCTCTTGCCGAACGCGCAACGGGGCTTCCGATCCGCTCGCACGCGCACCACTGCGGTCCACATGGGTGGATCCTATCTCCCATCTCCTATCTCCCCATCTCTCACACCCCACGGGTCGGCGCCCCATTGCTGCCCTTTCGTTCTGGAATAATTATAGCAGAAAACAGATCCAACCGACGACGAAACAGATCGTCGGCCCTCAACAGAAACGGGAATTGGAGGAGGGGAAAGGGGAGAAAGGAAACAGAAACAGGCTAACGGAAAAGGTGCAAAGCAAGGGGGTGGTTTTGTTGCTCAGGTAGCAAGCCTGGGCCTGATCGACCTGATCGTCGCCTGTCACCGGCGCCACCAAATCACTCGTCGCTCAGCCTGAGCTCTGCCTGGCACTCGCCTGTGCCATCTGGACCAACGTGTAGAACGTGCCCGAGTGCTGGGCCATGCGATAGAAGTAGCCATTCTTCCACGTCTTGGATAAGAAAGGAGGAGATGTGATGGTTGTGCTATAGATGAGCCCCTCAGACCTGCGAACTTTCCACTGCAGATTTAGGTCCACGCGATAGAGCCGGCAGCTCCGGATGCAGAGCGCGACAGTCCGCATTCGAATGGCCTTTGAGTTTATGGAAAGTGCAGTATCCTGGACCGTTTTGACTTGCGGTGCGGCCACCACGCAACGTGTGGACTTGGCTGGTCGATCTGGCGTCGCAGGGAAGCTGCCAGTACGGTATTCTTGAGGTCAAGATCGACAAGTATCCGCGCGCGTGTAGTGCCGCGGATGTGGGCCAAACCGGCGAGGCGGACCACGTCTTTTTTGCGGTGGCGCGCGGAGTAAGACAATCCAAGCATGAGCTTCGAGGTCGATGCCTGCGTTTGCTCCCATGCCGACTACGCGGTCGATACGCGCGAAGAAGCGACCTGAGATTTCCCTGGCCTCAGGGCGCATCGCCTCTACCCGAGTGACAGCATCACGTTGAATGACAGGCGTGCTCGGACGGTACAGAGAGAGCATCTGGAGGTAGACGCCCGAAGTGCTGAGCGCTGCCATTTTCCACTGTTGCATTTGTAACATCATCGATCATCGCACTTGGCCAGGAGCACGTGCTCGAGTGCCTGATCGATGGTGGCTTCCGCGGCGTTGGCGGGACCCTTGATGACAATGTCGAGGAAACCATGTGCGGAAAGGATGCTGCGCAAGCTGAAATCCCACATCCATCCAGTCGGTCACCCCAGCTGAAAACTCGGGCAAACTGCCGTCCTTGGCCAGAGTCTTGATCTCGCCGCTCGGTTCGAGCAGGTTGACCCCGGTTTTGGCAGCCGATGGAGGCATCAGGCAGTCGGTTTGCCGCAGGGGTATGGCAAAAGCCGAGTCGGCATTGTCATAGTTTGGCTGATCTCGCTCCCATTTTTTCAATTTCTTCGTCTCGAGCGTCTCGCTCCTTCCCTGTTTTCTTCCACTTCGCACCATGTCCTCTGTTCTTGCTTCTTCCCCACGAACGATTGCTACACCCCTTGGCCTAGTCCGATTCTGGTCTCCCTCGCCTTAGCCCCGACTGTGACAGACATGACCGGTGCGGGTCGGCACCGGCGTCGCGGGCAAAGCGAACGAGGGGCCCCGCATTGCCATGCGGGATTCACGGAACGAAACGGTTAACAGCGCCGGCACGTTGGGGATCTGCTGTAGGCGAGTGAATGTGAGCAAGTCGCGGATGTACTCGCGTGAGTGCAGGCGTGAGAAAGCTTGAGTGTGCCCCAGTCGGGGATGCGTGTCTACCAAGTGGAAGGCGTAGTGCCTCGAGGCCGGTATAGGTGATTGGGCGGGCGGCGGTAATCGGCTCGGGAGCAGTGGGGGAGGAGGGGGGAAGTGGTTGGCTCGGTGGCGGCGACGAGCGGCGCAGGCGGCTTTGCAGCGGCAGACCCGTTTGCCAGCTGACGAGTGGGAAGTGTCAGGGCGTCATCGTTGGTGGATCAGAGCTTGCAGAAACGGAGTGCCGCCATCGGCTGATAAGAGGTTTGGGGTGGCTTAGGCCGACACAGGCGAGGGTGGCAGCCTCGCTTCTGCACAGAGGACGTGGGCTCAAGCCTAACACAGGAGGAGATGGTTGTGCTGTTCCAGGAGAGGAGCCCGTCAGGGGGAGAACATAGGAGGGGAGAGTCGGAGAAGGCAGCATCCAAGGTGACCGGTGATGGGCCGGTGATGTGTGATCAGCTGCATGCGTGACGCGTGGTGGCGCTGACATGGGAGAGAAATCGGCATAGGGGCAAATAATATAGCCAAGGGTGCTAGAGTGCGACTTGAGAGCACTCGCGATCCTATGGATCAGCTGCAAAGCAGCCTTCAGACAAGGCGTGAAGGCAAAGTGGTGAGCCACAAGTCTTCAAGCAACGTCTCATTGTGAGGAGCAACAGGTCAAGAAAGGAAGCAGAGGCGTACCTTCAGACAAGGCGTGAAGGCAAAGTGGTGAGCCACAAGTCTTCAAGCAACGTCTGAAGGGAAGGAGAAAGGAGAGAGAGAAGGGAGATGGAGCGAGCAGGGCGTGCGCGGCCTGCGAGCGGAACGCTTCCGCTCGGCTAGGCGAGCGTCACCGATCCATTGAGGGCCGTGCAGGAGAACCCTAGCAGTACCCTCTAACAGCCCCCCTCGGTGAGCTCGCCAGACCACAGGTGGTGGTGGTCCTCGGCCAAGGGCCAAGGCATGGATGAAAGAAGAAAGGATGTCTCCAACGCCTCTGGTCAAAAAGTGAAAGGAAAAACATAATTGGCAAGCGATGTTGCCAAGTCAAGGGAAGAGAACAGTATATTCAACGCATGGAGGTAAGGAGGAAGCGTAGAAAGTCACAGAGGTCAATTCAACTTGGAAGTATACAACATGTTCCAAGTCGAAACAGGATGTTCAACGTGAGGGAGCGTAAGAAATCATAGAGGTCGATTCAACTTGGAGGTAGAAACAACATGTTCCAAGCCGAAAGAGGATGTTGAACGTGTGCAGGTAAGGAAGCTGTGAAAGTCATAGAGATCGATGCAACTTGGAGATATAGACAACATATGCCAAGTCGAACCGAAGCCAAAGTCGAACAGTAAAAACGTAGAGTTGGAGGTCGAGTAGAACCATAGAAGGCAATTCAACTTGAAAAGAAACCAACAAGTCAAATTTGGCACAGCCATGAAAAGGAGAAAAGGACCAAATTCAGGACAGAAAAAGGATGACGACTGGTCCAACCGTCACGAGGACCAGCGTCAACGATGGTTCGAAAGTACCTTGTAGGTGATCAGTACACTTCGCAAGCAGCACCGCTGGCAAAGGAGCGACCAAAGTCTTCCGGGCCCGGGTCAGGGATGAAAGTGCAACGGCTGCCCATGTAGCGTACACTAGAGACAGTGCCTCCCGTCTTGAGACAGCCAAAGAAACTCCCATTGGGCCAGAAAGGAAACCATAGCCGCCCATGCAGCCCACATAGTTAACAGCACCGCCAATCTTGGAACGGTCAAGGTACCCCGCGCCCG
Organism: Moniliella sp. 'wahieum'; assembly: GCA_003971905.1. Lineage (NCBI taxonomy): Eukaryota > Fungi > Basidiomycota > Moniliellomycetes > Moniliellales > Moniliellaceae > Moniliella > Moniliella sp. 'wahieum'. The sequence goes on from RSEE01000015.1 coordinate 466,756, forward strand.
GGTCAGGTAGGAAACGGCCACAACCATTAGTGTAGCCTAAACCGTCAACAGCACCACTGCTCTTGAGACGGTCAAAGTACCCCCCGCCCGGGTCAGACAGGAAACGGCTACAACCATTAGCGTAACCTAAACCGTCAACCGCACCACTGCTCTTGAGACGGTCAAAGTACCCCCCGCCCGGGTCAAGTAGGAAACTACCACATCGAGTAGTGTAACCGAAACTGTCAACAGCAGCACTTGTCTTGGGACGATCAAAGGACCCCCCGCCCAGGTCAGATAGGAAAGTGCCACCGCTGCCCGTGTAGCCCAAAACATAAACGGTGTCCCCCATCATGGATCGGTCAAAGTACCACTGGTCCGAGTCATGTAAGAACTGCCACAGCCGCCCGTGTAGCCCCAATCGTAAACGGTGCCTGTGGTCTTGGAACGATCAAATACCACCCGCCCGGGTCAGATAGGAAACCGTCAGAACCGCCCATCATGTTGGATGCAATGGAGAGCGAGACGTTAAAGCAGAGCACACAAGAGGGCCAACGAGTCCGCACATTACCTCCCTAGCTAACCAAGTAAGAAGGGCAGCTAGGGTGGCTTGCGTCGGTGGGCCCCGGCCTTGGGACCTCAGGTCAGTATCGATATTCTCTCCCGACATGACAATGTGTGCCTGAGGATCGGTACCGTGCCCATACGCAATTTGGAACAGGCAGGCCTGCCAACACATGGTGAGTATCGCTGAAAAGGGTGGGTGGGAGGGAACAGTAAGGCAAGGTGGTCCGGGCGCGTAAATGCATGTGCGGAAGGACGGGGGCAGCCCCCCTTTTTCCCGCATCCCGTCGATGGCCGCAAGCTCTGACACAGCGGCAATCGCCTTCCCTGCGTATGGTGCTAGGCCGACCGTGCAAAGCTTGTCCGCAAGCTCGGCGACCGTTAATTCTCCATGTCCAGCCGCCAGGTCGACACCGCCACACGCCATCGGCCCCCCTTGATCGGACGCTCGGCCAATAGCAGCGCGCGACATCGGTCCCCCTTGGTCAGGCACCAGGCCGACACGTCCACGCCATCGGCCCCCCTTTGTCGGGCGCCTGGCCAATAGCACCACACGCTATCGGCCCCCCTTCGTCAGGCGCTTGGCCAATGGCACCACACGCGGTCGGCCCCCCTTTGTCGGGCGCTGGCCAATAGCACCACACGCTATCGGCCCCCCTTCGTCAGGCGCTTGGCCAATGGCACCACACGCGGTCGGCCCCCTTTGTCGGGCGCCTGGCCAATAGTGCCACACGCTATCGGCCCCCCTTGGTCGGGTGCCTGATGGACGTCAATGGGAACCGGGCCACCAAGCGCCTGGTCGGACGCCATGCCAACCACCGGCCCCCCTTTGTCAGACGCTAGGCCAACCACCGACCCCCCTTGATAGGGTGCCAAGCCACCACCGGCCCCCCTTTGTCAGACGCTAGGCCAACCACCGGCCCCCCTTCATCGGGTACCGGGCCAGCCATCGTTTCCTCTTCATCGGGTGAAGAGGCACCAAGCGCCATCGGCCCCCCTTGGCCAGGCGCCTGGACTTTAACAGGTACCAGGCCACCGAGCGCCTGATCAGGTGCCATGCCATCCACCGTCCCCACTGTATCAGGCGCCAGGCCAGCCACCGGCCCCCTTGATCGGGTGCCAAGTCAGCCATTGTTTCCCCTTCATCGGGTGCAAAGGCACCGAGCGTAATCAGCCCCCCTTTACGAGGCGCCGGGACTGCAACGGGTACCGGGCCACCAAGCGCCTGATCGGTTGTCTGATCCTGAGCCACGATAGCAACTGACATGGACCTGGGGGAATGCACCTCCCGTGACGCATAGTCACCACCCGCTGGGGGTAAGCCCGGGCCGACAGATGCCATCGCAGCCACAGGATCCGGCTTGGCGATAGCAGCTGGCGTGGACCTGGGGGAATGCACCTCCCGTGACACATAGTCACCACCCGCTGGGGGTAAGCCCGGGCCGACAGATGCCATCGCAGCCACAGGATCCAGCTTGGCGATAGCAGCTGGCGTGGACCTGGGGGAATGCACCTCCCGTGACACATAGTCACCACCCGCTGGGGGTAAGTCCGGGCCGACAGATGCCATTGCTGCAACAGGGTCATACCCAACAGCAGCTAACTCAGCCCCGGACTTGGGACTAGCGGAATGCATCGTCAGTAAATCAGGACCAACGCGTGGCATCTTGCCCAGAGGCTCATGGGCGACAGCAACTGGCTCACACGCGGGCGAAGCAAGGTGTTCCGCTGGCTCGCTGGCACCACGAGCCGGGAAAGGCTCGTCAACGAGTGGTGCTGCAACCAGAGGTTTACCCTCTCCACCAGTGCAATCACGAGAGCAATCCACATCCTTGGGGCCAGACACGACCACACCTTGGGGCTCTCTGATACAGTCCGCTGGGTCGAGGAGCATGTCACGCATGGCACGACGCTTCAGATCGACACGGTGTTTGGAAGCCTGATTGTCCTCGTACAGTTTCCAAGCATTACGCACTGCCTTGATATGGCGAAAGATTGCCTTCTGCAAGTCCTCAAAAGTGGAGAAGCGATGAGACTTGGTATAAAAGACGTAGGCAACATAGAAGTCGGTCGGTGTGAGCAAGAAGTTTTCGCCACCATGGCCCTTATTGTAGTCGGTAATGATATCAGCCACAATAGAGTCCTTGTCTGCCACTGCGAACCAGGGAGCGGGGAGGCGATGCCACTCATCGGCATACCCCAGTGGCGAATGGTAGGAATGACTTCCAGGATGAACTTGGCAGCGACGTCCTCGTCAACGTCCGAAAGAACGACGCTCAGTTGAGCCCAAGCATAAGTCGTGCCCTTGATGCGAAAAGCCGGCCACTTCGCTGTCGTGCCAGGGGCTATCTCGACTTGGGAGTTGGGGTCAAACTCGCCACGACGAACATACGCTTCCACAATGTCGCGAGGCGAGGAAACCGGGTGCGCAGAATGCGCAGAGGCAGAAGATAAGGGCGACATAACCTGCTAGAGTGCGACTTGAGAGCACTCGCGATCCTATGGATCAGCTGCAAAGCAGCCTTCAGACAAGGCGTGAAGGCAAAGTGGTGAGCCACAAGTCTTCAAGCACGTCTCATGTGAGGAGCAACAGGTCAAGAAAGGAAGCAGAGGCGTACCTTCAGACAAGGCGTGAAGGCAAGTGGTGAGCCACAAGTCTTCAAGCAACGTCTGAAGGGAAGGAGAAAGGAGAGAGAAAGGGAGATGGAGCGAGCAGGGCGTGCGCGGCCTGCGAGCGGAACGCTTCCGCTCGGCTAGGCGAGCGTCACCGATCCATTGAGGGCCGTGCAGGAGAACCCTAGCAGTACCCTCTAACACATATGGATTGTTTGCGCTGACGTGCTGCTGCCATAATAGCTGCAGTATAACCAAAACCAGGGTCTCGCAGGGTGTGACGTCATTCCGCTCCCTCCATTATTCCGCCCGCGGGCCAACGCGGCGGCAAGATTGAAGGTTGGGCGTTGCCGGTTGAACATTGCAGAGCTGAAGCTTGGCTGCGGAAGAGACGCATCGGAATACGAAGGCGAGTGGCCACCGAAAGCGGTCTCTCGCATCGCCACCATCCCTCCGCCCTCCCATCCGGCGTCCTCCCCCCATCCTCTGCCCATCCCACCACCACCACCTCCTACACCTCCTACACCAACCCCCCACCCGCATTCCCGCATTCCCCCATCCCCCCGTCCCCACCCACCCTGCTCCAGCAGCCATGAAGATCACACGCCACCCAAGCGTCTTGGCCTCCGGTGCGTGTGCCCCTGGCCCCTTTGTGCCCCCTACTCACCCTCTTTCTCCCTCGCAGTTGCCCCAGATTGCCGCGATTATTGAGCGTGTTCAGGCAGCCCCGGAGGAGGACCTTCCTGGCGTGTTGGACAGCGTCTACGACTGGCCCTGGCCCCGCGGCGATGCTCACCACTGGACCCAGACGCTGAACCGCTTCGATGCCATCCTCGAGCACACCCTGACCCAATACGGTGTGCAGATTTGCAGTACCATCAGTTCACCCCGCCACACCAAGCGCCTTCTTGTTCCATACTCGTTTTAGCCGCCTTCTCCTAGAGAGCTGCACCAACCGTAAGATCTACAACTCGTATGAGGTACGTACCTTCTCTCTCGCCTCCCTCAAGCTTGCTTGCCCCGTCGGACGGTTCTAACCTCTCCTTCCCACTACAGCATCTCCGCAGCTTGCTCGTAACCGACGATTTAGATGTGCTTGAAGAAACGCTGCGGCTCCTTCAGCGCTTGGCCCAACAGCATGCTGCAAAAGGCGGTTCTCGTGCCCAGGAGCTGGTTGAGCAGGGTACTGTGCCTCAGCGCCTCCTCACCCTTGGTGCCACATGGGCTCCGATGGGATCGGGCTTAACTTTGGTCGACCTTGCTAGTGACAACTTTGAGCCTGGACCCGGCTTTGACACGGTCCGCTTGCCATCCAACGCCCCGCTCCGACAAGCTACCCGAGCCTCATGACAAGTCCCTCTCGCTCGGCCCACCGCCAATCTCCGGCGCATCGGGCCCCAGCTACACCAAGTTCACAACAACTAGCGCCTACCATTGATCCCGATCTGTCATGTCCATCGACCTGGGTGAACCGGTTCGGGCTGCCTCTTCCTCTTCTCCTGCCCACCCACGCCCTCCTCGTCCAGCCCCAGCCATTCACACCACGTTTCCTTTGCACCCGGAACAGGGTCTGGGTCCAATGTGGGTCGACACACGGCCCATCGGCGCCCCCCCCGGAGACGGCGTCGGTGATCGAGCTGCGCAACCTGGCGTCCCAGGGCAACCATTGATGGATGTTGTTACCGACGCGATTGAGACGTACAAGATTCCACCCGAATCCCAGTTTGAGCTGTTTCAACGGGTGCGCTCCGTTCTCGCGGGTTATGACCCTTCTGCCCGCAAGAAACTCATGTCATGCCGCCTGTTAGCTTTGGCCGTGTATGGGCATGTGGTGTTGGAGGATACGGCTCTTAATGAGCTCTTTATGTTGGCCCCGGAGATTGCTCGCTTGATTGGTACCCTCGTGTCGCCTGAACACAAGATTGACCGAAACATTGTGTCGAGTGCGTTTTTATGCGCTGGAAGGATTGGCCAAGTTCCGTACCCGCTCCTCCGACGTCTTTACGTCCATTGGCGTGTCAGTCAATCATGGTGCACTCTTGCAGAATCTCCGCATGCTTACTAGCAGTATGGATGCCTGCCCTTCCTCCCACCCGACGCTACATTGCTTCCACCTCCGTATGCCTGGAGTGATCCGGGTACCTCTCTCGGCACCTACGCCGATTCCATCTTTGGCTTACTGGGGGCAATCGTGAATGGCCGCAACGCAAGCCACATGACAATGATCGTCGCTGCCTCATGCCTCTCTTGGTCAAGATTGTCAACAATGTCGCTCGCGGGTCCACCTCGCCCAAAGATCGGTCGCTCGTGCTCTCGGCTTGATCGACAGTTTCATCATCTTCTCCACCTCACCGCCGGCTTTTACCCAATTCTGTGACGCGGGTGGGCCCGACGTGTACGTGGAACGCATCAAAGCAGAGGTGGAATACGACATTGCTCATCCTGAACCCGAGGGTGCTCGGCTGACGACCGTGCGGAGCGAGTGGGCCAAGCCGGCTGACAACTTGTACGGGTACCTGTCGCAACCGAGTGCAACCCTGCTGCGTAACATCCTCAAGTACATTGGCAGCATGATCACGTCGGCTGGAACGGATCAGTTGCGCAACTTGATTGAAACGTCTCTGCCAGACTCTGTCATCCAAATCATGGCGCACCGCCTCATTTTTGGCCCACAAATCCTCGCTGTTGCGATCGGCGTGGTGGCCATTTAGTGCACAATGAGCCCACGAGTCTGGTGGTGGTGCAGGAGAAACGGATTCCCGAGATGCTTTTGACCTGATTACCGACGACATTGAAGCCAATTTCGATTTGATCAGCACCCTTCCCAGCGTCTGTTCGGCCATGTGCCTCAACCCGGTTGGTTTGGACCTGTTTAACCGCTGCATGGTGGCGCGCAAGCTCATGCGTCTCCTTCTAGACCACCGGCACATTGAGGTGTTGGAGGACATGGACAATGCCATTTTGTTTGGCACTCGATCGATGAGCTTGTCCGTCACCAACCGTCGGCGCGGGGCGATGTTATCTCGGGCATCTTTACGGCTTTGAACGCGATCAACAACAATGCTAAGAGCATCGCTCGCCGTATGGAGCGGCATCCTTTGATGATGCCTGTCGCCAAGCAGGCCTTCCCGAGCCGCCAAGCAAATTTTTGATCTGGAGCAAGTCCCCAGACCGAGGCCACTAAAGTAGTCGCTCTCGCCCGCCCTTCTGTTACCTTGGCCGACCTGTTTGATGGAGAGGACGAGCGGCAAGGTAAGAAGGACGATGCCAATATTTACAACGGTGTTATCGCGCAGATGGACGTCGCGTCCCGATTCATGGAAGGGTTCTTTACCACCGCTTCGCATTGTCATGCCTTCATCACCAAGGGCGGGTTGGTAGAGCTGCTGAAGTTCTACGATGCCACGGCACTGCCATACAACTTCCTCTCTTCCTTTCGCCGCAGACTCGCTTGCCAACCTGCTGGTGCTCATGACGGAGTCCAGAGCCATTTCGGTCATTTACTCCTTCATGGATTCAATTTCCGAGTCCATGCAACAAACGAGTGCGTGTGGGACGACAAAGCCTGGGCGTCGAACGGACAGGAACTGCCCTTTTCGCCGCTCGACTTCTTCGCCCCCTCTGACGAAGCTACCTGGACAAAAACCAATGGTGTCTTCCGCAACTTGGTCTACCTCAATACCAAGCTCTTTGTTCTGGTGATGTATCAGCCGTTCAGCTACCATTCATATTCGCGTCCGCTTTCGGCCCTTTTCCCTGCCCTCAATACCAGCCGCGGCAAGGGCGAAGGGCCCTTCATGCGCAAGCTCGGCACGTTGCTGCGGCATTCACTCTGGATGAACATGTTGCTCAAAGCAGCTGTGCCCCCTCGGGAGGCGGGGGTGGAAGGCAACACGGCCACCGCAAGGTATCCGGCCCTGTGCAAGATATTGTGGATCATCTTCCTTCTAGTGGTCGTCCAAATGCGCCTTCGAGCTCATCCGCGGTGTTGGAAGCAGCAGAGCCGCCAGGCAGGCGGACAAGAGTTGCGAGGTGTCTGAGGCGGTCCGGCAGAACGTCAAGGTAGTGCGGTACACTATGTCGCATATGACTCAACGCTCAAGGCCATGCATCGCGAGGTGGTCCGCCTCTGTCCAAGCCGGCTGACCCCACGACTCGCAAAAACGTTCACCACATTGGGGACCATTGCCGACACGATGTTCAAGCGCTCGAATCGCGCAAGAGCGGTAACTTGCCCAACGATATGGCCTACACCACTGTCGTGGTGGATTGGATCGACAACCTTCTTTACGAGCGGAAGGGGTCGCGGGTTACCGTGAGCTGTTTGCTGCTGTACGAGTTCTTCCACCGGGCGGTGTTAGCGCATTGTTGAGCCAGTTCCATTTGATGCTGGCCCAGATGGACCAGATTTTGGACACTCAATCGGGGGAGACGACGGTGCCCGATAACGAGGATGTTGCCAGCAGCCTGAGCCAAGCGTGCGGCGGCTTGCATCTGCCTCCGGCTGATGCACAACCTGGTCACGTACCGCATCACGAACGACCTGGTCCAGCTCTCTGCTCTGAACCAGCAGTACCCTTCCTCCAACCAAGAGTGCGTGGTTGACATCATTCGCCTCCAGGTCATCATGGCGGTCCAGACCATCTGGCGTAAGAGTTGGTTGCCCACTTTGCCGCTCGTCATCATTCGCAGTTTGGTCAAGATCATCCTCGCTACTCTCAACAAGGATGATGCTAGCCCCGAGTCCGGCTCGGGCAGTGGGAACGGCAGTTCTCTACCTCTTCCCTTGCTCAACATGACCCTTCCGGGCATGAGCAACCCTCTGAGTCCACTCGCTCGGACGGCAGCACTACTCGCTCTTCGGGCACCTTCCCCCCTGTGCAGTCTAGCGGCGACGTAGTCCTGACCGACCTGGGCTTCACTTCCGGCTCCGTCCAGTCGGCGTTTGGAAGCGGAGAGGACTCGCGGGCGGGGCTACTGCGGCTGTTGAACCAACAAGCCGAATCCACTCCCACCCCCCTCCTGTCACGGCACCGACCCCGCTCTGGCCATCGACGGAGGCAGGATCGTCTTCAGAGCCTTCTCGTCTGCTCCGGAACGCTCGCAAGCTCCCCCTCCTCATCCCCTGTGGCAACCGGGATCGGAAGGCACGGTTTCTAAGCAAGTTCTTTCGGATGAACTGCGCTCGATTCAAAAGGAGATTAGCTCTACCGTCGTCGCTCTTATTCTTGAACTTGCGAAACGCACGAACCTTTGGTGTTTGAGGCACGCGACGCTGTCCATCTCGTTTCCGACAAGCTCACCCCCATTCATCACGCAACGACTTCATTCGTTCGTCCCAAGCCGAGGTGGAGAGGTTGGATTGGAAGGAAAGACAAACGAGCGTGATGCGTTGCTGGGCAAGATGCGGGTCTATCTTCACTTCTTGGCCATTGTGCACAACTCGGAGGGCCTGCGGCAGGTGATCGACATTGACACGGCCGTTACCATCATCCAAACTTTGCAGCGGTTGGGTCAGGCTGGCAAGAAGTGGGTGAGCGAGTTCACTCCCCATCTTTTTGATCGCGAGCGAAATTTTTGGCTGGAGCGAGAAAATCGAGCCGACGCCTCCCTACCTCGAATCCGAGTGGCAAGCAGGCACCCCACCCCGTCTCGACCGCGGGTCGATCCAGACAATCGCCTAGGCCAATTTGAGGACGTTTATCTTCAAATGGCCTTTGCCGTCTTACGGGAGGAAGTGCCTGACGCATGGAGCACGGAAACTCTTTTGGCCACGTACCGCCTTCTGGTCATCCTTACCCGGCGGCCCCTTCTAGCGGGCAAAGTGGGTCAAGGGGACGATGAGCTTGTCGTTCTTGTTCGGCCTTTCAAGAAGGGGTTCCCGAGTCGATCGTGCCGCTCTGTCAGTCGTATTTGGTCACCATTTTACGGCATGTGATTGAGCAGCCTGAAGTGCTGCAACAGCTCATGTTCCAAATGCTGCGCTCGGCGGTCCACTCACGCGCAGCCAAGTTGTGATCCCCAACTTACTCGGTCAAGTGAGCTCGGCCGTGTGGCGGGACCCGAACACGTTCTTTGGTGTCGCCAAGAACCATCTTGAGCTCATCGATTTCAATCGCACCGGCACGCCCCCCGCGTTCGGCTGATTGATGATCGTGAGTCCGAGGACAAAAAGGAGGGAACCGAGTCGAACACTGATGGGCCTGCCGTGGCTCCTGCTCTGCCTCAAATTCCCGTAGGGGCAGCCGGGCCATCTGGAACGTCCCTTCCTACTGCGCCCAAACCACCCGTTTTCGACGTGCCCGAAACCAGTGGTGGTGGGGAGACGGAGAAGCTGATCCACAAGCTCCCTCAGACCACGGAGGTGTCGGATCATCTGATCCACTTCCTCATTTCGGAGCTCACCACGGGACCTTCCGTGTCATCATCTGTCGTGGCAAGCGAGACGGCCGAGCAAGAGACGAAGGAATCGGTTGAGGCGTCCTCGGGCGAATCCCAAACTGGGAAGGACAAGGCGAGTGTCCCGCCTCCCTCTGAGCCCGACGCTGGTGCAGCTGCTCCGTCGAGTGGTGATGGAGTCAATACGAACCCCGTCTTGAAGCAACCCAAGCCTACCTCCGCAAAAGAGCAAAGCCAAGCGGACCAGTCGCTTTATTACAATGGCTTCATCCTCCAAATTTTAGCCGAGCTCTTGTCTTCGTACGACTGCTGCAAATTGAGTCTGATGAACTACACGCGCAAGCGCACCCAGCCTGCTGCCCCAGCTGCGCCTGCCACGCCCTCTACAACCCCCGCTAAGCTTCGTGGGACCACTGTCTCGACTCTGTTCCATGAGCTCGTTGCGCTCGGAGCGTATAGCGACAAGGACTGGAGAAAGTGCAAGGCGCTTACCAATTGGCTCATGTCGGTCGTTGTGGCTCTGACGTCGGATACGGCAAGCAACGTTTCGCTTCAAGATCTGAGTGCAGACGTCATTTCGGTGCGCAAGGCCGTCCTTGACGGTCTGAGCAAGAGCATTCGCGACGTGACAACTTCGACCGAGCACTGGCATCCAAGGGTGGCAAGATCCTGGTGCTGTCCGACCTGTGCTTCCGTTTGCTGACGGTCAAGCCCAACCAGAGCTCTTTACTGCGTCAAAATGAGGACCTAGCCTTCACATGGCCAAGTTGATGTTGGAGAAGAACTTTGTCCTTGTCTTGACTAATACCATCACCGACATCGATTTGTCCGTTTCGCCGGCCAAATCGATTCTGACCAGCGTTCTCAAGCCACTCGACTTTCTTACCAAGGTTGCCATCCGCATGGGCCGGGCAGAGAAGAAAGATTCGCGCGAAGATGTGCCGATCGAACTTTCTTCCGACGATGAAAGCACGTCCTCCTCGATGGAGGACATGGAGCATGGCCGTGGCTCCCGTCGCGAGACACCCGATTTCTACCGCAATTCGTCGTTGGGCATCCACACTGGCGACCTCGAGTCGGGCAACTACGATGACGATGTCGGCGATGGCGAGAGCGGCGAGGATGAAGAGGACATTGAGATGGAGGAGTATGATCATGACCACTCCAACAGCGATATGACGTATGTCTTGCCTCCTCTTTTTGCGCTTCGCACTGATGTTGCATTCATACTGACTTAACCCATCTGAACAGCTCTGAGTCGGATGACAGTGAGGATACCATTGACGATGACGACATTGACCTGGAGGACATGTCTTCGGTGGATGACGATTCGTCTTCGGAAGACGAGGACGAGGACGACGACGACGATGATGACGATCATGATCACAGCGACATGCTTGAGGCCGAATGGACGGATGAGGTATGTCCCCTTTTTTCCAGCTTCCCCTCGCCTCTGCACTGTGAATACTGACGCCCAGAGTGCTTTCAGGACAATGATAGCGATGGCGACTCGGACAATGGCGAACTGGATATTGTCCTAGAGCACGATGGAACGAGTGGCAGCGACCCTCTGGTTCCGACGCTCGAGATTGACGAGGTGTGGGCGCCATCGGAACTTCGTTCTGTCTTTAGTGAAGGGGAAGACGGTATGGACGTGATCGATGAGGACGAGGGGTCCTCCAATGATGGGTACGATGCTGCCGGCCTTGGCGACCTCTCGCTCGAGGATGGCTACAACCCGTCATCGAACACACTGGATCTGTTTGGTGCCAATTGGGCGTGGGTCAATCACTCGGACAGCCCGGCGCGTGGGAGACATGGAACCTGTGGGGTCACGAACCGGAAGGCTGGCGGTCTCGTCTTGTCACTGGGTCCGGGCGCCGGAACGGGATAGACGAGGCGGCGTCGCACCCACTTTTGGTGGACCAGTCGGCCGTGCCCGACGGAAGTTCTGCCCTCTCCAACCGTCTCCCCGGTCGGCGGCGTCGTCTCCATGGCGGCCTGCACCATTCGGGCACGGACCTCAGCGCCTTGTCGTTCGATATGATGGGCAATAGGACCATGCATCTTCTAGAGACGATACTCGAACGTGCTCAGGGGTTGACGCGGAGCGACGACACGGCCCGTTCCCGCTCAGGTGTTGAGGAAACCAACGGCGCGTCCGGCCCCAATCGCGGTCGACCGAATGAACCCGATGCGGACAAGGTTGCAGCTGCGGATCCAGTATCACTACTCCAAACCTTCAAGCCCATGAGCACGTCGAACCGTTGGTTACAAGATGCTTCTCTCGCCCATGCACGCTCTGTCAACAAGCTGGAGCACGCATCGTTTTTCCGACACGAGCTGCAAGCGGTTCTGCTTCCTGCCTACTGGGACTCTCAGAAGAAGCAGAAGGAAAAGGAGGCCGAACGAACTGCTCAGCTTCAGCGTAAGCTCCAAGAGGATGAAGAAGCGCATCGTCGGAAGCAGGAGGAGAGTGGAGATCATGAGCGCATCCAGGCACCAGAAGCAAACCAGCCGCCGGCGCAAGCCTCCGACACGGAAATGGCGGATCGCCCGCGCCCGCGCCCGCACCGGGCAAACTCACCCTTTTCGGATGGGGTACCCTCCGATCCTGAGGACCTAGCAGGCCGGAAATGCCGGTGAGGGCGATGAAGAGGAAGAGGAAGAGGGGGAGCGGCAAACGATCACGATCGGTAGCCAGGTGGTGGATATTACGGGTACCGGAATGGATCCCGAATTCCTGCTGGCCCTCCCAGACGCTATGCGGGAGGAGATTGTGGAACAGCACCTGCGCGAACGTCATGCTGAGACGATGAGTCGCGACCAAGGCGTGACGGCAATCGAGCCTGAGTTCCTCGCTGCCTTGCCACCCGAGATCCGTGTGGAGGTACTTCAGAGCGAGCTCATGGCAGCCGATCGTGCTCGCCGGCAGCAGCAACGCGAGCAAGAGGAGCAAGAGCGCCAAGCAGAGCAGAGTGCGGCCCATGAACCTCGGCCGACGACGGAGCGAGTGCTTCTCAGCCGGGTGTACCTGCCAACCTGGCCGTTCCCGCTGCCTCGACGACTCCAGCTGTCGCAGCCCCTGCAGCCGACAAGACTCCCGCCGGGACGCGATTCAACTACTAGACCGTGCTGGTGTCCTGACGCTGGTTCGGATCCTCTTCTTCCTGACCTGGATCCCGCGGCCTCAGGCCTCCATCGGGTTCTGGCTTCCGTTTCGGAGAACGCAAAGACTCGCACCGATGTGCTGCGTCTGCTGCTTACCATTTTGACCGAAGGGACCAGTACACCCGCGGCAGTTGATCGGTCTTACGCTGCAATCAGCTGTCGCATCCACCAAGCACATGGGACGCCCAGCAAGGGTGCCAAGCGTGGGCCCGCTCTTTACCAGTCGACGGGTTCCCCGATTAGCATCCAGGGAGAGAAGGCCCCGTTCCTCATGGCCCTGCGTTGCATTGCGGCAATCACTTATCTTGTCGACGTTAACCCGGCCGTGAGCGAGTGGTTCCTCAAGGAGGAAGTCAGGTCGTCCAAAAAGGGCAAGGGCAAGGAGAAGGAGAAAGAAAAAGAGAAGGCGTCGGCAGAACCTCCTGTTGGGCTTCTACTTGCTCTCCTTGACCAGCCTGTATTCGCGGAACACAACACGCTGCTTGACAGCCTGATCCACGCTTTGCACCTGATCACCAAGCCACTTGCCAAGCAAGCTGCTGCCACTCCCGCTGCAGAGCGTCCTTCCTCCCAGACGCTGCCGTCGCTTCAGCCAGCGCAAGTGGGCCGTCTGTACCCACCGCGGGCCCCTCAGCTAGTCAGAATCCTTCAGCGCTGCCCGAACAGGGTGCCAGTGATGCCCCTGCCACCTCGGCTGCCGCTCTACCGGAAGGAGCTGCTGAGAGTGGGGCACCTGCTGCGGCTCCCCCACGGAAGGAGCTACTGGGGACGAAGGAGACGAAACCATGGCAACCGAGGCGCCCCCTGGGGTGGAAGGAGGGACGAGTGAGGGTCCTACAGCTTTGACCCCACATCCCGCCCGAGCGTCTGGCAGCGGTGGTGCGTCCACTCGCGACGCCTATCTCAGCTCGGGGTTTCCAGTCGACTCTGGCGGTGGCGTCGAATCTGGCGCATGTGGCCGGAGCACGGGAAGTGATTCGGGATGCGTTTGTGCGCTCGGCGACTGAAGCGTCCAAGACTCTCATGTCGGATCTGGACGCGCTACTTGCAGTGTTGCCGCCCAAGCCGGTCGCGGTTGAACAAGATGCCGGCGAGACGCCGGCCACGGCACCGACGGGACCCGCGCCGGCCTCTTTGCCAGGTTCGGTCTCTGCCGGAGGGCCTGAGGCGATGCAAGGCGTCGAAGCTGGCGACACCTCGCAAGATGGGCTAGACAACAAGTTGCAGTCGCCTGCGCTTGCTACGCTTGCTTCGCCAGCGAGTGCGCAGGCGGTGCTACTTGCGGTCTCTGCGGCGCTTGACTACCTGCTGACGGGCAAGTAACAGCGTGTGGGCTGCTTGCCAATCCTGTCCATTTCTTTTTTTTTCCCCTGTATGAATCCATCATGCCATGAGCTTGCGGAAGCTCCCCACCAAGTTCCTTAAGTTTACCAATAAGCGCATCAAACTTCCCTGCCAATCAATTGAATTTCGAGGCCCGTGGCTCTTGTGGCTTGTGACTTAGTGCCTAGACTTCGAAGAGACACAACTTGTTCGCCATATGCTATCTTGTTCTCCCATAGCCAACAAGCAGTGCAGTGCTTTCTAGCAGTTTTCCCCACAGAAGCCTCGCCGCTGTCCGAATTGGCCTGCTCTCCACCACCTCCCACCTCCCCCTCACTCCCTACCACCGCCCCGCTCATGTCTGTGCGCGCCATCCTCACCGCCTATTATGTCCCCCACAGCTGCCCCCGCCCCTGGCAGTAGCTTCAAGGAATTGGCTCAGAATCTGGCCTCTGTCCTGTGCCTGATCCAACTGCCGTGGTGGGCTACAAGAAAACCGTAGCTGTGGTTAACAAAGTTTTCGATACTGCCAACGCTCTGGTTGCCTTTCCTCCATCGGTTACCGACCCTGCCACTGGACTCATGTCCAGTGTCGCGCTCGTCGAAAAGGACATTCAGGCTACTGTCTACGTTTCCGTCCCGCTTCGACTGAGCCCTCGGCAGCCGACTTCGCACTCTTTCTTGTGCTTTATCCCATTCTTGCCCCAGCCCCCGCCTCTATCCAGCACACTTTCCCTTCCACCGCCTGCTACCCGTCCCAGCCCCTATCCCCCAGCCCCCATCTTCTCCCTTTCGTCCCTTAGTCCAGGTAGCCGTGAACAAGACCGGAGCGTCCTTCCTGTCTTCAGCCGGATCTACGAAGGGCTCCCTACGATTCAGTATGCCGATCGAGCCAAAGAGGCCCGAGAAGGCCAAGGCCCATTATAAGCCAAGTGGCAGTGTCGAGCCGGCCTTTCCCCCTGCTGTTGTTGGGTCGGTCCCTGGGGATCGGATCTACGTCGATGGGTGCAAGGGATTTGAACCCGAGGTCCAGCTTGAAGCTTAACCCCAAGAAAAATCTTTATGAGGCGGTTCAGCCTCACTACCCCATTACCCCACTAGCTATACGAAGATCTGGGGTTGGAAAGGGGTAGGACCGGCGGATGAAAACGCAGCTACAGCCGAGCCAAGGTGCGCGTGCTCCAGAGCGGCAAGGGACATGTCTGCCACACGACCACCCTAGCTATTGCGACTCTCTCGTACAGTCCTACCTAGGGATGAGCATGATCAACTGCGTGCTTTGCCCCTTGGGCAGCTTTCGTTCTTGTTACAATAGGTATGGTAGGCTAGCCAACGGCGCAGACTTCATCACATAATATCAACCCCCCCAATCATTGCAAATCTGCCACGCAACAGGTCAGTCTCGCCGAACAATCAAGCAAAGAAGAGGGACTCACATTCTGCCCGAAGTCTCCTTGTGGGCTTGGAGGAGCCACTTGTCCGTATCCTCCTTGGACGGTAGCTGTGGCGGCTGTAATTGCTCAGCTGGGATAGCAAACAAGTAATCGGCCACTTCAGCTTTGAACGTATTGGCCGCCTCTGCATCGTCCACCTCCATGGGCTCATCTTGCTGTGTTTCATCCTTCTTCTTGTCCTTGCCCTTGCCCTTGCCCTTGCTCTTACTTTTGCTCTTATCCTTTTGTGACCGAGAAGGGGCAGAGGCGTCGGAGGGGACAACGTGAGCCTCGCGTCGAGGCATGGGGAAAGGGTCGGGGTGACCATTAGTATACCATCCTTCTACCTCCTCTGGGTCGTACCCCAACTCGACGAGAACCAATCCGACGTGGGACTTCCAGTCGTCCTTTTCTTGTGCCTGTTCGTTGGCCAAGAGTAAGGGATCGCGATCGTCCTCCAACCCATAGTAGACCGGTGTTTGGTGGTAGTACTGACGGTAATGGGTATACTGCTTGTCTTGCCGTTCCTCTGCGGTTTCAGCCTGCTTGGCAAGCAGTTCTTTGACACCCGGCAGATCCTTAGCTCTGCCAAAATACTTGTACCCTCGGGTGCCTGGCACCTCTGACCCAGTATCGTCCGTGACGAACTGAGTCCGACTCCACCGTGGTCCACCCAAACTGGTAATTTGTTGTTCCCACCGACCCTTTTCGCTCATGAGCTTGTTGATCTCGTCGTTCAAGTCGCGCACCTCAAAGTCGGTCAGACCAAAATCTTGAATCCGAGCCACCTTGCGACTAATCTCAGCTACCACTTGCCCACGCCACTTTTCGGCCGCCTTGATGTTCTTGACGCTGCTGGGCATGCGTGGACGACGAACTTGCTTGCGGAGGTTGATGCCCATCTCGGCCGCTTGCGCCTCGCGAAAGCGATAGAGCATCGACTGTGCCTTCTCCTCATTGCGCGCCATGGTGGGTCGAACGTAGGAGGTGGATTGGGGGTGTTTATTGGGGTTGGGTGTTGGGCCGCGCGACGCGAAAACTAGTGGTGGTGGTGATGGTGGGGGTCGTGGTCTGGGAGCGGCCGGCCAAGTGATCGCAACCCACATTCAGACGTTCGCCCTTGAAGCTTGAAACCGTGTCCAGCCAGCTTAGGTAAGACGGCACATTTCGATGCAGTCGCCTCTATTTATTTTCTGGTAACCCTTAGAATCCTACGCCTGCCTTGGAACGGGTGTCTACGGACATTCATTGCTTCCTGGCCACTGCGCCCAGCAGCGAAAGCAACAAGGTGGATCATAGAATTGGATGGGAAGGGGGGGGGGGGGGGGAGATACGCCTCGTGGTATGCAACCCAGCCGCACAGGACCGTCGAAAGAAGAGCAAGAGAGAGACCACAAGCAAGGTGGAACCCCCTCGTTCTTCGCCCACGTCCGCCCAGGAAGACCAAAACCGAACAGCCCCAAAACAAAGAGGCAGGGGAAAATCAGAGGGAATGGGGAGAGGGGAGAGGTTTCAGTCTCTTAGGCCGGGCGGACAGGTAGGACGGACCCAAGCGGGGGGAAGCCGGGCGGCTCGGGCGTGCCCATTTGGGCGCGCCCTGGAGGAGCAGGACGCGCAAGCGAGTCAGTCGTCCGATCGTCCGTCATAAACTCCTCGTCTTCGTCCTCGTACATGGCCAAATCCTCAAACGCCACCTTGTACCGCAGCAGGCCACCAATGCCACCAAAGCCGCGGACGAATTGGTTGCCTTCGGTGGAACGGTCCGTGACAAACTCGAGGTTGGTACCAAAGTCTTTGTAGTGTTCGGCGAGCCATTCGAGCAACGGCATAGGTTCATCTACCTGCTCCAAGTCGGCGCCGGTGAGTGGGTCAATGAACCGCGACCGGTCCTTCTCTTGCTCCTTGTTGAGCATGAGCACGACCGTGTGGCCCTCGGAGTCTTTGAGTTCGTACCGCGTGATCTCCAAGTTTTCCCACACAATGAGCGTCTCGACTGCACCCAACTCGAGCGCCTTGAAAGTATCGTCGATTCCAAAGCAGTACTTGCCCGTCTCGAGGCTGATCTCGTCAAAGTACTTTTGGATCAACTTTTTCTCCTGGACAAACTTGACGTTCTGCAGCGACTCGGACGCCTCCTCGATCGCCTGGTTGAACCCGTTCTCGCCTCCGTACGACACGTCGACGGTGCGGATGAGCTTGGCACTGAGACGGGGGTCGAAGAGATCAGACTGAGCAAGGACCGTCTTAAAGTCGGCCGAACCAGCCAAGACGAGACCAGCAACATTGCACTTATTGTCGGTGATAAAGTGTTGGGTGGCCAACTCGGCGACTTTGCGAACGTAGTTGTGCCGCGCCTCTTCACGCAGACGGGAGAAACGGACGGCGGACTGACCACCACGCCCGTGCTTCTTGGGCAAGTCGACAGAGAACTTGTGAAGAACGGTACGGGTGTTTCCAGACACCGTGCCATAGAGGGAACCGTTGCCGTCCATGATGATAAACCCAAACACAGCGTCCGACTCGAGCAGTTCCGACAGCGCTTCGGTGTGGAACTTGTTGTCGCAGAGATAGAGGGAAGTGTTGATGGGCTTGAAAGGCTCAAAGCTAAAGTTGACCTTCTTCTCCTTGCCTTCGTCGGTAAGAATCGTGCCACAGTAGACGATGAGCCGTTGGGGGCACCTTGCTGTACAGCTTGAGACGCTGCTGGGTCGAGGTGATGGCACTGAGCACCGAGAGGCGGTTGACACGCGACTTGATGTTGGACGCTGTGCCATACTCACCGGTGAGCATGTTGGTCGCCTGGCTGATCTGGGACTTGGGCGGGAGAATAAGACTGATCATAGAGGTACCGGCGCCACGAGCATTGTCCAGGCTCTTGACCAGCTTCTTGATCTTCCAAATCTGAGGGACGAAGAGGGGTCAGCGAACGAGACGCAAGGCAGAGCGAGGGCAGCAAGGGGAGGGCATACCTGGATGTTGCTGTCAGCGTCCTGCCCGCTAGGGTTGGTGGTCGACATGGTGGAAGACAGGCGGGGGAGAACCGGGTCGGGGTGGTGGTGGTGGTGGTGGTGGTGGCGAGACGAGCTAGCCACTAGGGCGCATGCCCCCACACCCCAGCACCAGCACCCAGCGCCCAGCGCCCAGCGGCCCCACCCACGCCAGCATGCGAAGAACGGCGGGAGGCACGGCGCCAGTCTCTCGGTGTGGCTCCGCGCCCACGCGTGATGCAAAAAATTGCATTCCGCCCTTGTTCCGCTGCTTCGGACCCCCGGTCGTCCCATCCGTCAGTGGGCATGTGATGGCCGCATCACCTCGCCTGCCCTGCCGCGCTATGCCCGAGTATATACAGTTATCATCCCCTCGCCCCGCATCGACAGGCGCCCAGCCAGGCTCTCCACGCCTCGCTTATCATCTGTAGCTGTCGCCGCAGCACCGCAGAACCCTCCCCCTTCCCAGCGGCAGGTGGAAGAAGCAAGAGGGTCGCATCGCATTGGAGAGTCGCAAGGGGCGGGTCAAGTCGCGGGAGCACACGACTCCACACAATCCGGAGGACTGGGGCTGCAAAAGCAAGCAAGTGGTGGGGCACGAGGCTCAAGCGGAGCGTCAGTGCTTAGCCTTTGGGCCCCCACCCACACCGGATCCATCGCCAGCGCCTCCGATTCCTGCTGGGTCAAACAAAGCATCACGTCCACCTGCCCGTCCGGGTGCTTGGGGAGAAAGTACACCAGTCCCCGCACGGCGGGGAAGGTGGGCCGCCACACTACCCTCGCAGGTCCTATCCCCAGTCCGTCCAAGCCCATCCGTAGCCCCCACACATCTGCCTTGGCCCAGGAGGAAACCATAATGTCTCCCCGCTGGGTATCGAGTGGGCCCAGGAGGTTCACCGTGTCCTTGTGAGCGGTACGGTGGATGAGCGTCGCCCAGCCGCGCGTCTGAGCGACGAGGGTGGGCTTGTCGGCCAAACGCTGGCGCAGGTGCCAGGCCAGACGTCCCAAGGGAGCAGAGACAAGTTCGGCGGCTGGCAGAGCGTGGAGGGGGAGGTGCTCGAGCAAGCCCGGATACGACGAAGCGACATGGAATGCGCTGCGCATGTCCACGGCGCGGGAAAGGAAGACGGGGAAGTACGCGAGGCCAAAGGAGCAGCTTGAAGACGAATGCGTGTCAACGCACCCCACACGGCTGCTGTCAGCACATCGTCAGTCGAAACCCACTGATTCTCCGCAAGGGCAAGGTGAGCTTCGCGTTTGATCCGGGCCAAATGGGGCGCAGAAAAACGAAACACGACCCAGCTCCGCTCCTCCTGGGGGCTCAGGCTCGGGCTCGGGCTTCTCCCCGCCCATATCGGCAGGAGACAAGGGGAAGTCCATCTCGGGTCCAGGACGCCAGGTGGACGGGAAAATAGGTACGACCTCCTCCCGTTTTTCCATCCCCACTGCCATTCTTCTGCGGTGAGGGGCGCGTTGCGACAGCACCGATCGAGCCAACGCAAGAGACTCGCCTGGCCCATAAGATCCGCAGTAGCATGGGAAGTGAGGGTGGTAAGGACCAGGGTATGGTCGAGGATGGTGATCTGGGTCACCAGCGCATACTCCGGCGCGCCGGAAGGCAGGAACGTAGGATACGGACAAACCAAGTGCTCGGGGAGCGGGGTGAGACCCGAGCCGACCTGTTCCCCTCTCCGGTCCCGCAGAACCAACTGGATGCGCTGCTCGACTGGCTGGGCGTCATCCCACGACAAAAAGTAGGTTCCTGAGCGGGCGGAGGTGCCACCACGCACTTCAACTGCGCCTGTCGTCCAAGGCAAGAAATGAGCCAGGCGCACAAGCCCGGCGCGCACGATCTGCTCCACCTGGCCTGCCTCCACGCCGGCCGGGGAAGGGAGTAGACCATGCCAGCTGGGTGTACAAGCGCAGCGAAGGCAGCTGCCCTTGGTAGTCCAGCTCCAATGACGACCTCATCTCTCGTCAGCTGACCTCCCGAGCCAGGTAGTGTTGACCCAACCCACAGCAAAAGACGGGTGAGATGGTAGAGACGGCCAAGATGGGACCCAGCGTTCAATTCAAGTGAGGGAGTTGCTGATCGATCATGATGTACGATGCATGATGTCTAATGCATGATACCTGCGCAACTGAATTTTCCCCACAGCAGCAAGCAACACCACAGCCGCCAAGCTTGTGGGTTCGCGCGCCGTGCGTCCCCCCCCATCGCCATCAACACGCTCGACACACGCATTAGGGGCGCTGACAGTAAGCAGCGCTAGTCCAGGCTTGGTCCCAACTTGCCTCCTCCAGTTCCCTCAAGCTACCCTTTCCCTGCGTCCTGCGTCCTGAGCCTCGGGTCTCACCAGTAGAGCCTCCATCCCCCTTTTCCCCGGCTCCTCTGAGATCTGACTAGTGAAGCTAGTAGTGACTACACACCGTACTACCTACAAATCCAGGCACCCGCAACCGAGAGCGACAGTCCAGCTAGTCCAGGTTCAAACGCAATTTTAGCTCGGCAAGAAACAAACCATCCTGCCCCGCCTTGGCCAGAGCGAGCTGGTTGGCCAATGCGGTGTTATCCATCATCCAGGGTGCACAGGGGCGGAGGAAGCAGAGAGATCTACTGGAGCAACGGGGAAAGGGCAGGGTGGCTTGGGGACATTGCAAGTCGAAAGAAGAGATAATCCAGAACGGTCCAGCACGCCGGATCGCATCACATCGCAGCACATCGCATCGCATCGATTCGATTGTGCCTTATTCGGCGCGGGGCAGGGTGAGCAAGATGGCGTGCTGTCCTCCAGCCGAGGTAGCCAAGCTCACAGCCTGGCGTAGGGATTTGCTCGTGAGCAGTGTGGGCGTCTCGACCGTCTCCTCACCGCCTTGTCCGAGCTCCGAGTTCTGTCCCAACCCCCAGGTGTAAGCGTGGCCATCGCGAGAAACGGCGACCGAGTAGCGGGGGCCAGCGGAAACTTGGACAATGTGGCGATTGTCAGGGAAGGGAATATGAACGGGCTCGGTCAGGTACTCGTCCGGGGGAGGACCGCGTACCGGCGGCAAATCCTCCGCTGAGAGCACGCCTGCAAACGCGCCCTCGGTACCAATGTGAGCCTCTTTTTTGCTTTCATTTTGGCTTCGTAGGCCTTCAACTCTTCCTGCAACTGTACTTCGCGCTCGGCCGCCCAGGCCTCCCGTTCCTTGATCAGGGCAATTTTGGCAGGATGATCTTCGCCCAGGCCCAGCTCATTGCCGTCGCACCGTCCCGACCCCCACACCTGGCCATTGTCAAAGAGGAACAGGGTGAAGTGGGAGCCAGCGTCGATCTGAATCACTTTGGCGCCATTGTGCTTTTCAGGCAACAATGCCTCGACGAGCAAAGGCTCGACGACTTGGTCCTCGGCCGTCTCCATGCCCAACTGACCAAACGTGTTGAGGCCCCAGGCATACACCTTGCCCGCTTCGTTGACCGCAAAGGAGTGATACGATCCACACCCAATCGTAACAATCTTACGGAGCGCGAGCTTAGCTGGAAAAGGGCGTTGAGCTTGCGCCGCTCAATCACACGGCGACCCAACTGGGATTGTTGGCCGTTGCCCCAACTCCAAACTGTGCCCTGTTGAGAAAGAGCAAGCACGTGGTCCTCCCCGCACACCACAGCTGAAAACTTGATCTTCTCGAGACCGTGAAGCGGGCGAGGGGTGAACTGCAGCTTGGCTGCTGTCGGGGTCGGATCAAATCCAAGCAGGCCATCATTGCTCTGAAAAGAAGGAAACCCAAAAACAAAAAAATCAGGAAACAGTTAGTTAGTTCATTCCATCAGTAGCCCGCCAGCTCGACCCGGTGCTCCCGATAGCTACCACGTACCCGGAAAGACCCCAGACGCGCAACTCGCCAGCCTCATTCAGAGCGACGGAGCACGAGTTAGAAGCGGCGACACGAGTAGCACGGAACTTCTCCACCTTGCCCACCTTTCCGCCATCGGGACCGTCGCCGCCAATCACGCCCTCGCCCGAAGGCGACATGGCCTCAACAGGGGTGGGCACAGTTTCGAATTCTTCCGAATCGCGCTCCGGATCGCGTGTGGTGCTACGGCCCAGCGCAGCATTGTCGTTAATCCCCCACGTCCATACCTGTCGTAACGCGTAAGTAGGAGAAACGAGTCAGTAAGTCAATTCAGAGCCTGATCTGGAACCTGCTACGATTCGTCGATGAAAGATGGAAGGGTAGCACGTACCGTGCCATTTGAGTCGAGGGCGAGCGTGTGAAGACCGCCGGCAGCAACCTGTTCCAACCCATGCGGACCGAGCTTTCCTTCTGCCGTCTTCTCTTGAACCCACGCATGGACCCGCGGGCGCTGAATTTCATCCAGAGCATCGGTGCCCAGTCCGAGCTGGCCCATATCCCCGTTGCCCCAGATGAAGAGGGAACGGGTGGCTTGCGTGCCTTCGGCCGGCTTTGCCGCGTGCAGGTGGGTGGGGGCGGGAAAGGGGGAAGGAGCCGGGTTGGAAAATCCTGACTTGACCACGCGGGGTTTCTTGGTGGGCTGTGCTTGGGCTGGCGCGGGGCTGGACTCGCGCTTGGCTTGCTTGGCTGGTCAGCACCTTCGTCCGGGGTGGCCGAGCGTGGACGCTTGGCGCGCTTAGCCGTGCCATTGGTCTCGGTCGAAGCCGTTCCAGTGGGAGCAGCGGCGGTGGGTGCAGACGCCGCGTCTTTGGACGACGGCTTGGGGGCAGCACGGGCGCGTCTGGGTGCCATGTTGAGAGGGGGAACGCGTAAGGTGCCTAGGTGGTGGTGGAAAGGCAGCGTCACGCCCGTAAGCCGAAGCAACACTTTTTGTTGGCCCAGAAATCGACGGCCGACGATGCTGAGGGCAGCTTGGGGGCAGTGTCAGGCAGCAACCCTAACGATTCCAGGCTGGCTTCCCCTGCTGCTCGTCTAAATCCTGGTTGTTTTTGCTTGGTTCAACGGGACAGCAGTAAACCCCGTCGGGGCCATCGCTAGCAGCGGTGCCGGGGACTGGCTGTGAACCTGTGGGGTGCCCCACCTCCAGGGGCAGGATCTATGGCGGTATACAAAAGAAGCAGCCGCTCTCTTTCTTCTTCTCCCGCAGACATCCTTCAAGCTTCGTCCTTCCCCGGGTGGGAGGTTAGCAGGTTGCAACATTGAGACCTACTGCTGCTTACCTCACCCCAGTGGATTATCGATTACTCTCTATGCGCCCAGCGGCACGTGGGGTGGAACAGCGGATGCAAGTTGTGGAGGCGCGTCGAGACGGGCGTAGGGCTCTGCGGCGAGACGTACACCACCACCAAGTACTGATGGACGTTGTTGAAGATGTTGAGGCAGGTTGCTGCGTCCCAGGGCAAATGCAGGTCCTGACTTCACTCCTAGCAAAAAACCATTCGCCAACGGCTGCATCAGCCCTTTCCAGCTCGGGGCGAATGCCATGCGTGATTGAAGAGCAGTGTATCATTCGACGGTTCTGAAGACCTAGGTCCGGGTGAGGCGGCAGTAGGCACAGACGCATTTGTACTTGGATCGGTCGGCCCGAATTGAAGCCGCCTGCTCGTCTGCCCTGGACGAGCGGCTTGGGGCGCGATGGCAGCAGGTAGCGTTCTAACGTTCAAGCCATTCAACCTGGCACAGGGGACTACGGACTGCCACGGACGCAGCGAGTGGTAGATGGCCATGTGACGAAAAGGTTTAAGCAGAACAAGGTCCGGCGGTGTCCTCTCTTTGTGTGGCACGGTGTCGTCGGAGGGGACAGCGGTCTGAGTGAATGTGAAGTGGGATCGACTCCTCCGCGTCGACACATCCATGCGCCGGCGATGCACATCCCGAGCCACTTTCTGCTGCAAAAGATACCGTGGGTTTCAAAAGGGTCCATAGTTGTGTGCCGGTCTCTGCGCTAATCGTATTCTGTGCCGCCCTCCTTTGACCCAAAGCGCTGCCGTCCCCTTTTTGGGACAGCACACACGTTCTACCTCACTAATTGAAGCGCAGCCTGCCTAAAAAATGACGACGCGCAGGTACTATGCCATCAAGAAGGTCACCGAGATGTTTGTTGGGGTACTGGAACAATCTTACTGAAGTCTCACTTTTTGGATATCGTTCATCGTCCATCGAGTTCATCGCTCGCATGTCTACCGCGCTCATTAATCATTCGTATCCACTCGCGCTGAATCCTGTTTGGAAGCGAATGGTCGGAGACAGAGGGCCTGACCTGCTATCGAGTCCATTTTCCTCTCGAACGGGTTGGCGCGAAAAGGCAGCACACGCCAGATGAGCGAGTCTCTGATAGGCGCAGCGTTTCTTTATCGGCTGAGTCTCAGCCTTACGCTTAAGCTCGTCTGGAAATGACACGAGTACAGCAAAAGGGAGCTTGAGTTTTGGCAGCTGATGCGCTCATGCATCATGTGACACGGGTATCTGAGATCTGGGATCTGAGTATAGGCATACTGGTGACGGGATGGTGGGAAGGAGGTGGTGAGAGTGGGGCTGAAGCTACTAAGATGCCAGATTCATTCCAGATTCATATTCCTTCAACGACATTACTGAACTTGCTATCCCCTGCTACAGGCTTGGCTGGCGCGGCGCCGAACGGCGCCGAACTGCAGCCGCAGTGCTGCCCCTGCTGCCCCCGTGCGTCGACCGAGCTTCGGCACAAGGTCAGCGCCCGGGCATTTTGAAATCGCACTACTCGGGACAACGGCTGGCGCCGCAAGCGCGGAGACTGTCGCCGTGCGCAGAATATGAGACGCGGCGCGCTATCGGGCCAGTGGGATCGGAATGCCCAACCACGCTGCTGGTGTGGAGCACCGCGCACTGCGCCAGTGTCTCCTCGCCCGTCTCTCAGATCTTACCCGGCGCCAGCCGACCCGAGTACTGAGCATCTGAATCTGAGGCCCGAATCGTGACGCTTGAAGCTTGGAGCTTGAATCGTCGGCGCTGGGGGGTGGGAGTATGATTGGGGGTGTGAAGAGTGTATATATCCCCAGTCCGCTATTACGCGTCCAATCTCTCCCGTGCCAACCGCTGGCTACTATCACCCCCTCTCTCCTTCGCCAACCAACGTCTTCTTCTCCTTTCGGCGGCAATGCGTGTTCGCTCTCAACTGCTCCACCTGCTCGTCGCCGCGCTTGCAACGGCCTCGGCGGCACTAGCCCTGCCCTCGCAGCAACTGCGTTGCAGGATCCGCCAACAGTGTCACACGACATCCACATTCCCTCTACTCCTTCCGCGGCCTCGCCCGCCTCAGCCGTCGCGACGGCTGACGTGATCATCTGGGTGCTGGCGTGTCCGGGATTGCAGCTGCGACGGAACTCATCAAGCACAACGTGACCGACATTCTCATCCTCGATGCGCGCCCCGAGGTGGGTGGGCGCGCGTACCGCGAATCGCTGACCGACCCAACGACCGGCCGCACGCTGTATATTGAAAAGGGCGGCAACTGGATCCAAGGTGTTGGACGAGAACAGATTGCGGCGCTGGCAGATAAGTGGGGCCTCAGACAGTGCAGCAAAATTATGGCAAGCGCGACTTTTTCGATGGCAAGTGGAGTGTCGATGAAGATGAAGCGGCACCAGGTCCACGGGGTCGGTGGTTGGAAGAAACCGACGAGGCATTGAGTTTTGCGCCTCAATTCGATGAGACGATGGCGCGGGTGCGCAAGTACGCCAAGCGCCGGATCAAATCGAGCCAGGTGGATATCTCCACCCGGGCCGGGTTTAGCATCAAGGACTGGCTCCCGCGTTCTCCGCTGGAAAAGGTATACGAGTGGTTCCACACCGACTTTACCTATGCCCAGCCTCCCGAACTGTGCAGTCTGCACAACACCTTCTCCTTTTCCGAGGAGCCTGAGCACGACCGGCTTGTGGTCGATCAACGTGGGTTCAAGTACATTTACGAGCAACTGCGCGAAGCGTTTGGCGTGGAGGAGCTTACCTCGGATCCGCGTCTTTGGCTCAACACCACCGTCAGCAACATTGATTACTCGCGCGATTCGCCCCGCATTAGTACTAGCCAGGGCACGTTTGTGCTCGCAAGCATGTCATTGTCACGTTCAGCATTGGTGTCTTGCAAGACAACATGGTGACTTGGACCCCGCGCTTGCCCAACTGGAAAAAGGAAGCGATCTATACATTTGGTATGGCGCTCTACCAAAAGATCTTCCTCCTTTCCCGCGCAAGTTTTGGCGTGACACCCAGTTCCAGTTGTATGCCGACCCCGAGGAGCGGGGGCGGTACCCGCTCTGGCAAAATCTCAACCACGAAGGATTCTTTGACGGCCCATCAAGGCTGGGCGACGTTCGTGACCAATGTGGATGCCGAAGCTCGTCGGGTTGGCGCCATGCCGGATGCCGAGGTGAAGCAGGAAGTGATGATGAAGTTGCGGGAAATGTATGGGGACGATGTACCTGAACCGCTGGACATGGTCATTCCTCGCTGGGATCAGGACCCGCTCTTCCGTGGCTCTTACTCCAATTGGCCCTGGGTCAATTGGACCAACATCATTCCAACCTCCGTCAGCCCGTGGGGAACAATGCGATTTTCTTTACGGGTGAGGCCAACTCGGGGGCCATGTTCGGTACTACCAAGGAGCTTGGTCGGAAGGGAGACACACAGGCCGGGTGGTGAGTCGGTGCGTCAACACGGGCCGATGCCCCCGCAGTGTTGTGTACGAGCACATTCACACTGTGAGCAGAAGCCCATCGTCAGCCGTTCGCTCATGGGCCTACAGATGGATCAGGATGATCTGTGATGCGCAAACCTGTTGTTACTGCCGCCTTCTTGATCTTCTCTTACTCTCTTTTCTCATTCTCATTCTCATGACGGCACCTCCCGTTCACGCACAGAGAGTAAGATGCCAATCACGCTCTCTGTCATATGCATAAACCCCCCTTCGGCCAGCATTGCGCTCGCATCCGTCCTCCCTGATGGGGAACCATGTACATACCATATCCCAATCTATTCAAGTTCACAATGTTTCTTTTTAGGCCTCAACTTCCTCAACTCCCTCTGGTTCCACCCCAAAACGATTACTGGCGGTGGCACACCCCCGATGAATTCTCGCAATTCGTAGCAGATCCTTTCCAGGGAAGGACCCAAGATCAACAATTCGATACACATCCCAATTTATTCTCTGTGCACGTACGGAGGCGCTTTAGGTCGGGGGCCTCTTATCTTTTTGCTGACATCCCATCCTTTTGCATGACCAATGAAATCGCCACAAAATCGAAAAGAGTAGCGAGAGAATAGGGAAAGAATGCAGTGCAAGGGAAGAAGAATGGTATGATAAGTGTTTAAAAAGGACAGACAATGAGGGAGTGGAAGATGTGCAAGAAGGGAAACGGAACAAAACAATGCCTTGTAGCATTTTCTTATAGAGTTCGGGGGGTTAAGGGAGGAAGAGACACGACAAAAATGAGAATGGAAAGGAGCAGGTGTGTAGACAACGCATTGATTGCACTGTGCGGGGAGGAAAGCCAGGAAAGGCCCAAAATGCCGAATAACTTAGATCACAGCTGAGGCTTGAGCCTCCGCTGCGACGACGGTTGCGGTGGCAAGGAGGCGTACTGAGGGAAGGGGTGAGAGGGCATCCCCATTCCCACACCCATGCCCATGCCCATACCCATGCCCATTCCCATGCCCATACCCATCCCCATACCCATCTGCTGTTGAAGAAGGGCATGCTGGTACGCATGGTGCTGCTGCGCCTGGTGGTGCTGGAACTGCATCTGGGGAAAAGGAGCTAAGGGCAAAGATGGTCCCGGCATGCCCATGGCCATTGGGCCCATCGGACTTGCCCACCCAAACTCTCGCATCGAGGACGAGGGCATCCCGCCAAACCCGCCCGGCGCAGAAACAAGGGACGTATGGCGAGTACGTCGGGGCTGCTGGTCCTCCCTCTGGTGGAGGCGGACGAGGGGGTTTCCTCCTGGACCGAACGTGGAGCGACGTGGGCCAGGGCAACGTCCTGACGGAGATCGATCAAAGGAGCGATGGGAAAGCTAGGAGACCGGTGTGGGAGCTGGGCACCCGGCGTGGTGCTGCCCCTGCGCGTACGGGGCGTGGGCGACTGGGCCCTGTGCGCACCCGAGGGAGACCGAAACGAAGCGGGAGAAACAAGAGCTGAGTCTGAAGGTGTGGCAGGCTGGGGCGGAGTGGTGGTGCTACCACTGGTGCCGGATCCCCTTCCCAACGCCGAACCTGGACGTGAACCAGGACCGGCGCCGGAGATCCGAGTGTCCGACGCAGACGAAGGGGCGGTACGACCTGTCCCAACTCGCGCATGGGATCCGGCAAACACCTGTGCGGGCGCGCGGGCCGAAGCGTGACCTGCGCCATAGGTGGGATCCAGAAGGGTATGGGAAGTTCGATTGCTCTTCCTCCGTTGACGACTCTGGCGAAGCAAGTTTTTGTGGGCTTCGTGCAACTGAGCCTGTCGAACTTCGGGGTCGGTTTGATGTGGGTGCCGGTGCTGGTGCGCGGGCCCACTGAAACGGAGGGGAGAAGGGTTACGTTGGTGTTGGTACCGATCTGGCAAAGTGGTATGCAGGGTATGATCCGTGGTGGAGGTGGACTGGACGGGATCTTGCGTACCTGGTACAGGGGAGAAGGGGCGCCCATCGATTGCACTGCCAGACTGGGACGGGCGGGAAGTGTGGGACAGGTAGGGCTTAGGCTTGGGACTGGGCTTGGGTTGAGACCCAGTGGAAGCGCGAGCACGGTGAGGGCTAGGAGAAGTGCGGGCGGTAGAAACAGTGGATCCAGGTGCGGAAAAGGGGGCGAGACTCGTCTCACTACCTTTTCCCGTCCATAACGCCGACAAGGTCGTTCCTCGTCCGAGTCCGACTCGATGGGGCTTCGGGCACCGTACCAAATTCGGACATTACCTCGCTCCTGCGATGAGATAGGCGACCAGCAGGCCGGCCAGCCACCAAAGGGACCGAGGTAGAACGTGGGATGCACGACCGCATGGGGCTCACATTGTCTTCCTCCCCGCTGGGGAATCGAGGGACAAAGGCGACGGTTTGCGCGGTGTAGCGGGGGCGGTCTGCTCGACAGACAACTTGGATGGGAAGACAGTACCCATAGACACTGAGCTAGACACAAGCGAATGCGTCGACTGTCTCCGATTGGACATGGGCATGGGCGTGGACAGAGGCAGAGATGGAGTCACCGTCTTATCCCCATCGTCGTCGTCCTCGGGTGCAGCAAACCGGGGCAGCCATGGTGCTGAACGGCGTTTGGAGGCAGTCGAACCCATGGTGATCGTTGATGCGGTGGAACATCGTTTGTCCGAGGCAGAGAGCTCCAATGGAGCAAACACATCGGAATCGGGAGTAGCCACGCGCTCTGGTACCTCCGAAACAGGACCCACGAAGGCGAGGGACAAACGTTTTATCTTCTTTGGCGTTTGGGTGAAGCTGGTGGACAAAGCGGGCTGGCTAAGCCGACGCCGGCGGAAAGGCGATTCGGGGGCTGGAGAGGCTGATCGGGAGGGCGCAAGAGAAAGAGCCGACAAGGACGTTGACGGCCAGGCTGGTTTCGACTGGCGGACGAGGAATGGTCTCGGGTTCTGGGGTAGTGGGCGCAACCAGCGCTTGCATCCGGGGACTAAAAGAAAAGGATACTTTGCCTGGCCTTGCGTTCACCGAGCGGGTGATCAACTCCTGGCCGTCGGATCCAACAACCCATTCGCAGCACCGGTCTTTAAACGATGGGCGGGCGACCCAGCGCGCCAAGCCATGCGATGGGTCAGGGACTGTGGTGGTAGGCAAGACGACGGCTGGGGAAGCAAGTGCTTCCGCCTTGGCTCGCATGCCTGCCCGCCCAGCCAAACCGACAACTGCCGGGGGCAGCAGATCGCGACCATACCGGATCTGAAGTGGGGCGATTTCCTGAGCTTGGGGACGAGAGAAGGATGTCATGGTCGGATTCAAGAGACGAACGAGGATGGAAGACCGACCGAGCGCGGCACGGAGGTGCCGGGAAGCACCATGGGCACTTTCATGGACCTGAACGGCGCGCGATGGGTTCATACTCCGTGGGAACATCAGGTCGGTCACCAAACCGTTTGTAACGAATTGGGTTGCGGTGAGCATAAGTGCTTGCATGTGAGCTCACGGATCCTGAATGAGCCACGATCGCGGCCATCACATGAGTCCCCAAGCTAGGTGGTGCTTCCGTCCCGGCCCGGGTCGTCAAGTTGGGCTCCTCCACTGCAGCGAGCGCCTCTTTGAGTGCAACGGCAATCCGAGGCTGGAGCTTGAGCAAGGTACAGTTGTACAGAGCCCTCTTGGCGCCTGAGTCGAGTACGGAGAGTACGTCGGGCGCGGCTTGTGGGGAAGTGGGAGGATATGGGACACTTGCTCTCCGTTCTTGGGTGGACGTAAGAGGGGATCGAACTCTTTTGAATACTGCTGCTGAAGCTAGGCCCGACGCGCGGGGACTCCTGATACCAGGAGAATTAGGTCGAGCGGGAAAGGTAATTGGGGAGAGTGGACGGGTAGTGAGGGACGAGCCTCTGTTCCCACCCGAAGCCGAGCGGGATGGAGCAGACGCTACCATGGATTGGTCCTGAGGAGTGGACAAGGATGGAGCAGCATCTTGATTGGTGAAGGGGAGTCGATCCGTAGCCACATCTTGGGCAATGCAATCGGGAGAGATCGACGCTGAGGCCAGCGCCGAGTCTTCCGAAGATGCAAGGCCATCCTTTTGAATCCGGGAGGACAAGAACGCAGCGAAAGAGCGGCGCGGGTTGGCTAGACCAGAGTCAGGCGTTTGAGTAGTTGGTTGGTTTAGCTGCGCAGTTGTCATATCCCGAGAACCAAGAGAAACAGGCTGATCAAGCGTCATATCTGGCTCCAAGTTGAGTGCATCGGCAAGAAAGTCCGGCACAGGCAATGATTTGGCAACGATGGGCGCGGCGAAGACGGCCGAGACGGCGAAGCCCTTGGCGTTCCCGCTCACCCAACATCCCTGCCGACCTCACTTGAAGAGGGGGCAGCGAAGGACGGCTTTTCGGCATCGTCTCGTCTTTCGCGCCCTCCAGCAAATCATTGAGAGGCCGGCGCAGGAGTAACCTTTATGATGGCGAATGAATGTCAATAACAGTTCATCGGACGGTGTACCGATCAAAGGGAAAAATACGCACGGTGTACCTGGCCCGCGACGTCGACAACCTGGCCCGGGGAAAGGAGCATGCCATCCAGAGGAGCAGCAACAGACAAGAAACTTGGACGACTCGGTAACGCAGTCGACTGTGACATGGATGGGGGCAAAGATGGACACGGGTCGTACGGGTCGTCGACCTGCTGGCCCACAGTGGTGGTCATTGGCGGCGGCGACCTCGGCGGTAGAGTAGAACGAAGCAACGCTGGGCGCTCTGGACTGGGAGAAGGCATTCTGCCCGTTACGGGGCAGCGGCGACGATGCCCCCAAGACTCACTTTCGGTAATGACCGAACCGATGCATCTGGAAAGGGCAGGGGGATGTGGGCTCACTCAAAGGGGAAGCTTGTTGCACCTCCCACACCGGGCAGGTAACTGCATCGACCGAGGGGGTTTCTTGAGTAGGTTGAGAGAGCTGGAGCGAAACCTGGTCCACCGCGAATCCTTGCGGGCCCTTTTTTTATTGGTTGGTGAGGAAGCAATGGCGTCAATGACGGCCGATGACGACGTGGGCGACGAGACGGGGACATCAGGGGGTGAGGAGGGTGCTGTGACGGAGGCGTTGGATTGGGAGAACGGGTCGCTAAGGGATAAAAGAGAAGGAGAGCTGTTCCCGTTGCTGGACCGAGACGAGTCACGTCGAAGCCAAGGGGCTCGGGGAGGGACCAAGGAGAGGGCAGAGTTGGAAGGAAAAGATTCGCTGGGCAGGCCACATCCTGTTGCAAATCCTGTTGGAAGGCGGGGAACATTGGAGCTGGATGGAGCTATGACGACCGTGCTGGTGGGCTGGGCCGACGGCCAAGGGATTGCAGGAAGAGGAGGCAGGGGTGGCGGGCAAGACCGATACACTGCTGCCATGGGTAGCTGGACAGGGGCTGACCCTGATCCAGCCGAGGGCTTGAGGAGGGCGGCAGCACGGGAAAATATACCCCGTGCTCGTCCGAAGCGGGACGAACCGAGGAGGCGGGGAGCAGACATGTTGGGGCCGCGGCGCCGAGACGGACGCGCGCAACGGGTGGAGGTGGAGCCACACGCGCTGGAGGAGGGTGGGTGGTGTGGTGGTGGTGGTGGCAGTGGTGGTTGTCGGCGTGGTTATCGTCGTCGGAGGGGCAGGTGAATGCTGGGCGAATATCAAATGCCACCACCCAGCCACCGGCTGGCCTGGTGACAGTGCCTGGACACACTCGGGTGGTGCGGGCGACAGGCGCCGGGCCACTCTGTACGGGAAGACACTGCGGGACCGAACACTGGCCGGATGCCCGCGCCATGAGCTGCATCGGCATCATGCATCAACTCAGGCAACGATCACCGCGCAGAAGAACCCCGCCAGTATTTATTCTTCAGTAGCACATCCCTAGCACATCCATCAGCGCATCCCACCGTCGGGTGCGCGTAACGCGGAACTCAGCACGCAGGACTCAGGGTACTCTGGCCCCTCAGGCTGGGGCCTCAGGGCCTCAGTAGCAGCCGGCGTAGCCTGAAGCTTGAAGAGCTTTCGTATCGGGGCAGCACCGCCCTTGCCACCCACAGCACGAATCCGCACAGGCCCCCCGCCCCCACCACAAAACTTATCTTCTTTCGGTAACCACAAAAAAGCCATCGCTCTTTCCTGCAGATCGATCTACCGCGGCCAATCCAACCAAACTAACCCGCATCCCCCTGTACCATGCCATGCATGATGATACTCTCACCAGTGATGCGCAGTCACTAGTCAAAACCCCTCGCGCCCATACCACCGCCACGCCGTCCTGGCCATAACCGTAACCAGCTTACATAGAGTAGCCAACCAGCAAAGCTAGTCATTAGCGCATTCTAGGCGGTAGCATCACATCCGCCTTAGGGTTACGCGTTGGTAGGCCGCATGTCAGTGACTAGTGACTAGTGCTACTCGGCGCCAGTCAGCCTGGCATGGTTTTTTTCGCCTGTGCCGCACATTCTGTCTCAACGTCCCCAGTGAAAATGGAATTCTGTCCTCTACACACCACCCAACATTCTCTGTCCCACATAGGCCCTTCGGGCGGAGGCAGGCGGAGGTCTAAGGCATCCTAAGATCTAAGATCTAATCTCTAAGACCTAAGACCCGTCTCCTGCTTTGTCGAAACGTTATTGAAGCTTGAAGCTTGAAGCTTGAAGCTTGAAGGAAGAACGATTTGCGTTCGCCACCGGCTGACCACCGGGGACACTAGACCACCAAGCTGGTACTTCGGGAGAACGTGAGAACACACTGGTCACTTGGGTCACCGGTCACCGTTCACTGTGCGCGGTCGCCAATCGCGCCGTGGCGAGCTGGTGACATGCATGTGTGACATGTGATGCCCTGAGGCTGGCTGTGAGTACTCAGACTAAGTGGGGAGGGTAGGCACCGAGGTGCGCGCTGAGGCGCTGAGGCGACTGAGTAACGGAGTACTGATGCCGTGCTGAGGCCACAAGGTGCCGATCGCGTCCGGAGTCCAGAGTAGTGGGATCTAAGGATTGGAGCTATTAGTAGCAAAGAAACTGTATGCACCCCCTGTGCGTTAATTTTTTGCATTTGCATTGCAAGTTCCTAGCTGCACATCATTGCATCATCGACATCATCGATCATCGATCATCGATCATCAATCACCAGTCACACTAGTAACTATAATTACTAGTGGCTGTGGAGCTAGTGAAAAGGCACCGAGTTACCTACCCTCCTACACCGATGGAGGGTCAAATTTATATCAGACTCGCTCCTGTCCATGCGCCTCTCCGTTGACGACGTTGACGCGTTGACGTCCAACCCCCCAACGTCTCAACGTCTCAACGTCTCAACGTCTCAACACACCTCTCTCAAGATCTGAGAGCCTTAAATGTTAAACGTCAACGCGGGAACGTTGAAATGGCACGTTCAACGTGTTCAACGCCGAAACACCACAGTGCATTATTCAGTTCACCGTTCACGCGCCGCGCTAGCGTCATTGATCGAATCGAAGACCTATAGGTCGACTAGCTTGGCTTAGGCAGGACAATCCCTTGCGATGAATGATTATCGATTAATGATTACCAAATTGGATTTACATCAATCCCATGCACCCATAAGTTCAGACATACAATTCCCGCAGCGATACGCGAATGTGTCAAAGCTGCAAGAGGGGCAAAAGCTGTGGCAAGGAAAGGGGAGGGCATCGATTGTAGTCACTCGCGCCGGCATGTCACCGTGATGGTCAGCGAGCGCTCAGCGCGTCAGCACGTCAGTAGAGCCCTGTGGAGCTTGGAGCCACACCCTGCCACACCAGGCCACGCCTTTATTAGCTTTACTCGTGCATGGTATGCTGTGGCTGAACACACACAGCCATTGCATGTGGATAGATTGAATCGCCCCCGCACTGCCTCAAAACGCGCAGCGAGTAAGCCAGGAGTGCATCAGCGCCATCAGCGCGTTGGGACCCTCGACGGGCTGAGGAGCTGGGGAGCTGGAGCGTACTGGAGCCAGGAAGCACATGACTTGAAGCTACTAATGGAAGCATCTGGGACAGGAGAACAAGGAAGCGCTTTTCATCGACCTTCCTGATATGCCAAGTGAGTGATTGGGTGAATGAGATGGCGATGATCGATGATCGACATTATCGCTCAGGCGCTCAGGCTGAGCAGCGCGCTGGCTGATGCATGATGCATGATGATTGCCATGTGATGGATGTGATCGACACAGTGCCCCCCTGCCGGATCGTGGAGCGCGCAAAGCAAGCACCCTGGCATGTCACTGTTCCTGCTCCGGAACCCCGAGGCAGGGAATCACCTGCTGGATGTTGGAGTTGGGCAATTCTGAGATCTGAGATCTGAGATTGGAGATGTGGGATTCCAGGTGGGATTGGTGCTTAGTAGCAAGGGTATCGCGTGCCACCGACTGTCTCGCGGGAAAGTCGAAGGAAATTAGCCCCAAAAGTCGGAGAAAAAGTCAACGCAAAACCAAGAGATTAATCTCTCGATATCGAGCATCAAGATCCACCAGTCGTACGTCCCGCGCCCCCAGGCCACCTTTGTCTCTGTCTCTCTACCGCCTCAACCACCAACGGCAACCGACGGGGATCTGTCGCCCTCAGTCTCTCTGAGAAATGGTACGAAAACCCATCAACAGTGATCGACACAGGAAAAGAAATAATGCCTCGATCGGATGGGAAATCGAATCCATCCAATGGTGCCTTCGTCAATTGTCCTGTGGGACGCGTATACACATCCCAGGTGTACCCCACACGGCCAAGCCGGGATTCGCAGGTTCAGCAGTGGTAGGGTCTACATTGCATGTTACCGGTTACCTGCCATTCAACCTCTCCCTTTCTCTGGAATGTCAGATACCATACCACAGTCATTATCATGTTCCGTCTACTACTAGCCAGTTACGAGTCCATCAAGACTGTCGAGGTATAGAAGCAGAGGAGTGTTGAAAACGGGAGTACTCGAGCCAAATCGATGATCGTCTGATCGACCTCACCAACCTCATCAACCTATCAACCTCCCATATCAGCCTCACACCGATGTTGGCTCGCCTCGTCGATCATGAGTACCACGCAGATGGATTGGTTTATATCGACTGCATATTCAAGAAACAAAAAACCGCTGGCAGGAAGAGGATGCCGTGCGTGCCGAAGATGGTCTGACAGCGGTAGGGCACGGAAATAGGAAGAGAGAGCAAAGGGAGAAAAAAGAACGGGAAGGGGGTACGCGTTAAGCCGCAATCTCGAACAGCAAGTCGGATTGCGAGACCGAGTCATTGGGCTCGACAAGGATCCGCTTCACCTTGCCCGAAACGGGAGAGGAGACGACAGTTTCCATCTTCATCGCGCTCAGCACGGCCAGAGGGTCGCCGGCCTTGACCACGCGACCCACCTGCGTGCGCACTTCTACCACCACCGCCGCCAGGGGAGACCCCACCTGGCCTGGCTCTCCCGCCTTGGCCCCCTCGCGGTGCACCGACTCCACCGCTGCATTCTTGTCTTCGACAATGATGGACCGCGGCTCAGCGTTCAGCTCAAAGAACACCTCGCGTGTGCCGCGCTCCGAATTGACCGCACCCACCGCCAACAACTTGATAATAAGCAGTTTGCCACGGTCAATGTAGGCGTGAATCTCTTCGCCGACGGGAGCCTTGCTGAGGAAGTAACGGGTGGGGAGATGAGAAAGGTCGCCGTATTTGGCCAAAAATTCTTGCAAGTCTTCAAACACTTTGGGATACATGGCGTAGCTGATTGCATCGGCAGTGGTGATCGTCTTGCCATACTTCTTGGTCAGGGTCTTCTTGATTTGCCGCAAGTCGACGGGCGCCATTGATGCCCCGGGCCGTCCATCGATCCTGGGCTTGCCACGCAGGAGCTTGGTCCGCAGCGGCTCAGGGAAGCCACCGGGAGGCGTACCAAGATAACCTTGGAAGTATTCAACGACCGAGTTGGGAAAGTCGAGCTTGTCAGCACGCTCCTCCACCTCGGCCGCGGTCAACTTGTTGGCAACAAGGAACTGAGCAAAGTCACCGACAACTTTGGACGAGGGTGTGACCTTGACAATGTCGCCGCAAAGCTTATTGGCCACAATGTAGGCCTTCTTAACTTCGCTCCACTGGCTTCCGAGGCCGAGGGACATGGACTGGAACATGAGGTTGGTGTACTGTCCACCGGGCATCTCATGATCAAACACGGACGAATCTGACGCTTTGACTTCCTGCGCAAAGCACTGGTACAACTGGCGTACCGAAGTCCAGTACAGGTTGAGAGCCATGATGTCCTCATGGCGAATACCGGGACCGAGGCCCGTCTGTTCAAGCGCAGCCACCAGTGCGCCCATCGACGGCTGCGACGTGAGCCCCGACATGGAGTCGATCGCCACGTCCACCACATCCGCTCCGGCCTCGGCGGCAGCTAGCATGGAGCTGAGCGCAATGCCTGCCGTGTCGTGCGAATGAACATGGATGGGGGTCCGGATACTTTTTCCGGATCGAACCGACCAAGAGAGCGGCTGCAGGTTTCATCAGGCCCGCCATGTCCTTGATACCGAGAATGTGGATTCCAGTCTTGACCAGTTCATCAACCAGGTTCATGTAGTACTCCAATGTGTACTTGGGGTGCGCCTTGGGGTTCGCTACATCGCCAGTGTAGCACACGGTACCCTCTGCCACGCCGCCCGCCTTCTTGGCTGCGTCAATTCCCAGGCGCAGGCTGCCCAGGTCGTTAAGTGAGTCAAAGACTCGGAAAATGTCCAGACCATTCTCGACGGCTTTCTTGCTAAACTCGTAGATCAAGTTGTCAGGATAGGACGTGTACCCTACCGCATTGGCCCCACGGACAAGGGCTTGGAAGGGGATATTGGAACGAGCTTGCGCAACTTGCGCAAGCGCTCCCACGGGTCTTCGTACAGGAACCGCATCGCCACATCAAAAGTAGCCCCGCCCCAGCACTCGAGGGAAAACGCATTCTTGAGCGCATACGACGTGGTCTTGGCAATGTTGGTCATCTCGATCGTACGCAGACGAGTAGCAAGAAGCGACTGGTGAGCGTCACGCCACGTCGTGTCCATAATAAGGGTTCCCTTGTACGCCCGCACGGCCTTGGCAAACGCTTCGGGTCCTTCGTGAAGAAGAATGGAACGCCAACCCTCCTGGCACGGGACAGCCGTGTCAATGGCCTTGGTTGGGTCTGCCGGATCGTTCAATCGAGGAATCTCAATGTCCGTCTTGAGTCCAGGTTCGCCAATCTGGCCTTGAATGTGAGAACCATTGACGGCCATGTCGCCAAGATAGGCCAAAAGCTTTTGCGCGCGGTTCTGGCTCGAGACCAAGTTAAACAGCTCGGTGTGTCGTCAATCATTGTCGTCCACGTGTTAGCCGAGGCAAAGGCTTCATGGGTGATGAGACGGACGAGGAAAGGGACGTTGGTCTTGACGCCGCGGATGCGGAACTCGACGAGTGCACGCAGCATTTTACGCCGCGTCACCTCGTACGTCGCACCACGGCACGTAACCTTGACCAACAGCGAATCGTAGTGGGGCGTGATTTGCGCACCGGCAAAACCGCTGCTGGCATCCAGCCGCACACCATTCCCGCCGGCCGAACGGTAAACTTCAATCTTCCCCGTGTCAGGCTGGAAATTCTGAGTTGGATCTTCCGTAGTGATGCGGCACTGGATGGCAGAGCCACGCTTCTGGATCGTCTGTTGGGTCAAGCCCAGATCGTCCAGCGTCGCGCCCGCCGCAATTTGGATCTGAGCACCGACAATGTCAATACCTGTGATTTCCTCAGTGATTGTGTGTTCGACTTGAAGGCGGGGGTTGATCTCGATAAAGTAGTGACGGTTTTGTTGGTCAACCAAAAACTCTGCTGTGCCCGCGTTGCGGTAGCCGGCCATTTTGGCAAGCTTGACCGCGTCGTTCAATAGAGCTTGACGGACCGAATCGTGCAAGTTGGAAGCGGGAGCCACTTCGACGACCTTTTGGTGCCGACGTTGAACTGAGCAGTCACGCTCAAACAAATGCACCACATTTCCCTCGCCATCAGCCAAAAGCTGCACCTCAATGTGCCGCGGGTGGTCGAGGAAACGTTCGATAAACACAGTTGCGTCTCCAAACGCCGTCTTGGCTTCCGACTTGGCCATGGAGAAGGCTTGCTCAAACTCCTCGGGGCTGCGTACGACGCGCATGCCGCGACCACCACCACCCATCAGCCTTGATAATCACAGGAAAACCCACATCCTTGATAAACTCCTTAGCCTCCTCGTAGCTCTCGATGGGACCAGGGGTGCCTGGCACAATCGACACACAGCCCTACGAGCCAGGTCGCGAGCCTTGACCTTGTCGCCAAGCGCATCGATTGTCTCCGGGCGAGGACCAATAAAAGCAACCTGCCGCCTCGACCTTCCGAGCAAATTCGGCGTTTTCCGAGAGAAAGCCATACCCGGGGCTGGTAGAAAGAGAAGCAAGGTCAGCCAAACGATCATTGCCCACACGTACACAGAAAGAAAAGAAAGGAGACGCACTGGATCATGTCCACACCATGATCGAGGGCGATGCGGATAATGTCATCAATGGCGAGGTAAGCGCCTACGGGGGACATGCCCGCGCCAACCTGATACGCCTCGTCTGCCTTCCAGCGATGAGCAGAGAGACGGTCCTCGTTGGAGTAGAGAGCAACTGTGCTCATGGCGAGCTCATGAGCAGTACGAAATACGCGGATCGCAATTTCACCGCGGTTGGCCACCATGAGCTTGCGTAGCGGTTCGCCGTCGTCGGCGCCGCCCATGTGCTGGCGGATCTTGGCAAGGGTGGGGATGGCATGACCAGTCAGCACACTAGGCGTGGCAGGGACGCTGACGAAGGGGTCGACGACCGAGGGGTGTTCCGCCATGGTACCTCCAAACGTGGTGGCAGTAGGTGGGAGAGAAGGGAAGATGAGGCAAGGTGGTGGTGGGCAGAACTCAGGCCGAAGGAGCCGCACGATTGGAAAGCAGGTAGCAATCATTAATCAGGCAAGCAGCATCGCACCGGCCAGCCACCCCACCACGTACGTCCGTGCACACTGGCGCCATGCGCCCCCCATGATTTCAAGGGTCCATGGCTTGGTTTCCGCTTGCATGTCCGCCTGGGCGTCAGGCCGCACAAGCCTCACATCGCGCCAAGCCGCCGTGGCAAACGTGCGACCTGGACTTCATCATCCGTCCTGGGGCCCCCGTGCCCTTCTTGGCACGAACCCGCATGGGGGCTCTGTCTGCCTCCATACTGCTCTGATGCTGCGCTGGTATTCAAACTGGCGCTGGGCCAGGCCAATAAGTCCGCATTCTGAGTCTGTCATTTTGGTACAAGTATACAATTTGCATTGGTTCCTGTTTACCGTTCGCGTCTTTTCCCCGTCGCGGACAACGACGATCGGAGTGGCAATGCTTAATGCTTTCAGTGAACGAGGGGAGCAGGATAGGTCGACAGTTCGAATAGAGGGGCAAATACTCAGAGCTCAGCTCATCGATCACCGGTCATCGATCACCTCATTATTGTGTGCATTCCATTGACAGAGCTTAAGGCTGGACAGGGGGAACGCTACGTCTAAACCGAACCATATGCACTTGGTTAATTTGCTCTCCAGAATAATATAGCTGCCAAGAGTTTATTGGATGAGGAGACTGTGGGCGGGGCTTGAGGCCGCGGGGGCTACTACTTGGCGCACCTTTACTGGGGCGTGTTGGCGATAGATCCGTAGTTACACCAGCAATCGTTCTCCGCGCCCAAGCCAACCACGCCAAGACGCGGAACGATGTTAAAAGGCCCTGGCTGCTGCAATACTGGTGTGACAAAACGATTATTTCCTCCGGAATAAGACACAGTGCACACCAAACACTCTCCGTCCTTCGGAAGCTCGAAAGAGTCATACAGTGTCATGAATTTCATTGTAGGCACCATTGTATTGCAGTCGTGAACTGCGAGCGCTGAGAGAGCCGAGAGGTGAGTCGTTGGGTGCTCGTTGAGCATGGTGAACTAGGACGCGGGCGCGATTGAGACAGCGAGACCCGCGAAACACTGGTGATTTTCAGCGTGAGACTCTTCAACTGAGAGGTTCAACCTTCAGCTTCAAGCTTCAGGAGCCTTCAACGTCTTCAATAACGTTCGCGTCGACCTTCATGTTCTTCAAGCCTGCCAGAATCCCTCACACTCTTCAATAACCCACACACCTCGCTATTTCGGACTTGTCAGACATCTGGATCTGATCTGTGATCTGAGATCTGAGATCTGAGATCTGACTATAGAAGTACAGTGACTGGTCTGACTAGCTGACTCGTTTGTCCGTCGGACCAGAGGCTCACACAGGCCGAACTTACTAGCTTCTCGCGGACATGAATGTCTCAGCAGTTCTCACACCATATATACTCTGTTGTATCCGAGCAGGCAGGCGCTTTGGCGTGACATGTGACACTCGGTGCATGCCATGCCTCACAAGCTGGAATCTTCAACCAGATTTTTCCGCCACAGTGTGCGCACTATGCACCTTGAACCATCGTTGAGGCATTGCATGGTACGAATGGTATTCCTGCCTTCCGCATATTCATGGCTGTTGCACGGTATGCATGTCTAGTAGCGTCTAACGACTACGTACAATACAACACACGAACCCACACGCTTTTGCGGCAAGGCCAAAGCCAAGAACAAGTTGATTTTTGAATCGGGGATAGGGCCCGAAAAAGGAAGCATCTCGGAAAAGAGCACTTCAACCGCATACCATGCAAAGGTATTCAACTTTGGTCGCCGTCCAAAACGACAAAGAGCCGAACGGTTGAGGCTCGACAGCGTCCCTTCTTGGTCGCCAAGCCAATGGGCCAATGGTGCCGAACCATTTCCTCCATTGACTCCATTTACTCCCAGGAGGTGATCGGCTGCTGAACAGCCGGGCAGCGTCGGCAGCCCAGTCCTGAGCGCCAGCGGCCGGCTCGCTCCAGTCCAGCGCGGCAGCCTCGGGGCGCCCGTGGCAGGGATGGCCTCACCAAGTTCGCCGGCTCAGCCTCGCGCTCAGCAGCGGCCTTAGCGTCGGCAGCAGCCTGCTGCTCAGCCTCGATCTCCTGCGGGTCGCGGTAGAAGAACATGTCGGTCATGACGCCCCACGGCTCAGTGCGCGAGACGGTGCCCTTGAGGCGGAGGACCTCACGGCAGAGGAGCCACCAGAGAAGACCGACCGAGTGCTTGCCCTTGTTGTTACCGGGGATGGCCACGTCGACAAACTTGAGGGGAGCGTCAGCGTCGGCGAAGGCAATGACGGGGATGTTGACGTAGGACGCCTCACGGATGGCCTGGTGGTCCACGCGGGGTCGGTCACCACAATGACGCGGGGCTCCTTGTAGGAGCGGACAATGTAGTTGGTGAAGGTACCGGGGGTGAAACGGCCGGCAATGCAGTAGCGCCAGTGTTCGAGGCGAACTTGAGCACAGCGCGCTGACCGTACTGGCGACCCGAGATGACGCAAATGTCAGCCGGGTTCTCAACCGCAGCAAGGATACGGGCAGCCAGAACGATCTTGCTCCACGTCTTGTTGAGGTTGATCAGCTGCACGCCGTCGGCGCGGCGTTGTAATGTAGGACTCCATGTCCTTGGTCACATTGGTGGTGCCAATGTGGGTCTGGGCAGCGAGGAAGAGTTTGACCTCCTCCTCGGTGATGTTGAGGACCTGGGGAAGCTTGTCGGCGGACATTGCGATGATGGACAGGCAGGCAGGGACGCGTGGGGAGAAAGGAAGAGAGCGGAGCAGGCACTCGTGGTGTAAAGGAACAAGAAATGGGGCGATGACATAGGGTTATACTCGCTAGCACTGGGGAAGTGCATCTTTTCTATTTATTGCGCCTAGTTCTCGCCGCGTGAACATTGCCTCCCTGGTCGTCCTGCACGTGATGGGCTTTAAATTTCAGCCCTCAAATTTCAAAGTCCTCCCCTCCGCTGAGCGTATCACCCATGTCGCCGTCACCGGTCGCAACCTTCTCTTGTCTATGTTCAACGTTCGCGCGTTCACGGCCCATATACCAATCAGTTTCTCTCTGCATTCGGCTAGCTGTCACAGGTTGTAGCCAGGCATGCGGTCGCCCAGAGTTGTGTACTTGCCGGATCGATACATAGAAATGATGGGATCGGGTTGTATGAGCCTTGGCGGGGGGATGTACTTTCCCACCATCGACATGCATCCTTTTTGGCCACCTCTCTTTCGAAGGTCTCTTTGTCTCATTCAAGTTCTTCCATGCTCTCTATCTGTTCAACTGAACGGCACACTGAATGAGCAGAGTGACATGCAGTAAAATGGATTTAGCAACAGCCCACAAGCTGGGTGTACAAGAAGCGGCGGCGAACAGGGCCAATACCCACCCCAAAGGAAGTCGGAGGAGGCGAGGGGAATGACCACGAGGGCCGGATTCGCATGCAAACAGATAATTACTGAGTCTTTTTCTCGGCAGCGTTGGATGTTTCCTCTTCTTCAGCAGCAAGCTGGCGGCGAGCAAACCACTTGCATACCTCGTCCAGGACCAACACAGGAGCCGAGATGGCGAGCACGGCAAGCCACTCGTACTGGGACAAGGGTACCGTGTGGAAGATATCGGCCAAAGGGGGGATGTAGAGAATGGCAAAGTGCAGCACCATCGACAAGGTGATCGCGCCGATCAAGAGAGGATTGCGCCACGGCCCATGGGTGATGAGGCTATCTCTGACTTAGCGAGTTGAGCGCATTGAGCATCTCAATCGTCACCAGAATCGAGAGCGACATGGTGGAAGCGGTTTGAGCCACGTACGAGGACGAGTCAAACAGCTGCAATCCACCCCGGCCAGGGCAGCCACGGGCTTGGAGGAGCTGCAGGAGTGGAAATGCGAAAGGGCCGAGTAGGAGATCTGGGGCCCATCCCGACTCCACAGTAAGTCCAAGCGTAACCCCCCACCGTGGCAGCACCCACATAGATGCCAATGATGAGATAGCGGACCAGTAGCATGGGACCCACCAAGGGCTCGTCGCGCGAACGCGGGCGGTGGTGCATCACGGCACCATCAGGAGGGTTGAAGCCCAAGGCGGTAGCAGGAAGACCGTCGGTGACCAAGTTGACCCAAAGGAGTTGAACGGGTGCAAGCGCCTCGGGCATGCCGAGAAGTACGTAAGGAAAATAGAGACCACCTCACCAATGTTGGATGAGATCAGGTAGCGAATGAAGGCTTGCATGTTGTCGTAGATTGCACGGCCCTCCATCACAGCCACCTCAATCGTAGCAAAGTTGTCATCCGCCAGCACCATGTCGCCGCACCCTTGGCCACGTCCGTCCCGCTGCCCATTGCTACACCAATGTCGGCACGCTTGAGCGCTGGCGCATCGTTCACGCCGTCACCGGTCATAGCCACCACGAGACCCGACGACTGAAGCAGCTCAACAATCACCGACTTGTGCGTAGGTTCAACCCGACTCACACCGTAGCCAACAGAGCAGCTTTCTTAGCCGCCTCCTCGTCCCCCGAACGGAGGATAGCATCAATATCCGCGCCGGTTAGTGACGCGCCATCGGCCACAGGGCCAGGAAGCAGACCAATCTTGCGCGCAATGGCTTCGGCTGTACCCTTGTTGTCACCCGTGATCATGACTGTACGGATGCCTGCCTCGCGGCACCGAGCAATCGCCTGCGCCACCTCGGGACGAGGGGGGTCCAACATGCCCACGACCCCAACCAGGGTGAGTCCCGACTCGACTTTGGAGTATTCCTCTGGAGCCAGGCTCAGGCTGCCCGACTCGGCTGCTGCAACAAGGCGGGGGTCAAGCTTGCTTCCATCCACATAGGCCAGAGCCAAGCAACGCAGCCCCTTGTTGCGTACTCGGCCACTTGACCTTCCAATGCCGCCTTCGCC
Source organism: Moniliella sp. 'wahieum' (assembly GCA_003971905.1). Taxonomy (NCBI): domain Eukaryota; kingdom Fungi; phylum Basidiomycota; class Moniliellomycetes; order Moniliellales; family Moniliellaceae; genus Moniliella; species Moniliella sp. 'wahieum'. The sequence goes on from RSEE01000015.1 coordinate 511,733, forward strand.
GCTGCCGTAAGCGGCACCACCTCACCCGTCGGCTGCATCGCATGCGTCGAGCGAGACAATAGGCCCTCAGGCGCACCCTTGACCAGCAGTTGCGAGCCCTGCTTACCCGTTACCAGTACCGACATAGACTTGCGATCGCGGGTAAACTCGAGAGTGGTAACCGTCTTGTACTCTTGGTCAGGACAGCAGAGGCCACATCAACATGCGCAGGTCCGAAGGGAGTTCATCTGGCTTCTTGGAGGAGGTAGCAGAGAGTTTTTCCACCAATACACGCAACGCTGCCTCAGTCGGCTGGCCCACCGCCGCATAAAGACCCGTGTCCGGGTTGAACGAAATGTGGGCCTCGTTGCACAGAGCAGCAATTTGAGCCAGGGTACCGAGGGCTGTGCCAGGCTTGGCAAGATTAAGAAGAGGCAAACCGGGTTCCGATGCAGCAGTGACCGCACCAACGGGTGCAAAACTTGTACCCTCGACAAAGTACTCGTTCAACCCCTCCCCGTTAACCACAACGAGGTTGGTCACGCTCATTTGGTTCGTCGTTAAAGTACCCGTTTTGTCCGAGCAGATCACGTTGGTAGAACCCAGTGTCTCAACCGAAGGCAAGTGGCGCACGATCGCATTCTGTCGGGCCATCTTTTTGGTACCCAAGGCCAAGCAAGCCGTAATGACTGCCGCCAGCCCCTCGGGGATGGCCGCTACAGCCAGGGCAACCGCAATCTTGAAATAGTAGATCGCACCCTTGAGAATGCCATGGTGGGATGGGTCGGTAAAGTTGCGAGCGTTAACGAGCCAGACGAGGATGCAAATGACGGCAATGACCTTGGCCAGCATATCACCAAATTCATCGAGCTTCTCCTTGAGCGGGGTGCGATCGTCACCGTTGTCCGTGTTCATCTCTGCGTGGATCTTGCCCATGGCCGTCTTGGCACCGATGGACGTAACGATGGCCGTGCCCGATCCAGCAGCAAGAGTAGTACCGGCAAAAGCATGTTGTGCTGCTCCTGGAGGACGGCCTGCGGATCTTCAACCACAAGCAAATCTTTGCTCACCGCGTACGACTCGCCGGTCAAGATGGACTGCTCTACGCGGAAGTTGGGGCTGGTGACAGCAATGAGGCGCGCGTCAGCTGGGACAGAGTCGCCAATGGCCAACCGAACAATATCACCTGGGACGAGTTCATGAGAAGGAACGGTGAGGACACGGCCATCGCGGATAACGTGAGCGGTGGGGGGAGCAAAGCGCTTGAGGGCCTCGATGGAGTCCTCGGCATTGCGCTCCTGCACGACACCGACAATGGCGTTGGCAACTAGAATAAGGAAGATGACGCCGGGTTCAATCAGGGCAGTACCAAGAGAGTTCTCTCCATCGAAAATGGCAAGAACAAAGGAGATAATGGCGCTTCCGAGGAGGATCAGCACCAGCTGGTCTTGGAACTGCGCGGCGATGAGGGCGAAGAGGGAGTCGCGCGGCTGCTCAGGCAGCTGGTTGGGGCCGTAGGTGGTGCGGCGGGTTGCCACATCGACCGAGGTGAGCCCCTTGGTGGGATCGGGGACACGGAGAGCGGCGAGCACGCTGGCCACATCGGCAGCCCAAGGCGCTTCCATCACGGGTGGGAGGGGAGGAAGGGAAGCGGGCATAGGAGAACTTTAACGCCTTTTTGCGTTAAAGCGTAACGCCCGGGCGATGTCACACACCCTCGCCTCAGCCTGCATTCCACGTGGCCCGAAGAAGCAGCCATGTCATCGATGAGGGGTGGTGGGTGATGCGGCGTGAGGCTGAGGCTGAGGCCCTGCGGCTGAAGGTGGACAAGGTTCAGACCCCCCCCAGCACCAGTGTGGCGTGCATCATGCATCGTGTCCACTGGCTGGGATGATTGGCCCGTGGCTTCGGCGCCGCCTCCCAAAAGTGGCCGGCGGGGCCAGGCAGCGCCACGTGGACTGCAGCGATGTCGCGTGCCATCCATCACGTAAGCATCGGTGTGATACGCTGCTGTGATGTCCCCCCGTGTCCCGCCTGCAAGGTCCTTCGCGTTTCCTTTCCGCCCGTCACACACCGCCATTAACGATACTTGGCCAGGCGAGGTGGGGCGAAGGTAGGAGACGGGCGCACCGACGGTCGCGCCACCAGCGCCCGCCTTGTGGCATGTGACATGACGACTTCAAATAAAGCTGCTGGATGACTACGTTGACAATCTTGAGACAGGAGGGGAGGGCGGGGAGGAAAAGCGAGAGACGAAACCATGTGGACCGTGGGAATCAAGTCGCACAAGCCTAAACAGAGGTCGTATAGGAATTAAAGTGTCTAAAAGGGGAAGCAATACATATAGAAGTAAGCTCTGTCAATGAAATGGACGTGATATAGAAGTGGTATAGGGGGGAAGGGAGAGAAGCAAAAAGAGGTTGCAGACGAAAGATAACTAGTACTGTTCCCAAAAGGGGTAATGCATAATGAGTCTAAACGAAGATATCGGTTCACTTGTAGACAGTGTAGGAACGAGCATCGTGAAGAAAAGGTGCCTGGGTCGGGGCGGCTGTTGAGATGTCAAGGTCAAATACCATGTTGGGACCCGCGGTCCCGTACATAGGCCAAGGCGCCTTAGGCCATAGGCCTTATCGATTATCTCGATTATCACTCTTTGCCCCTTAATTGACCTCCGAAGCCTGTTGGATGTGTATACTCGGGCTTGTTTGAACCCCTGTCTCCTCTAGGTGTTGCATAAGGCTTAGACCTTGCTTTTCGCTGCAGTCGAAAGCAGTAAGGAGTACTAGATTTTGAAGAAACAGATGAGTCGATGAGGCGAATGCAGCAAGGAGAGCCTATGGCTCATCGCGCTCATCATGGCTCGCAGACCCACATTTTGGCTCGTAACATGTACATGTGTGAAATTATATGTAGTGTCAACGAGTCGCTTATAGAGTCTTCGAGTCACTAGTCATCGATCATCATCATCGAGTCATCATATCTTCGATCATTAATTGGGAAAAAGATTTTGATGTATGTCTTCTTCCCTGTAGTATTCGACCACAAACCTAAAGCGGTAGCCTTACTATGTTTTGCTTCTCTCACATTAACCTTACCTCTCAGATCATCGATCATCTCTCTCAGATTACAGGCTTCGATTGAGCTTGAATATTGAATAGTGTCTCGTACGTTATGCATTGGTGGCTAGTAGAGACTCCTGGGGCTACTTCTGGGCCCTGGAAGAACAGCGCCACGCGGAGGAGCAACATCCGGAGCGAGATAGAACGCTGCGCCTCTTGGCAATTTTTTCTGAGGAAGTAGAATATATAACTGATGGCGATTCCCACCCTCATCAGATCGATCGTCGTATAGCTCCACCGCCACTGCCATCACTCTCACGGCTGTGCCTCTTCCTTTTATTCTCGCCCTTTTTACTTTTTGGGGTCTCTATCTGTGTTGTACCGCCGTGAATAACCACCCCCCCCTCTCCCTGTCCCTCAATTGTCTCCCCCTTTCCTCCCTCTTACACACATGACCCTTTCTTGGCTCATCGCCCGCGACTCGACCGTGGACAACCCGGTCGCGTCAAACATCACGGTTGATACGCACGGTGCTGACTTTGCTTGGGCCATTTTTGCGATCCAAACGCTCGTGTTCCTTGGTCTTTCGATTCACACCTTCTTCTTTGTCAATCGCGGCAATCGCACCTTCGCCTATCTTGTTGCTGCGGCTTTGGCGTGCAATGCCCTCAATTGGTTTGCTCTTGCCTCCAATCTGGGTGCGGTGCCGATCACGGTCGAGTTTCACGCCCATTATTGGGCAGGCTATGGCAAGGGATACAACAGGGAGCCCACCCGGTCCATTTGGTACGACAATTACTTCTAGTCACCCCCTTCCCTTGCCTTCTTCTTGAATCGTCTTGCGATATGCTGACAGACTGTTCCATTTACAGGATTTCGCGGTACGTCGACTGGTTCGTCTCCACGCCATTCATCCTCATTGCAATTCTCCTCGTATCCCCTGTACCGCTCTCGATCATCTTCATAACCGTGTTTTGGTCCATCTTTGCAATCCTCTGTGGCCTGGCCGGTGCCCTCACCTACTCTCAATACAAGTGGGGCTGGTTTGTCTTTGGAGTGTGTGCAATGACGTGGGTGCTATGGGTCCTTTGTGGGCCTGCCTTGCTGGCAGCCAAGAAAGCAGGCAAAGATGTGTTTGGGCATACATCCCGATTGTTGGTGGCTTTGGCTGCTGGGCCATTCTCTACATTATCGCTTGGTCTGTCGCCGATGCCAGCAATACCATTTCACCCGACAGTGAGTTTGTCTACTATGGCGTACTGGATCTCCTTTCGAAGAGCGTCTGCCTCATCTACCACGTCTATTCCGTCTCCGGTGTCGAGTATGAGCGCTTTGGTCTCTTTTCCAGTAAGGCTTCCATTTTTGCCTCCCCAGAGGCAGCTTCGGAGGGTAGGGCTACCTCCGAAAACGGTCAACGATGGTTACGGCCAAACGGAGGAGAATCCGGCTACAACCCAAACCGTTGAGACGACGGTTGTGACTAAGAACGTGACGAAACCGGCAGAGGAGGCGTAAAGATGTGCCACGTAATTTGTGGATCGCATCGATCTCTATACCCCCTTCTTTCTCTGTATATCCTCTGTTGTTCCCACGCTGTTTACGCTTTGCACGCTGAATCTCCCTTTACGACCACGGCGCAGTTGAAGCTCTCATTCATTCGTCCCACCTTCACAGGGCGTTTGTGTGCCTCCTTTTTCACTTCACCCTTTCGGATACGCTTGTGTGTGTGGGCAGAGCAGAGCCCACAAAACATGGCAGCATACGTTCAGTTTTACACCTCCGAGAAAGTGTTCAGTTATCACGGTCTCATCATGAGAAAAGGGATCGCCCTCTTCTCCCTGCTCCTCCTTCTCCCTTCTCCCTTCCCCCTCTCTCCTCTTTGTCTTCCTCACCAGTGACTGGTCCGAGAGGGATCTTGTTTCACCACACCTGACCTCATTTGTTCCTCGTTTCGTCATCATCGTTCATCTCTCGACATCCTCTCATCCTGCTGTTTTTAACGTGTTTAACGTCTCTATACGAGGCTCACGATGGCCTCAATGACCCTTCTCCCTTCCTCTGGAAGTTTCCCTTGGTAAATACGACAACCATTATTACCATACACGCTTTTTTCGATGCAGTCCCCTTTTGTACAGTATCGGTCCGGTCGACATGCTCCTATCATAATCACACCCACACCAGTCTCGTCATATAACTGGGAGAGTTTCCGCACTGGGGAAGAATAAACCAACGCTATCACCATAGCTCCGCTACGCTAGTCTTGTATGCGTACACTATACCGCAAGTCCCATCGATCATCACATGCACATCACATGTCACAGGCTTCAGTCCCTCAAGCGCTAGTAAGAACTAGGCCTTATACATGCGTTGTTGGCGTACAATAGCCCCGCATTTGCTGCCATCTGTTGTATGCGAGGCCGCATGTCACATGGTAGACATGCAATAGCCTTTCGGCATAGCAATGGTCCAGGGTATTGCCACGGTGGAAAGTGCTATTAGTAGGATGGGCTAGCCGAGATAGAGAGCCCCCCCAAATATAAAGCTTTCGAGGGTAATCCGGTAGTATATCTCTGAACCGACAACCTGACCAGCCACAGACTCGCCTTTTTGGAAACGTGTCATGCATGTCATTGGCCCGTCGGAGCTTGGATGGAGAAGCTAAACGCGGGATGGCCGTCGGGGGGACAGGCCTTTGGCGCCACAAAAAAGGACGCGACCACGCTGAGACACACCTATACTATGAAAGCAGACGGAGAATCAGCCTGGGGCCATGATCGGCCTGTGATCGCTCAGCGCGAGCACGAGCGGTGAACGTGTTGAACAGTTGAACGTTGAACTGCAAGTGCCACCCACAAAAGGCAACAAAACCCCACAGTCCATATTCTGTCCTGTGTCTGCTGAGGCTGCCGGGCGCGGCAGGGCAACTGTCGCGGCGACTCGTTTTTCAGCCGAGAAGTTGCCGACCCCACACAGTGCATTGCCCACTGTGGCCCTATCCTATTTCGCAGAGGTACAGGCACATATGTTTGTAGCGTCCAAACATCCGATCGCCCACGTCACATGTCACACTGGCACAGTGCACACGCCGTTATGTACTCTTGTACATTCCCTTGCCCATTGTTTCTCGTGCCTTGGTATAGGTAGCCGAGCTGGTATAGAACAACTCGTTATTTTACCAAAAGCTTAAAGCTTTGGACCCCTTGAAGCCTGGAGAGCTTGAAAAGCTGGAAGCTGGAAGCCGAAAGCCAGAAGCGACATTTTTTTGGCCGTTTTCTCCGGACAACATACGCCCACTCGAGTCCGGTCCGAACATGCCTGGGCATCCATTGTGCTTGGCAGCATAGACAGGCTAATTGGGACCATCAGCTAGTGCACGCATTCGTCGACGCTTGAAGCTTGACCTCTCGATGTCTGATGCATGATCGATTTATCGCCGCATTACAGGCACTATGTGCATCACCCATCAACTTTCAAAGCTCTCTGGGACGCGAGAGATCCATACCGACGCGTGACGGTGGCTATTCTGGCTAAGCGCTGATCCGCTGATCCTCTTTGATCCTGCATTGAAGAGGGAAGCCGTACGCCATATAAATGGTGCACCTTCCCACCCAAAGTCGACCCTGCACCGCCACCGCGTCCTCCCCATATTGGCGCCTCACTCCCCCTTCACTCTTCACTCCAATCCCCTTTCACTACAGCGGGGGCCAGTTCCTTCCATCACTGTTACTATGAGCGCTCCAGGCTTGGCCCAAATTTTGGCCGACAACCCATCTTGGCCTTACATTAAGGGCCAAGGTCCCTGGGCAGGCCTCCCTCCTGAGCTGCAACCGGTATTCAAGGAAATGGAAGATGCTGTCTATGTGGGCAGCCTAAGTTGGTGGATCAATCTGGTGATCTTGGGGGCTATACTGTTCGACTGGGTCACCGCGATCCCGTATGACATTCGGTACATCTTTTGGCCTGAACTCAAGAGGTGTTTAGGGCTGCGGGGTTATACTTCCCAATCGGTTGCAGGCGCACCAACCCACAAGGGTCGTCAGTTGAAACTGCCCCATCCGATCCTAGTTTGTCATCTCTTAACTCGCCTTATGGCCATTCCCTACACTGCTGTGATTATCAACTACTACCGCCTTCCCAAGTCGTGCAATGCTGCGCTTCACGCATGCCTCTTTGTCATTGGGATACAATCCTGTTTAGGTCAGGCGCTTTTGACCTTCCGCACAATGAGCATCACACGCGGTATGCCAGGTCGGCGATTCTTGTGGGCGGTCTTGTGGGCGATCAACCTGTACTTGTGTTCCGTCTGGTTCGCATTTTCCTGGATCGCAACTACAATCTCCAGGTACGTTTTTTTTCTCCTCCCACCTCCCTCTGCATGTTATCCTTAGCTCGTACATTCAGACTGACGGTTGGATGGGGTGATGTTCAACGTACGCCGCGGCCGATGCCACTAGGCTTCCGGATCGGGTTTCGGTGCGGCCCTGCACGGGATCCCAAGTGGATGCCGATAAGTGTCTACCTCGTTCTTTTTCTCGAGGACAGTCTGCAGTTTATCAGTTCCATTTTCGCCCTGGCCTACGTCACGGGCCACCAAACAAGTGATTGGAAAGCCAGCTGGCGGGACACGTTGCGAGCCCTTGCGCGCACCGTCAAACTGGCGTTCAAGCACATGATCGGGATCCAAGGGCCCGACGAAGAAATTGGTCAATCACCTGCGGCGAGCAAGTTCATCTCGGACGGATTGCGTTGCTTGCTGTTCTCTTGGGCTCTGGAGCTGGCGGGCATTGGCATGTCTGCGAATTTCGTCCTGGGTCGCAAGACGCCTGACAACACGCGGATGAGTTGGTGCCTTCCCCTCCATGCGTTCATTTCTTTGGTGGTGTGTCCCCGTGTGAGCACCATCCGGCGTGGTGGGACGTATTTAAATGGAGGCAAGTTGTACAATAGCCAGGGTCTAAGTGCGGGCTCTAGCTCGAAAAAGCCGGGTGGGACGCTGCGCGATGGATGCAATGGAGTAACGGTGCGAAGCAGTATTGTTTATCAACACACTGAGAATATGCTCGGTCCTTCGGCTATCCCCGTTGACCCGAGGAGGGACGTTACGGAGCAAGCCTTCTCATCGTATTGTCCTCCACCCATCGTTCATCAAGACATGCGTTCTCTCCCCTTCACAATGGAAGCGAGTCTTCCTTCTCATTCCAATGTGGTGGAGGAGGACGTAGAAAAGGAAGCAGTAAGAGATTCTCTATCGGGAGTTCAAGTTGAACAACACTATCCACCAAGTATGATTACGTAGCCAGTAGCCAAGAGTAACGATTCTCTCCCGTTCTGATTGTTGAACACACACCATCCATATTGTGCACGCGTTATATCCGTATTGAGGCCTTGCATGGGGGCCTATGACTGTTGTTGATATGTCATTATGCTTTTCTTATCGACATCCCCATGTGCATACCCTCAGAAATCTCATAGATCGGGTCTCGGAGGGGTACTACCGATGTACTTGTGACAGCGCACTATAGAAAACTCATACGAGAAATGGGGAGTACAGACTGTGGCTGTGGGGGGTCACTCCGGAATACCGGAAGAGAGGGAGGGGGATCGAGAATCAATTGTCTTTTCTTGTCTGTGGGTAACCGGTGAATGACTGCAACCGAAATGGACGCCCATGATGGATCTCGCGAACCTCCGGTCACATGCACAAGACACAATGCAAAAGCACACGCCTAAAGGGAAGACTGTAGGCGAGAACAGGGAAGAAAGACAGCAGGAGAGAAGAAAACAGAGAAGAGAGAGGAAGAGAGAAAAGGGAGGAGTGTTGGCAATGGTGGGCAGGCTGAAGGCCACAGGCTTTTCTGATGCCCACTGATTCCGAGATCTGAACAGAAAGGGAGGGATCAATCAGGTTAGGACGCGTGCGTACATGGAAACGCGGTATATATTGGCACCACATTTATTGCATTCCTCCTCGACCCGTGGTTGGAGAGAAAGAGGGAAGTCGCACGTCGTATTATTACAGCTGTCCCTGGAGTATCTTTCAGGTGTGTAGAATAATTGTGAGAGGGGGGACTATCAGGCACGCTTTCTGTGACAGCTGCGAGCACGGGCGCTTATTAACACATACCGTCGGAGTCATGGGTTGCCACTACCAGGGGCTATATACCCCAGAACTAGTGTCTGTCTGGGTACTAGCTAGCTATCCTAACCATATGGCAGGCATCCACTGCGAGACATCCACCTCCTCCTTTCTACATACCAAAACGCAAGCGAGAAACGATACGCTCTCTGCTAGAAGCCTAAACATTGCACCCGTGCCCTCGGGACCCAGGGCGGCGATACGATACGCCGCCACGCGAACAAGCCACCGTCTCGATTGTGCCGGCAACCCTAATAGTACGGATCGAGGAGGACACGCAATGTGCACTTTCAAATGTGTCAAGCTCATCAGGGCGCTTGGGTAGGATTCCATGTCCCATACCAATGCCAGTACGATCCCAAGTCCCACGTTCAACTTGAAGCTTGAAGCTTGACGCGCTTGGCGCTTGGTTCGAGACTCTTACCTCGACCTGGTAGCAGGAAAGGTCCTTTCTTTCGCTTTCAGTCAGCGCAGCCACATGCACAACATGCACGAGAAATTCAAGCCTCACCATCTCCTCTTCTTTATGTGGTTGGCGCAACGGCACGTGCACACTCGTTGCCTTTTATGCGCCTCCTCGCGCGCCTCACACGCTCACGACCGAGCAGAGAACGATCACAATGCTGAGGCTGACGGTCAACACGTTCAGAGTGGCCAGTGCTGACCCACTGACAGCAACTGTGACATGTGACATGTGATGTTCCAACCAATAGCCCCCAATAGCACGGACGCTGGGGGGATGGGGGGGGGATTCCCGTGTGCGCTCTCGCTCTGTTGCATGTGCCCTCGGGGTTTCTATTATACCAAAAGCTGTGCGGGGGGCTGGGTGGGGGGCGTATTTGGTAGCGGTTACCGAGGCGTGATTTACTCGCGATTACAAAGAGAGAGAGCATAGCTGAAGTGATCGGCATGCGTGTAGTCCGATGATCGAGATAGGCCGCATATGAAGCTTGAAGAACAGACGGGAAGTGATCCGGTTTCCCATGATCGATGATCTGTGCATGAGCGAGGGCGAGGGCGAAGCTTCTCTACGAGACAACGTCTCGTGGGTGAAGTGTTGGGGCGCAGCACAATAATCAATCGCATCTTGGATCTTATCATCGATCATCATCTCATTCATCGTAAGGCTGCGCCGTGCTGCATGCGATGGTTCGCACTACGCTGTGCACTGCACGGACTGCTTCCCAGAGATTTTCATTGGCCAGATCTCAGATCTCAGAAGACCAACAAATCATTGCAAACTTCATAAGCTTCAACGTCTCAACGGCTATCTCGCTCATCGATCACCATGCATCATGCATCATGCATCATGATAAATGGCTCAGCTGCTATCGACTATCGCCTACTATTGACTATCTTTCTCCCTGCCAGCCACACTTAGTGCCAAGAACAAAGCCGGGCTGGTAGTACGAATGCACGGGCGTGCAGCGGCACTCCCCCCCCGCAACCCCTCCGCATTGTCCGCAACGCCCCCCAGCCACACCAGCAAGCATATGGTATGGCGCTGCGGAGCAATGCAAATCCACGTGTGGGATAGAAACTTTAATTGGCCCTGAAATCCCTGGGATGGGCTTGTAGTGCTCCCCAGTGGCTGCTCCAACCACATGGCAACCGATCCGACCTGGGCTTGAAGCTTGAAGCTTGGAGCTTGGAGCGTCTCTCAGCTGAAGCAGGCTGAAGCTCTGAAGCTTGAAGCTCCCTTGCAGCTTGAAAGGTGAAACCTGTGGTCGATTCATGATAGATCTGAGGCTCTGAAGGTTATATTTAGCACCCACGTTTGTTCGTATCGCCGCCCCGACCCCCACAGTGTCCCCCACCATCTCTCTACCTTGGAACCTACTACCCTCCCTCTCCTCGATCTTCTTCCACCGCCATGGTTGCATTTTCGCACTCACTTGCCTTGCTCGGCGCACTACTCGTGACCACCTCCGCGCCGGCCCTGACTTACCCCACCTGCACCGGCGGGGACCAGCTCCTGGCTGAACTGGACGGTCGTGGGTTTTACCTTCGGGGGTGGGGTGCAAGCGCGGGACACGTGTGTGTCCTGTTCGTCGTGTGCGTCGGGGCGGACCCGTGCACGGTCAACACCCCCGGTGGGTTGTTGGAACTGACTACGTTTTGGGACACGGATCCTGCACGGGTCCGTCAGACGTGTTTACCATCCACGGTCTTTGGCCCGGTACGTTGCTGTTTCTCTCCCTTTGGAGTGGCTGTTGGATAGGGGCGTGGGAGGGAAGGTCAGGGGAAGGCGAAGCGAAGGGGAAGGAGACGGTACCCACTCTTCCCACCCCTCCCGTCCGCGCAGTTGAAGACGAAAGACTGACGTGCGAATGGCTGGACGTAGATAACTGCGATGGCAGTTACGACACGCCGACGTGTCCGTCGAACCGGACGTACACTGGGATTGGTACGATTCTTACGGATGCCGGGAAACAAGATCTGGTGGACTACATGAACACCAACTGGGTCCCTGACGATACGTCGAACGAAGACTTTTGGGAGCACGAGTGGAGCAAGCACGGGTTTTTTCAGCACGCTCAACCCGAGTTGCTATGCCAACTACACTGAGCACGAAGATTTGATTGATTTCTTCTCGACCGTGGTGGCGCTGCACAAAAAGTACAACATTTACCAAGCCCTTTCCGACGCTGGCTACACCCCCGACAGTTCACAGAAGTTCCAACTGTCGGATTTGGAAGATGCGTACGTACACCTATATCCGCTTGGTATCTTTCTTGTGCCTCCCATGGAGGCTGTTTTAGTCAAGACTACTGACCCTCGTACTCTACCCTGTTGCTCATTTGCTTGCTTGGATACAGCACGTCGAAGGCGTTTGGTCAAAAATTCAGTTCCAGTGCGAGTCGGGCGGGATCAGCGGTGGCTACCTCTCCTTTCACACCCAAGGCCAGAGCAACACGCCCGACAACTTTATTCTGATTGCGCCCGAGGACAGCGAGTGCCCTAGCAGCGTCTCGTGGGTCCCCAAAACTCGTCGGGCAGCTCAAGCAGCTAAGTGCGGCCTGACCTGGGCAATCTTGCCGCCCCCACCTAATCTTTTTTGTGTAGCTCAATACATTCTGGTTCGTTCCCCTGTTAACGGTTCATGATGTGCCACGGAAGATGGAAAAGGTGGTGGCTCATACTTCTCTCCCTTGCGGGTGCAACAATCGTCTCTCTCAGTGTCAGTGTGCTAGAACGGGGGTGGTAGACCTCCATCCATCCTATACAACGTACTAAACTGGTAGCCCCATCCGACTTGCTGCTGAAAGCCATGCACCCGAGGTGACGAGCCTCAACCCTCAACTGTGTGCCAGCACCAGGGCCACGTGCCATGTATCCCTGGGCAAACAACGCCTAGCAGTTGCGCACCCGCATCTCCGATCCAGCCCAAAGGAACAATGGCACCTCGACACGACACGACGATCCCCCGACCCAACCTCCTGGCCATCAGCAAAAGCAAAAAAAACGTCTTGACTAGCTTGACTCTGGACGAGGTAATAGAATCGAAACGCTGGACGAACGCAATGTTGGGTGGAACACACACCTCTATACTCGCTTTGACCGCAACCGATGGCATCCGGGTCCATCTCGACCAACAACGCCGCGACCTCCCCTGTGGCGTTTCTTTGACGGTAGGGGCGCTTCGCCTACTCGCACCAACATACAGTGCGAACGGGGCACGACCAAGATCCAAACGCGCTCAGAGTACGAAAGCGCCAAGCGTCTCGTGCGCGGGGGGGTGGGGGGGGGGGGCGGATCGCGCGGCGCCACAAGGTTCATTCCAGTTGGTTGTCCTTCACGCGTACGCGTCACAGCGCATTCCCTCCGTTTCCGTTGGTTGTCCGTTGGGGCGGATGGAGCTGGAGCGTTGAAATCAAGACTCGAGCTTCAACGTTGAGCCACCCAGTGTGCAGCTGGATCGCCCCTGCTTGGCCAACGCGTGGCCAGGCACGCGTCCTTAGCGATTCCTGCGCTTGGACGGTACTTAGTACTTAGTACTTAGCTTGGCCAAGAGCCCAACCAGGCGGGGATACAACACTGTCTATGTTGGATGGTGGACCAGGGCTGGTTCGCATGTCGCGAGGGTGTCCGTGGCTTTGTGGGTGGTGTTGGTTGTGCAGGCGGTGCGAGGGACGAGACGAGAGCGAGCTTGAGTGTGTTGCTAGGTGGCTGGGATGATTAATGATTGATGACGCGTGACATGTGCCGTGTGCCAGCCGATTCAGAATTGAGACGGGCAGTACGCTTCGGAGAAGATCGAGGAAGACAGCATCGATCCGAATGGCGGGGGGAGCCGGAGAGGCGGATACGGCCTAAGGTCGAGGCGCGCGGGGGGTAGGGGTCGATGAGCGCTGAGCCTCAGCGCTGAGCAAGTACCAAATCCAGCCTGGCAATACGTGGAGGGGCTGTGGTAGGCTTCGGTGCAAGAGGACGCTGTCGACGATCGATGTGGTGGTGGATGATGTCGATGACAGGGGGTGTAGTTCGCATCCGTACCCTAATGTAATGTCCATGTCATTAATCATTGCAAGTGGCTCAGTATATAAAGCTCATCGTCCGCGTCATCGCTCCTCACCTGAGGGTCAGCCTGAGCGAGTGCTGCGCTTTCGCCCGGGAGGAAAAACGTACGCTCTGAAATGTGAAAGCTGGTTGTGGGTAGGTTGGGCGGTACTTGGTGCGTTGGTTCGTAGCCGAGGAGATGGCCGAGAGCGGGGCAGAGGAGGGCAGGGGCGCAGCGCTCAGGCTGAACCGCTCAGCACAGGGGGCGGGGAACTGGCGGGGAGCGCGGGACGCACTGGACGAGAGACCGAGGGGGGCGTGCGGGGCAAAGCGGACAAAGCGCACAAGGCGCAGGTGACATGTGGCATGCGACAAAGCGAGCTAAGCACAAGTAGCTAGTAGGGCCAGCGCCAAGCGCTAATAAAATGCCCGACGTCTGCGCTGGGCGGCGTGGCGCATGGTGGCCGGTGGTGGCAGTAGCCACTAGCCGTGGGCGCAGCAACAGAGGCCCGAACGCCGAGGGCCAAAGGCAAGGGGTGAGTGTGGGGTGGGGCGAGGCACTGGGTCCTGGCCAGGCAACAGACGCACGCTGTGCCTGGCCACTGCATTGGCGCCTATTCCCGCCCATATGTCGTGTGCGATTGCGGGGACAGGGAAGCCTCAAGCCTCACGCCCTCGGGCTTCGTGTGAAGCACACGCTTCAAAAGCTAATAGCTGCAAGGTCGGCGACCACCTGAGGTGCTGAGCGCTGATTAATTGTTGGCGCTGAGCTTGACTGGTGCTGCGGCGCTGAGGGGTCCCGGCCCTCTGGATCGGTCCAAGCAATGCACACGACTGATGCCGACGGGCAGCAGGGGGCAGGGACCGTGTCCTGTGCGGGGCAAGCGCGGAGCATGCAAGAGCCCCCGGGAGTGTCGGCCAGAGCCCAGGTGCTAGTCGCCGCGGATGGCAGGCTGGCACACCAGCAGTGTGCGAGCTGTGTGGGTTAGCGCTTAGCTGCGCCCAGTAGCAGCCAGATCCCGGATCTCAGATCTGGGGCCTCCAAGTAGCCAGAACAGAGCAGGCAGGACTCCCATCGCATTACGTCGTGGTTACTTACGGGCTTTGAGTGTCAGCGCTTGCGTTCCAAGTCTACTCCCGCTTGGCCCGCCGTCGGGCATAGGCGCATCACACGCACCCCGCCGAAATGCAGCAGTCTCACGCGGCGAGTCGTCGTAGTCACTAGTCACTACAGCCTCAACGTTGCGTTCAACTCAGACACTTTGGCTTAGTGCCACCTGCTCTGGCGCGCCCCTACCTTGCCACTTGGCGTTGGCAGTCGCGAGAGGTCGATCGACAGTACTCCGCCTCCTGTCCCCCCTCCACCACCTCTCTCCTCCTACCTGCCAACTGCTCCTCCTTTCTGCACCACCATGGCCGTCCCAAGCACCGCCACGGCGCCTCGTCCCGCCCCGACGCCTGCCAAGACCCCTACATCCGATAGCAGCATCGGATATGGCCCCCGCTCCTATCAGCCCTTTCACCGCTCGCTCGGGGCCTTCAAATAATTTTGGTGCCGTGGCCATGTTCCGCGCCATGAGCCACTCCTCGCCCGTATCCTTAGAGCCGGCTGCTGCGCTGGGTAGTGCACCCGCCTCGAAACCACAGCGTACGCCAGCCTCTTCCCCCTACCCTCCAACTCCATCTCCCCTTCCCCCCGCCTCCACCGCCCCCGCCGCCGCAACACCCATCCCACCCAGCGTTGCCCATGGCAAAACCTACAGTCCCCAACGCAGATCGAAGGCAGCGCTTGCGCCGTCTGTCCTCGGAATTCAACGTTGACAGCTACGCTGCCTATAGCTCGGGAATGGCCTCTGTCTACCCGCGTCCTACCTCCCCCTAGTCTGCCTCCCTTCTCACCCACCCAAGCCATCATGGACCAGTTGCATGCCCACCTGCCTCCTGACGCGCCTCGCCGTTCTTCCCACCGCGGTCGGGCCGGGGTTCACTCCGCCCACCCCCTCGCTCCGAGCGAGCTCTGAAGCCGACAGCTCGCCCAGTCTCTCGGATCGCGACTCGGTTCAAGTTGACATTTTCCCGTCGCTTGCCAGTGGCCAGTGGACCCAGTGGACCCAGCAGACCCAGCGGACCCAGTGCCCCAACCCCGGACAACGTCCGTCGACGTTGCAGCCGCATTGAAGGCAGCTGAAGCGGCGCGGATGTTGGCTTCGCATCCATCCGTGGGAACTGTATGCGCAGCTGGCCGACATGGCCTGCCAGAACGCCCCCCTGGTCCCTACCACGGCCGATCCGAGCTTGCTCGTGGTGACAGAGCAGCCAACCGAGATCTGGTCCGGTACCTCGCGTACCACAGAGGATTGGGACCGACCGAAACGCAAGCGCGACCTGGCCATGCACGATCTTGTCCCTCCTGCATCTGCGTCTGCGTCTGCGTTTGTGTCTGCATCTGCGTCTGTGCCTGTGCCTATGCCTGTTCAGGCTGCCGGTCCTGCGTCTTCCCTTTCGCCTTCCCCTGGTTGCTTGGAGCCTCAGCCTCCTGCTACCCTAACTGAACGGGAGAAAGGGGAGGGGAGTGGGAAGCCCCCCGAGCCGGATCCGGAAGACTTTTGGTTTGGCTCGAGCGACTGGGTGGCGCCTGTGAGGCCGAGTGCGCCGGAGGTGGACTGGAGTAAGCTGGGGCAGGCCATGGCGTGCGGACGGATACCTACCAAGGTGGGCGATGCCATTCGTACATGCCACAACGTGAATGTCCGACGTGGGCCGTACGACCCTCCGTCACCCAGCAAAGCGGGGCGGCAACCGCACCTTGACAAGGTGCGGCGGGAGGTCTTGTCGGGGCCGGCCCGACTTGGTTGCCCTCTACATTAACCGGTTACGGCCAAGATGACTGCGCCGCTTCGGAGGGCCGATGGCGGACTGGACGTAGGTGCGAACCGGTTGAGCAAGGCTGAGAAGAAAAAGAATCACCTTGCTTCGGAGCATAAACGCCGAACTAACATTCGGCGTGGATACCAGGACTTGGCTGCGCTCGTCCCTTCTCTGCAGCACTATGCGCGCGATACTATCAAGGTAGGCATTTCGATGGAAAGTCACTATCTCCACCAAAGTACGCATCCTCCCCTCCCCTCCCCTTTGCCCCTTACTCGGCAGCTATTGTGAGCCCGAGGAAGGTTCGCCCGTACTCCATGCTGACTCGCTCATTGTGGTGCACAGCGGTGGAGCATATGCGGCACTTGATCGAAATCAATGCTGCGCTCAGCTCCAAGCGAGGCGAAATGCTAAGTCTGCTGGAGAAGGCGTATGGGGTGGACTTTTTGCTTCCGCCTACGGCCGAGATGGAGACGGTGTGAACAGAGGGAAACATGAGTTGCATTCATGAGTAACAACAGCCGGTATCATATGGGTGTTGGAGCCGGTCGTATGGGCAGGGGGGTACGGGCATCGGATGATGCACATTCTGCTGACGGCAAGGGCTGGCTGCCGGTACAGGGGATAGTAAAAGCGTTGAGTCGCAGACTGAACGTCTGGCACGCGAACCAAGCTGATCAAGTGCGGGGGGAAGCGTGTTGGGCGGTGAGCTTGTGCTTGTGCTTGTGTGCTTGTGCTGGTGGGGGGTGGCATGAAAGTGCGATGCATGGTGCATGATGCGTGGTGCATGATGATCTGCACGTGGGGCCCGGTGGGGCCGGTGGGGCGGCAGAGTGGGCAGTGCGCAGGCGAGACAGACCCCGTGCTGTGGCCAGGATGGCCCAGAGGCTGGAGACTGAGCCTGCGGCCGCAGAGCTGTGCTCCAGCATCAAGTACTGCCTCCGCCTGGAGAGGGAGCGGTGGCCGGTGGCCGGTGGGGCGGGAGGTACGATGGATGATGCAAGGATGCATGGGGCACAGGCCTTGCTTGTCCATGTCGATCTCGATGATCCGCAGGCCCGCATGTATAGGCGCCGATCCTGGCATCTATAGCTGTGGCTATGCAGACTGATGATCGATGGCCAGTAAGCCAGTGGTCAGAAGGGAGTGTTACTTGAATTCCGTCGCGCTGGCTGTCGACACCGCCCAGGTCTCCCCACCACCTCCTTGCTTTGGTGCTCGCAGCGTCCGACATCCTATGAGTCTTCTATCCTTCCTCGCGCTCAGTGCAGCTGCAGGCGCCGTCTGGCCAGCACGCTCGAACAACAACTCGGTACTGTCCGCCTTTCTCCAGCTGCAACACCAGTACTTTGACGGTGCCCCGCTCACTGTGTCCGAGCAGGAGGAGCTGGTCCACTCGGTCAGCTCATCCACTCCACCCCCCCCCGACCTCAAAGTCATGACAGGCACCACCACCGAGGGGAAACAATTTGCTCACGACTTGCTCGCTGGCCACTTGCCCGCCGCGCACGCCAAGCGCACCAATCTCAAGGGCGGCCGCCCCGCCGTGGGGGAGATCCCCAATGTTCATCAACCTGTACCAGGTGGCCGCCAAGCCTGACGCGACGGACGCCGAGGTGAGCGAGCTGGTCAAGTTGGGCATGCATATGCTCGATCAGGGCATCTCCATTGGCTCGCTTCGTCCTGCTTGGCACGGACCACACGGGAAGCAAGATGCTTCACACTATTCTCCAAGCCCACTCGGACAACAAGAGCACGCGCCGCCCGTCCCGCCGCCACGAACGCACGTCGAAGGCGACGCTGAATTGAAGTGAGTGAACTAGGAGAGTGATATGTGTGCACCTCATCCTCCCTACCCCATCTCTCGCTTCACGTTACGGTTCTTGAAGAAATTCCTTGTGCCGTTGCTGGTCTCTTCGTTGGTTTCTCTCATGCCTCTCTTATACTGGGCGATATGGGCTCCCCTAGAGCGCCAATCTTTGCCTTCACTCTGGGGTGCTGATGCCCCCTTGTGTGCTTGAAGCATTATTTTCGTTGTTTGGTTCACCTTTTTTTTTTGCGCTCCTCCCTCTTGGGAAGGAGAGATACAGTTAGCAGTACTCATGTAACTCGTTCACTCAGCTTTGCCCAGATTCAACTCTGAACTCTCCCAACTGGGGAAGCAGAGGTTTTAATCACAATGTCATTGAACAGAAAGATTAGTAGTATTAAGAAGGCAAGTGTCCCGTAGTTCCGGGCAGAGCTGAGTCTCAGCTCACTTGGGCCCTTCCTTATCGATATCAGCCCCTTATCTCCCACATAGCTCACCCATGGATCCCCAGTTTTTCCTATCCACGAAAAAGAGGTCGCAGGAGAGGGTTTCTCAGATGTTCTTGGCTCTCCACTCTCTTCACATGGAGACGTGTCTGTGGCCGCCATAACCGCAGGGGGATAACGAGCTGCAAAACCCGGCCACACACCCATTTGGGCAGCCGTTTGGCAAGTGGACGCAGGAAGGCCAATCGATGGCGATGATGGTGGGATCGATGAAATAGTACTCGAGCAGTCGAGCGTAATAATTGTACGGCCCGAGTGGGCTACGAGAAAGGGTATATATAGGTGCATGGAACCAATCAATGGTGGAGAGAAGTAGCGTGTGATTGGTAAGAAATTGAAATGGCACCCAGCATTAATTTCTCGTAACGCTGACGCGCAATCCCCACGTACCTCCGCACTGCACCACCACCACCACCACTGGGATTAAAAAGGATGATGCTTGTGCCGAGGTAGGGCCTTTTGATGAGCGGCGGATGCTGGGGGATGGAGCGGAGGTCGGTGGCGGCTGGTCCAGTGGCTCCGCGGTTGCGATATCGGATCGCCGCCCCTGTGCCCGCGCAGGCACCGAGACGCGCGATTCGATCTGCGATCGGGGTTGGGTGGTTGTATATGCTGTACAAGCGAGCACGGTGGTTAGGCCCGCAGCCGGCGTCCCTCGCAGGGCATATCTCGTGCACCGCCATGGCGCAAGGAGGTGCCGATCGAAGCGGCGTTGGTCCCTGCCCCCGCCGCCCAGCTCACGGACGGCGCGCATTCCACCATAGTACCACCGCACGCGCCCTGCCCCTGTCCCCCCGCGCCCCCCGCAGCCGCATACACAGCCGCCATCCAGCGAACTCCCCAGCCGCAGCAGACAGCCAACCGCCCCTTGCGTCGGGGCCATACAGCCGAGGAGAGAGCTGGCAGTAGGCGTATAGCCGTGCGTCTGCGTCTGCGCTCCCCTCCCCTTCCCTCCCCATCCCCGCACCCGTGCCCTTTTCTTTCCTCCTTCCCCACCACCCCCTCCGCGCGCCCCCTTCCTGCTACTGCCCACACTCCCTTTTCCTCCTCCTCTCTTGCCCTTGTCGCCATGGCCACCACACCGGCCCTCACCGGACTTCAAGCAGCCATCCAGCGCGCCCAGGCCCGCCAGCGCGCTAGCAGCAGCAGCCCCACGTCAGCAGTCCGGTGCTCAGCGCCGTGTCTGGTGGCGGTCGCCCACGCCATCCCCTCGCCCGTGAGGTTCAGACCAACGACTCTTCGCCCGCCTCGTCACCCACGCCCTCCATCTCGGCCTCCGCCGACGGCCATCCGTCCAATCGTCTCACCGCACCCATCCCATCCCCTCGCCCTCTCCCTCCCATCCACTCGTCCCACTCATTCCTCCTCACTCCCGCTCCTGAGGAGCCAAGGGCTTCACTGAAACCCGCACCCCGCCGGTTGCTGAGGGGAACGAGCGTCCGCTTCCATCTCCAACCTCTCCAACCCCTATCAACCTCTCAACGTTTGGGGGGAGCGCATGGAATGGTCTTGTATGACGCTGATGACATAACGACGGTCATTATGATCCCGACGGTGCTGACGATTCATCCGTCTACAACCTTACAGCCATCAGTGCATCCGCCTCCGATCACAGCAACCATTCTCCCTCATGAAGCATCCGGCGTCGGAGTCACTTCCTCTTCTCCGACACTCTTCCGGGTGCATCAAGACTACCGTGGCCAGTCCTTTGCTCAACGTCTAAGCGCAGATTCAAGAGCAAGAACAGGATCAAATTCAAGAACCAGAGCAAAAAGAATATGAGAAAACAGATCACGCGGCTGCTCCGTCCCTACCAGCAAAGCCGCCCAAGTCGTTGGATCTTTCTTCTTCATCGCCTGCAATTTCTTCCTGTCAAACAGGATCACACGGGCTGCCCAACACCGACTCACTGATGCGCATCATGCCAACGGTAGGGCACCGCGGACGGGGACAAGACTAAAGGCCCTCCCCTTGCCCCCAAAATGGAACGCACAGACGATGACAACGAGGGAGGAGGTAGTGCGCATCCGCAAATGGCTGAGCGCGGAAGAGAGCAAGACGGGGTTCAACCAAGACAAGGGCCAACCTTTTGCGGCGAGACTCTCTTGGTACAATGGAGAACAACACAGGTTCTCCCAATTCAGTACAGACTCCCTGCACACTCCTCATAATAGACTTTCTCAGTCTCTGTCGCTCGCCGACCCACGGAACCAGGCGGCATCTCACTTGGGTCCACTGTCTAGTCCTTTGCGACTGGATCCTCCCGGGTTCCCGAAGCAGCTGCTACGGCTGATACGATTCGCACTTACCACCAGTCCCGCCACTTCTCCGCCCATCAGCCCTTCCCATCCTTCACCGCATGCACATCTTCATCACCAAGCGCGGACTCTTCCCCTTCGGTCGACGAGATTTGTTCATGTTCCTTCCCGCCGACACTCGGCAATCCTTAGTAGTGATGGCAACGATCTCCCCCCTCCTCCGTCACTTGCTGCGTTGGCAGCTGCCCAAACGGGTGAGCCCACCCTCAGCTCTGCCTCCAGCCGGGGAAGTGGAGGCAAGGACGAAGAGCGGCGATTCTCTCACTGCAGCCCCTTGCGGAGAGTGAGGAGGAAGGGGCGGTAGAGGAGAAGAAGAACCGGCCACGGCTGCTCCCCCTTCTTCGGGTTTGGCAGATGAAGGATTACCAGCACTCCTTCGACCGGTTCTTGGATGAACCGTAACACAATTATCAGTGTCGTGCTTCACAGCCACGTTGGTCGACTGGAAGCGTCGCTCACTTTGGGATATGACGGGTGGTGCGCGCAAGTCGTTCATCTCGGGGCACAGGTCGAGCATCATGCCATTGGATGATGATGAGAAGAAACCGGGAGGTGCACTCCCCAACCCTGCTGCGGGCCCACCGGGGGGAAACGAAGGTGCTGGCCCCCCTGGCGGCGGCCCCCCCGGTGGTGGACCTCCGGGGGGCAAGCCTCCTCTCGAGTTTGCAAGCCACAGTATCTTTGATCCCAAGTTGCGGCCCTTGTTCCAGCCCATCTTCAAGGGCTACGTGCCCTTTATCGCCCTCTTGTCAGTTGTTGTCATTTGGGGCATCGTACCTATCTTTGTGAGTATAGATTTCATGGAAACGCTTCACTGGAAAATGACTAACGTTGATCTCGTCCTATGTGCAGTGGGGTTCGCTTTACCGCCTTACCTCTCGTAACTTGACAGCTTTCATCATCAACGGTGACCCTAACGGACAGATTGGCGATGTGATCCAAACGGCGTTGCTGGCAAGCGACCACCCGGGCAACAAGAAACGCCTTCACTGGGTTGCCAAAACCCGTTCGGATTTCCCTACGACAGACAGCATCCACAAGGCATTGAAACGGACCAGTCGGCTTGGTGGCGGTTGAAGTGATGAACAACGCTACCCAGGCGCTTGTCACGGCCCAACAATCAGGGGACACGAAGTGGGACCCCAATGCGGTCATTCAGATTTGGTACACCTCGGCGCGCAACTACATGGCAATGACCAGTCAGATTGTGGGGCCCACCAAGGGGTCTTAATTGACACGATGGACCAGCTCAACATCAACATTACTTCAACCTGGATCCAGAACACGCTTCGTTCGAAACCAACAGTACCGAGATGACGACGGTACTTAACTTTGGCCTCCAAGCCCCTCAGACCATCGGCCACGCTGTCGACTTTACCGAGAACGACATCAATCCATTTGACCAAACGTCACGGTTGCTACCACCACGTTTGTTGGGTTGATCTACATTTTGCTCTTAGCGTTCAACATTACCATGGCGCTCTTTGGTTCCCGGCAACCGATCCTTCCGTTTTTGCGTCTTCGCCACCTTTTGATCCTGCGCCTGGCAATCCCCACTCTCACCACCTGCTGGTTTCGTTTGTATTTAGCATGATCAACTTACCTTTCCACGCCAAGTTTTCCAATCTAGGTCCGAGCGCAGCCGCTGGCTTCTTTGCCTTCTTTGCCATGCTGTTTACCGGTATGATGGTTCTAGGGCTTTGACTGAATTGGCACTGGAACTCCTTGGGCCGAAGTTTGTCGCATTTGGGCTGATGTTCCTCGTGATCATGAACGTTTCCGGGGCGCAGTACCCGATCCCGATGCTGAACAGCTCTTCTACCGCATCGTACGCACTACCCTTTTACAACCTACGTCAAGCCTTTCTCAAGATCCTGTACGACCAAGGCCCGAAGTGGGCTTGTTTGTCAACTGGGTCATCCTGTTTGCTTGGCTCGTCATTCTCCTTGCTGTCTTCCCCTTCTTTATCCGTCGGGACCAGCACAAGGCGATTGCCATGCGCAAGGCCGCGCGCGCGGGTGGCGGGCCAGGCGGCGGAGGGCCTCCCGGTCCTCCTGGTCCTCCTGGTCCTCCTGGTCCTCCTGGTCCTCCTGGTCCTCCTGGTCCTCCCAGTGCACCGGGTCCACCGGTCCACCGGGCGCCCCTTCTTCGTCGAGCGGAGGTGGACTTCCAGCTCACAAGCTGCGGATCTGTCGACCGACAAAAGGAGGTGTAGGGTGTAATCTTTTGGTTTATGATGGGCACACACCCCTGTGATCTTTTCATCATCTCTCGGTTCTTGGTATAAGAAAAAAGAAACTTGGGCGCTCGTTTTTCTTTCCTTTTTTTTCTCCTTTTGTGGCCACCACCTGTCTCTATTCCTTAAGATTTTTGGTTTCTCTTGGTTTGCCTGTTTCGCTATGCACATGCCCGCCGACTTTGCGCGCGCACCACATTACATCCTCGTTTCGTATTCGCACACAGGGTACCTTTGTGGGTACCGATACGAGCCATTTGATTCGATTCGATTCTCGATTCTCGATTTTCGATTCGTTTTACCAAGTTTTGATTTTTTTCTACCTACTCCTCTGGCCCCGTCTCTTACCGGGGCTGATTGTTCCAGTATGAATCGTATCGCCTTCATCCTCTCCGTGCCCTTTCCCCCCAGTCTCTTCCATTCTATGGCCTCAGTCTCCAGTCTCCCTCTTTTGTCCTTCTTCTACGACACACACACCCTCTACATTCAGATGACGAGTGTGTTCTGTGATTGGTGGGGGGGGTGAAACGTTCCGACCACACCAACCCACAAACACGCCTCTGACTCATCTTCCACACCAACCCACACGCTCCTCGTCTTCCACACAACAGCCAATGGGTGGGAGTGGGAGTGGGGTGGGCATGGAGTGGGAGTGGGCATGGAGTGGGAGTGGGCATGGGAGTGGGGATAAGTGTTTTGCGGTGTGGGCTGGTTGGTTTTGTGGCGTTTACTCAAATTCAAGTCCTTTGATGCTCTTTTGTCCGTCGGATGCAAAAGCGTGCGACCTATAGTTGTTGCTGATGCTGGCGTGTCAGCCTGACAGCTCAGCCTGGGCCCTACTGCAGATACATGTGCAGGTCGGAGAGAGAGATGATGGTTGAACGTTGAACGTTGACGGTTGATACATGATACTTGATGGACGAACGGGCGCTTAGTATTCTCCCCATGTACGGGGGATGGGACGGAGAGCGTATCATGTACCAGTACCGAGGACCGAGTATGCAGTATGGATCAGCAACCTGGGACTGGATCGAGAGAACGGTTAGTACTTAGATGGACAGACAACGAGTTCCTGCAATTAATATGCAAAAACGTTATGCACAAAAACATATATGGCTGAGATCGGGCATTGCACACGCCAATAACATGTACCAGCCGCATTCTCTTCGAACTAGACGATTCTTCTTTCTTCTTTCCTAGCAGAGTATATCCGTCCGTTTTCCAACCTCGTTTTCCAACCTCGTTTTCCAACCTCGTTTTCCAACCTCGTTTTCCACATGCCTTGTGTTGCACCTGGGTTGCCTAGTGTCTTCTCACCGACTACGCAATACGCACCCCAGTAGGTTAAAGTCTCTTCGTCTCTCGATCGCACGTTTCAAATTTCACGTGTCACTGCCAAGCCCAATGCTAATGCTCATGCCAAGAGTTGCGGGCTCCTCCGGGGCGCAGCGCTTGGTGCTTGCGCAGCCACAACCCCTCGGTAGTCGGTAGTCCCTATACTTAGTCCTCCCACACGCGCCACTTCTCCCGCGATATTCGATGCGCTCGAGGTGCCAGGACGGGGGCGTGGTACGCGTGACTAGTGACGCCGTGCCGGTTGTGCCACCACGCCTGCGGTCCCTGCATTTCGTTTCGTCGTCTTTCGTGGCAGGAGGCGACGGCAGTGAGGAGCTAGTGAGACCTGAGGGAGTACTGAGTGCCTAGTGCCTGTCACATGTCACTAGTTGATGATCGATGACGATGACGATGACGATCGATGAATGGGTAAACAGACGATTGATGACGTCGATGACGACACTCGTGTTGGCCTGAGGCCTGAGGCGCTTTGGACCACACCCATCCGCTGGACGCTTACCGTGGCCATGTGCATGTGACCGACGGCGCGTTCGAGCCCAGGCCTGGCCAAAGCCAAGTCGGAACTGAGAAGGAGCTTAAAGGAAGCTTGAAGCTTGTGGAGCCGGAGAAGGAGGCTCCGCCTGAGCGCCTGTGCGCTCAGCCTGAGCGACAGGGGGCAGCGGCACGGATCCCACACCCCCTGCGTCGGTTTGTGGGGTGGACCGGTGATGTCAGCACAGGGGCAGTGGCAGTGGGTGACCGCCCCCACCAGGCTCGGTTTTTTCCGCCGCCACCAGCCACTGCATGTCACCGGTCAGCCGGCCAGCTGATCATGGTCAGGTTACTTGACCCGGCCACTTGACCCGGGCAGTAGCCGCTAGCCACTGCAGCCTGGCTCCCAGTCCTCCCCACTGCCCCCCAGATTGAGCGCCGCTGCCACCACCTCCCTCCGCCATGGCCACCCCTCCTGCCGCGACCAAGAGGACCAGGACGCAGCTGCCAAGGTGATCCAAGAGGCGTGGAAGCGGCACGCGTCGCAGCGTGCGGACCAGCTGTGGGGCGAGACGTTGTCGTCGCTTACGAGTAAGCAGGTGCAGCAGCAGTCGCGATCGCAGCAGCCGGGTGCACCGCAGCAGCGGTGGCAGCGCGAGCGTTTTATGTGCAGCAGCTTGCTGGTCGACCGCGTGGGTCAAGGTCAGGTCCAGGTCCAGATGAAGATGGGGATGGTCGTGCGGATGGGATGCGGAGGAACAGATGCGCAGATGCGGCGGAGAAGCCTGATGGTCCTGTGGTTGGAGGGCCGTCGCTTGTGCCGCGGACCAAGCACAACGAGTCTCTGCCCGCAACGCAGGAGAAGAGTTTGCACTTGATTGAGCGTTGGGCGGCGCGGGGCAAGCCCGAAAAGGGAGGCAAGGACGGTAAGATGATGGACCAGGGGTATTGGCTTGAGCTGGTTGATAAGCACCACCGCTACGGCTCCAACCTGAAGCATTACCATACCGAGTGGGCCAACAGCCACCGAGCAAAACTTTTTCTATTGGCTTGATCATGGCGAGGGGAAAAAGTGGACTTGCCTTCGTGCTCTCGCGCTCAGCTCGACGCAGAGTGTGTCACCTACTTGACTGCATCTCAGCGACGCAATTACATTGTCGATGTGGACGCTAAGGGCCGCCTCATCTTTCGGCGCAACGGCCAGGCGGTCGATACGTCTCCCTACCGCTGGACGGATTTGGGCGAGGGGCGGGGATCGGTCCGTTGAGTGAGAAGGAGGCTCGGGACGCGCGTGACGAGGCCCGTCGACGGAATTCGAGCGAGTCTGCTTCTTCTTCTTCTTCTCCTTCCTCGTCCGGGTCCGATTGGAGCAAGTACAGCTCCGATGGCAATTCCGACGAGGAAAGGAGGCGGCAGCGCATTACTCTACCTAATACGTCGACCGCCCGTGGCCCGCTCAAGCTTCTGACCAACTCAGGGTGGACGACAAGTTGATGCGCAAGACGATCAAGTCCAACACTTGGTTCGTATATTGCCTGATGGGTTTGTTGTTAGCAAATGAGGGTGGGCAACTGACCTTGTTTCTGTGTTAGGATTTACGTTTGCAACCAGAACTTGGAACTGTACGTGGGCAAGAAGACACCAGGCAAGTTCCAGCACAGTTCGTTCCTCAATGGTGGCCGGGTTTTGTCGGCTGGGTTGATTCAGGTGCAGGATGGAGTGCTGCGCTCCTTATCTCCACTCAGCGGGCACTACCGCACAGGACCTGAGCATTTCAGGTCGTTTGTGTATGCCCTATCGCAAGCCGGGGTGGACATGTCCAAGTGCAAGTTCTCCAAGTCTCTTATCGCGTTGGGTGTGATGGGAAGTACACTGCCATGCGCAAGGATACCCAAGCTTTCCATTCCAACATCCACTCCAACGCGCAAGGACGCTGAAAATATCAAGGAGGGCATCAAGAACCTGTTTGTTGGAGGTAGCCGCTCTTCTAACCGGCCAGCTAGACGTGCTTCTCTTCCTCTCCCCATTATATGCTTTGACTTTGGCTTTTTGTGGATCCCAGGCAATGTAGAGTGTGTGTTGTGCAGGCCATGCATGATCGGACCGCAAGAGATCCGTTCCGCTTGATAGACGCAACAAGGAGCGCAGCATATTTGTATGAAGGGGCAAATTGTGTCAACATGTCAATGGCCGATTCCTGTTACAGCGCACTAAATGAAATGAGATCGGTGCAATCTCCCACAGCTGCTGGGGCCCCTTCTCGAGCTTGAGACACCCAAAGCCCCCTCCACGGCCTCATCGCGCCCCATCTTAATCTCATCCCCCTCTTCATCGCCGCTAGCAAAATGGCAAGCGTAGTAGCCAAGGGAAAGGGAAGGGGAAAGGGCAAGAGCCAATAGAGAGATACTTCGGCACTATGAGCGCACGGTCCAGATTCCTGCAGATGACAGCTTCCATTCTAATTACAGAAGAAGGTACACAGTCATCTGTGCGGTCTTCATGGATCGCACAGAACAGATGTTTTGGATGAGAAGATCGATGAAGAAGACAGCCATGACCACGAAGCCGTCACCCCTGTGCTACGGAGAAGTTTCTGCAGTATCAGCACAAAGACAATCGTAGGGTAGCCGTTATTTGAAGGGCGCGCCTAGCCCGCCGCCGTGGCCAAACGGATGCGGGAAAAGAGGGAAGAAGAGGCGGGTGGTGACTCGGGAGAAGCATGTTCTTAGCGCGCGACAAAAGACGACCGCGGGAAACGTTGTTGTCGAATAGTGAGAGACTAAAACGCAACAAGGGGACAACGCCTCTTCCCCCTGTGGTCCACGAACAAAAAGGACAGGGAAAGAACTCCCAAGATGATCCAGAAGTCATTTGCGGTGCGCGCTTTGGTGTGGTTCAACAAGAAGCAGTTATAGCGATAGTCGATACAGGAGGAACTTGGCGACCGTCACCGGGTCACCGATTCCAGCAGCGCCGCGGCAAAGCGCGGCTTTAGGTGCACCCTGAGGCCTGATGCATGATTCGGACATGTGCATGACAGCTTTTCCGATAAACCGATTATCTTATCTCACGAATCTATCCTGAAATTGAACCGCCCGAACGTTGGTCCCTCATGCACATGCAGCATGCACCATGGACGATGTACTGCCACCTCTGGCTCTTCTGCTCTTTCCTGAGATCTCACGCCTGCTCGGTCCATCAATCTGTCCACCAACTGAGCGACTGACATGTTCACATTCACAACACTGGGGTGCTCCCGAGGCGAGTCATGAAATGCAAGTACATACAAGACACGGACAGTGCATCCATCTCTGGTGGCAGGGCGAGCAAGGTGAAAGCAAAGCACATCATAGGGAGGTGGGGATGCATCGGCTGTACCTGTGCCTGTGCCTGTGCGTTCGAGACAAAAGGTATCACCTGACTGGCGCGACCAATTTACTTGAGGTCGACACCAGCCGTGGCGCCGAGGGCCTTCTTGATGTCGCCGTAGAGAGCGAACTGGCCAGCGGTAAGGGTACCAATCATGACGAAACGGGCGCCCATACCAGTGAAGAGACCCTTGACACCGATCTGCTTGGCAATGTTGACCAGACGGCCGGTCGTCGTCTCGCCAGGGAGAGCCTTGGTCTTGTTGATCTTGGACAGCAGCGTGTCGGCAGGCTGGGAGATGAAGGCAGCGGCCAGACCGGCAATCACACCGGCGCTCAAGTTGAGCGAGGTGCTGAGACCACCCGTGATCTCCTCCTTGCTCTTGCCCGAAATCGCAACCAGCTTCTCGTACGCAATCTCGAACACGGCGAACTTGGCCATAGTGTAAGGAACCTGCTTGAAGAGGATAGGGCCAAAGCCAGCGTAGAATCCACCGATGCCCTCGTTCTTGGCAATCTTGCTGAACGCACCAATCAGGCCGTTGGCAAAGCCAGGCTCAGACACAAGACGGATACGGGTAGCCTCCAGAGGGCAGAGGGCAATGTCGGCAAAGAACTCAGCCACGGCCGAAGCACCGAGGTAGACAGCAGCCTTGTTGGCAACGGCCGTCTCGTAGCCAAGCGCGTCAATGAAGGTCTTCTTCCAGAACTCGTACCCACCAAACTTGAAGGCACCCTGGATGAAGTAGCCAGTGGCGGTGGGGCCAAAGCCAGTGAGAAGGGCGCCGGCGCCCTCCTTGGAAATAATCTGGCGGAAGGCGGTGATCATGCCCTTGTTGTACACCTCGGGCTCAAGCTGGATACGGGTCTTGACCACATCGACGGGCGTCATGCCGCCGTGGGTGATGGCGCAGCCGACGGCACCGGCAAGGGCAAAGCGGAGGTAGAGCTCGACGCCCTGGGGGGACTTGGCACCCTCGGCAGGGGCGTGAATGGGGTAAGCCGACGCCGAGACGGGCGCGTTGAGGGACTGGAACATAGGAGAGAACGCCATCTTGGCCGGCTTCAAGGACAGCGGGGGGGGGGGGGGGACAACGGCACGGGGTGGTGGGGGAAAGAGCAGGACAGCGTCGAGCGGGCGGCGGGCGAAGGAACACAGACAGAGAAGATTCGCTGGCTGCTGGGCGGCCCAGCTGGCACGCGTGGGCGACTGCCCGGGTGCGGCTGCCGCGCAGAGCGAGTGTGCCGGCAGCTGCAATGCGGGGGGCACGTGGGCGCTGTCAGCAACGCGTATGTCATCAACTCGCGATCACCCGCCCGGCTGAGCGACGGGCAGCGCGGCGCCAGTGTGGCGGCAGTGCGCTTCCGGCGTGCTCCGAGCCGCCAGGGCAGCCAGTGGCCTTGGCCGCCGCCTGCCGCTGCACGCCGCCGCCCCCTGTCCTCTTCTCACGCTGCGCACAAAGTTTGCCGCGGCAGTGCAGATAGATGGTCACCGGTCACCGGTCACGGGGCAGTCGATAGATAGAGCACGAGCCCAGCCGCTGTTTGGTAAGCCGCTCCTCGGCCAGTAACTAGTAAACCTAGTAAACGTTAAACGTTGCCAGCTGCACCACCCCGGCTTTACAAGGGAAGGGCAGCAGAGCATGCTTGCCCCAGCGAGAGCGGGTCGGTCGGCTATGTCAGGTATAGGTAGGTTTCGCTATGCTGGACGAGCTGCCACCAGTGTGCTCGTTGAATCGAGCAAGAAGCCATTTTCTTCTCTTGCCACAGGATCAAGTCCATACTCACAGTCCATCGTATCTACCATCCGACCTTTAGGCGGGGAAAGGCGCGCCGTCCCAGGCTGGCGGGGCCGGCTCAGCCTGCTGGGCCTGGTCCAAGCGCGCTTGGACTTTGGCCCGGTGCGAGCGGTTCTTGAGATGGACCTCAAAGTTGAACAGGGTTTCGTTCGGGCCCGTCTTGTACAGCAAGTCGGGACAATCCGAGCACCGGACCCGCCATTCGCCCTTGGCGCCCTTTTTGCCCCGCAACACGGGCTCAAACAGATCGTGAGGGTACTTGCCACGGAGGGTGCCCATGTGTCGCGTTAGCCAGTCGGGCCACACGTGGTCACTTGGGTCGAGCGGTTCGGGGCGCGGCACAACCGCCGAACTGGAAGAAGGCGAAGCTGGGCTCCCGGGCCAAAGAGCCACGGGGGAAGTGGCTGTGGCTGGGGCCGTGGCTGGGGCCGTGGCTGTGGTTGTGGTTGTGGTTGTGGCAGGTGGCGAGGCAGCGGAGACGCTTGGCTCCCTGCCCTCGTCCTCCCTTCCCCCTCAACGTACTCTGTGTCGTCCAGTTTGTCATTCATCAACGAGCGTGGGAGCGACACGCCGCTCATCCCGTTCGCTCCGACGGGCACGGTGCACGTCCGGGTCGGTGGTGTACTCGACCGGACGGAGGCGACGGTAGCGAGACCAAAAGTTGCCGCAGGAGGAGCACAAGCTTCGTGGTCCGCCTGGACCTTTGCGCCTGCCCCCCACCACCGTTTCCGGCACACCACAGTTAGGGCAGTGCCATACTCCGTTGATCATAGTGGGACGAGTGGCTAAGATTTCAGCGCCTGGGGTGGGCCCCTCGGTGCCAAACGGTTCGGCCCGAAGTAGATCCTACTAAATTCAGTTCCTCCCCTCCACCTGGACCAGGAAGTGCAGGACCGGCGGATAGGCCTTGTCTCCTGTTCGCCTTGTACCCCAGTCCACCAGGGTATGGAAGTTAATTCGCCAATCTTCAGAGCGAAGCGCACGTCGGTTGGCACTGGACACCGCCTCGTCCAGTTGGGGCGTAGACGCTGCGGCCGGGGTAGAGCCAGCATCCGAATCGTTGAGCTGTGCATTGGCCGCAGCTGCCGCTGCAGCTGCCGCACGACGAGGATGATGAGAGGTGCCAATCCCGCTGGTCCCAAGGCCCGAACTGGAAGACACGGTCCAAGAAGCAGCAAGCTCGGGGGCAACAGTTTGGGAGCCAAACAAAGCCGGTGTACGGATCGTCTTGCGTGGTTCCCGGTCGGGGAGAACCAGGACACCACGGCGTCCGCGAGACTGGCGCTTTTTGCGGCGAGCGTCTCGTTCGCGTTCGCGCTCTTGGACTTCAATGTCAATCTCTGTGAGTTGCACCAGAACAGGGGTATGGTTCTCCGTCTCGGCCTCGGAGCGGTAAATGGACTGTCCCTCTGCCAAGAGCGGAGGGAGGAATGCTTGATTCAGCTCAATATGATCAACCGGTGCACCATCAAACGTGTATCCAATCGCGGCGAGGCTCTTCATGTGCACCTCTGCTTGTTCTCGAATTTGCTCGGCGACAGCCGTGACAAACTCGCCTGCCAACCCCAAGTCGCCTGCTAAAGCTTGGGCAAATTCCTCGGGCGAAGGTTGGTCATTGGCCAAGTCCCACTCGAACTGCTAGCAGTTGCATCCCGCCTACAATTACACCAGCTGGGTCCCGCACATGTTAGCAGCGATTCGGAAACGAAAAAAAAGTGAACGTACCTTGATTGGTATCCGAAGATCCGCATCTGCCCATTGACGTTCAGTAGGCGCTTCGGTCCCATCCTTTGTGCAGTCGAATCATCAGGGGAAACTATTCGAGTCCCAATAGTCTCTGTGTCCTCCAGGCTGAGGATGAGAGCAACAACTTGGTCCCGCACAGAAGCCCACCATGTCAAGTCGTTGTCGGCTTTGCGTTTGGCCCCCCTTGGTGCAGACAGATTGGGCACGACCGAGTTGATGGGCATATGCTGAGCCAGTTGCTGTTCCACCTGCTCCTTAATAGCTGGCAAGAAAATATTGGCAGGCAAGCCCAGGTCATCACACATCATTTGGCCAAACTGCTCCACCGTCACATCCGTCTCGGCCGCGTTCCAAGTGAACGTATCGTTCAGACGCACAAGCTCCGCCGCCACCTCGAGCCGGATGGCAACCAAGTCTTCAGGTAAAAGAGCCGACTTGGCCTTGGCCGCATCCGCTAGAGCTTGCCTCGACCCCATCAGAGGCTCGGAGGGCAGCACCAGGTCGCGTCTCACCCCTACCGTGGGTGCAGCACTGCTCCGCGGCCGGCGACGAGATGAGTGCGTCTCCTGCGTGGCGGTTGAAACGATGGACTCTGGGGGAAGAGCTAACCGATTCCTTTCTCCTGGTGTATGAGCAGATTCGATAACACGGCGCTGGGCAGGGTAGATCAGCTGGAACGTTTCATACCCCTGTTGCGGACCCAAAGCAGGCTCGCCTGCACCTTTTTCCCACCACTGCAGCGTTGAGGGCTGCAAGGGCTCGGGGCCGGACGGATACGAGCGCATTTGCCTGCGTGACCAGATCAGCTCGGCGTAAGCTCGAATCGCGTTCTTCATCCTCCCGCGCGTCTTGTCCGTTTGAGCGGCATACGCCGTGTCCCGGCTCATGATCGTCACGAGCGCTTCCTCCTCGTCAGGGGAGAGCGAGAGGTTGGCCGTCTCGGACAGAGGCACAACACTCACGATCGTGTTTGCCGGAGAGACCGGGACACCCCCTGCGCTCTTTGGTGGGAGAGGCCCCCCCAAGACGGGGGGCAGATGGGGGTTGGCAGAGAGGCAGAGGCCGCAAGACTGCGCCGATGGGCTACCAGCGCTGCATGCGAAGAAATTGATGCATCCCCCGAAGCAGTCTGAGGCGAACTTACCGCACCGGGTGTCGCTGCACCTGGGCCCAAACTCGCAACGGATCCTCGGCGCAGCGCCTCGGCAGCAATTTTGTGTTGCTGTTGCGGTGTCAGTTGCTGGGCCATGCGGAGTTGGTGAGTCGGGTCAACCGACAAGGGTTGCTGTGCCAGAGCTTGAAGTTGGCCTGGTTGGACCTGGCCTTGGGCTTGGATGTGACCAGGGGACTGTGCCTGAGCCTGAGCACGGGCCCGAGCCTGAGCCTGAGCCTGCGTCTGAGCTTGAGCTTGGGCCTGAGCTTGGGCCTGAGCTTGGGCCAGTGCCTGGGCTCGAGCTTGGGCTTGTTGGGCCTGTGCTTGGGCCTGGGCCTGAGCTTGAGCCTGGGCCTGAGCTTGAGCCTGAGCTTGAGCTTGCGCTTGCGCTTGCGCTGCTTGAGCAGCTTGCGCTTGCGCCTGAGCTTGAGCTTGAGCTAGGCGAAACTGCTGCTGCTGGAACTGTTGCTGCTGCTGCTGTTGCTGGATCTGAAGCTGCTGCTGCTGGAACTGGTGCTGTAACATCTGCGGGGTTACTTGGGAAGGAAGAGCTTGTTGTGCCTGTTGAGGTTGTGGCGTTTGTGCCTGTGGCACCTGCTGGGCCTGCTGGAGCATGAGCGCTGCAAAGGCCGGCACGCCGGCAGGGTACGAGTCGGTGGGCGGGAGGAAGGAAGAGGCGGAGATGCCGAGAGCAGCGGCCTCCTGCATGCTGATAACGACGTTGCCATCGGGAAGGCGGGGGGCGGAGGCTGCGCTGGCAGGAAGAGCGGCGGCAGTGACGACAAAGAGCCCCTGGGCCATGAGCAGCTGGAGCGGGCGGTGTTGGGCGCCGCTCTGGATGGACTGGCTGACAGCATGCACAAGGTCGCGGCGGTGGTCGCCAATGGCAACGGCGGGGGTTGCATCGGGGGCAAGTGGAGTGGCGTAGCCCTGCGCCTGCATCGTCCCAGTCGTGGCTCGCGGGTGGATTGCAGCCAGCGGCGGCAGCAGCAAGACGCCCAGGTGGTGGTCCAAGCCCAGGACGCGACGCGAAGCCGCCTCAAAGTTAATTGTTTCAACCTGCGCGCTGACGACGCGAGCGCTGGAGCGCTAGAGTGCTCCAGTGCTCCAGTGCCGAAGCAGCTGCCTGCAGCGCTAGGGTTTCCGTTCCGGCTGCATCCACATTCGATACTCAGTACTCCGTGTGCGTCCACTCGATCGCCCGTCCGTCCGCTCGCTCCCCTGGCCACATTGGTGCTGGCTCCCATCAGACAGCCGCCCCCGTCCACCACAACCATCTACGTCCTGCCATCCCCTGAAGCACCCGCCCGCCACCACAATCCAGCAATCCACAAAGAGAAGGTCCATTGAGCAAGAAAAAGGGCACAACTTAGATATTGAGACTGTACTCATAGTCCGTCGTCACACTCTGCGTCGACCAGAGGATGATGGTAGCCAGCATAATGCCAAACGACTGTCCCACGTTGGCCAGGCCATAGTACTCGTACCCAGCCCGTGCCGAGTGAATCAGGTACTTTACCACCAACACCGTTGCACTCCCCGACAAGCCGCCCGCCAACAAAGCAAACCCAACAAACAGCCATAGCCGCGCCCGCCATGCCACGCGGTCCCCCCCGCCGCCCAAGGAAGGTCCAGTGCCGTCGTCGTCGACCAGGTGGGACTTGTCAATCAAGTTGATCACCGTCATGCCCAGCGTCGCCAACAGACCCGGGACCCAATCGGCAAACGAAACGTGCACGGGCGGCAGATCGGGACGTGGCGTGCCATCGTCTCCGCCTGGTGGGGGACGGGCATGGCGCATGGCGACGCCACTCAAGATGCAAGCATCAAAAAAGATCCACCACCCGATGGTGAAACTCGCACCGGCCATGTAAATCCAAAAGGAACGTTTGTGGTTACGCAGAAACGGGGGGAGAGGGGGCAAGTTGACCCGGCACACACGCCTCGGGTCCACATTGCCGCGCGACAAGGACATGGCGACAAACTCTACCCAACATCCAGCAGAGGTCGGGGGGTGGGGAGTAAGTACATGTGCATGGGTAAACGAAAGTGAACCTACCAAGCTTGCTTGACACGACGCCCACAAGAAGTAGATGATAGGAAGGGGTACCACCTTAGGCAACGCCGAGCCCCCCGCGCTCCCCCAGCATCGAGCACCAATCGGCACGATGCATGGTGCATGATGCATGGTGCATGATGTATGACGCGTGACGAGAGTGGCGGAAACCATGAAGCGGAAATTGTCGTGTTTTCAAAGTTGCTTTTTCCCTGCCGTCGATCAGTCTCGCGTCTGCGCTACGCAGGTCTGAGATTCTGAGATCTCAGTCCGACTTGGCCTGGAAGCTGGCCGGGAGAAGAGCTAACCCGATTGTGGTCGGACGACCAGGGCCACCGCGTGCTGAAGCCAGCCCTAAGGCCTAAGGACCTAAAGGGCTGACGCGCTGACGGGTCTCTACGTGACTGGCCTGAAATGCGCTGACAGCGCGACATTCCTATCCCACGATCAATGGAGGTAGGGCCTACATTTCCATTTTTACGTGGTCCCCGACCTACCTAAACCCAGTTTCCCGAGCGGTTCAATCGCCAATCCGTCTCGCTCACAGCGCGCAAAGGGAGAAGGGGAAGCTGATGGGTCCATTGTAGCACATGCCACGGAAGGGGACGTGTCTTTCCTTTTGTTGTAGGCGACCAATTGAGCGCGGCCAGTGACTAGTGACTAGTGGCGCCGACCATACATCCTTCGTACTAAGACTCAGTAGTACTCATCAGGCTCTGGTGCGGCGGTGGTTCCTGCAACCCAGAATGCGCCCGTTCAGTATGACGGCCACCATTTGTTCATCTGGCGACCATGTGTACAACTTTTAGATCCAACGTTCAACACCCAATTTTGTTTTCCACGAAAGATTGTGTGATGAGACCTGGATTCCGGATGGTCCTTGAGGCCTCACGCTTGTCAAACTCTATATCTCGGGGACAACAAAACCTGTATAGCAAGTGCCGGGGGACATGGGCTTGCGTACGTTTTCCTTCCGGGTGGTCGTTTGACGCACCAGCCACGACGGTGTGCAAGCCGATCCCTCAAACTGATCAAACAGCCCTCGGAGAGGCCGGCCAAGCCAATGCCAACAACTCCCTAGCGCCTAAGGAGGCCTTGGCTATGACGCTGTGCGGAATGGGGAAACAAAGAGACTTAGTAGTGCTCCTGATCTGGCTCTGTACCGGTACCGCAACGCAAGGCTGGGAATATCGGTCAAGCACCACTGGCAGGTGCAGCTGTCTTCGCCTCTCGATCGCATAGGTGGGCACAAAGTGACGAGCGAACAGATCGTCTCGCCGGTTCGTAACACAAATGGCTCGATCTTTCCTGCTGCCATACCCGAGCCACTCAAAGAATACGAACCCGGGGACAAATATGAGGTAGATAGTATGACCAGCGAGGCTGAGCTTAGCACACATCGGAACGAACCGGACGAGCAACGTGCGCAGGCTGTCTGCGGTCCTTGTCTCCACACTCCCATCCTCGTTGGTAAGAGCCTTCGTCCGCCCAAGGTGGGCTATACGGGCCAATTTACTTTGCCCAACTCGAAGTGGAGGGGGTGGCGACGAACATGGGTTGCAGATGGTGTTGGGCACGGGGTACGGAGTATCCATTGAGTTCTGGCCTCTAGAGATGAATTCGGGACAAGGGGAGGGGACACAAGAGACACGTTATGGGCTGGTTATAGCATCGACCTCCTCGAGGGCCTGTTGAAAATCGCGTTGGTGGGCAAGGAGCTAGATGAGAGCAACACTTGTCAAGACATGGTGGACGATGAGGGGAAGTAAGAGGGGGGACGTACCATGGCGTAGGTGACTGGGCGCTCTTCCGACATGCCCACTGGAGCAGGAGGCTCTGGCGGTGCGGCCACGACCTGGCCCCAGTCGAGGGCGGGATGGGAATCAAAGGAAATCTCGTCAGGGGTCAAGCCCAAGTCGTACTCGCCATCGCGGTGCTCATGTTGCCACCGGTAAATTTCCTTGAGCGTGCCTGGTCCCTCGGGGCCGTACTCATACGAGGGCTGGGTGAGCAACATGGCGTCGCCGGCAGCAGGGATGTTGATCAAGAGATCGCGGGAAGCGCCAACGAGAGCTGCGACGAGCACCACACCACTTCCCACGTATCCAATGCGCATCAGGCCTCAGGCGGAGGCGCCCCAGGTCGAGTCAGGGATGGTGGGGGTCGATTGGGCCGGGGTAGCGGTTGGATGCACGTCGGTGCTCCGCATCCAAGCCTGCCGTTGGCTGCCGGGTACATGTTATTGCGCTGACGCGCTGACGTGTGTGACGGCGGCGCGGGGATGCGTGATGTCCTGCCCAGCGGGACAGCGGGGCCCAGCGCCCAGCGCCCAGCACCCAGCAGCACCCAGCGCCTAACGCCCACAACGCCCCTCGGTTGCTGCGGCGCCTGGTTTCAGATTGCACGCCCACACGCCCCCCCAGCCGCCTGCAGCCGTGTGCTGCGTGCTGAGGTAAGGGCGAAGCGTTTGTGCGCTTTAGAGCTCGGAGCAGCAACTAGTAATCGGTAACTGGTACCCAAGCTCGCCCCACTCGCCCACTCGTGCTGCGCCTGCTGCGCCCCGCTTGCGCACCCCAGCCCGGTAGCCGTCTTGGAGCTTGGCGCTTGGGGCTAGCTCTTGACGTTCGACGCCACGTCTCGGCGCCACATGGACCCCACAAGCGGCCGGCAAGCAGACCATGGTCTGCGCAGCACCGCGTGGGTTAAGCGCTTAAGCGTACGTTGAACCCCGAGGGGGCATGGTGCACACTTTTATTGCACGTGTTCAAACGTTCAACGTGTTCAACGTTCTCTGCATAAAGACGGTCAGGCTGTTCTTGTCGCATTTCCCTTCCCCATATGCTTCCCCCCCCCCCCCCCCTATCTTGTCTCGTAAGCGCTTAAACATCGATACCCTTCCGTTCGGGCGATTGATAGTGCATGTATTAGCCGTACTACACCCCTATGTTCCCCACGACCCTACCAGTCATCTCCTTCGGCTCTGCAGACTTATGCTTCCCCTCCTGTCGATCTGATCGGTATCCTGTTCGACATTGTGGGGGCCTTTATACAATTACACTGAGGGATTTCTCTCCTCCCCCCCCGCCCCACTATGCCAAAAGGGACACAACTACGGCGTTGTCAAAAAGCGACTTGTCGAATGATAAAAGCCACAGTATAGAAAGCACCTGCAATAAAGCTTTTCCTTCCCTTTCTTCCTGTGCACACACGTTGACCACAAGGGGCAGATAGGACGAGTGACGTCCAAGGTCACACTCATCTTCTTCCACATGCACTGGCACCATGTCAAGATCCCCAAGATCTTCATCCGCGGATGTCGTAAAAGGATATGGAGACGGGGAAAAGGATGAGGATCATATATTCATCGAATGGAAAAAGGGGGCGAGGTATATATGCCTCGGAGAAGAAGAGAACATGCGAGAATCATATGGAGAAGGAAAGGGGAGCATAGTCAAAGGGGGAAAACAGGGTCTAGAACAAATCAGGGACCAGTCAACCTGTGGTGACTAGTGACTCCTAGCTAGTAATCTGGCTTCGATCTAACTCGTGTTTTCTCTCTCCCACTGCGTAACTGCATTGAGGACTACGTCGCTAAATAAGTCGCTAAACCAGCATCATTGCCATACACGGTCGTAGAGACAAAGCGAAGCGCACCCTTATCGCAGAGGCGCCGCTTCTCTGCCCATTATATATACAGTGAATGCGACATCATGGCCAAACTTCTGCGTTTCTTCCTCCGTTACGCGTTACGCAGCGTTACGCTGCGTGAGCGTGGTGCGAACAAGATATTTCCGAAAGTGTCACTACGGTACCGTTGTGGTCCCTTGCAAAGTGGATCATGTGAGGGAGAGACTTGTTGATCAGACTGTGTAGTGGGACATTAAACGGCCAGAGAGGAACAAGGATAGACTCGATGTGCGCCCACCAGCATCTGTAAACAGATATGATGAAAAGGAGGTGCGGTGCCATATGTGTTCGGGCCGGCGGTGGACGGTGCGCCCGCTGAGCGCTGATTCCTACAACTCCCCCCCCCCCTCGACGGTCTGGAGCAAGGGTGTGACAGGCGGCGCATCTGAGATGCCGTCTGACATGCTGACGGTATGTTGACAAAACGTGATCTCAAGCATCAAAATATTGGAAGACCGACCCGGAGGGCAGCACAGGGGAGAACCTGGGATCGACGCTGTGCTGACCCACAAGCACACCGTGCCGCGGGCGCATACCCTTGTGTGTGCGCCAAACGCAACGCGTAAGGCCGACGCCATCACCTGACACTGACGCGCTGACGGCGCTGACGCCCAACGCGTAACATGGGCCATGACATGCAGCGAGACACGGCGGATGTTTTTCCCAGGTACCCCCCACTATGCATGTGCATGATTGCCTTACTAGCTCCCTCGGGCCTTAAGTCTCAGGCCTGGCCTCCCTAGTTCCTATAAGCACTGCTCACAAGCGAGTCACTAGTCACTAGTCACTATCACTCTGTTTGAGCATTCCTATTACTGGCTGTGCGGGGCCCCAAGAATGTGGAGAGATCTGAGAAGATGCGAGATGGGTGATCTCGAGGATCGAGGATCGCCGACCGGTGAAAGCGGTGAGGAGCCGAGGTGGGCCCATGGGAGACTGCATACTGGCCCAGTCGCGGGACAAGCGTGAAGCCAGGCCACTGGCTTGCACTGGTGCAGTGCCGATTGGGGTTCGAGGTACTGCTTACTAGGCGCTAGGGTTAGGGTTACTGCGCTAGCTAGTCACGCCAGTCGGGCCACAGAGTACCGAGGTCAGCAGACCGAAGACCGAATCTCGCTTCGGGCCACAGAGTACCGAGGTCAGCAGACCGAAGACCGAATCTCGCTATTGGGAATGCAGAGTACTGAGACTGAGCTACGTAGAATGCTGGGGCAGATGCACGGACAGGCATTGCCTTCTGTTGCACACGCGTATGATTGCCTGACACGCCGACGACGGAGATGGGGAGAGAGAAAGAGTTGGACGACCTAGGTAGGAATGTTAATGAGGGCACGAGCAAGAATGCTTGCTTGAAGCTTGAAGCTTGACCCGCAGCTGGCTCGAGCATTGCGCTGATGCGCTTACGCGCTTACGTGGATCCTTAATCCGTACTCTGCGCCGCCAAGCTGCAGGCTAAGCTGCAAGGCAAAGGGCAACAGTGTTGTGACCATTCTCAAGACACGTAGCTGCCACACAGGCCACCTATACTCAATAGGTAGACATGGCGACGCACCTTCCCCCAACACCGTGTATATATAAGGCTGAAGCGATCGCCTCTCGGTAACTTCTCCCCAGACCTCCCTGGTCAAACCGCATCCTACCCACCCCTCCACCCA
This sequence comes from Moniliella sp. 'wahieum', assembly GCA_003971905.1. Lineage (NCBI taxonomy): Eukaryota > Fungi > Basidiomycota > Moniliellomycetes > Moniliellales > Moniliellaceae > Moniliella > Moniliella sp. 'wahieum'. Next base: position 552,439 of record RSEE01000015.1, read on the forward strand.
CCCCAACCGTCTTCCCAGGTTGCCCTGTGCACCACCCAACCACCCCCCCAACCAAGTTTGCCAAAGATGGGAAAGAAGACCCACCAGAACGCCCAAGCCGCGCAGGACGAGTCGTCGACGACTTTGAAGCAGGTGCGTTTTGTTCCGTTTGTTCCCAACCCGGCCGTACGCTGTTTTACCAGGCGGAAGGAGGAATTCTCCAGTTGGGCTATACTAACGCATTTTTGTACGTTGGGCGTTTAGGCCGGAGGTGTTCTGTTCCAGTCGGCCGAGCCTGTGCTCGCTGCAACGGCCGAGCAGGTCCGTCTGCCGCACGTGACATCCAAGCTGTGGACGCGCGAGGCGTGGGAGCGTGCCAAGCCGTGGGTGATGGAGCAACGGCAGAAGCTAGAGGACCAGCACTGGACGCAAGCGGACCATTTGCGTACGGAACTATTTGCGCTGCGTAAGCCTGCGCCTTCGTCGGCGGATACAGAGGATGGGTACATGTACATCCACATGCCGCAAGTGGATTGATTTTATCCGATCGGGCAAGACGGAGGAAGACCGTGCGGCCGAAGAGGCCGCCAAGGGTCATCGTCACCACCGCGTCCAGCACCGTCGTCATGCGCCCTCGTACGGGATGGCCTCAGCGGATATTTGGCGTGTGCGGGTGGAGCAGTCGGAGGAGCATGAGGCTACCGTCTTGCTCGATGCCGAAGAGCCGTTGGAAACGATGTTTTACCTCCTGATGTGCCTCCAGCCTGGTCTGGCGCGCCTGCACGCCCAGTGCACCAATGTGGTCCAACCGGGCACGAAAGAGGTCGACGTGCATCGCGAGGGCGATGCTCCGTCCATCCGGATTCGCGCCATGGTGGCCGACAAGGAATCCTACGTCCGTCTCCTCCCGCCCGCGTACTGGGTCAAGCGTAACGCTCAACAGCTCGTCAAGATTCTGGGCCAAGCTGAGTATGACGCGACGCTTGCCGCCGCCGAGGACGAAGCGCGCTCGACCCAGCGCACCGTGACCAATGTGGTGGCCCGGGCATGGGAAGAGGCGCTTCCGCCCGAGCCCAAGAAAGATAAGAAGAAGTCTAAGAAAGTCCACCGACCCTCGGTGGCCATCCAAGAGGCCGCCCAGCCCGCCGTTGCTGCCGCTTGATCGGATCCGCGGCTCTCGGTGGGCGTATACCCCTCATTTTGGGGCGGGTTCTCTTTCCCCTCTCTCAGCATAATCGAGCTGTCCGGCCACCATCTGGTGCCTCAGTGGCTGTGATCCCACTGGCACCCGTTGGCTCTCTCTGGCATTTGTTTATTCCCCTCTCTACTTTGAATGTTGACTGTTGTGCCAATAAACTGTAAACGCCATCAACGATTACGACTCTATTTTGCCAATATGATTGTCTCTTCCGTGTGTGCTGTTTGTGGGAGGGGGGGTATGTCATTGTAGCAGTTCTGTCTTTCGTTTCCAAGCCAGAGAGGCCACGCGAATGAATTCGGATATGTGGTCGTGCGATATGTCATTTTTTCGATGGGCTTTTGCTACCAGTCGCCTATAGAGGAAGGTCGGCTGGAGGAGAACATGAAAACAATGTGTACTGGTTTTAACGATTGACGCAGCAACGGAAGGTGCTTGATGAATGCGGACACTCCTGATATGAGGGGTTGTGAATCGGCGATTTACTGGATAAGCTCAGCTCAGACCCCCCTAATCCTGTTGATCGACTGCGATTACGCCGATTACCGCGGGCTGTTCGGACGGGAAAGGTGGAAAAATGGGTGAACTTTTGACAAGCTTGAAGCTTGACAGCCTTGTGGGCGCGGGGCATGAGGGTATGAGCGAGCTTCTTCGGTTGATCCAGTGCGGCATGCGAGGGCTTGCAGAGTGCTTCTGTCGTTCTACTGGGGGCGGACGCGCGTGGACGGGTACGTGCGCGTGGCGCGCTTGTACATGGATCTGTCAATAGCAGCTCCTCGGCTGCAATACAAGAGAGGTCCAAATGACCAAGAGCCGAGGAGCGTCTGAGCTCCGCTTGGAATGGGGCAAGCACCATGGCAGCAGAGACGGCAGGGTTAGATCTTAGATAGCGTCAGATCTCAGATGCGCTACATTGAAGGCAGCCCACCCTCGATCTCACCCAGTCGTGCCCACAGTCGTGCCAGCGTCGTGCCCAGGCGGGGCTTGGCCAGTGCGTGGCCAGGCATGCAACACAACACCCGCACCGCCAAGCCTGCGTGCAGGCCGCACTAGGCCGCACTCTGCCCCCGGCCTCGCTATGGCTGCTGCGGCGCGCTGCGGCCGTGCGCGAGCAGCCACGGAACACGTTGGCAGCGCCGCAGGCAAGCCCAAATCTACAGCTGTATGGCTCCACTGCGGGCGCCTGCCCAGTGTGCTTCGGCCATGCTCCGTCCTGCACAGCGCCCAGGTGCCTCCGGGGCGCCGATCCAGCGCCGATCGGCCGTTGACACGGCCCGCATGCCGGGGCCTGCCACCGCCAGCGGCGGCTGCAGAACGCCTGCAGAACTTTATTCGTTCCCCTTTGTATGCTTGGCCACTGGCCACTGCTGCACGTACTGATCGAACGGCCGTCGGCGCCACGGCAGAGAGTTCCTAGAAGCCTCGCACCAGGCCACAGCCGCAGCCAAGGCAGGCGCCTCCTCGCATGTCGCATGTCGGCCTGCTGCAGCAGGCAAGAGTGGCCGACTGGTGACTAGGGGCGAGGAACCGGTGACGCGCCGGCCGGTGCCGGCCGCGCACAGTAGCCGGGCTCAGATGGCACAGGGACAGTGTGCAGCCGGCCGCGCTCGCGCGGCTGAGCGCCGATGCAGATGCAGGGCTCCTGCTGGCTCCTGCTGGCTGGAGCTGCGTGTGCAGCACCAACACCCGCCCGATTGGCCCGGCGCCACACCACACTGCGCACCTGCCGCTGAGGCGCGCACTCGCCCCCTGGCCCCCATGCGCACCTCGTACGGCGACAGTGGCGCGGCCGCCGTGTGCTGTCGTGCCCCCCGCCCCCCTCGGGCACCTGGCCAGCGTCGCCTGCCCCAGTCAAATCCACCCTCCGCGCGCGCCCAGCAGCACCCCCCGCCCAGCCCAACCCGCTCGCCCGTGGGCTCCTTGGGCTTTAACCCCCGAGCCAGCATAGATCTCCCACTCCTCCTCCCCCCACCACCCTAACCTCGCTCCTCCCCGCCGCCCGTAGCGTCACGCGCCGGATCGTGTGTCCTCTGCCCCCTGCACCACCATCCCTGCACCACCACCCCACGCTCTCTACTCGCCATGAAGTCCACTCTCCTTACCTCCTCTCCTCTCCCCACTCCAGTGCGCTGGCTGGCCACCACGCGCCCCAGCGCCGTGCTGTTGGTGGCCACTACCAGCGCCGTACCCCCGCCCCCCGCCCGGGCCGCCACGAGTACATTGCCAACAACGCCACCCTTTCTGCCCAGGTCGCTGCCCGTGGCATCCAGGGCCAGGCCACCTTCTACCACCCTGCCAGCGAGGGCCCTAGCCCTGTTGGCAGCTGCGGCACGCTCATGAACGACAACACGGTCCGTATTCTCTCTCCCTCTCCATCTCGTTTGCTCATTTGTGGTGCCCAGGACCTGGGTCCGGTGCGCCGACCACCGTGGCTCCCGTCCTGGACTCGTCAGCTGCACGCTTGCTGACTCTCCTGTTGTGCGATTGGTGGTGGTGGTGCCGTTTGTTTAATTCAGATGGGTGTCGCTCTTGCCACGCCCGGCTACGACTACTTTGCCAAGCAGGGCATCAGCCGTGACGAGCTCTGCTCCAAGACCATCACCATCAAGGGTATTCTCGGCAGCCAAAAGGCGCGCATCATGGACGAGTGCCCCGAGTCGCGTACGTATACTTGCCTCACTATCTGACTGCCTTGCCCGTGGATAGCGGCGCATCCAACTCTCGTACTGACACCGCTTCGCTTGCTCCGTCTGGCAGCTTCGACCAAGACCTGCCTCAACGCTTGCGACATTGACCTGACGTACGGCCTGTTTGGCAAGCTGGCCGAACACGTGCTGGGCATCTTCAAAGTCGAATGGTCCTTTGATGACGGTACGCCTTCCCCCTGCGGTCCTAGCAGCGGCAATGCTGCCCATGCGGCGCAGGCCAAGTCGTCCGCGTCAGCATCGTCATCGGCATCGTCTTCGGCAGCCAAGCAAGTGGAGAACAAGGTTGCGCACGCTGCTTCGTCAGTTTCCGCCTCTGCCTCCGCCAAGGCTTCGGACGCGGCCAAGACGCTGGCCACGTACAATGCCACGCTCGAGTGGTGGGACGTGATTGATCCCGAGTGGTGCCCTGGGATCCAGACGCCCAAGGATACCATCACGGTCGCCATTGGTCCCTCCAAGGCGTACCCGAATGAGAAGCTGCAAGACTCGTGTGGCAAGTGGATCACCATCGTCACGGACGACGGCAAGAAGACCAAGGCGCAGGTGGTCGAGTGGGTCCCCGACACGACGGAGAACTTTATTGCGGTTGGGTCGGAGTACAATAAGATTGTCACCTCGTCGGCATCGGTCAAATGGGGCTTTGATGCCTAACGTTCCATCTCTCTGTTGGCGCGTCCGTTCGTTCCGATTTCCATTCCAATTCCCTTTCCAATTCCCGTTCCTATAACGTCTTGCCCCTGGCCCGCCGGGTTTTTGCCCTGCCACCCGGGCCAGAGGATCGGCAAGCTGGTCTTGTGCTCTTTCCTTTCTGCTCTTTTCTTCTCCCAAGGATACCTCATCTTGGCACTCGCATCGACGTTTTATTTTCTAGTTTTCTTGTGCGGTGCGAGTGCTGGTGATCCGGTCTCATTGTCTTTCTTTGCAGCCCGGTCCCTTTTCCTCTTGCCTTGCATGATGCATCATTTGATGGGAGCAATGGGATCTTGCAATCTATCCTCCATCTAATTCGCTCCATCTCAGTTGGATGAACGTAGCTTAGCATAGTTCAGCTTAGCTTAGCGTTTCGAAGGCTCTCAGCTTGCCAACAGAAACACAGCGAGTTGGGGCGCCAAGATAGTGGCCCACTAGGGAGGGGTTAAGTGGCCCTCGCCTCTCCAAATCCCAACTCACCTTGGCATTCTGTATTACCAATCAGCTGACCTACCTGAATCCTAGCCCAGTCGTACACTGCACCCCTATACCGTTTGGCCCCAACTGCCGCGTTCACGGTACGTCGCCACTCGGCGGCACACACCACACACCTGCGTCACTAGTCACTTGAGCAACTTGAACAATCAATTTCTGTCTACTTCCTCGCACCAAGCAAGGGAGGGAGACAAAGAAAGTCTTGGTCTTGGTCTTAATCTTAGGCGTCGAGGTTACGACGTTCCTAGGTTACTAAGTTACTCGTGGTGGCCGTACTTGAGCAAGCCAGCCTTAGACGCGCGGAAGTGGTTGTCGGCCTTGGACCATTCGAGCACACCATAGTACAGCAAGCAAGCCGGTACCACCGCCCACGCTTGGCGGCCCGCACGAATGACGAACCACTTGGCGTGGTCACGGATCATGTGCCGCGTGATGCTCACCTGGTTCGGCGACAAGGCTGAAAAAATGCAACAAAAGAGAAGACCAACGTTAGCCACCCAGCCTACCAAGAGGTACCCATCCCAAGGCCGCAGGCGTATGGAGGGGGAGCATGGCGCCGCAGAGGGCATCCAAGGGCGACAGGGAAAGGAGGGGGGGGCAATAAGCTTGCAAGGCCAATCAAGGACCAGCACCGGAGCCCCCCCCTTACATTACGGACCCAGCCACCCTGCCCACCGCAGCGCAGGCCGTGTCCAAAGGCGCCCGCGACGTAGGGGAAAGAAAGGACATACTGTAGGTGATGATACCACGCTGAGCCTGGCCGACCTGGCCGTAACCAGAGATGTTGCCCACCATCCGAGCTAGACGCACAAGCAGCGTACGAGAGAAGAGAGGCGGCAGAGGTCAGTGGACACACTCAACAGAGAAGGTGCGGAAGGATGGGGCCAACGGGCCAACGCAGGCAGGAAGCACGGAAGCCAAGGCGGGGCACAGGGAGGGAAGATACGTACCCACTTGACGTACTTGGGCGCCGGGGGGCCGCCGCTGAGAGAAGGCTTCGAGGGCTGCATCGGGGCGAGAGGGGGCGGGGGAGGAGGTGGAGGTGGAGGTGGAGGTGGAGGAAGGGCAGAGCGCGGCCAACTCTCAGCTGCGCGGCGTTTGCCGTTTCCTGGCGATTCCTGCCACCCGGGCCTGCCCACACCGCCCGCCGCGCTCCGAACACCCGCCGGCCGCACGCCGCCAGTCCCGCCCCAGCCATTATTAATGGCAGCCAGCTCAGGTGTCGTGTGAAATCTTTCAGTGCCATCGGTCACGTGATACCTCGCTCACTTGGCCACTTGTAACCACAGCGTAACCAGAATGCGTCGTCATTAACGTCATTGCACATTGCCCACCCAAGTGCATAATGGGGGTCAGCAACCGGTCGGCAGTCGAGCGGAGGCGCTGCTCTCCCCTTCACACGAGTAGCTGCGCGCCCACAGGAGCTTATGGACACGAAGTAAGAGTACTGGCAAGCCCAGCCATTCTTGCCAACACAGCAGGGCAAAATGTACCCCCCCCAACAGGCCTACTCTCCCAACTTGATAATGCAGGTACTGCATGACGGACTCTGGCGTAACGCGTAACGTTGGACCAAGGTCTCGATGAGCGTGGGAGCATCGATCACTCCAAGCGTCATGCATCAAGCGCTTGACCTACCATTGTTCCCCCAAACGTCGCGCACGTCATGACGCGGCATGCGGGGCACGTTCGCACATTTGCTACTTATAGAATTCGGGGAGAGGGTGGGGAGGGGGGGGGCAAGGTCCTATAGCGTGGGGTACCAGGGAGATTGGTCATGGCAATGGCCTGAAGACTATATATAGCTGCCTGCCGTATACTCTACCGTGACGGAGCGTGAGACGGTACGGACCGTACTATTTTTGGTGCGGCGGTCCCAGCCTAACATGAACCGTGAGAGTTTGCGTGGGAGCAGGCTCAAAACAGCGCTCATACTCACAGCTCAGAGAGGTGCTCATCGATCATTCTGCTGCGTCTACTTTTCCCTCCGCGGGACACGGTAACGCTTGAGAAGCTTGAGTGAAGGTGAAGGCTTGAAGCTTGACGCTTAATGCTTGAAGGATCCCCTCGGGTCCGCCAGGAAGGACACTGGACTGAGCAAGTGCGCACTTAGCGCCCCAGCAGCACGGGCAATGCGATTGGGTGGGCACAAGAGGCTGGGACGGCGGCTGTGGGGAGTCTTATTATGCACCCCTTGGGAAGCTTGAGCTTGAGCAGGCGGAAAGAAGTGTCGAAAGGGAAAATAGAGGCTGGGAGAGGTCAGCACTGAGAGAGCCGGCGCGGCGTTAAATTGCGCGGTCGACGGCGGGGACGAGAGAGCAGGAGGAAAGGCAGTGCCAGGCGGGCCTGATCGGTCCACCCGGCCTTGAGGCTCAGGCTCAGGGCGCAGCAGCGAGCCAACGCGGGCGAGGTCGAACGAAGAGGCTGAAATCGAGTTGCGCCTCACCTGACCGGGCGGGCTGGGGGCAGTGTGTGGCGTTGAGCTGTCGCGCACGGTTTACCCCGCGCCCCTGGGTAGTCGGAGGCGGGGGGGAGGGGGAGTAGAGGTAGGTATGGACGGGCTAAGGACGATGTCGCGTGCATATTACTATGGCCAGCAAGGGGAAGGGGGGGGGAGACTGGCCACACACCTATATATATCTCGCCTTTCTCCCCAGGCCGCTCTCCCCCTTCCTCTCCCACCCCATACCCACTACCCACATCTCTCCACCAGACCCCACCCCACTACGCTTCTTCACGAACCGCCTTTCCCCCTCTATCCTCGTAAACATGGCCGCCAACAACTCCCTCCCCGTCCCCCCCGCCGACGGCAACAAGTCCCTCGTCCTGGAGAAAGTCAATGTGCTCAGCTTTGAGCAGCGCCCCGTCAAAGCCCCGGGTCCTGACGAGGTGCAAGTCAACATTCGCCAGACTGGTACGTTCTTTCCTCTCTTCCTTCAGTTCCCTACCGCTCCACCTCTGTTCTTTCCTGTCGCCACTTGATCCAGAAAGGCCAATCCGTTCTAACCCCCTCCCCCATCACACCATCCTAATCCACAGGCATCTGCGGCAGCGACGTGCACTACTGGCAGCACGGATCGATTGGCGAATTTGTCCTGGAGGCGCCGATGGTGCTAGGCCACGAATCGGCCGGGATCGTGACCGCTATCGGGTCAAACGTGGACAACCTCAAGGTAGGAGACCGGGTGGCGTTGGAGCCGGGTGTACCGTGCTTCAAGTGCTCTGAGTGTCTCGGGGGACGGTACAACCAGTGCCCCAAGATGATCTTTGCTGCTACGCCCGCCGTACGATGGCACGTTGGCAACGTATTACAACCTGCACTCGTCGTTTGCGCACAAGGTGCCGGACCACATGACGCTCGAGGAGGCATCGTTGATGGAACCGCTTTCGGTTGCCGTGTACTCGACGGTAGACCGGGGCCAAGTGGCGCCGTTGCAGAACGTGCTGGTTTGGTGCGGGCCCTATTGGGCTGGGGTGCGCCGGCGTCGCTCGTGGTTGGGGCGCTTCGACCGTGACGGTGGTAGACATTATTGACGAGAAGCTGGAGTTTGCCAAAGAGTTTGCTGCTACGCACATTTACAAGTCGCAGCGTCCGCTCGAGGGGGAACGCCCGACGCGGCGTCGGAGCGTAACGCGAAAACTTGATTGACCTGGTCGGAGGCAAGGTGGCTGAAAAGGGCGGATTTGATCTCGTGCTCGAGTGCACCGGCGCTCCGCCTTGCATCGCCATTGGGGTCAACGCCACTCGGCGCCAAGGTCGGTACGTGCAAGTGGGCATGTCGGGGGCCAAGACAATGAATGGGTTCCCCATGTCCGCGGTCAACTCCAAGGAGATTGTCCTCACTGGTTCCTTCCGCTACTCGACCGGCACCTACAGCACCGCCATTGACCTGGTCGCCTCGGGCAAGCTTCCCATTTCCAAGATCGTGACTCACCGCTACGCGTTTGATGATGCGATCCAGGCGTTTGAAGCGACGGCCAAGGGTGTCGGCGCCGATGGCAAGTCGGTCATCAAGGTTCAAATCTCGGGCGGCGAGGCGCAAGTGTAAACGCAAACGGCGGCGAACCACACTGGCTTTGCTTCTCTCATGGACTCAAGCTCTGCCTCACACCCAACTATGTTTCTTCTCTTGCGGAATCACACTACTGCTTGCAGACAAATATGCTGGTAGATGCGTATTATTAGGATCGCAAAACCATGTAGGCGGTTGTTGTCTTGGGAGAAAAGCACTAAGAAATGACAAGTCAAACATCAATAACATACCCACTGTGCCAAAACAGAAACGGTTACGCCGTCGTCTCGGCTTGGTCTCGCAGCTCCCGCTTCAAGATCTTGCCCGAAGAGGTCTTGGGCAGCGAATCCACCCACTCAACCCCATGGATTTTCTTATAGCCGGCCATTTGACCATTGACTTCTTTCAGAAGCTCTTCGGTACGAGACTGAACACTCATCTTCTGTGCCTGGGCAGAGGGCACGATAAATGCCCACGGCACTTCGTCCACCAGCGCAGCCAAGCCTTCTGGGGCATGTACACTGGCTTGGTGGTGAGTTGACAGGGCAGTCGGATCCGTGCCCACTTCCTCCCGTTTAGCCCGTTGGAGCGCGGTCGAACGACGCAGCCCCACCACCGCCGCATCAGCAACCAAGGGCGAATCAAACAAGTGATCCTCCAATTCTTTGGGCGACACTTGGAAGCCGTTCATCTTGATGACATCCTTGATTCGGCTCGTGAGGCGGAGTTGGCCCCGGATCAGGGCCTGCTGGGCCCAGTCAGGCGAAAGTATACTGGTGCCTTGATCAATGCGCCCAATATCGCCCGTTTTCAACCACGCCCCCGATGGCAGCAGGACATCTCCTCCGTCCTCCTCTACCCGCTTGCCATCAAATGTGGCCAGCTCCGCATCCCCACTTAGGTACCCTAGCTCATCTGCGGACCTCGGACCCAGATTTCGCCTTCCTTGCCAGCTGGCAAATCTTCGCCCGTGTTCAGATCCACCACGCGCGCCCCCGTACCCGGAGCCAAGCTGCCCACCCCCCCCTTGGTTCGCAGTGACAGTCGTGTTCTGCAGTGCCACAATCGGTGACATCTCCGACAACCCCCATCCGTCTGTGATGACCGTGCCGATCCGACGGCGGACCTGGGCTTTAATTTGGTCGGGGAGAGGCGCAGCGCCGGAAGCAATCCGTCTCAGGCTGGAGAGGTCGTACTGGTCCACCAGGGGGTGCTGGGCGAGGGCTAGGAGGATGGGAGGCACGACAAAGGAAAATGTGACCTTATGGTTTTGCACCGCTGCCAGAAAGGGCTCGAGGTGGAAGCGAGCAAAGACAATGCGAGGTGTGGCAGTGTAGAGCGCGACAAATTGGCTGACCAAGCCATAGGCGTGGAAGGTGGGCAGAATGTCAAGGTGGAAATGCCAGTCAGAAGGGTGGGAGGGAATCCACGACGTAGGCAACCCCGCCGAGCTTCCATTGGGCAAAGCGTTCTGCTCCCATGGCTTGAGCTGGGGGAGGTAGGTTTGGGCCAAGGGGGGGTAATAGTCGCTGGCCATGAGCACGTAGAGTTGGATCACATTCGCGACCAGGTTGCGGTGCGAAAGGCGCAGAGCCTTGGGCAACCCCGACGTACCAGAGCTACAAGCACAGCCAGTTTGAGCGTCAGAGAGTAGAGACGGGGGGAGGGGGGGGGGGGTGAAAGAGGTGCTCACCTGAAGCAGTACAGTGCATCATCCAATTGGGGGTCCACCACGACTGCATCCAAGATGGCCTTGCGCTGGTGCCAGGCCTCCTGCGAAGGCCGGAGCAAAAAGCGTGCATAGCTCCAGGGCGAGTCCTCATCAAACACCAAGACCGGAGGCGCGGAAGGAAGCGGTGGGATACCCTGAAAGTTGAAGCCTTCCTCTTGTCCGGCGGCCAGCTTGGCTGCGTGGGTAGCCGTGTCAAAGGTGCTATTGGTGGCAATGATGAGCTGGGTATGGGTGCTGAGCAGTTGGTGAGCAAATTCGCTCGCCTTGGCTGCCGGGTTGCACAGCGCGGGAACTGCGCCGGCTAGTTGAAGGCCTAGCGCGACCGTAGTAAAGTCGTGCTGGTTGGTGCTGAAAAGGGCGACGACGCCTTTGCGGGGCCACGGGCGGGACAAGAGCGTGGCCAGTGCTTCTCCCGCGTCGCCGGGCGGGAAGGTCTTGTTGGGCGGGCGAGAAGGGAAACAGCGATGCGAGTGGAAAGATCGCGCACGCCGTTGACGCTGAGGCTTGAGCGCGAATCGGGGCAGAGAGGCGAGCGGGATCGTGCGGGATGGGGTCGCTCGGCTCGGAGCGTGGGTGGAGGGGGATGAGCAAGGGAGTGTCGGCGTCGGTGCGGTTAGGCTGGGGGGCTGAGGCGGTGTCGCTGAGGAGCTGGGCGAGGGTGATGTTGGGCACGACGAGGTCGCCAAAGGGCGACAGGGCGGAGGGCATGATGGTGGGAGGAGGAGGAGCGCTGGCTGCCTTCTGCTCCTCCCCCGCGCCCATAGTGAGTGCTGAGAATTAGTAGCAGCACTTCCTACCCCGCTTTTTCTTTCGGTGGGTCTGCTGCAACCGTTGCCAGTCCCACAATCTACATCTGACATCACTCCACGTGATCCTGGGACCCATTGTTCCACGCGTCACAAACATACCGCTCGTAGCTGCGACCCGCGACAGATGGCTTCGCACCTTCTGCCCCCCACCCAAGCCCATTTCCATCCAGCACAAACGCTGCCTGCACACCGAGAGCTGCCCCGCATTGGTTGAAGTAACCAGTAGCTCTCCTTTTTAGTTCCAGTCTCCGGGGCAATACGGCAACTCTCGTTACTATAACGTCTTGACGTATCTTTCCAAACGGACGCACATCCCAATAACTTGAAGTTTCTACCAAATGCTAACAGCACAAACCATAACCACAACCGCATACCACGCAAGGCAAGCCAGGCCAGGCCATCAGGCCAAGGATAGGAACGAAGATGTGAGGCCTATCCATATTTTGTGGCCCAACGCTGGAAATGGCGGACACTGGGAAATGACGAGAGAAGCAAGGGTGGATAGGAGGAGGGCAATACAAAAAAAAACGAAAACACGAGAACGGGCACGGATATATCTGGTGGGGGCAATACCTTGATGGGGGGAAAGGGGACAGAACGGCGGGAGGGGGGAGTACAAGTACGAACTCCAACCAATTTAATTGGATACCCGCATGCCCGCGACCCCCTTCCCCTCCTTGGATGGGCACAAGGAACAAGGCACAAGACACGCCACAAGACACAGGGGCGGTACAGGGTACAGGGAACAGGACACAGGCACGCAGCGTACAGACCATATCCCATCACGTTGGTTGCTGCTGGGAGATCCAGAGCAAGCCTTCCACAGCCGACATCTCCTCGGACGACGAAGCTGGTGGCGGTTCGGAGCGGTCCGAGCTGGCGAGCGTAGCGGATGCTGTAGCGAGCGCTTCCAACGTCCCCCCCGCACCTGAACCCGCACCGGAAGCGCGGGGTGGACGGATGCGTGGTAGCGGTCCAGCCGAACCAGGCGGGACAATGGTAGATTTCCATCCGATGCTGGGCACCGTCTTGCGCGCTATACTGGTCCTTGGCCGTTTGCGCATCGTTTCGTTCCCTACGGGGGAAGGAGAACGGGTTTCGCCAGGCGAAGAAGGGCAGGAGAAGGGCGAGTCGGGAACCGAGGAAGAACTGTGCATGCGGGCCAGCAAACGAGCTTGACTGTCCCCTTCTTCCCCTTGTTCGGGGGAGGGCGAAGCGGTTCGGCTGCGTGTGGTCAACGCAGTGGGAGTCACCCGAGGACAATTTGACACCAGCGCATCCACATTCGCCGCTCCCAACGCGCTTATACTGGCCTCCATACCTACCCGCTTGGAGGCAGCAGGGGACAAGTCCGCTGTGGAGCGCAACGAAGGAGACGGCCTGGCCGAAGCCCGACGAGCCGGGGCCAATCCCAGCCCTAACGTTCCTGGAAGTTTTCCCCCAGGTACATCGGGATGGAGAGAAGGCGCCGAAGCCGATCCGGTGAGCCGGGCAGCGAGAGGAACTGCTGCCCGACTGAGGGAGAGGCGGGGCCGAGATCCGGCACTCAAGACCCCAATGTTAGAATTGCCATACCCCACCGCGTGTGGGGCCCAAGGTTGGGCCGGAGGGTACCAAGGTCCCCGCTGCAGCGGCCGTACCGGTCGACTAGGCGCCAATGGATCCAACGCCAAGTCCCCCTCTTCTTCTTCGTCTTCGTCCTCGTCATTCTCTTGCTCGGGTGCCCGCGCCGGGGCGGGCGTAACAGCCAACGGCATTGAAGGAGGAAGGTAGAACGTTGGGGCGGGTGGACCAGGGAAGGAAGGGAATGGGTGTCCCATTGGCAAGGCAGGGGGCAGGGGATGGTGCATTCGCCCGCCATGTCCGCCGGGAGACGAGCAGACTTGGAGGAAGAGGAAGAGTGTGGTCGTTCGTCGCTATCCTGGCTCGTCATACGAACTGCCGAGGGTGCGGTAGGGTTGTCTCATCCTCCCCCGAGGCTTCCCCGCCTTGGCGTTTCTTCTCGGTCTGTCGGCGGTTTTGGAACCAAATTGTCACCGCACTGGGGCAACGTACAGGTAAGTAACGAGGCAGAATAAGATCTAAGATAGGGAAACATACCGTGGTCGCATTCCCGTGATGGCCGACAACTCATCCCGCTCAAATGAGGCGGGGAACTGGTTCTCATTAAAAAAGGCCAATAGCACCGACGCTTCATGAGGGAGCGTCCTGCGTCGCGTCTTGATTGGCTTGCCATCCGCCGTCATGCGCGTTGTATCCTGAGCGCGCAGTGCTTGTTCGGCAGCCTTGGTATCCCGCCGGAGCATCCCCGTAAATACAAGCGAGTCGGGCAACATTTTGGCGGCTTGGACGTAAGCACTGTGGAGTGCCACCGTAAGGTGAGGCATGCGCGTTCCACTCGGCGTACCGCTCCCACCACCTGTACCTTTGGCAGCAGCAATTCCAGTAGAGTAGGCTTTGTACCGTGCGGCCGTAATCTGATCCAAGGTCAACGAGGGCGAACGGTCCTGAGACGTACCCGGGGTGGGAAGGAGGACGGGATCGGTCGTATTGCTGCCCTGCGTGGTGGTGTCATCAGCCACAAGGGGAGGCGCCCCACCGGCTGAGGAAGCCACGGGAGCAGCAGGGGAAGGTGTAGGCGACAGGCCTTGCGAGGCAGGAGCATCGAAATTTTCCGGGCTTGGGGTGGGACTAGCGCGGCTGCTGTTCTGACTGTCCGCAGCGCTGCTGGTCCCATGGCCAATGTGCGAGGGGAGGGAGGGGAGGGAGCCGCGGTAGGATGGGTAAAGGGGGCAAAACCAATTTGGGTTCGACCGTTTCTGTTTGAGACTGACTGGGGCTTTTCCCTTCCTCATCGAGGTTTCCTGATCCGGAGGCGTTGGCATGGATCGGTACGGGGGGTCCGGGCAGCGGAGGAGGCACTGGGGGCGGGGGCAACTGAAAGCGGGGATACAGAGGAGCGGGCTGAGCAAGCTGAATCTGAGATTGGGAATTGGCACCTGGGATGCCACGACTGGCTTCGTTCGCACCCGCCCCTGCGTTGAAGTCATGGTCGGGTGCAGTTTCTTGGGTCCAAGTACGGGTTGGGGCCGGGCGCGAGTTAAAGTGGTCGAGATGATACTGGAATGACGAGGTCTGAGCAAAGCTCGAGCCTGGCGGCAGGACCGATGCTGACATGGCATCGGAATATGATGCTTGCGATGAGTTTGGCGCCGAAGCAAGCCCGGGATCCGGGGCCGTGTGGCCGGATGAGAAGGGCGGCTGGGAGCCATCGTCGGTGTCGTCAGAGGAGGCAGCCAGAGAGGCAGCGGCAGGTACAGACACAGAGGCAGAGACAGCGACAGAAGTCGAGGCAGAGGCAGAGGCAGAGGCAGAGGCAGGCGCGGCAGACGACGTGGGAGCCGTGAGGGCCGCGGAGGGCCGAGAAGTGGAGGGTTTGTCGGCAAAGACGCGGGCCAGAACGGCGTCCTGGTCAACGTCAGCGTCGGTGCTGGGCAGAAGGAGCGGGGGGCGGACGCGTTGCTCGGCGCGCGCACGCGCACGCGCAGCCACAATGGCCAGGTCGGGCGTGTCGGCCATGGCGACGGCGCTGCGCTGGGCAGGAGGGGGCGAGGCGGGGCTGTGGGGGAAGCAGCAGAATGAAGCGCGACAGCAGCAGCCCGCCCGCCAGCGGCTCCAACACAGCGGCTGTCTCCTAATCGCAATGCACAGCAGAGGTATTTTAATCCCCCAGAACATCGCCCAACCCTAGCGCCCCACAGCGCCAGCCGCCCCCGCCTGCCCGCGGGGGGGCAGTGTCCACGCCCAGAGCCAGTGCTCGCGGGTTACGTCAGCTGGCAGGCACTGTCTTCTGGCGCGTCTGCTGCTGCGTGCTGGCTGGGTCGGGGCAGCGCATTGTGACGTGCACGGGGGACCCAGCCAGGCACCAGATGGATACGGCCGCGTCCCATCCTTTCTGCCGTCCATCGCACGCCGACCCAGGCATGGCACCCGACCCCTCTTTCTTGGCAGCCCATCCAAAACCATGCCCTATCCTCCCCCCCTTCCCTCCTCAATGCTCGCCAGCACTCCCCCACAGCCCTAGTTGGCGGGCACCCTCCCAACCGCAACATCCATCCGCTACTGCCGAGCAGATCCACCGCATCGGGCTCCCATTAGCTGCTTCTTCTTGCTAACAGAAAAAACGAGCGACATTCTTCAAATGCTCATTCTGTGTTGCAATTCCATCCTCGGCCGCAGGGCTAGAAGGAATCGCACCAAACGGTTCCTTCTTACGCTGTCCCAGAGACCGAAAGTGTTGCCTCATCTACCTTCGTTAGCCCCGACTGTTACAGTGTCGGTGTTTTGTTTTGTGGCACAAAAGTGCAAGCAAAGCCCAGCAGAATATCGAAAGCCTAAAATCTGCGAAGCCACAGGGGAGATCATGCGTACCACGGGACGATTGAGCTGTTATAGATACCGGTGGTTATGGTGCGGGACGCTCTGCTGAGCTTCGATAAGAGAAGCAAAAACGAATGCGGGGTTCTCAATAGTTCCGATGGCTCGCATCGTCCATATCAGTGTTTCATTTGGTGCTAGCACGCCTTTACACGCGCCGCCTCTCATCGTGGAGGAGGCGATGGATGTGACCCCTTGCCCCAACAGTGCATGCTCACCGCTAACTTCATGCCAAATTTGAGTCAGAACAGATGAGAGACGGCTGAGATATCGCCATTTTGTTCCCACCGGCATATACGGCCATCTCATCCCAGCATGCAATAACGATCCGAGCCTCTCCGCCGGGGCAAGCCTCAGCCGAGCCTCACGCTGCAGCCTGATCCTCAGCCTTCGACCAGGGCCGGCCTGCACCGACTAACATCCACATCTGTCCTCCAACAGCTCAGGCGATGATGCATAGCAGGTTCAAATACGGACAGCTCGGTGTGGATGGCACCGCCGCTCCACCATCAGTTGACGTCCGATCTCAGAGCTAGTAACGCCCCATCGTGCACCACAAGCAGAGGGCTTCCAGTGGAGGTAAGGCGCTTCCGGGTGGGTAACCTCTGGTGCCCCCCCCCCCCCCCTGTGGTAGGGCATTCTCCCTCGGTACTTCTATACAAGCACTCGCTGAGAGCAGGACGGGAAAGCCGAGTGGAGGGGCGCGTCAGCTTGGCTATAAATACTAAATCCAAATTGCCAGTGCACGGGCCGCGCTTATACGCGCGATTATACCTAGCTATACTGGCGCAACGAAACACCGGGGGCGGTCTGGGTGGACACTGCCGCCGCGCTTTTGGCTCCTGGCACACGGCGTTTTTCTTCTCACAACATTGCTGTTGGGGGTTATCCATGCGCCATCCTGTGCCATCTCCTCATATATCCGAGGTCTTCGAGCGTCCAGAACATGTCCGTGGCCACTGATGCAGTACTAGCTTTGCATGCGATTAGCAAGAACGATGAGATCTAGAGTCTGGATGATCCTCGAGCATGATAATGCTATCGCACTAGTGGTGGCGGTCTACGCCAACCAGCAACGCCTACGGAGGAACATCAAGCTTCAAGCAGCTATAGCCGCCACCAGGGGCTAAACTGCATAACAAGGAAGCTTAAGGGGGGACTGAAGGGGCGTTTTGGCCAAACCACACCTGAGCTATCCGGTGGCTCAACAGGCAAAAGGTGGCCATGTCGGCACCTCCTCGAATGCATTTGCCACTGCGCATTCTCTGGTTGGTCTGATCTCGTTCACAAGCGCTACAGACTAGCGATTGCCTAGCCACGCATTTGTGCTCCGTCCCACCACCCAACCTCATTGTCCTGTCCAACAGCGACTAGCGAGCTCTGAGCCGCTGATCGACCATCTGGGGCGGCCGCCATGCGTCTCATTTGCCCTACTGCGGCGTCGCCCTTACTCGCACCAACCACTATTTCCGACACTGCGTCTCCGCCCAAATGACAAGATACTTCTGCCCAGTCCGGCACGATGCCATTACCCACAATCAGCCGGACCCGGCTGGTGTTATTACTCGCAAGGTCAGAAGGCGTGCTAATGAGCCTGCTCAGCGGGACGGTGAGGCAGGCGGTGGCACTACGGATGCACCGACAAGCGACCTACAACGTGAGCGCTGGCTTGTCGAAGCTGACAGTGGCCTCCATGGCCGAGTCGATGCGAATCGACCCGCTGATACGGCGGATGCTCGGAGGACAAAGCCCACGTCGCCCTCACCAACAGCGGAGGAAGCGCGTCAAATGGGCTTGTCACCGCCGGGTATGGATATGCCTCCATCGGATGAAGAGGGGCCCGGGCAGATCAATCCGCCTTCTTCTCCGACCGAAATGCAGGACGTTGAAGTGGTCAATGATTCTGGCGAGGACCCCAACACCAGCGGGCTTTTGATAGTTCACCAATAAGGCCTGAAGGAGAAACCGGACCAATTCGAAGGCGTGAACGGCACGGGCGCACGCCTTTGCCCTATGCTCGGTCACCTCAAACTCCTCGTGTCCCGCGGCGTTCTCGCGATTATGAACGGGCCATGGAACCAACAATGTGGCGAGGCATCGTCGAACTCCAAAACGAGGTCTACGAACTCCGAAAGGACGTCTACGAACTTGGAGATGCTGTTTACGGACTTCGAGATGCTGTTTACGAACTCCAGCAGGAACTATTCCACGAACCCCGAGGGAGATTGAATGGCTCCGAGGCGGTAGCCACTTCTGTGACCACTGTGAACCGGGACGCAAACTCATCGAATTGTTGGGCCCAAGATGCTATTGCACAAGTCCGTCCGCATGTGTGTATACTGTCCTCCCCCTCTTGCATCGTTGGCAAATCAAGACTGACCACAGCATATGTGTAATCGCACACTGGATTTGCAGCGCAAGTACATAAAGCAGTTAGTGCTGTGTTGCATGTTATTCAAGGGGCCGTGGGAATCGTGTCATCTACTTGACTTTTGTGTGGTACGTCTTCTCGAAGTTGAGCTGCGCGAGAAAAATTCGAGAAAAAGCACTCTGTCTGACAAGGAAGGTTTGTTGGGTCGAGCAGAATTGGGCCAAAACTCACGTTGCCAGACCTGGCGTTCCTCGTACCATTTTGGATGCCGCAGCGGATGATAAGGGATCCTTCGGCGACGAAGCACGGAATAGGATGAAGGTATCTCTAGCGACGATCCGCTACGAGCTTATACGCATTGTGGGTATCTGCATCGGTTATTCCTTTTGTCTTCACGGCACGTTCTGACTGCTTTTCTGCTCGCATTCTACTTTGGCAGGTAGAGAAATGCCACTGGGCGGACAATTATACCAACACGTCCAGGCGGGCTCCCGCTGGTCGGGCTCCCGCTAGTGTTGCCCAATTCCACAGGACGTTTATTCATAATATGGGGGACTATGGGCGCAGCGCCCTCACGGAAAATGAAGCAAGGACGCTGGCGATACGCATCCGCATCCTTCGTTGTCTCTCCATGAACTGCCTGGATGTACAACCAGCTGCCATTGGCGGCAGTGCGCAGGGACCAACGAATTCACTCGTCCCAAACGACCGTCGCGGTACCCAAAATAGGACCAACATCAAGGTTTTGGATACCGAATTTGAGAGGATTTGCTCATCCAATACGATTTATGAGGCTGAGGCCATCGAGGACGCCGTGGCCTTCGAGATGAAGTGGGGCATATTCCGTAGCCCGTCCCCCTTGGTATCGGAGTGACGGTGCACGCTGAACTCCTCTCAGCGCCAAGCACGAGCTTTGCCCAAGTCATTCTGGTCTCCGAGCACATGCACACGTTTCACACGCTCTCCTCAGGCCTCCGTACTCTTCCGTTCCCAATCTCGTTTCTTCTTTATGATGTTTGCATGGTACCAAGTTCTGCCGCCTGTCTGATTTCTTTTCGTTATGCGTACGAAGACAAGCTCGACTGCCACCGATCCACAGATTTCCGGCTCACCTCCGCCTGACCGTCCTTTTGCCAGATCGGAGGCAGAAGGTGGCCTTTGTAAATGTTACGCCTGTTTTTGGTCGCCATTGCACCTTTACTTTCTTGCGACGGATGTGGACGAAGCTTGCTCCGATATGTCCAATTCTGTATCCCGTGCATCTCGCTTTTCGCTTTCCCCTGTTTGCTTCTGTGCCCTCCTCGAAGGCTCTTGTTCCCTCCCACGAACGATCTTGCCATTTTCTTTCTGTCTGACAGGACCTTGGCCTCCTTTTTGCTTAACAGCCGCGAAGAGTGTTACATATAATGTTCGGACTTGGAGGAGACAGAGGTGTGACACTTTGCCCTCCGCACCAGCATTCCGTATATATTCATAAGATGTATTCATTGATCACACTGATCGCTTCGCTGATAAGATTTCCAGTGCAGACCGTCAATCAGGCCTCCAACATATTCTTCTATGACGTTTTTGGTGCCCCCGCAGGCTCACCGCGCTCACCATTGCATTCCTCAATTCACAAGTAGCGAGAGACTTTTTGAGTATAGCAGGGAGAAAACTTCCCGAGTGTGGAAACATAAGCCGAAAGCCCTGATGCTCTTGAGGTGGGACACGTTATACACGGTGTAGCATGCAAGGTGTAACTCGCATATGTTCACACCAGAGAGATCTTAGTCAAACCTTCACGAGAAAAAGAGGTCCGATCCTCCGTAAGATTGAGATCTGAGAGACGACCGCAACAAGATATGCTTTTTGAGAGGACAGGGGAGGTGTTGGTCCTCTTTTTACTAGGGCATCAGGCAATCCTTCTACCGTCCCCTTATTAACCACGTCTGCTCTCTTCTACCAAGGAATCGTGTGCCTTTTCCTTCTGGAGTGCTTCGTTCTACTCGTCGTGCCCCGACTCTTAACCGGTAACTCGTAAAGTGTTGGAAGAAAACTGATCGAGGCCATGAGGCCCCTGAGGACGACCGAGGAGAGTGACCATTATAGTGACTGTGACTCTGGTAATGGGCGCGGGACAGCGCACCCGGGTACTGATGTGCTGAAGCGCTGACGCGTGACGCGCGTGACGACGCCTGCCCTCCCTTACTTGGTACCTACTCCTTAGCACCAGTTGTGCCCAACTACTAGGCCAAAAGCATGTGCACTGCGCACACACGTGCACACCATAATCACATGGATCGCATGTGCTGTCACACAAGTATTACGTAGACAACAGCTACGAACTAGCCCAGCCTACCAGCTGGACAGGAGACAAGAGGCGACAGCAGTGGGATCTTGGACCCTCGGGGACAGCTGCATTGGAAGGGTAGAAAGGAGGCGTAGAACTTTCGTCCAACGCGAGATACTGCGTTGGGGGGTGCTGAGGCTCTCAGCGTGGGAGTACTTTGAGTTTTTTGCTGTACGCGAGTTGTTGCGGGTGCGCCTTCTCACTCTCCGTTCCCATGGCGATGTTGTCACACGCCGTACGTGCTGCACCAGGCGGGTGTTGTGTGCGGCCAGATGCTGGTGGCTGCCGAGGCTGCTTGGCAGTGCCTTGGGCCTGAGCTGAGCTCTGCGGCTGAGAGCGCTGAGGATGCCTGCCCGCACGGCGCGTGTGTGGCAGGTGACGTAGGTGATGCCAGATAGATTTGAACGTTGAACTGGGCGGCAGGGGCACGGGCGATGGGCGGCGGCTGGCGACAGGCGCCTGGCTGCGATTGCTGGGATTCAGATCTAAGATCGCACAGCGGCCGGGTGCGGCAGGTGCGGCAGGTGCGGCGGGTGCGGCAGATGCCAGGCAGCGCGCTCTCTTGCTTCTTGCGGACAGGCGGTGAAAACGGCCGTGCGCAGGCACGACGTCATGCGTTGGGGAGCCCCGTGGGGCCAGTGTGTCGCCGCGGCCAGGGCTGTGCGATGACATCATCATCTGCGGGCGGCGTGCTGGCCCGAGGCTCCGCGCTCCCGGGTGCGCTGCTGCGGGGATGGGGTGAGCCTCCCATGCGGACGGCACGACGCCGGCAGCCGGCTGGCACGGGGGCAGCCGCGTGCACTGCGAACCTACGCTCTAACATCACGTCACTGCACCCCCTGCGGGGACACTGGGCCCGTGCGGCGGCTGGGGCGCTGGGCTGGGTGCGTCTAGATCTGCAGGTTCGATCAGCCGGGTGAGCCTGACCGGTGACTGGTGCTCCTGCCCGCACCCAGCTGAGCATCTTCATAAGCTCGTAGCCCCAGCGTCGCCCTTGTGCTTCCTGCCACCATCTCCCCTGCTCTCCGTATTGCCCCCCATGTCGCAGTACGACGCCCAGTCCATCTCCCGCTCCACCACCGTCTCCCGCAAGAGCACGCTTGCCTCCCGCAATGCCTCGCTCATCAAGAAGAACACTGGCCCCAACGAACTGCGCCCATCCGACATTCTGATTGAGCGCTTCAATGGTACGTCTGCGACTGCGTCCGCTTCCCCTTGCTTCCACCCCTGTCCCCTGCTAACCCTCGTTGGCGCGCCTTAGGCTGGAAGAACATCACCAAACAGCTCATTGCCTACTTTGAGGGCATTGCCGACATTGAGTACAACACGGCCCGCGAGCTTACCAAGCTCGGCGGTGTCATTCAAGTGCCCTTCCGCGAGGGCAACCAGTTCCTCGGCGAGGATGGCATCCAGGATGTGTACTATGCCATCCGTGACAAGACCCGTGTGATTGCCGACCACCATGCCAACCTCGGCAAGACCGTCGAGGGCTCCATTGTCCAGCACCTCCAGAAGCTCCGCACCGAGATCAAGGCGCATATCCGCAACGTTCAGCAAGACACGGGCAAGCTTGCCAACAGCGTGGCCAAGGAACGTGAAATGTCAACCAAGCTCATCACTGACCTGGCCAAGTCCATCACGCTCCTCAAGAACGCCCCCATGAGCGTAACGGCACGCGAAGATCCGTGGGCGCAGAACGCCACTGTGTTCCGCCAACTGCAGCGCCAGGTCAATGAGGAGAATGCGCTGCAAAAGTCTATCATCATCATGCAGCAGAACTCGGCGCACTTTGAAGAGGGCATTGTTCGCTCGATCCAGTCGGCTTGGCAGACCTTTGACGAGTGGTCGGGCCGCATGTCGGCGCAAGTGCAGGACACTTGGTTGTCGCTGGGTGTGCAAATGCGCGGTCTCCAGCCCAATGCGGAATGGATCGCATTTGCTGCGCGGTCGGACCACCTCCTGGACCCGGACACGCCCTTGCGCAACCCCGAGACGATCGATTACCCGGGCAAGGACGACCCGTCGGTCATCCCGGTCCACCATGGTATTCTCGAGCGCAAGAAGCGCTTTACCAAGACGTACAAGGAATCTTTCTATGTGCTTACGCCTGCTGGCTATCTCCACGAACACCCATCTTCTGACCCGCACCGTCACCCGCACCCTGTTCTCTCTCTTCCTGCCGGAGTGCACACTCGGCGCACCGTCGACGATGGCGGCCAAGAGCCACAAGTTCCACATTACCGCGGCCAAGTCGGACAATGCGCTGGCGAGCCTGCGTGGCGAGCAGGCGTACACCTTCCGTGCTCGCAGTCACAATGAAATGATGGAATGGTGGAACGACATCAAGCAGCTCTCCAAGGTCTACCTCACCACGTCGGAGCAGATGGACCGTTCGGGTCCTGTGCCTGCCGCGGTCCGTGCCGTCGGCTACCGCTCCGAGGACGAGGAGGAAGAGAGGAGGAGGAGGGGTCGTCGATCGAGGAAGAGATCGAGGAGGAGGAGGAAGAGGAGGAGCCCGAAGAGGAAGAGGAGAAGAAGAGGAGGAGGAGTACGAGTACGAGCCTGCTGAGACTGGCACTTCCGCTGCCCCTGCTGAGGCTGTGCCGGGCTACTCGGGTGCCCCCGAGGGTTCGGGGATCCAAATTGGCCACAACGGCTATGCCGTCGAGAAGAAGGCGGAGGAAGCTGTTCCCCATGGAGAGAGCAGCGCTGCGCCCCACGTTGAGTAAAGCAAAGAAAGTACCTTGCCTCCATATCGTATGGATATCTTGGACTGCGCCTCTTTTTCTTTGGTCAAGCCCATTATCGGCCTTGGCTACCGCGATTCCCCTCCGCCGCTCCTCCCCCCCGACCCCGTGGCGCTACGACAAAGCGTATTTGCGTACGCTCTGTCTCCATCTTGCGCTGAGCGGCGGCGTGTAAATGCGAGGTGCACGACGTGATGTGTCGTCTCCTCTCCTCTTTACTGCGCCTTCTCCCCCTCCCTGTTTCCCTACTACTCCCTACTACCGTTCCCCTTTCCCCTCCCACTAGGTCGCTTTTTATTGAGATCCACTCATCGCTCGTTCGCCCCCCCCCCCCCCTCCCTCTTATCCCACCCTACCCAGTCCCGTTCTGTTCTGTCCTGTCCTATCTGCGTGTCCTTTCTTTCTCCTCTTTTTTGCTCGTTTATTTTGTAACTCTCTTTGGCCCTTCTATGTCGTTTCCTAGTTTGCTAGTAGTTTTGGGGACCAGTCGATATCACATCTGGCTTATCATATCTGGAGCCATGTGGCAATGCCCGCAAGTCGTATGCATCCCAGTAACACCGGATAGTAGGTACCTTGCCCTCCACCTCCTGTTCTCTTGAGAGGCAAGTAAGCATCCATTCAGCCTCAGATCAGGCAACCGCACTTCCTCGCCCGGTGGAAGCGGGAGGGAAGGTACGGGTTACTTGTCTTTAGGCGAAGCGCGTTCTTCCACAGACTCAGCAGCGTTTTTAGGTGCCCGCTGAGATTCTGCGGTCCCAGTGCCCTCAGACCCGAGAGCATCGTCCACGCTCCACGCTCCCAGATGATGGATCTCAACCGCCGATACATGAAGATCGTGATTGCCGGCCTGTTAGAGAGTTGATCAATCGCAATGGCGATGAGGGGTTCGCTCGATTGGAACCCGTCAATGTAAAGTGGTCTCTTGGGACTGAGCGAAACGAGAGCGACCTAAGCGCGAGCCCGCCCCATGGCACGGCGTGAGAGATCAATGACCTGGAAAGGGTGCTTATTTTGACCATGGGCGATGAGATTGTGATGAAGGTCGCGAGTTACGAATTACGTGGGTCCGTGGTGTAAGTAGTTCGATCGTCCATTTGAGATAGCCCGGGGCCACGTGATAGAACATCTGGAGGACCCGGGAAGCAGCCACCTGAACCGCAGTGGAAGGGTGGTTGAAGAGATTATTGCTCAAAAGCCGGGTCGTACACCACCTCATACACTGAACTGATCAGTGTGGCATTTCCCACTTGCTCCAACAGATTTGCCAGTCAGTCTCTTCTAGCCCCATGGCTGGCCAACGTCAACCCGTCGGGGGCACTCGGGCAGAGGGCATGAGTGAAGAGTACTTGGAAAGATACTGTTTGGAGACAGTTGTAACGGCAATTGCTTGGCCTTGCTCATCCAACATCCCCCCTCCAAATTGACATAGATGACAACCTAATGTCCACCCCTCCCGTACAAACTAGGCCTCCCCTTGACCATGATGAGACAGCTTCAACGGGGCAGCCAGCACTTGGAAGAGATGCTTGAGAATTAGCTCGTAGTTGATAATGACCCCTTCGGCGCCGAGCTCGGTGAACAATGGTTTAGCACGGAGGAGGAGCGAGAGATGCATTGATCCGCTAGGATACCTCTGCTGCTCGTTCTGCAACGTGCGCAAGCGGCTTTAACTCCAGACCAGGCGCAAGAAGGCCCTGCTAGGGGAGACGAACGATGGAATTCTCCTTCATCAGGCTTGGGCGTAATGGGCATCTTGATCCTCGAGCCCCCACGGAACCTTTCGCAGGTCGGGAAAAAAGAGAAACAGGCAGGCGACCACCATGGAATGAGGGATGCGCTTATTCGCTTCGCGGGGTGCGTGGGCGGACTTGCACCGCGGCGGAATCGTGCGCGCTGCCCTGCTCACGTAAGGGAGGGCGGCCGGGCAGGGCAGGCTTAGTAAAGGCAGGTAGACTGGCGCTGTGCCTGGCAGCAGGGCACGCTGGCTGCTGCGCTGGCTGCCGCCCGGGGCAGGCACAGGGGCAGTGCCGGGCGGACCAACACAGGCCCCGAGCCCGCAGGCGGCTTGGCGGTTCTTCTTTCGTGGCTGCCCCTTGGGCTGGTCCGCCGGGGCCGTGTTGGCACTTCTGCTCTCGTCCCCACCGCCCGTCCATCTGCACCATGTACGCTGCCCGGAACGCCCTTCGGGCTGTTGCCCGCCCTGCCCTCCGTGGCGCTGCCCCCGCTGGAAAGGCCTTCCTCTCGACTGCCGCCAAGGCTGCTGTCCCTGCGGCTGTCCGCGCCAGCGCGGCTGCCCCCGCCGCCGTCAAGGTTCAGGGTAGGTTTTTTTTGCCTGTCCCCTAGTCTCTGAGCCCAGCGTGCTGACTTTACTGTTGCAGCCCGTGGCCTTGCAACACCCGCCGGTGAAGCTCTTCAGGTCGGTGCGATCCGCACCGTTATTGGCCCCGTTGTCGATGTGCACTTTGACACGGACGCGCTTCCTCCCATTCTCAATGCGCTTGAGGTGGAGGGCACGGAGAACAAGCTGATTCTCGAGGTTGCCATGCACCTGGGTGAGAACACGGTGCGTGCCATTGCCATGGACGGTACTGAGGGTCTTGTCCGTGGCCAGAAGGTCAAGGACACGGGTGCTCCCATTACCATCCCCGTCGGTCCCGAGACGCTGGGCCGTATCATCAACGTCATTGGTGAGCCGATTGATGAGCGTGGCCCGATCAAGGCTGCGCACCACCTCTCGATTCACCGTGAGCCTCCTGAGTTTGTTGACCAGTCGACCGACGCTGAGATTCTCGCGACCGGGATCAAGGTGGTTGACTTGCTTGCCCCCTATGCTCGTGGCGGTAAGATTGGTCTGTTTGGCGGTGCCGGTGTGGGCAAGACGGTACTGATTCAGGAACTGATCAACAACGTTGCCAAGGCCCACGGTGGTTACTCGGTCTTTACCGGTGTCGGCGAGCGCACGCGTGAGGGCAACGACTTGTACCACGAGATGATTGAGACTGGTGTTATCCAGCTTGACGGCGAGTCGAAGGTGGCCCTCGTGTTCGGGCAGATGAACGAGCCTCCTGGTGCTCGTGCCCGTGTGGCCCTGACTGGCCTGACCATCGCCGAGTACTTCCGTGACATTGAGGGTCAGGACGTGCTTTTGTTCATTGACAACATTTTCCGGTTCACTCAGGCCGGTTCGGAGACCTCGGCTTTGCTCGGCCGTATTCCCTCGGCTGTCGGGTACCAGCCTACGCTGGCCACTGACATGGGTGCCATGCAGGAGCGTATTACGACCACCAAGAAGGGTTCGATTACCTCGGTGCAGGCTGTGTATGTGCCCGCCGACGACTTGACCGACCCGGCTCCCGCCACCACCTTTGCCCACTTGGACGCTACGACTGTGCTGGCGCGTAACATTGCCGAGTTGGGTATCTACCCCGCTGTGGACCCCTTGGCCTCCAAGTCGCGTATGCTTGACCCGCAGATTGTGGGCAAGGAGCACTACGACACGGCCAACGGCGTGCAGAAGCTGCTGCAGGACTACAAGTCGCTGCAGGACATCATTGCCATTCTGGGTATGGACGAGCTGTCGGAGGCTGACAAGCTGACGGTCGAGCGTGCGCGTAAGATGCAGCGTTTCATGTCGCAGCCCTTCGCTGTCGCCCAGGTCTTCACCGGTATTGAGGGCAAGCTTGTTCCCCTTCAGGACACCATCAAGGCCTGCAAGGAGATCCTCGCTGGTCTTCACGACGACAAGCCTGAGGGTGCGTTCTACATGGTCGGCTCGATTGAGGATGTGGCCGCCAAGGCTGAGGAGATGGCCAAGCAGGCCTAAGCCAGCCCCCCGCACCCATCGAAACGTAGGCCCCCTCAGCCCAATTCAATGATGCGTTGCCAAAACAAGCAGTGCCCCGCCATTCCCTTTTGTTCCTGTAGCGCCTTTGATGTTGCATGTTAGGAAACTGCGACAACACTACAACGCATACGGTCGTGGGAGAGGGTAGTGCTAGGGTTTCATTCCACGGCTCTCCAGTTGATTCGTGACCCGGTGACGCCAGTGACGTGTGACACCCGCCATGTCGGGCGGAAGGGCTGAGCTCGGCATCAGGCTGCGGAGCCTTTTGCTCGCACCATCTTACTGTCGCTCCGTCCTGTGTCCTGTCCCCTTCCCTTCGGACGTTGCTTGCACACATGTGGCTCGCCGCTTTGCCTTCATGCCTTGGCTGAAGGCTGCTGCTGCTGTGCAGAGCTGATCGTGCAGGACCTCTCACGGCCAAATACCATAAACAAAAGCCTTAGTCATCATCTCAACTGGAAGCAAAGTTACTCGGGCGGATAGCTCAGTTGGTAGACGCACGCTTCGCATCTTCTGCGTAAACACTGTGTGAGGTCTGGGGTTCGATTCCCTATTCGTCCATTTTTGCATTCGGCAGGTTTCGTAGACATCTCCATGTGTTTGTGTTGGCACAACCATAGCAAGAGCTCTCCTTGAGCTGCCTTGCTGCGAACCAATCCGTATACTACAGGCACAGCCTGCTCCAGCTCAGAAACGTCTTACCTCTTGTGCCATACTATCTCCCGGTCAATGTGTAAACTGTGGAAGGAGCCTACAACCCAACCTCCCACTGGCTTAGGCGGCGTCAACACCTGGTTTGAAAAAGGCTGAGGATGCCACGGCATTGCGAGCAGCCCCCCAGCTCCTGTACGACGTGAACGATGAATATAAGGTGAGCAACATATGTTCCTGCTACTGCGGTACAGCATGCTTCAGGTCCTGGACCCACACTCACAGCCCTTCCCCAAATATGTACTAGGAGGCACGCGGAGTCGAACAAGATCCGGATCGATGCACCTTACCGAATTGGACAGGTTCCACTAACGAACGCGTGGCTGGATGAGGCGATCGTGTCGTGCCGCGTTGGGTCAGGATACGCGTGTTGGAGAGGCCGAGGGTCCACAGGGAGGGTACTTCTCTCGCTGCCTCATCGTGCATTTCAACGAGTACGGAGGTGGACTCAAGCAGGACGATAAATGCACCAGGAGCTCGCGGGTCGAGCTTCCTTTAGCAGAGTCTCTCATACCGGCACTTGCGTGGACGATGGCGTCGAGGTCGAGGTCGAGGTCGAGGTCGTTGGAGCGTATGCAATTGCCCCCGAGATGACCGAGAAGACTAAAAACAGCTCGATCCTCTAAATTTCTGACAGTCAGTGGACGTAACAGCTACGTCCTCTCTTGGATTCGAGGCGGGTTGCTTCGTCCTGAGGAGGGGGTACGTGTGTAGATGCCACATTCCGCAGCACGGTACGCTGGTCCATGGCGACCAGGCACAGACGCAAGAGTACATGATTGCACCTGGAAGGTTCCCATGCTTTGGTCTGCCTCAGAGGACAAAGCGAGCGTTCTGCGTTCGTTGGGCATCGATCTACAATCTACGTTCTAGATCATGGATGGCAGGGACGAGGCGAGGGAGGCGACTCGACTCTGATCTTAGCAGAAGTAGGGCAAGCACGCTACCAACGCGCTCGGCATCATCAGGAAGGAGGGGGAGGGACAAGAACAGAGCAGAATGGAAATTATGTTTTTACTTGGCTGGTTCCGGGGCCGGTTCGGCGGGGCAGCATGCGGGGCGACGGTGAGGCCCGTAGCATTCTGCACCGCGACCAACGACTCGTTCCACCACGACGAGAGGGTGGACGCCGCGTCGTGGGTCGCACTCGAGGTGGTGGCGCGCGCCTGGGCCCACTGCTTTTCCGCTGCGACACGTTGCTCGGTGACCGAGGCGGGCAGGTGCGCGTGCTCCAGTTCCTTGTAGTAGGCAACCAGGTTGCTGCTCAGGCCCGGCTGGAAGTACGCCATCGACGCGACCAGGCAACCGGCGGCGCGAGCAGACGCACAGGCAGCGAACCTAGAAACCCGAGGAGGAGAAGCGTCAGTGTCGGTGAACGTGTGGCATCCATCCCCAAGGGGGAGCACATGCGGACAAAAAGAAAGGAACAGGAAAGGGAAAGGGAAAGGGAAAGGGAAAGGGAAAGGAGATCAACCCAGTAAGTACGTACGGTACCGGCCATAGATGGAGCCCGCGAGCGTCGCCACCCCCACATACAGCAAGCCTGGCACGACAGGTTCCTGGGGCGGGACGAGGGACTTGATCCGCGCTTCGACAGTGTGCTCAAAGTGGATCCAGCTATTGACCAAGCCAAAGATCTGGTCGCGGCTCGACGCGGTAGCCGCCTCAAGGTGGCGACGCACCACGCCCACTTGAGTTTGCAGCTCCGTCTCGACGGGCACGAGGGTGACGATGGGCTTGGGCACGGCGTACAGCGGCGAAGAGACGCTCTCGTCGGCAAACACGGGCGAGAGGAAACCGGCGGTGGCTACGCCCGTTGCGAGCAGCCCAGCCCGAGGTAGGATGCGAAGCGCGGCCATGGGATCCAAGGCGGGAAGGAGGTGTGGGAGTGAGGGCAGGCAGGCGAGGGAGAGGAGCAGTGCTAACCCCAGCGATGTTCCAGCTCAGTCGGAAACGCTGGCGCAGTTTGGTAATCATAATCAGACACGGAGCGGAATTGTCACGTGAAACGTCGTTGCATCTTGAATTCAATTTTCAATGCTGAATGTTGAATCCACCTTCCGATGCGCGGGCTACTCCGCCAATCCAACAGCGACACAATAAAGCGCCTTCCCCGACCTTACCTGCGGGGGAACTAGGAGCAGAGGCCTTATGCCACCCAAGACGGCATTGGGAACAACTCTACTCACAGCAGGATGGCAATCTATCTGTCCTGTGGGGACGGCATAATGAGATTCATTTGATCTAGTGATGCAGAACGCACTTCTCCTTCCCCCTTGCTTTTAACCGTGGCCAAAAGGAAGAAAACAGGACGCTCCATTTTAGCCTCCCCAACTGGTCCACCACACCAACCAAGCCCCGATGCATCCTGCACCGTACCATGAAACTTGAAGCGGGCAGAAGCTGTACGCGTTTAGCGGCGCGCAGTGAGCATTTGCACACACAGCGCAAGCGTAAGCGCGCGCAACTTGAGCGAAGGATCCGCGACAAGCCATATGCCTAAATTTTGCCCTCGGCACGCGGCGGCGACCTGCGCCAGAATGTCGACTTGGTTTGCGACGCTGCGCAAGACATCGAGTACTTTGAGGTTTCCCTTGACAAACGTGTATTCTTCGTAGGGGGGCCCCATTTCTGTGCCCAGGGACGCACGTAGCGATCGCGCACGAGGCGGAGGTTGTGCCGCGGAAGACGCGGGAAGAGGTGGTGGGTGACTTGCATGTGCAACCCGCCGTGGATAAACTCAATAGACGGAGCGCACTGGACGTCCATTGTGGTGCGTAGTTGCCGAGCAGGGAACGTTTCGGACGCGCCCTGTTCCTCGGTGCTTTGGCCGAAATGCGAGAGCACAATTTGGATGTGGAGCGGAGAAGCAACAACGTGGCAAATCAGTAACCAACCACCCGACCACCGCATCGCCCATCCCGGTTGCGGCGCCAAGACGCAGGTCCAGGTCCAGATCCAGTAGAAAGGCAGTAGGCACAGTTCAAAGTACCACCATCCGTCTCGGCGGGCGCGCGTGGCGAGGAAATGTACGATTGGGCGTACAGGTTGAAGCGGGCGAGACCCATGACAATGTAGTACAGCTTGTGCTGGGCCGCGACCAAGAGTTTGGCCGCGCCATCAAAGAGCATGACACGGCCATAGTAGCTGGTCCATAGGCCGCGCGTGACGCGGCTTGGTTTGGGCGGGCGGGGGGGAACATCAAATGGCTCGTGATGCGGACTTGGCCGAAGCAGCGGCAATCGCGGCGGTGTTGGGGTCGACTTGGTACTGCAAGAACACAGGCGAGATGGCAAAAAAGGGGAGGTGCTGGATATCGGGGTCGTGCTCGGTGTGGTTAGTAACAAGGTGATGGGTATCGTGGTTGTCGGCCCACCATGACAGAGACAGACCCGATCAAGTCGGCAATCAAAGTGCCCAGCAACCGATCAAAAAAAGTGCTTGTGCGTAATCCCATCGTGGGCATCGTGGGCGACAAATGTGACCTGGTGCCAAGCCAAGCCGGTAAAAAGGAGCTCAAGGAAAACAGCCCATACTGCTTCCAACTCTGCCAGGGGGCCCCACAGCAAGGCGGAAAAGCCACCAGGCGTGAGGGCGAGAAGGAGGTAGCGGATCATCTCCCTGGCATAGCCAGTCCAAAAGTGAGCTTGTACATGCCATCGGCTCGAATGCGACGGTGCAATGCACGGTAATCGGCACTGATGGCGTCTTGGCGGACAGGATCAAGGGAGGCATTGTCAGGCCGTGGCTCGAGGAGCAAGAGTGGCAAGGGGAAGCCGGTGGGCCGCTCCGGGGCCAGGAAACCGTCTCGTCGGGCAGAAGATCTTTCTTGCCATCGGCTCGCAAGTTGGCAATACGGCGCAAGTACAGTTCCCACGTGTCGAGCTGCGCGTGGGGGTGGCTGAGTCCAGCGGGTTGGCGGTAGCCCAGTTGGATGGGAGGAACCAGGTTGCGGTAAACCGGGGGCTGGTCACGTGGCTCCAGGACTGGCTCGACACGATCGGCGGCCCTGAGAGCGTTTCCGCCTCCTGGTCGGTTTGTCAAGGAGGGGTTGGAAGTGGGGTAGAGAGGGTCACCAGGGACAAGGGTGGCGATGCAAAGCGGCGCATGCGCTCCAGTGCTTCGTCGCTGTGGTATGCCTCAATTTCGTCTTGCGCATCGCGGCCCACGAAATGGAGGATGGCAAGGGCACCGCCGGGATGGCGAGAGAGCCAGGCATCAAGTTTGTACACGACGCGGCCGCGCAGCACCAATGTCTCCCCTGGGCGATGCGGGCGCGAGCTGGGCACGGGTGATGGTGGTGCGGGGTGTCGAGACGGAGGCGGGGGGAGCGGGAGGGCGGCACCGGGGTCGGCGGGGGGGAAGGAGGCGGGGAGGGGGCAACTGGAGGGGAAGTGGGGAGTGTCCATGAGGGAAGACGCAGGCGAGGCGAGGGGACGGGGACGGGGAAAGGGAAAGGGAGGGGAGGGGTGGTGGTGGGGGTGGGGGGTGGGGTGGGCTCAGTGGGGCTGCTGGCAGGCAGCAGCGGTGACTGGGTGGACGACATGCCTGCGCAGTCAGTCGGGGGGGGGGGGGGGGGGTGGGCTGATTATAGGACCCGGGGGAAGTGGGTGGTGGAGCAGAGGGCAGCGGGGGTGTGGATGTTGGAGCTGGTGAGTTCGTACCAGCGAAGGGTGGCTCGTATATGCCGGCCAACGCCGACGCAGGCCGACGCCGGCCGGCGCTGTGCTGTGTGCGTGTGCTGGCTGTGCTGTGTGGTGCTGCCACGGCTGGGCGAAGACTGGGGCGGCGTGCGCTGGCAGGATGCATTCACCACCCATCAGATCACCTCACCGGCGCCCTGCCCCCACCGCTGCAGCTTTCAGATTTCAGAGGGCGTGGGCTGGGCTGCGCGCTGTGGCCCGTGCCGCTTGCCACGTTGTGCCCCGCTCGCTCCCTGCGGCCCATGGGCACCCATCGGTAATCGACGAGCAATGTGTGCATGCTGCAGATCGCTGAGCCTCAGCAGCTAAGCTGTATCGACCGCCCCGTCACGCGCCGCGTTTCGGTTCAATGTGATGTCGATGGGCGACGTTAACGTTTAACGTTTAACGTTTATCACGCCCGGAGGGCGTGGCTGAGCTCAGCCACCGCACAACCATTGCTTGAAAGTTGGACGTTGAGAGCCATTGCATTTGAAATGGGCAGCCAGGGTGCGTGGCACAGCGCACACCCGCCGAGCTAGCCAGGCACTGCCCCCCTAGGGTTAGCCCTGTCTTTTTTTCGTGCAGGCGGTTGGCAGCCACACGACTGACGGCATGCCAAACGCACGCAAGCCATCCATCCGCATCAACCATCAACCCACCCGCATACGTCGCATCCCACCCGCACCCCCCACCCCCCCCACCCCGCTCCTGCTGGCCCATGAGCACCAGCACCCCGTCCTCCGCTGCCGCCGCTGCCGCCCTCACCGCCCCCCTCCTCCCAGCCCCCCTCCACGCCCCGCCCCCGTCCAGCCCCACCAAGCGCCCCGCAAGCAGCGCCAGCCCATCTCCTGCACCGAGTGTCGCCAGCGCAAGCTCAAGTCAGTCCCACCCATCCCTCCCTCTCTCCTTTCCTCTCCTCTCCTCCCCCGCCTCCACCCAGACCCACAACCCCCCCCCCCCCCCCCCCCCCACCCCTCCAGATGCGACCGACACATCCCAGGATGCTCAGCCTGCGTCAAGCGCAAACTCCCTCTTGAGCGATGCAAGTTTGGCGACGAGCGCGACCACGAGACGTCGGAGCAGCGCCTTGCTCGTCTTCGCAAACTCGAGGAGGGCGAGCGTCGCCGTGCCAACCGCAAAGCCGCCAAGGCAGCACGAGACGGCGGGCACCCCCCTGCAGATGCTTCCTCCGGTCATGCTCATGACGATGAAGATGACTCGGACGAGAGCGACGAAGACGACGAACCCGCCAGCCTCAAACGCTCCCGTCTTGACGGGGATAGCCCAAATGCACCTGCGCCGGCTCCTGCCCCAGGTATGCCGCCAGTCACGATGCCTATGGGCTTCCCTCCACCCGCCCTTCCTGCAAACGGAAGCACCCCTTCCGCCGCCGCTCATGCCCAGCTGGCTGTTCATGCACGTAACCAGGCCGCACGCATCCAAGCTCAGCGCAAGCTCAAGCTCACGCGCAAGTCCAAGCTCAAGCTCAAGCGCGTGCCGCTCAGCAGGCTGCGGCTGCAGCCGCTGCCGCTGCTGTAGCCCTTGGCCAGTATCCGCCCTATCCACCTACAGGCGCAGCAGCGTATGAGAATCGATTCAGTACCTCCTCTTCTCCCCAGGGCGACTCGATTGCACCCACCTCGGCGCAGAATGGGTTACACGCACTGATCACTGCACTTGGCTCGTCCGACCCAGCCTTTAACGGGTTGCCGCACACGCCCCTCTCAGCCGCTACGACTGCCCCAGGAGTTTCGACCAAGGCAAGTCCCGCCTCGGCGCCAATGAGCAGCGCTGGTGCCAGCCCGCACTACATCTCTGCCCCTGGCCCACGCAGTCAATCCCACCACCGTCCTTCGAGCCCACGTCGCGCCGGCATGCCTGCTTTTGCGATCGTGGCTGAGGCTGCCCAACTTCGCCGGGCCAGTTCCATGTCGCGCCTCCCTCCATCAGGAGCACGCGACCAGGCACGCCTGCCGTCTCAGAGCCGTCCTTGGCGGTCAGGCAACGAACATACCACGGAGCTGCTCGATGCGCTAGGAAACCAGGACACGACGAGTGCCGTGTTGGGGCTGCAACGTCTCTACCGAGAAGGCCGGCAAGACACGGAATCCGCGTCGGATGGCCCGGAGCAGACGGGACAACCGAAATCCAAATCTTCTCTCCCGCCCCGCAACCGTGTCCGACTGGATACGGCTGAAGGCCACGATGAGCCTACGGTAGTACGAAAAAGGCATCGCCGTTCGGCTTCTAGCCCTGTGTTTGACAACCGTCTGCACCGCACCAAACTCCCCTTGCCCGATCCGATTTCGTCGGGTGAGGAGGCTCGGGGACGTCCACGAGAACGACCGGCCCCGCGTGACGAGACTGCAGCCAAGGACGGCAGGAGGAGGAGGCAGGCGCTGCTGATGACGACTCTCTTGCCCCCGACGAGCAAGAGGGTCGCTCGACTGGGACCAACCCCACTGCCACCAACAATGATGCGGGACGCAAAGGACAGGCAGCGAAGCACCTGCACCGGAATGGGGCCGTCCCCGATCCGACTCGCACCAGACCCAGACCCCAGCACCATCAACAACCAGCACGCATCCAGGGAGCGCCAGCGCCACTCCGGGCCCTGGGGTGTTTCCAGGGAGTCGGTCTTGGCGGGTTGGGGATGGGCCAGCAAGATGGGAATGCCAATGCGCTCTTGGCGATCGGAGAGAAGGTGTTGCAAAAGAGTTCGTTAAATGAGGCCAAAGCCAAAACGCGGGCACTGGCGCTGCTGCCAGGCAAACCGCAGACGGTGCAGTTGATCAATATGTACCTTGAGGAATTGGGAATGATCACCCCGTTTGTGCGGGTGGACTTTGTGATGAAGGAGCTGGATCTGCTGTACGACTCGGTGCCGGTTGCTTTGGATCCAAGGGAGCGAATGTGCTTCCTACTGTGGTTGAGAAGGGGCCAGGTGGGATGATTCGACAAAGACTTGTCGACGCCAACGACAACAACCCCATTGCCCCTTCTTCTCCGCGACCTGCGGCGGTGGTCCAGCCGGTGGTTGGAACCGGCCCCGGTGCGGGGGAACCTCAGCCGCGCCTGACGTTTCTAGCGTACGTCTTGTTTGCCTTGAGTGCGATTGTGGAACTGCTACCATCGACAACCATCATCTCTTTCAACTTGGTTCGGAGCAGCGATCAAATTTCCACGCTTCTCCATGATTGGCTTGACACGGCACTCGAATGCCTCGAGGCAAACGAGTTGGCTGCTCATCCTTCCCTCGAAGGGGTTCAAGCCAGCTTGGTGGCTGCCATCACGTTGGCTCACCGTTTCCGACACGAGGACCTACTGAAGCTATTGGATGGCGGTATGCGTGCGGCTCGGCGATTGGCATTGGACCGTCTTGGCTCGGCTGCAGATACACCTGATTACCCTGGTCAGACGCCCGAGGAGGCTGCTCTTGGTGCCGAGGACGATCGGGGTGTGGGCGCTGCGCCAGGGCCGGCGCCTCGGCCGGACCTGTATGCTTCGCTGGATATGAGTCTACGAAAATCGTCTCATTGGTGGGTCGATCCCGACGTACAGATGAGCATGGACAACCTTGAAATTGGCAGGGCCGTGTGGAGTGCACTGGCCATGACGGATTGGAACCATTCGGGCTTAAATGGGTCCTACTCGATCCGACCATACAGCTACACTACCTGCCCTCCCTATGCGCCTGCACCCCGAGAAAGCAGTCGGAGGGGAATGCCGAGCCCGCATGATGCGTGGCTCGGTCTGCTGGAAGCAGCCGATGTGGCGCGGCAGGTACAGGAGTTGACGATTCAAGCCGAGGTGCTGGGGCAAGAGGTGGACTACCAAGAAGTACTCAAACTGGACGCCAAGCTGCACAACGTTTTGGCACAGCGAGCCTGGACGCGGCGCGAGACGGATCTGACGTTTGGCCAAGAAGAACTGAAAAACAACATTGACATCAAGCGGCTCCAAAAGCAAGCAAGCCTGATCCGGGGTACGGTTCACTATCGCACACTCAAGTTGCATCGGCCGTTTATGAGCAAGGGATACCGTTATCCGGACCAGCCCTTTGTCGCCTCGGTGCCCCGTGCGCTCGACTCGGCACGGCAGCTGGTGATTGAGGCGCGTCTGATGGCTGCCAACAACTGGATCTCCCGCCGGGACCGCATCCAGCGCTACTACCTCTTCCAAGCCTGCTTGGCCATGATCACCGACTTGTGGTACCGCCCACGTACATTTTACCCTCTTCACCCCCACCGTTCCGGCTTCAGCTCCAGCCCCGGCCACCAGCTCCACCCCCGAGACCCTACCCGGCTCAACGCCTAGTGGGGCAGACACTCCGAACGGCGAGCGCAGCCAAGTCGCCTGCCAGTGTGGGTGAGGAGGAGGAGGGTCCGCCACCCAAGGCCATGTCGGATGTGGGGCCTGCTTCGTCGGCGATGTTGGAACCGAGTGTGATTGGGTTTGACAGTCCGGAAGAGACGAGGGAGATGGAGGACAACTTGACTTGGATCATCGATCGACTCAAGGACGAGGGCCAGGCGGTGGAAGGATCGGTGCTGCATGGGGTCAGTAAAATCTCGAGCGTTTGATGGCTGCCACGGTCCAACGGGGGCTTCAGCAACAGATGCTGCGCTCGCAGAACCGTGCGTCGCCAGCGCCCGTTGCTGTGCCGGAAGGGATGGGTTCAGGTTCAGGTTCGGGTTCGGTGGGAGAACCAACTGATCCATCCACTTCACTTGCCGCCCACCACGTACCCCATCCGTCTTCTCTGCCTTCAACCTCTACCGCCCCTGTGCCCAGTGTTGTGGCTCCTGGCTTGGACGGCACGCTTTCTGCCTCTGCCCCCAACCTGCAGCTCCCGTCCAATGGGACCGACGATGACGAGATGTGCAACTTATGGACGCGCGTCTTTCCAGATTGGCCGATATGACGCCCCAAACGTGGAGTACCCAGTTGGGGGGCCTGGGGGCGCTAGGTGGGCTTGGTGGGCTGGGGGCGCTGGCGGCGCTCGGCGGCTTGGCTGGCCCCTCGGGACTGGGGGATTTGAGCTCGCTGAGCCAACTGAGTGGATTGAGTGCCTTGTCTCAACTCTCCCTTGGTGTTCTGGGCGGAGGCGCGAACCTGAACTCGCTTCAACTTCTCCAACAACTTCAACAACTCGGTGCGCTTCAAGGGATCCAAGGCTTGCAACAAAACCTTCAGCAGTTGGCCCAGTTGAATCTGCTGGGCACAGCCGGAGTCGGAGTCGGGGTCGGGGCAGGGGCAGGGGCGACTGTACCCCCTACCGCCACCAGTGCTGCACCTCCATTGGCGCCTACACCCGCAGGCGTTCCCGGCTGGCCTGCGACGACGGGGACGACGGGACCGCAAACGCCTTCCTCGACCCAACTTGCGCCTGCACCCAGCACGCCCGGCCACGATTCGCAAGACCTGATGAGCTACTTTTTAGCGAGCGGCGCGCGAATTTGCCACGACGCCATCGAGTACCGCTGGTCTCGCACCCACCCCCGCCGCTACGGGGCCTGCTCTTCACCCGTCTACGCCTGGGCCCGGACCAGGAGCCGGACCGGGACCTGGACGGGGCATGCAGCCGTCTCCCGGGCTGGCGCATGTCGGCGCCGCTGTCACCACGCCCTCCTCGGGACCGGCTGTTACCGCCCTGGACAGCTCCATGCACCCGTCCATGTTCCCGCCTGGGGTAGCGTGGGAACAAGCGTGGACCGAACTGTTTGACACACTCGAAGGTGATACGCAATCGGTTGCCGGCGCATCGAGCATGTAATTCATGTAAATTTTTCCCTCCTCCCCGTTGCCTTCCCTTTCCCTCGCCCTTGTCCCTTTCCCTTGCTCGTGTCCTTGTCCTTGCCTTTTCTCATCGCGCCGTCTCTCGCTCAGACCTCTTTGTATGCTCATGCGTTCCCTTGGGCGGCCCTGTCCACCGCCCGGGGAACCGGAATTTGCTAGCTCTGTATCACCCACCTTGTGGCTATGCTCGGGTGTCATGTACCCTTGTAACCTCCAATGTACCTTGCGCGCTTGCTGGGACTACGAGTGCTGAGTGACTAGTGAGCATGTAGGGCAGCACAAGCTGCGGTGACGCTATAGCACACTGGGTGGGCTCACCGGTTACCGCTCACCTCAGCATAGCTCGAGCACATGGCATGGCCAACCAGGTTCGTCGATAATCAAGAAACAGAGGCAACAGAGACAACTGCGATAATGGGGGGGGGGGGGGGGGGAGGGTCGAGCACAGTACCGGCGAAAGGCAACAAGAACGACGGGAGGCGACAAGCGACAAGCGACAAGCGAAAAATGAATAAAAGGAAGTAGATAATGATGTAGTGACGTGGTGGCGTAATGACGATCCAGCCCACTTACTTCTTGCCTTGGCCCTGTCCCCACGAACGCGCAGTGGTCAAAACGACAAAGGCCGATAGGAGCTCGACAGGGGTGCCCAATGCGGCCCCCAAACCCATCGCATGCACATGCACATGCACATGCACATGCACACCCGCACACCCACCCCTACCCACGAGAAACTAACAACATCCGCCCATTTTGTTGGAGTGCTCGCCGGGCCGGGGTACGGTAGTCTCCAACGACGGGCGAAGGGTGGAGGGGGAAGCCGTAGGCGGGGCAGTAGCCCGCGCGAGAAAGGGCATGAATTTCGCGTGCGGCACAGGCAAACGCTTCTTGTACATTGTCCCCAGTCTTGGCACTGGTTTCGACAAACGAAAGCCCATTCTCGTGCGCCCACGCCGCCGCTTCGGCACGGGTCACTTGCCTCCTCTTCCTTGGTCCGAGACTGGGCCGGGCCGCATGCGCATTGGAGCGGACAGGGAGCGCGCCTTCTGGGTCCGCTGTACGGGAGGAGGGCGAAGAGGCAGAGGCAGATGCACCGGGGGGAGGAGACAGACGGGGTTACCTCATCGTCCCTCTTGCTCCCATCCTGGGGGGAAGCGACGGGAGCGACAAGAGGGGGGTTGGATGGTCGTCTTGGTGCGGTTGTTGTTCTGGATCTGGATCTGGATTTGGTTCTTGATCTTGATCTTGATCTTGTTCGCTGTCCTCGTCAGGAGCGAGATCGGTGCGATTGCCAATGAGGACAATGGATACGCCCTCGTCGGCGTACTGGCGCAGGTCCTCGAGCCACCGCCCAACATGCCCGAAGGAGCGGCGAAACGTTACGTCATACACCAGCAAGGCGCCCCGCCGCACCGCGGTAGTAGGATCTTGTCAGCTGCACACACACGCACATGCCCGCCGTCGGTCCCAAGGTCAGCCAGCGTCGCCCCACCGGGCCATCCGCAACAGAG
Source organism: Moniliella sp. 'wahieum' (assembly GCA_003971905.1). NCBI lineage: Eukaryota > Fungi > Basidiomycota > Moniliellomycetes > Moniliellales > Moniliellaceae > Moniliella > Moniliella sp. 'wahieum'. The sequence goes on from RSEE01000015.1 coordinate 592,503, forward strand.
AAGGTGGCCGAAGAAAAGAGCGGAGAGAGACGTACCGAACGAAACGTCTCGCTGCCGGCCGTGTCCCAGACCTGGATCTTGATGCGATCGCCGTTGGCGAGGGTCAAGGTGTGGGCGCCAAACTCGACGCCAATGGTGGGGTCCGTGTCGGCGAGGAAGCGGTCGTCAGTGAGGCGGAGCAGCAGCGACGTCTTTCCCACCAGGGTCGCCGACAATGACAAACTTGGACAGGTAGTCCCACTGGCCGCGCGCCATGGCAGAGAGCGAGGGGGCGAGGGGGCGAGGAGGGGGCGTAGTGGCACGGCGGAGAGGAGCGGGCGGGGGCGGCTGAGCGGCAAATGAGGGTTGCGCCCAAGCGGCCAAAAATTCATTGAAAGTTGCACGGCTGCTGCTGTTCCCCGCAGGCCAGCGCATGTCACGTGATGGGGGGGTGCAGGGTGCTTACCTCATGCGCATTGCGCACCCCGCCGCCTGGCGTAACGCGCAAGGGACTATGGCTAGCCACAGCACTCGACCCCCCCCCGGCGGGCGCAGGCTGCCGCAAGAGGGAGCACGCCGGCGCTGATTCCTGATTCATGCCTGATCACATGCACCCTCCATTACCCGGCGCCCGCTCCTCCCTCCCGCCCACCACCGCCGCCATGCTCGACGCCACGGCCACCACCGCCACCCTCACGCCCCATGCGCTCGAGCATGTCTCCTCTGCCGCCCCCAGCTATGCCGCCCCCCTCCCTCCCCCGGCACACGACGACGACGCTCTCAGCGCGGCCCAGTTCGCCGCCGCACGCCGCCTGCGCCAGCTCGACCCCCTCCAGCGCCCACCCGCCCGCCCGTCCCTCGGCCTCAATCCCCACTGGCGCCTCCATCCCTCCTCCTCCAACAGTGTCGGCCACTTTGGCCGCCGTGGCGAGGCAATTGGTGTGTGCACCACTGCCAGACAGGATGGCATAGACATGTCTGCTGACCCTCTTTTCCCTCCCTCCCCTACTCAGCCGGTGTGGCCCCCCGAACTCGATCCCCGTGCGTCCAATTTCCGACTGCCGCCCAGTGCCGCATCCATCTACTCTGTTTCTGTACAAGCCCCCGGCAGCCCGCCCTCGACTGTCGATGACGACCACCCGACCGAGGGAGATAACGATGCGGACGACGAAGAGGGGCATTGGCCACCCCGCTCGATCCTGACGCGGTCCTCCTCTCATCCGAAGCCGAGAGTGTCCGCGGCTTGTCGCCCCCGCTCATGTCGCCCATGGCCAGCCGAGGCACCATGACTCCCCCCGCCTAACCATGACTGAACGTTCTGATCCGTTTGCCCGTAACACATTTGCCTTTGGAGGTTTGCTGGCTGCCTCGGGCTCGAATCTCTCGCTTCACCCATCTATGATGGTTCCTGCTCTGTCCCCTTCTCGTACCACTCTGGTCCCCGCATTTGGGCACAACCATTCCCTCTACCCTCTTCGCCCCGCACGATCCTCTCAAGCGCCTGCCTCTATCGCTGCTACTATTGGGTCGGATCCTGATGTTCGCAGTATGGCCACCGCTAGCACTTCATCAGACTCGCGCCCTCCAGTCCAGCGGGGCGCAGTTCCAGTTCGTTTGACGTTGCCTCTCCACGATCACGACTACGTTCGGGCCCGAATACACTCTTCGGACTGAAGGACTGGAGGTGTCCTCTGCACCTCTCCCTTTGATGAGGGCTCGCTCTGCCTCCTTCCAGTCCGAATCCACGGCCTCTTCCTCTTATGGAGTGGGATCGGCTCGCAGCGGGATCGATTCACCATATGGGGAGCGTGCGACAAGCTTTGCCGGCACTTCAATTGCTGCCACCTCTGTCGATTCGGTCGGTGGCCTCCCCCCTGCGGCTCCATTAGGAGGGGATATAGGCGAGCCTATTCTGGAAGAAGTCGAACACCAGACCAATGTCAGCGTCTCGGTCGCCCCGAGTGAGGCTGGTAGCGGAGCGGATGTGAGTGAATTGAACGCTCCCCCGCTTCGTACGCTTCATCACTGGGATATGATCACCGCTACCGTCACCATCGCCCCGCCGGATCGATCGACGAAGAAAGCGATGGCGACAGTGACGATATTCATGGTGGCGTTACCGATGGCGAGAATGGTTTGGTTGCAGGGGAGGAGGATGGCGACTCCATCCGTCACGGTACCTCGACCACGGGAGCAGACAACTTTGGTTCTACCCCTTGGTTCCCGTTCGATCCTTACCCCGCTTGGCGTTGGCGCCAGGTGAATTGCCCATGCCTCTTTCACTCTCTTTTGGCCCTGGTCTAGCTGCCTTTCGCTCTGCGCAGCCCACCAGGGCCCCGTCAACAGTGGCTACGGCCGGTACCGCCTCCCCCCCTCAAAGTGTGGCAAGTGCAACGTCTGAAACGTCTCTTAAAGCGCGTGGATCCCGTTCTTTGGTCCGTGGCAACCGCTCGGGAGAGGCCGAAGCGACGTTGGCAGCCTTTCCGATGGGGAATATGTTGCCCGGTCCGACTCGGAGCAGGCGACTGCAGGAAGTGAAGAGTCGGAGGACGATTGCACTGACACGGAACCGACGTTTAGCCAAACGTCCTTGCGAACTAGCCAGTCCTACCACTCTCCCGAAACCCCACCTTCGCGCTCCTCTTTATTATTGCACCCCTTGCCGCATCCGTACGCCCCCTCGCCCTTCCACACCAACCCACCTGAAGCAGAGGAGGACAGCACGATGGATACGATGCCGGGATCGTGGGTGGGAACTCCCCCGTCGAGTGCGCGAAGCTATGGAGAGTGGGAGTACGGGTACGGTGGGGACCAGCATGCGGCTCCTCCGCCTCCCCCCTGCTGGGATGGGACTTACCGTCCGGGCCGTTCCCGCACCGCGCCCATGTGGCCATGCGGGGCTTGAGCTTGGCCGATCTGCCCCAGGACCCACCTGGCTGCAGCACCAATCCTCCCACCCCGTTGGCCCACGAAACGGGACTGTACTACCTTGGCTGAGGTTCCGGACGGTGGTGGATCGTATCGTATCGTATCGTATCGTATCGTATCGTATCGTATCGTATCGTACAAGTAACCAATGTATCATACTTCGTTTGTATTGGTATTTGTATTTGTATTCTGTTATCCTCTTGCCCCCTTCAGACCTCAGGGTGACGACTCAGGCCCCTTCGTGCGCCAGTGCGGTGCGATGTGCGCAGATAACCATCCTTGGTAGGCCAGAGATGGCGCAAGCTTCTGCACTCTCCCCCATCTCCTGCTAAATGCTCAACGCTCAACGAGCTCAACGTGCTCAGCCCATGCCATCGCATTGGACTCTTCAAAATTCAGCGGAGACGGCGAGGAGTTGTTCCGAGATAGTTGACGAGGCCGGCCACCTTGATCCTCGTCCGAGCGGATCGCTTCCGACAGATGTCAGCGATACCACAGGCGTGCTCCACCAATTAATTCCGATCGGGATATCCTTTGGTGGGTGTGACATTGGAAATCTGTTGTCGTACCCAAGCTGGGTCCCAGTGGGGTATATTCCTGGCAATCGGTTCGTACGTAAGCCTTGCTCACTGGGCCTGTGCCCCAGCTTTCCTGGCCTTTCCCACTGTTCTCGCACCTTCCAGCGGCGGCTCGAACGACGCTGCTACCGTTGTCGGCGACCTTCGACCTGGCCCTGACGACGGCGGTTCCAGAACGATGAGGGTGCCCAGCTGTGGATAAAGGCAAGGCAGGATGACATTCCTCCTCGCCTTCCCTCCACACCACCCTTCTCTCGCCAGCATCACTAGCATGCCGCTCCTCGTCTTCAGCCCGCCCGTCGCGCCTGTCCCACCAGCGCGTCATCAGCACTGCTATGCCCCGCAACGCTATGTCGATGCGCCTCACCAAATCATCTATCGACCCTTCCGATCTTCGCCCAAGCATGCTCGTTTCCAACAAGAACACGCACGTCGTGAACGCGTGCAACTTCAGCGCCAGGAAGCGCTTGCGGCGCGTGTCATGCGGATCGAGGCGGCTCGGCGCCAGGCAGCGGAAGAGCTAGAGCGCCGCCAACGCCGTGCTCTCGCCCGCCAACAGCGGCAAGCACAGCTGCGTGCAATTCAGATGGAAGAACACCTACAAGAGCAGCTACGTGCCCGCCAGCTTCAGGAACAGCAACGACAATGCTTGCGTGCCCTTGAACTCAAGGAACAACGGCAGCGTGCCCGTGAGCTAAGGCTGCGCCGTCCTCGCTCCCTGGCCCACCACAGCCAACTTGTCTGGTCCCCCGAGACCCAGTCAACCCCGTTCGATTCGCTGGTGCCCTACTTGGATTCAGCTGCGATTTCCCCCCATGCAACCGATCTTGACGACTTTTTGCGCGCTCTCTTTGCCCCTGGGTCGGATTCGAACGACAACAGTCCCGCCGGGAACCGGAGCACGATGAGCAATACGAACAAGATGAGCAAGATGAGCAAGATGACAATGATGAACAAGACGAATCTGCGTCACAACACGATTCAGACGAGGACGTGAACCCAGATGAGGCAACCGACCCTTCGGATGACGGCTCGGAGCTTGAAGGGTACTCTACCGCTTCTGAATCCCCAGAGGACGGTGTAGCGCAGCCTACGACCGCGGTTCAGCCATCACTCACCGTAGAAAGGGATGAGGCTCTGGTTGCGAGCACGCCCAAGCTAACAGAGCCGTCCCAAGTTTGTCCGCACCAGCTGCGGCACCACTTTCTCCATCCTCTCGGCCCCCGAGGAGTCATACACTATTTTTCCATCCTTTCACCGAGGCGCTTCTAGGCGATTCGAGCAAGATTGATGTGGATCGATTTCGGTGGAGGTGGACGGGAAGCACGTTACCATCTCGGGTCTGTGGCCATTGGGATCGGCGTCGAGTCCGAGACGGAGACAGCGAGCCCGTACGGCGCGTTTCGGGACGTGGACGAGTCGGGAGAAGAGATTCTGCTTCCTCACGATACGGATTCCGATTCGGACAGTTCGAGGCTGACTCGGTCAGCTCGATCAGCAGGACCATTGTTTTGCCGGACCATGTATCTGCCGACCGCTTCATGCGAACGTGACAGATGCTGGGTTTGTCATTCGGACCGATTAAGCCCATCCATGATTGATAATGCACTTTGCTATTGGTTCCACCATCATATATCCATGCCATACGCCGAGTCTACTTCAGCTATTCTAGTTGGTAACGGACAAGCGGAGAATGGAGGCCCAACCCTTGGGCATCTCAATAGTGTTTCTGCGAAATTGATAGAGGTACAGGATCAAAAGTTAGGACAGAGTCAAAGGAACTTAGCAGGCTGGTGTAGTGAAAGGAATACAGGTTCCCGAGGGACTGGTGTAGGTGTAGCCATCAGAGCACAATCAGACATGTTAAGCAAAAGAGAAAGAGGAACAACGCGGGGTGCTCTGATCCAAATTGGTAGGGTAAGAGAGAATGAATGTCAGTGGAGAGATGAAGCATCAGGGAGAGACAAATGGGAGAAACTATATGCAGTGGGATAGTCACGATTGCTCATCGAACTTCATGCGCAGGAAGAGGCCCTTGAGCCGCTTGTGTACTGGCAAGCTAAGAGAGGAGGGTTGCGTCATTTTGATCCGACCGGGGCAAGGAGCATCGCTGGCGGCCATAAAGGAGAGCATTGGCTTCCGACTGGGTGCGACGAGGTATATCGGGGGCAGTGTTGCCCAACGGTGGGGTGGTTGCTGCGGGGAACGGTGGGTTCATCGCTTGCTTCCGTTTGCGAGAAAATGTGCCTCGGCGTGCCAAGAAAGGCGGGGATTGAAGATCGGGATGCGAAGACTCCAGGGGGGAGCATACGACGGGGAGGGAGGAACTGCGTCTGGATCCGGTGCTGAATGATCGCTTCGTACGGCTCGCGTCGAATCATTGCGTGTCAAAGACAATGAACTTGCTGAAAGAACGCCCGTTTTGATGGACTAGCCAACTTATTGAGTCCCATGCCGAAACTCGAACTTGACGAGGGTGCTGAGTCGGAAGAGCGGAGACGTGATCTGGAATGACTGCTGGTGGGGCTTGGACCAACGCTGGGTAGAAGTCAGGTCTGTTGATGACTTAACATGACTCAAGCGGGAAGAGAAATTGGTTTCTGACGGTTTCTTTGACCTGGGTTCCGTCGCTTTGAAGCCGGCGACCAGTGGCTTGTCTGGACAGAGGTGGTGTGACTAGGGTACGTGAAGAGGGAAAGTAGCATATGTTCCCACGGTCCAAGATCGAGTTCGGGCGTGATGTGCCGCTGGGACGGACTCATTAAAATTGTTGGACGATGGAAGAGGCGGTACCTCAATCTGATCATAGGTCTGGGAGCGCTTCCGGGCAGAGGGGGTCCTGTGGAGGAGCTGCAACCATCACAACCGATGAAAGTGTGGCTAAGCTTCCGGTCATCGAGGCCGGTAAAGACGAATCGACAAGGAAATCCGGCTTCCCATACGCGTTGGATTGGGCTGTTCCCTCCATCCCGTCAGATCCAGAGCCGAGTCGGGTTGTCCCTGCGGGAGGCTGCCTTGGAGCGAGGCGGAATGGAGGGAGGGTATTCAGCCCTGTTGGTTCCCCATTCGGGCCATCGTGTATGCCACCACCAATTGATGCACCAAGCGCATTAAGACTGACTCCCCGCGGGCCAGGGGCCAGGAGGAAGGAGGAGGGAACGTGTGCCCGCCCCTGCTAGAGGAGGTAGATGTGGTATGATGGATGGGACTATGGCCGTAGGGAGGGGGGGGGCATAAGACTTCCGACCGACCCACTCGAATCGACTTTTCACTGTTCTCGCGAGTCAGGGGGAGGAAGGCGTCGTGTTTGACCTGGGCCGCTTTGGAGGGCGGGCCCCGAATAGTAGACGGTAGGGGATTGGCAAGGTGTGGCCCAATCATCCGAATCTGGATTCGACCCTTGCATCAACGAACCAGGCTGCACACACTCAAGTGCCCAACCAAGGAATCCAACGGCTCTGGCACTTCAGGCAGAAGCAAGAGTGCGGCTGCAAAAAACGACTCCCTTCCTCGTGCGACTCGGTCAGGCTACTAGTCCGCGTTGAGTGGGCAGGGCCGATTGTGGAGGGGCAGTCCCATCTGCCTCGAGCACGCTGCCACCATCCGCTTGGGGATTGATGTCCCAAAGGGGTTTTGCAAGCCAACGCTGATGCGGATCGATGCAACAAAGCTGATGCGCCAGGCTGGGCTACTGTGGTGATTGGATGTAGCATCCTTATTGAACAACCCACTTGCACTCAACGGCAAAAGGATGCGGTTCTGCTTGGGGCGTCAGCGGCTTACGGTCGCAGCTGCGATTGTGGAAAGGGTCACTGAGAGTGGTTGGTTCGGACGAGACACTGGACTGGAGCGCTTGGAGTGAGCTGAAGATCGGGAATGACCGAAACCAGCAATGGACTTGGCCCGTTCGGGCCAGAGGGCGTGGTAGGACGCGCACCAGTCAACTGGGACGAGGAAGCGGGCAGGGCAGGCAGGTAGGCTGTGGAGTCGGAAAGATCCTGGTCATCGGGGAG